>OV884011.1:125501800-126218707 GCA_930367205.1 Acanthosoma haemorrhoidale | reverse complement strand
AGAATTAGGAAGCCAGTGTCAATACCGGAATAGATTTTTTTTAAAGCACGAGATGAATAGAGGAGAAACATTGAAAAGAGGAAAAGAAACCGAAGTTGGAGAAAAAGAACATAAAAACTCTAGAAAGCAGTCAGTTTTAGAATAGAAACCTGATTTTAGAATTGAAACTGTAGTTACAAAGGATGGGAGGAAGGAAATGGCCAAGATATATGTGCCACTCATTTCACCTGTATGTGTCCAGTGAGCTCAAGATGGTTTGGTGGGTTCTAGAAGACAGGAGGACTCAGCAGCCACCACTAGCCGAAAATCATTATCTCCAACCGGGTAAAATCGCTCTATCCAGGTAGTTAAGATATTTCTTTCATTGCGTATCATTATAATCTATCACATTGTTAACAAATATGATTTCATTTAATTTTATACCTACAGCCGATTTCACAACCATTGTATGTTCAGTAATATTTATATATTTAAGTACGACTTCATATTTTGTAGCTAATATAAACCAGAAATTTGAGAATATCGTGTATAATAATAATTCTTTTTAAGTAGAAAATTTGTTTACCGAGCAGGTAATTAGATCAAGGTATATCATTTCGGTAAAGCACCTTACCTTCCAGAATCAACACAAATTTTCAAAATCAATATATGTATATTGAACTATTATGTCAATATTTCCAATTGCATGACGGTTCGGGAATATAGGTGGAACTTGTAGACGTTGAAGGTGGCGTTTTCACAAATTTGGATTTTTTAAAACAGGAATATGGACACCGACCAAAATCAGAATGTATAGAGAACACATAAAAAAATAAAATATAATGAATCAGAAAAGGCGATGGAGTAATATAGTCATTGAAAGTTATCTGTTTTTGATTATAGATTAAGTATATTTAAAACTAATGAAGAAATTATTTTATAGGTGGTTGAAAATTTTTCTTCGCGTGAGGAGGGATTGCGTGTGGGACCGTTATTCGTAACTATCAGTACCGCAGCGGCCAGTATTGATTATATTCTATCTTAATAGTTTAGCTTCCGTCTTTTATAGCATTGAAAAATTATTTTTATGACAGCTAAAGCATCTGAATTACTTCTACTAACAATGAAAGTACTTGCTGGATTTAATGTTTTGTTTATAAAATATATAAATTAAATATTATGGCAAGGTGTTTAAAAAAATAAAATAAAATGATTTAATATATAAAGTATTATAAGTTAAAGCCAGAGGCCAGTTTATGTTGTAAACTAATATAATCATGGGATGTAAACAACCCATGATCCTATGTAGTTCGGATTACTAGAGTAAAGCAGTCTCTTTACAGAAGTTTGAGAGTGTAGTTCGCTTCCCTCTTTCCTATTCTTTCTTTAAGCTTAACCACGACGATTAACTGGTGCCGAAACCCGGGAACCTTGTACGGCTGAGTGGAAAGTAATAATTTTCTTTCCTTTATTTTTTCGTTCTTTCGCTTCACGTTTTTTTTTTTCTCTCTCAAGAAAATGCCAGAGGAAGCGTTAAGACCCGTGGTGCTTGGTGCAGCAACAGGTATACCACAGTTACCTCAAACGACCATGGCAGCGGCTCACGCGAATACATTGGCGTGGATGAAGATCAAGACGATTACAGCTCAGGACATGAGGAAGTCCATTTCGGATCTGAAAAGATTCACAGGCGCAACCGGGGAACTAAATCACTTCCTCAAAGGGTGATTACGCGGATAGAGGGGAAACGTTGAAGTGGAGTGTGCTGAACATGATCCACGCCGACGAGGAGACCTCGTGGAACTTAGTGAAGGAGCGGCTGAAGAAAGCGTTCGGTGCAGGAAGATGGACCCCTGAAGAGGACATTTTTGAACTCAGGGAAACGAAGAGACATAAGCAGACGAACGGGCAGTACGCCGGAGATATAACAATATCACGAAGAAGATGCGGGAGACAGTAAGTGCGGTGGAAGTAGAAGCCAGGATGGCGTTCTTATCAAGTATACTGAAGGTACAGCTAGCGAAGGAGATCGGAAGAAAGGAGGGGTTACCGATAGAACGCACATTTCTGGAATGTGCCCAAGAAATGGTGAACACCAGTGCCAGAGAGGAAGATATCACAGTCGGTGAGGAAGAAACAGGCTGGAGAAGAGTGCCGTATAGAAGACCCAAAACCACGCCCATCACATGGAAAAACAAGGAGGTGGAGTACGGTGGGGAGTCATGGTAGAAAAGATGCCCCCGGAATATGGAGGGATCATAGGGTGCGATTTGCTAGGTAAAGTAGGAGCAAAGGTTAGGAACGAAGAGGGGCGATGGGACATTCGAATAGTTAAGGTAAGGTATAAGTGCCTGGGACTAGGGAGAGAAGTAGGGCGAGATGGGGGGGGGGGGGGAGGCGAGTAGAAGCGCTAAGGCAAGCGGAAGATTAGAGACGAAAGCTTAAGAGAAAATACATAGATATTTTCTTCAAGGAAGGTGAGCGACTGGGGCTCACAGGTAGAACTGTACACGAGATTCCGCTCAAGCAAGACAGGGTGAGTTATGTGAAGGAGCGCAGGTATCCGCAGGCTCTGAGGCACCACATTCGTGAGGAGCTAGGCAACCTGAAGAAGCACGGGATTATAGTGGACAGCACATCGTCATATAACAGCCCCTTGTGGGTGGTCAAGAAAAAGAATAAGGAAGGGGGGGGGGTCCAGACAAACATGTAGAGTTCTAGTGGACTACAGAAAACTCAACGAGAATACGGTGGACGAAAAATATTCAATCCCTAGGTTCGACGACATTTTGGACAGGCTGAGCAGGGCGAAGATATTTAGCACTCTGGATCTTAAAGTGGGGTATCACCAGATTCAACTGCACCCTAGAGACCAACACAAGAGACCTTCACGATGGAGAGAGGCCACTATGAGTTTACGAGGGTGCCATTTGGCCTGAAGAATGCACCCATTACGTTCCATCGGCTCATGAATGAGTTTCTACGAGGGATAGACGAATCCGTATGCCAAATATATATGGATGACCTCTTGATATTCAGTACGACCGAGGCACGACATGCTGATCACCTGCTGGTGGTCTTCGATCGCGTGAGGCAATTTGGCGTGAAATTGTCAGTCGAAAAGTCCCGTCTAGGGCAATAGATTATTAATTTTTTGGGGCATACGATCTCTAAGGAGGAAGTGAGACCCGATGCCAGGAAGGTGGCCGCGATTCAGAAGATGGCGGTTCCGTCGGACTTTAAAGGGATCCAGCGCCTGCTGGGAAGCTTAACTATTACAGGAGATTTGTCCACTAAATGGCGGCTTGTTTGGTACCCCTAAACAATCTCCTAAAGAAGGGTCAGAAGGTGGTCTGGGGATCGTCTCCAGGAACACCCGGTTCTGGCATTTCCCAACTTCACGAAGCAGTTCACCATCACGACGGATGTCAGTGAATATGCGCAGAGAGCAGTTCTGTCACAGGAGGGGGAAAGAGGGAAACGTCCCGTGGCTTACGCCAGTAGGTGCCTCACCGAGATGGAAAGTAGGTATAGCGCGCTGGGGTGGGAATTATTAGGGATAGTCTGGGTGATAGACCATTTCCGGCCCTACGTGTTCGCATGAAGGTTTCGGGTGCACACAGACCACAGACCGTTACAGTGGGTCGGTAAATTGAAGGAGTCGTCGGCGAGAGTCATTCGTTGGAAGGAGTTCCTCATCCAATACAACTTGGAGGTAATTTATAAGTCCGGTAAGGAACCACGGTCTGGTGGTCAACGCATTCAACCAAGATCAGGGGGAATTCTCCCGGGACGGACGGCAGCTCTTGCGAGAATGGACACCAGAGGGAAGAAGACCAACAGGAACCAGGGTCTAATGATGTGGTACCGTCGGCAGGAGGAGGGAGGTCAATGGACGACCGGCCTGCGGACATGGAATAGCAGGAAGAAATTATCAATGATAAGCGCCGTCAGAAAGTCTGGAAGACGAAGACCTTTCGGCCCTATGTAAATAGCATATGGTGGTTCTCCATAACCAGGGGTGAACAAATTACTCGTGCCCTTAATCGTGCTTCCACACCAGGGAAGGCCCATTTTCTTTACGTCGGAAACGATACGATATGGGAAAAAAATTAAGCGTCTGTGGAGGGTGGAGCAGATTGGGGTTGACCTGAACATTCATATGGTGTACCATGATGGTAAAGACCATCCAGGATGATCAAACGCAGGAGATCACGCTAGCATACCATCAGGGCAAAAACAACCCACAGGAGAGAAAAAGAGACGGCTCAGGCGTTGAGGCGGAAGTATTTCTGGTGGGGGATGCGAAAGACGATTCAGAAGACACTAGCTGCGTGCGAGGTTTGTCACCGTACCAAATATGAGAGGCACCCACCGACCGGGCAACAAGTTGAGACTCCCACGGCGCAAACACCGCTCGCTGACCTTGGTCAGTTGACCTGTGGACCTGGAAGTTGATACCTTCACTTGGTGGGGACTCAAATGGGTCACCGTGGTTGACCTGTTCAGCAAAACGGCTATGGCATACCCCATTTGGGACAAGTCATCGAACTACAGCAGTACTGGGCGCGCTGAGGCGGTGTTTCAAATTTTACGGCGCCCCAGATCGGATAGCATCGGACGGCGGAAAGGAGTTTGATAACGCCGACGTGCGGGAAGAGATAAAGGCTCTGGACGTGATATGGCATGTCAATACCCTAGGACATCCAAAGAGCCGAGGAGGAGTTGAGCGTCTCCACAGTACCTTGGGGGATCATCTCCGCGTCTACCATGCCGACAAAGTATTCGAGCCGAAATGCCTAGGACGGTAATTGGGTATAACCATTCTGTTCACCCGAACACCGGGTTCTCGCCCTTTGAAATCCTTTTCGGACTTCGTGGGCGTCGTCGGGACACGAGTAGAATGGTGGTAGGAGACGAGACGTCCGCACAACTCGCCACCAACCACGTGGAGCTGGGGAAATTGTGCGGGAACGTGCATTTGAAAATTACCGCGGAAAAATCTGGGAGAGTGTTGAGCAAGAGCGCGGGCATCAAACCACTAGAAGCGTGCGTCACGATAGGAGTAAGGAGGTGCCCCGTTATGAGGATCCCTTCTGGGTGACGATTCGCGAACACAATTTGGTGACCATCCAAAGTGTTCATGAACCCGTGAAGAGGAGAAGTGTCCATCTTGGGTAGTTAATGATTCCAGTGGGGAAGCCCTCCAAATAGGAAATTTACTGTTATTTCCTAACTCCTGCACTCATTGGGTTTTTGGTGTCTATACTTTTGCCAGATACATGCTTTTTTCTATATTTTTTTTTTTTTTTATTATTTTAACCTTTGTACAACATTGGATAAAGTTATGTTCTGCATCTATGATTATACAGTGTGTAAATTATTATGTAAGAACTGTATGTAATTAGCATAAGTGTTAAGTTTCAGTTACCAACGGATGGTCAGGAACTGGCAGGGGGGAGTTAAAGCCAGAGGCAAGTTTATGTTGTAAACTAATACGATCATGGGATGTAAACAAAGCCATGATCCTTCGTTGGTCGGATTACTAGAGACAATAAAGCAGTCTCTTTACAGAAGTTAGAGAGTGTAGTTCATTTCCCTCTTTTCTATTCTTTCTTTAAGCTTAACCAACTTAAAATTTATCTCAATCGTCGATCAGTACCTGATACACCCATATTTTTCTTGTTACAGTTTATTCAACCTGTGTATGTGTTACACATACCCGGTTTTTAATTCAGTAAGCAATTCAAATTACAAAAAACTTAATGTCCTTCAAAACCACTGTCGGGTCGTCACGAGGGGGTCTCTAGTAACCTAGCCCTAGTGACGTTATGAGGGTTGATTAGGCTATGACCTGGACAATTGCTTCATGACGGGTCTTACTACTGTACTATCTGACTCCATATCTGATAGGTATGTGCCCCGACAGTGCACTATGTTCAGGAGAAGAGGTATAGGGTAGGAGACACTACTAGGTAAAGTTTGGAGGGCCTCAGATTACCATCGTCCACAAGGAAGAAATCTCTTCCAAGGAGGTGCTAGTGTTAGCGAGACGAAGATATTCCCACTAGGAAAGTGACATGGCCGAAATAAAGCATAGCGAGGTTAGGAAAGAGAGATGCAGAGGTTTCCATAAATGAGAAGGCCAAATCATGAAACATCAGTGTAGCTGCAAGTACCAGTGCAAAGAGCCTTAGTTAGAATGACTTATCGGCTAAAACTAGGGAGCATATATAATAGCCCAAAGTAGCCAATGATCTGGGGTTTTATTCTGAACAACCAAATAACAGGGTTGAGGTGACGCATGACTGTTCTAGAACCACCCAGCCCCTAGGAGCTACCTGACTCCCCCCCCCCCCCTGTCTTTTATTGTTTACAATATTTACACTGGTATGACCTATGGTTTGGTAATGTTATTTACATTTGTTTAAATAATTGTACAACATATTATAAGCAATTCACAATAGAGTATAGAGTGATTTATCTTATGTAGTTACCGGTCGCAACTACCACTTTTTAAGGATAGATGGAAACATAGACAACTACTTGTATATGTTATATTGAAGGATGTACAAGTATATACTTTTTTTTAGTATATAGGCTATATATTATATATAGATAAAGAAATTGTCAAATACAAATATATATTACTAATGATTATTAATCATTAAATTTATTTAAGATTTGAGCTGAATACATTGTAAACTTTAGAAGGATTCGGAGCTACAGGATGACTGGTTCTTCTTCCCCCTTTTTGCTAATGTATTCGTAATCAAACCCAAAATATAATGGATCATTAAAATGAGCTAATAATTCAAATTTCTAGCTTCTATATTACTTACAAGAAGATTCTTTCGTTGGCAAGAGCACATTAAAAGCTAGAAACGTTCTGTGTGCCAGCCCCTGGATGTTGACCGAGGCATATGCCTTCCAACTATACGCTGACAAACGCCCAACTTCTCAGGCACACACACGCTCACAAAAGCTGGAGTAGCGGAAACATAAAGGGCTCTTTGGTAGGCCAAAACCCCTCTAAAGACCAGCATACTAATTGCCGAAGGACCAAGGTCCCGAATATCACCGGTTTCAGGTAAACGACAGCGGGCCGAGCAAGCTTTGATCCCATCACTTTGATCATGTGCCAGGTGGCGGCTCCTGCAGTTCAATAGTTGGCTTTGGGCCCTTACCTGCGAAGTTGGTTGTGGAACTCGTTTCCTAAATAAATGTCTCATATTATTATTGAGGCTCAATATGATAGTTCATATATATATTGGATATATTGGAAGAGACCTTTGATATGGTACCTTAGACAGTATAAAAAGAACATATTTATTTATGATTACTTATTCAAAGAAAACAGGGCTTAAGTTAAAGTGTTTGTAATTACAACTATAAAAAAACATGGAATACATTTTTTTATTCAAACCTTTGATCTTTAATTTGATAAGATACTCATACTTATAGAAAAAAATATCAATACATTGGTGTAAGTATAAAATATTAAGTCACTAGGTCATGCAACGACTCCCCCATCATCATGCCCCTAGAGTAGACATAGACATCTTTATTTCGAAACATAACGATTTCTGGTTTAAAAAAAATGAACCTCAGCTAATCAACTCGAAAAGGATCTGAGTAGGAATTATATATGAATATATGCCCTGTAATGGTCAATTTTAATGAGTTCAAATATTTTTTGCTCATGTTGTACTAAGTGATGTCTTCGGTATCCTGAATGTTAATCTGCTACTGGCCTTGATGATGTATTAGGCCGGGTTAGCTCGTATTGGTAAGGTTTCATGTTTTCGGCACGTCTGGGTGAACGAGAAGTTATAGTGGATACCACAAGGATCTCAGAGAGCAAGGCAGGAATTTAATTGAAGGAATTGACAGGCACGCACAACAATTTTGTGGTTTTATACCAAAGTTATCCCCACTCCGGTCTGGGGACTGCTGTATTTCATTTAATTATGTTTCACGTATCTCCTAGCCAGATTTGTATGGCTTCCAGCTGTATCAGAATTGCACTGTGTCCAATCGATTTTCCGTTATCACCTATCTCTCTGTTATGCTGCCAACTATCGTTATCGGCATTATTACCTTATTATTAGTATTATTACATTAATATTATTACCTTTATTGCCCCCCCTTGCTCTCCTGAGACCTTTCTTTCCTTATTGGTCATTTACAATCGTCAAGTTAATTGTGTTTATGGCGAATCACCCTTGAGTTTGTTTGATGTACCCATACATATCCCCTTGTGACAGATTTTGCTATCATGTTATTTTATTCGATCCTTCGTTTTAGATGAGATCAACATTCCAATCAATATATATATATGTAGGGACTGGAGGTATCAATTGTTGGTTAAATCTAGTCAACCTCTTTGTACTAGAACCTCTTTGTACTAGGACCTCTTTGTAATTGAAACTTTGAAGAAGCAGTAATAAACAGCATAGTGACCTTAATTAGTGTCTTGTTAATTACCCACAATTTGGTGACCTCGACGTCTATCGTCTATCTAATCCGACGTGATTTAATTCGACGAGATCGGTTTCGACGTGATTCCCAGCATGGCGCCACCGGTAGGAGAAAAATCTGAAGATAAACTAGAGGACCAACCTGAGGTAACTAAAGTTTCAATTAGAATTCCTCCCTTCTGGGCCGATAAACCTGAATTATGGTTTTATGAAATAGAAGCCCTATTCAATCTTGTGGGTATTATTAAAGAAGACACGAAGTTCAACTTCCTCGTTTCTCAGCTGGAAGCTAAATATATGGAAAATATATGGGACATTATTAGAGGTACTGAGGTTAATAAATATACTCTAGCTAAGGAGCGTCTTCTTCAGCTGTTTAATGAGAGCGATAACCAGGAAATTAGGAGGCTGTTGACAGGTTTAGAGTTAAGTGATCTTGTCAGTTGCTCCGTAAAATGCAGGCTTTGGCTGGTGGGGATATGACAGACAAAATTCTGAGAACGGCGTGGTTGGAAAAACTTCCGGATTCATTAAAAATATTGTAATCATTAGCGATGAGACCTTAGATAAGGTGGCAGCTATGGCAGACAAAATAGCTGACGTTACCCCTCAGTCAAGTGGCTATTCTGTTAGTCAGGACTCAATTCTAAATGAACTGATGAAAAAAATTGCGAGTCTAGAAATTCAAATTTCTTCGTTGAATTCTAGAAATAGGTCTCGCAGCTCGTCCAGAGATTCTTCCCATTTGAGGCGTGGTTTTAGCCCCAAAAGAAAATTTAGTTATTTCCACCAGAGATTTGGAAAAAAATGCAGACCAAAGAAGTGTAGACAACATTGTGCTTGGCGGTAGCTGTCGGAAAACTCCCACAAGCAACAGTATATGTGGCCCCGGCTGTTGCTAACAATTCAGGTAGTCACACTTTTCGTTTATTTGTCCAGGATATAAAAACCAGACTAAAGTTTCTTGTCGATAGTGGGGCAGATGTGTCCATAATTCCGTTAAGATCAAAGTGCGACTCACCTAGTAAAGGTTTTGTTTTGTTTGCAGCCAATGGATCCATGATACCAACATATGGTGTACAAACTTTAAATATTGATTTGGGTTGGCACCGTCAGTTTCAGTGGCCTTTTATTGTGGCTAAAGTTAACAGAGGAATAATTGGTGCAGATATTTAGGCCCATTTTAATCTTTTAATAGATTTAAAAAATAAGAAGCTTGTCAATAATGTCACAGGTGCACAGATCCGTGGTGAGATTTAAACTATTTCAAATGCTGACATCATTAGCACTGTGTCAAATTTTCAAAGATTTGCTGACTTACTAGCCAAGTTTCCGAATCTGACCAAACCAAATTTAATACCTAGTGAATGCAAGCACAACGTAAAACACTACATTCGTACTACCGGAAGGCCTATTTGTTCAAAAGCTATAAGACTCGACTCTAGGAAATTACAGTTAGCGAAGGAGGAGTTTCAATTCATGTTAAATCATGGAATAATACGACCATCGAAATCCGAATGGGCTTTAACCTCAATATCTAGTTACGAAGAAGGATGGTTCATTACGCCCCTGTGGTGATTTCTGCAGGCTTAATGACCTTACAGTTCCTGATCGCTATCCAATTCCTTGAATAGATGACTTCCAGAGTATGTTACATGAAAAAACAATTTTTTCTAAAATTGATCTTTTTAAGGCCTATTATCAAATTCCCATAGCTGAGGAGCATAAATCAAAAACAGCTATTATCACTCCATTGGGGCTCTTCGAATTTAATGTCATGGCTCCAGGGTTACGAAACGCACCCAGCAGTTTCCAACGTTTTATCCATCAAGTTTTTACTGGTCTCTATTTTGTATTTATTTTTTTAGATGATGGCCTAATTGCTTCGTCAACTGAAAAAGAGCACAAGCGTCATTTGGAGATTGTTTTCAACCGCTTGGACAAATATGGCTTGCGTATAAGTGTAGCCAAATCTATGTTTGGAGTGGAAGAATTGGAATTTTTGGGGTACGGAATCATTCCAGGTGGATCAATACCTCTTCCAGAGAAGGTCAGTGTCATCGTAAACTACAAGCTTCCCCAGACTGTTCAGCAGCTTCGCAAGTTTTTGGGAATGCTAAATTTTTATAGAGGTTATTTACACAAGGCTGCAGAAACTCAAGCCATTTTGCATTTTGCCTTAGAGGAGCAAGGAAAAAGGACAATAGAAAAATCACATGAACTCAGGAAGCAGTTGCCAAATTCGAGCAATGCAAAGTTGATCTCGCTAATGCAACTATGCTCACTTATCCTTGCCCAGACTATCCCTTGGCCCTTGTCATTGATGCCAGCGATGTTGGCGTGGGTGGTGTGGTCCAGCAACTTGAACCTAATGGGTGGAGACCTCTAGCTTTTTACTCTAAAAAACTGAGTGATGCTCAAACGTTTTACAGTGCATATGACAGGGAGTTGTTGAGCATGTATTTATCGGTCAAGCATTTTAAACATCTGTTAGAAGGGTGTCATTTAGTGATTTTTACAGATAATAAACCTCTTATTTTGGCTTTCAAGCAGAGAAATGACAAAGCTTCCCCTCGCCAACAAAGACAATTGCAGTACATATCTGAATTTACCACAGACATCCGCCATATTAGTGGAAAGCAAAATATTGTTGCGGACACTTTGTCGTGGATTGAGGCTCTAGACGTGTTAGACTTTGACAAGATAGCCGAAGAACAGAAGACTGACAGCGAACTTCAGGATCTTATGACATCTGATTCTGCATTAAAATTAAAAAGTTAGCGGCTTCCTAGTGGAAATCATCTTTGGTGTGATGTCAGTACGGACGCCATCCGGCCATTCATCCCCAAGGCATTCCGGCAACAAGTCTTTCATCTTATTCATGATAGAGCTCATCCTGGTATTAAGGTGACCGTCAAGCAGGTATCGTGTAAATATGTTTGGCTCAATGTTAAAAAGAACAGGATTGGACTAAAGCGTGTATGCCATGGTGATTTGGGTCGTCAGTTTAACTCGGGATTGTTTAAACACCTTAGTGCGTTATGTGGCATCAAACTCTACCGCTCTACGCCTTATCACCCTCAATTCAACGGCAAGATTGAGCGACTCCACCGTACATTGAAAACAGCATTGAAGGCACATAATTCCCGGAGCTGGACGGAAACTTTGCCAACGGTGCTGTTAGACTTACGAGCAACAATACACCTTGATTCTAATTCTTCCCTATCTCAAATGCTCTATGGAAAAACTATCACATTACCTGGAGAATTGTTTGCAAATGGATCACGGACATTCTCAGATTCACAAGATTGGGTCGGAGAACTTCAAGAGGAAATGTGTCAGCTGAAGCCTGTTCCTGTAAATCGTAAGTCTTCTAGGAGCGTTTTTATCTACAAGGACTTAAACAAGTGCTCACATGTTTTTATGCGCACTGATCGGATCAAGAAACCCCTAGAACCAGCATACGAAGGACCTTTCCGTGTCATCACCCGTTTAGAAAAATATTTTCGATTGGAAATCCATAGCAAGGACATTGCGGTTTCTATTGACCGGCTAAAACCAGCTTATTTTCTTGCCGATGAAGATATGAACCAACAGGACTCTTCGACTGTACCTTTAGCCCTCTTCTCCAGATGATTTTTGCCATTATTTATGACGCAGCCTACAGACCAGGAGAAACAACAGAAGCAACCTGAAACTGAACCAACCTCTACTAGGAGTGGTAGAACTGTGCGGTTTCCTGCAAGATATTGAGAAAAAATAATTGTTTGAACGAATTTTGTATATATATATATTATATTTTATTGTTTTTGTATTTTCTATATTCTGTTTATTATTCTTTGAAGCTATTCGTATATAATAATAATTTGGTTTCGAGTCAATATTTTTCAATTTTGTTTCATAAATATTAACGTTTTCACTGGATAGGGGGTAATGTAGGGACCGGAGGTATCAATTATTGGTTAAATCATGCCAACCTCTTTGTACTAGAACCTCTTTGTAATTGTAACCTTGAAGTAGCAGTAGAGAGAATAAGCCATGTAAACAGACCGCATGTGTGGTACGTAATAAACAGCATAGGGACCTTAATGAGTGTCCTGTTAATTACCCACATATATATATATACATATTTCTGGGCGGCTTCTATCTGAAATGGCAATGGCCGCCCCACCGGAAGACTCGATCGGCCCTTAAACTTCGCCAAGAGCAAGAGTGGACAGAGAAGCAGCTGACATATCTCTGGAGAGCAAGCAACTTGGTCGACCACCACCTTTCTTTATCCCTCAATATCATAATTCACACCATATCAACATCATAATACCATAAGTCACAAATATGGAGTAGATGAAGATTTTAGCCGAGAGCAGGGGACCAGGAGGAGAAGACAGCTGACCAGGTGAGATAGAGATATTTTAGATATTTTTCTTGTTTAATAAGCTCTAAGTACCTTACAACTTCTCAGGAGTTGAGGTCTGTTATAATAATCTGAGATTTACCCCCAGCTTTGCAAAACAATTATGGGATGTGAAAATCTGTACCCTCAAAGTATCAAAATTTACAGCAAAAATAATTACGAAACATTATTACAAAGCTTTCATTTCTTTTTTTTAACATTAACATTAACATCCAGCATCAAATGAACCCATGTGAATTCCCGCAATGAAAACATGAAAAAAGATTATCTAAGAATAAAAAATTTAATACGGAAATTTCTTTAGGATTGAGTGATCCGGTGAAAATCATTGGATAGTGTCACACATATGAAAAATGTTGGCATACATAGAATCATAAATTGTACTTACCAAGAGAATAGAAGCTCTGAACTGATCCGAAAAGGACGTAAATAAAGGGAAATGTTGAGGAAGAAGTAATAGACGGAGAAAAAGGATGATGTTTGTTATCAGTCAAACGAAGTCTCATAGTGTTGGTGGCTGAAATATCGTACAGCAAATCCCAACTATATCTCTGGCTCCTACATCCAGTGAAGTGAAATGGTTCGATAAAGGTTCAGACGACATGCTGAAGCGTGGTTTCGCGATGAGCGAATAAACTGTTTTAGCAGAAGATAACAACCTACACAACGATGTAACGAGGTTATACGAAGGTAACGACCGAGAAGTGGCCACAAAGCCAGCACATGGAAAAATGAACGAAGATGTTTCTGATCCCCGAGAACGGTTATACGGGGACAGGCCAAACTTGGTCTCTGCGCACATGAACAGCACAGATCTACAGCCGACGTAATTTCACAACCAACTATCCCCTTGAGGCATGTTAGGTAAAATCAATAAACATTACTATTAAATTAATTGATAGCTACGTCCAATTTATCTTCCTAAAAAACGACATTAAATTAGTTTAATTCATTGTAAGTCGTAAGTTTGCATCAAAACGGCTTATAAGTAACTGTACGTAATTGTAATTATAATTAATTGTAAGTTTGCATCAAAACTGCTTATAAGTAACTGTACATATTGTAATTATAATTAATTGCAAGTATGTGTCAAACGGCGTTCCGGACAGGGGCTAAATTAGATTAATCAAAACCTTACATCAAAATGTCGCTTTATCAAGGGACATTTTGACGAAATGAATTGTTAAATTAATTTGACGTAAGTACCCCACATTAAGATGGTGAAAGAACAAAGGAGTTAATATTTTATTTTATATTGAAATTAATGTTTTGTATGCATATATATATTTATTTATAGTAGCATACATGTGACAAATTAATTTAAATATAAAATATATACATAATATAAAATATTCATTAGGTGATCACTGTCCACCTTTTACGTAAAATATTGAAAGTAAATATTTAGAACATAATATTTCTATATTCTAATTTAGAATAGAATATTTCTATTCAGATAGAAGCTATCGTACACCACACGCATAACAAAAAAGACAAGAGAAATGACTAAATGTTGGTGAGTTCAATGCAGATGGAGATGCAGGGACAATTAAGCAGTTACAGGGTGGAAATATATAGGTTAATTTAGAATGAGTTTTCAGGCTCAGGGTCCGTAGATGACAAAACCAAGGTTGTAGACTAGTAAAGAAAGATAAAACATAATTATTAAGTTTGGGATATACATTTTGGTTTTGAGGAGAGGGCTTTATCCAATGACAATTAACTGCCTTGGATATTTCTGAGTCTGTCCTAATCAGTCGCTAGCTTTTAACTTTTAATGTTCTGATGGATTACTGGCCATAATAGATTTCCTTTTTTCGTGATTTTCGTACAGTAGCTTTACGTTTCATAAATTACTTTTACCGAGTATACTAAATTTTTATTTCTGTATTGAATGCATATTTTGAAATGATTATTTTGCCATAAATTACTCCTGTTCATTAATTAATTTTTCTTGTTTAATATTCACAAATGTCGATGAAGATTAACAAGTAGATGGTAATCTAATTACTCTGAGAAGTCTTGTTAAACTAAACCGTATTCACTTCAGATATGATGTGTTTCTGCGTCTGAAGTTTTGAGCACAAGTGGGACACGTCCCCCTCCCGCCTTGCTCTTAAGATATCAGGAACTTCATCTTCTCCAGGCTAACTTCCTCTATTCACTGTAGAATTAATATTCCAGACAGGTTATTGATTATCCTCTCCCTTCTAGTTTATTTCTCATGTATGTGTTAAATAAAGTAGATAGTAATAAACCACATTACATGTTAGAGGTATTGTGGGCCTAAACAAACAGTGAACGTAACAATGGATTTCTGCTTTGTGTCAGGACTGGTGGTTTTTTTTTTTGGTCTAAGTATCAAAAAGTAGAATTTAACCATAAAATAAGTTACTAAGATTAGTTTTATTTAGAATTTATTTCCTCGAAGCACCAAAATGAATACATTGCAGGAAGATGTCACCTATAAGTAATTTTGTAAGAGAAAAGAGTCAATGTTTTTTTTTGTTCTTGTCAAGAAGTACGAATTACCTTATTAGTAGTATTTCAGCTGGGAATATAAAGTTTTTGATAATATAAATTGTACACATTATTTTAGTTACAATTGATTTTAAGTTTAAGATAAGTATAAATTAGTAATAAATAATATATGTGATTATCGGTTTTATTTAGACTTTGTGGGGTGCAGGGGTTTTTTTAAACAATTTCCCTGATTTTATGTATGATTTTATTAGATTAAATATAAACCAATTTGGTTGCACATAAGAAAGCTTACTAGTAACACATTATATGCATTATATTACACTGTAATTGCATATTTTGGTAATCAAATTCTTTTCTATCTATCCATCAAGCCATTTTGCTATAGTGTGTTGTTTCGATGGTTTGCTTTAACCACGTGATGGCTTATTAACTTGGTAAAATGTCTTTCCTGTAATTATACTTATCATATATTTGTTAATTTTAAAACCCTGAATGAATGACTTCCAGTCCAAACGCTAATAAAAAAACTTTGCGGAGAGATAAATCGCTTTATTTTTAATATGCCAAAGCTTAAAAATTGGGCAAAAAAACAAATATGGTTCGCGGCTTATGTGTTTCTATTAGTTTCGTTGTTTTTTTTCAAGGGATTTTAAGGTAAATAAACTAAACCCGCAGTTTTAAAAAGCACATACCGTGTGGAAGTGGAAAAAAGAGATCTAAGCTTCTCCTGGTACTTTTAACTTGTATAGAACTTGAAAGGTCTGTCTGAATATTCAGCCAAGTATAAAACTGGGAAACAGCTCCAGAAACTCGAGTGTACCTTACTTCACTAGTTCACTCAGTTGCAAGTAACAAAGTAACGTCCCTTACAAACGTCTCCTTTTTCTTCCTTGATCAAGCACAATGCCATACTGGGGCCTGGTTATAGTTAATATTTATAAAGTTATTTTCACTTACAAGATCCCTCTTCCTGAGAATCACCTTTCACCCAAGGTCCACTCGATTAATCTAAGTAGAATAAATTATATTTGAGATGATGGAGTGAAGGAGTCGGCTAACTCTTCATTAACAGCTTTTATGATGGATCGCGCTCTTCATAACAATTTTATTGTTATAAAGTAGTAAATTGGTAAATGTAAAAAAAAAATTATCACATTGTATTTGTTAATTGATCAAATAATCATTAAAATAATATTTGTTTCGTGTATATTATAAATAGTCATCGAAAGTCATTCATCCGAACCTTTATCTCCGAGTTTGTATTATTTTAGATTTTTTTTTTAGTTAGTGGCAAAAAAATGAAACGTGATTAATTCTTAAAATGCTAACAGCCAGAATCATAATTGTCCTTGGGATCAAGTTAAAGAATTATTAAACAACTAAAATCCTTTGCCAACAAATGTTATTAGAGATGACAGCAAAAATTTAAGGCTTTTTAAAAAAATATCTATTATGTTTCTACAATTTGTAATTATAAAAAAAATCATAAAAACAGGATCAAATTGGGACTTCATTTAAGTTACATTCTAAATACAATTATGCATTAGTAAATAATAAATCATCCATCTCTCCACATTTTAACTTTTATTCACCAATATCGTTTTCGACTGCTCTAAACCGCCATCTTCAGCTGCTAAAATAAAAAGTCATGATGATCTTAACATCGGCTGTGCATACGGAGACAAATAAAATCAATCAGAAACAGTAAATAAAAATTAATAAATAAACCGTATTTAAAATATTAAAAGTGTTGAACTGCACTAATTCACAAATGATCCATCCATTTTATATGTTATTAAAATTCAAACGTATGACATATAAGTAACAAATAGTTAAAAAACGCACTAATACACTAATCTCATGCCTGCTCACCCAATTGGTTGTGTAAAAAACTACATTGAAATACTTTATATAGTTTCGACCTTGAAAATAGGTTTGCTACTGCTGTGAACCACAATCCCGACAGCGGAAGCGATTGCAGTAGGTTTATTGTAGTTTATCCCAACAATGTCAGACGTTTTATGTTAAAAGTGACCGGGGACAAAACCGCTCCTTGAGGATCACCGAAGGTTAGAGGGAAGGGGGCAAGAGGATGTCATCTACCGGTGCCCTCACTTTATTTCCTTAAACAACATGGTATATAGCTGTGCTTGGAATTTCCAGTCACAGAACTGCCAGCACAGTTTCCCGTGGGACGCTGAGTCGAAATCCTGCGTGCAGTCCAATAAGATCATAGCTGTAGCTGTGTGTTTGTTGATACCTAGGATGGTTTCCGTCTATACCTTCACAAGTGGATGTGCGGTACTCAGATAAACCTGAAAGCCTTTTTCATCAAACTGAATGATCGAGTTATCTGAACAGAACTCTTTAAAGTAATTTAAAGTATTATCTTTTCCAGAATCATCCCTATATGAGAAAGGAGACCGCTCAGGCGGTAGTATCCTGGGTCATCACCTCTCTTTGTGGGTTTTCGTAGTGGAATCAACACAGCTTGTTTGGACCGACGAAGAATCGTCTGAAGCGCGTAGTTGTGTTAGTTTCCTGCTGTTGAGGCTCGTGGTAGTTAGCTATCGTAGCGATGTTGTCTGTGGTGTAGTGGTGTGGAAGCCCAGTATTTTTGCATGTTCTTCCGCAGTGTAAAGGGTTTCACTGTTATGAAGGTGGACCTGAGTCTTTCTTGGCAGTGGTAACGGCGATTTCCATGTAATCCACGAAGCCGCTCGTGCCATATCGCAATGTTTCAATGATCCATCAAGCTAGGAATATGGGTTGTCAGAGAGAAAACTATTTTCTTGGCTTGACGATTCCTTTTTGGTATCACATTACTCTTTCAATTATTTTGTAGTGGAATAAGTCGAAGAATATAGTCTGGCAGTTTTCGCAGCGTGGACCACCTTGGGGAAATCTTCGGAATGGTGCTAGCTGTATCGACGATAACTTCGATTAGGAAACCTACCTGTAAATCCTCTTCCTATGTAGTGTGGAGAACAGGAACCTTATTCAATTGGTGGCTACGATACCCATAGCATACTCAGGTGGGATGACAGTGGCATTGTGCCACAGAGTATGCCGTCCGTTCAAGTCTCCAACTACCCAGTTGTTGCTTTTCTCAGAAAGTTTTTAAAGAAAGGGCTGAGAACTCTTGGAAAGACTCCCTCGGTCTCTTATACAAAGCGGTAAGATAACTGGGTTTCCCAAAGTTTTTCTTCAACAACGTCAAGTGGTGGAGCCTGACATCAAATGTTGTCATTGGTGGAGCCTGGCATCAAATGTAGTCATTGGTGGAGCCACTTTCATCCATGTGATGTTGTGACGTATAGCCACCAGAACTCCACCACAGCCATTGGTCTGTTCAATTACAACAGAGTAGCCCTGTATATTAACACTCTGGTTCCCAATTCTCGTATCCGTGAACACGACGATGTTTGGGATCGATATTAGCTCCTCCACTTCTTCGAAGACAGTCATTAGACCTACGTCATTAAAGTGGTGTAGCCAACGTGCGATGGCCTATAGAGAAAATCGGTTTTATAAGGAGAAGAAGCGGAGAACTGCTCCATAGGAGGGTCCTGCTGCGTAGTTCAGGGTCGCGGTGTTCGGCTGTGGGGTCCATCTCACGGTGGGCTTCTGCTGTCAGTGGTGCTGGGGCGTCGGTGATTCTCCGTCTGCTTCTTCTTGAGGTCTACTGAGTCTTGGAGCTTTACTTGGTTGGGGCACGCTCTGTATGTGGCCACGTGGGGTCCACCACAGTTGGAGCACTTTGCTTCTTGTGCCCTGTCACATTCATTTGATGTGTGTTTTTAGGAGAAACGAACACTGACGACTTTTTTGTTTTGTGTTGCTTTGGTCACAGTAGGTTTTAGTTTTTTTAAGTTCCTGGAATCTGTGAAATTGTGACATGCTCATTTGCAGTAAATAGAGCACCTCCCTAAAAAGGGCCTAAATTTTGGCAGTCGGCACTACCGTCACTAATATTTGTGAGAAATCGGTTTTCGTGTCATGGGTGTCCGTCTTCCAAAGATACCAGACATCTAATGCCCCCGGGACAGTTTTTATGGTTTCCTTGATTAGTGTGGTATCCCCTCACTCCCATCGATGCTCATAATCTGGATTTTTTTCAACCATAAACCTCCTATTGGGGCACAGGTGTGTTGAGGAGTGTGCTATTGTTTCAGGCCAGACAAAACTTATTGTCGATCACTCCCTGTTTACCGTGACCCCCGTCAAAGGGCCGAAAGTAAAACCCTGAAATCTGGTGGTAGAGGGCGGTTGTGGAACAATTATTATGCCCGTTGAGGATTTTTTTCCAGGTGGTATCCTGGCTGCAGCGACCCACTGTAGGTATAGTGTTTTCTTACCACTACTTCCGGAGTAGGTTTCGGCCGCACCACCCTAGCGGTTTTTTTCTTCAGAACAGGCATGAATCCGGTGGTTTGTGGACCGCTTCATGTACCTCCATGTTCAGCGGAGTAGTGTGACTATGCCCGTGCATACTCGGTAAGGCTTGTTGGGCTGTCTATTTCAGTGAAGCGATCGGAATGGGGCACCTACCCCCCTTCCCGGTGGAACTGTACTGGTATGAGGCACTGTGGAATGGAGATTATTAGTCTTTACGTTATGTACAGCGAGGGGGTTAGGTGTTCTGCAATTGTTGGTACTGGTAGCAAGTTGTCTGTGGTTTCCTTTCCAGTTGCTAGGTGTGCTCCGTCCTGCAGCTCATAAAACTATATATAATAACAACACGATGAAAAGTATAATTTATTAACCTTTCACCAACTATATGTCCAATTACACATATACTGACTACTAGATAAAATTATTAATAGTAGTAATAATGTTAGTATGAGTGAAACTTTAAATAGAACTTTTCATGACGGCAGAATTTCCATTAAAAAAAAAAATATACGGACGTTAGAAAAAAATTGCTATCGGTTATTTCCTCTTACTATTCAAAGGAAACGTTTGGAATTGATGGAAACCTTTACCGCCGATGGAATATAAAGAGATCCGTTTGAAATGGTTTGAGATTAGATTCATTCATTGAAATGATATTCACCGAATCTGGAAAATAGAGGCTGTGAGAGTCTCTTTGAAATTCCATTAGCCCAGTTAAATACTCGTAATCCTTAATTTGTGCAAATTCCTTAGCCTCGACAAATTGTGCTCAATCCAACATTTATTCTCGAAATCGCTTCCAAACAGAAGTTATCTTACAAAAAAGTTTCTCAGCTTCAAGCATTAGGTTCATTGAAGGAGTTATGCGAAATGATAATGAATTTATGGTATGAAGGACCTGCAATGAAGGCCCAAAATGGGAGGTGAATTGGTCATCGTTTAGCTTTTCTCAAATTAGAAAGAATTCTGATATAATTGTTTGCCATTTGTGTCAAGTCCTAACGAGACTTAAATAGGCACTACCCTCAAACAAACGTGTAAGAACCTTGAAAAGAAGAAATATTCAATCAGTACTCAAAGTGTGTCACTATTTTTTAAATAAGCCCGAAAGGAGCGACTCTAATTTAAACAGAAACAAGGAATCGTCATTCTTATAGCAGTCTTATAACAGCTGTAGTAAATTTCATCAAATCAAGCTAAACGTGTTTTGGCATGTGTTGCTAAACATCTCCGATATCAGTGGAGAAATGACCGAGCATACTCACAGAACAGAAGACACACGAAGAAAAGTAAAGTACAAAAATCTGACCTGTTTGTCTAATTTGTGGAGTTTCTTACAACTCTTATAAGTAATAAATTGTTTTAATTATTTCCCTATTGCTCAGAACAGACTACATACGGTAAATGAGCATTGGCAAATCTAATTAAGTTGTTGTTTTCTTCAAAGATTTATTTATTAATAACTCATGAAAAATAAAATAAAAACAGTTTATCCCACTGTTCATGGGTATACTAGTTTATATAAGGATATTTCTGTAGCTCGATACTTATTTTCAAAATTTATACTTAAAACTGTTTTATCTAGTAATAAATATTTTAACTAGTTACCCATTAACTTAACTACTTAAAATAATATTTTTAAATCACTTACTTTGTTATATCAAGCTGTCAGACAACTTTTCTATTGATGCGATTTAGCAGTTGAAAATGATTGTGGTGTCATTTGTGTCAGGGCCCCATGTTTATCAAATCATAATGAAGGAAGGTTGTTATGTGTGGAGTCTAGCCAGTGTATGAATGATTATTTATTTTTTTCTGTACAAGCCAAACTGGATTAGAGCTGACGAGACGTAAAACCTAAAACAATCCTTTGACTGTCCTGAAATGCTAAGTTATTCGTATGGACTGTGAAATACGTAGAGAAATGAGCATGTTACAAAATATCAGATATTTCCCACAACCCACTTTGGCTAAAAGCTATATAGCCACTAACTAATAATAATTCGTACAGATATATGGCTGTACGGCGCACTGCTTTTAAGTCAACCGACGGAAGCAATAGCATAGAGGCTCCAGCGATTTGGAACGGTTTACACATGAAAGTGGTCCGACATACTTCATTCCAGCTACACGAAGACTTTCAGCTGCCTACGGTGGATGAGTTCATTTGGAGCAGATATGTCAATTCGACTCATTGCACGCTACAATTCCTAACAAGTCCTATGTTCAATACGATTTTCCCACCTCTGTTCCCTCATCGATGGCAGCAGGCAGTCGAAGTGAGGACACTGTAAGTTTAAGTTAGTTTGTAAGTTAACCTTAGGTTAGTTTTAGGTAACTCTGCCCCACCCCTCACTGGATCCAGGGCTTTCTTATTTAATTACTTCTGCAAATCTCTATTCCTCACAAGCTGGATCTAGTCTCACCACTGTTGGCATCAACAACCTTCCCAGTAGAGATAGCGGCTCCTGCCGGCTAGTCTAGCATCTCCCTTTGGAAAGTTGTTGTAAAAGTAGTTGGGTATTATTGTATTCCACAAAGTAAAGTATATGTAGATAACTGTTACTTCCATCATGTCTAGTTATCCTTTTGGTAATCAGTCATAAAATATTCTACTCTAGTTGAAGTGCGTAAGAACACTGCCTCAGTTTACTGAATGAATTAGTTAAGACATTAATTTTCAACAGCTAACAAAGGTCACGTACTGGTGTAGGAAACACGTATATCTCAGTTGAATGGACAGGAGGAAGCGATGATGACATTATAATGCAATCTTTCTCCATTATTTAGTAGCGGCAATGTAGAGAGCTAACAGGCGATATCCTGGTCCGAGCTTAAGCTGAATTAATTCAGTGTTCTCGGTGTGAGGGCCTGGCTTGAGGTCGTCATCAGGAGGTGGTTCTATGACTTGTCGTAATTGTCTGATCGACTTCAAGAAGAAGTTTATTGGTGATTGTCTGGTATGTTCAATGTTCACCTATTATCAACAAGTTATTTAAACCCACAAAATTATGTCAATTCTATTAAATAGCAGTTGTTTAGTCAGGACCCTTTTTCACTCTTCAAACCGGTTAGTCATGAGCAGATTGTTTGTTCGGATATTGGCTTAGATTGCTGAAAACAAATATCAAATTTTCAGAAAATTTAATAGCTGACAACGTTTCGACATATTAACTATGTCTGCATCAGATCTTTGTGTGGGATGGTTAGAGAATGGAAGTAAACTGTTGCATACATATCTTGAAATATTGTCCGCTGATAAAGTTTATAAAAATCTAACATCAAGCCAAGACGATAACCTAACAAACAGTCTACTAATACATTCTGTCACGTTTCACGTTAGTCTTCTTGGTTTTTTTGGGTTCTGAATTTACTCTGTTACCAGTTCCGAGTTACTGAATAAGATTTATATATTATGCAGTGCAAACTTCGAAAATTTAAACTTTCCAGTCAAAGTTCAGATTTTTGCCATAATGCATTATTGACAGTTCAAAATCAAAGAAAGTCTCGTCCATAGCGCGTAGACAATAAAGCAAAGACATAAAATTTGATATGAGATATTTTTGCAAAGCTCATCCGAACCATTCCAAACAACTTGAGTGAAACGACGTTCATTTCGAATAAATACCGACTCAGTGTATGTCAGCATTGATATATGTTACCCTTTTAGTAATTTGGAAATAATTTAAAATACGATAACACGACTAACCATACACACACTTTAATTCAGCTTTTATTGCGGAGTCTATGACCATTGGTGATAAATAACCGTGAATATTATCACTAGACTCTCAAAAATGGTTTATTTGAATCAAATTTTTCATTTTTACTTTTCTATTAAATAAAATTATAGGATGACAGCAAAATGCTACTAGTGAATGTTATCGGAATGAAGGGCATGATTCTGGTTGTGGCTACGCTAGGGAGTGAGCTACTGGCAGCTAATATGGTGTGGTAGCTGACAGTTGATTTTGTTGAGTTTTTTATTTCCTGTAACATTCTGAATTACTATTATTTGAATATCTAACAAGAAGATTTTATGTGAAAATTTGTTAAGTTTAAACCTAGTACTGTCAAATCTTCACATCTTAATAATCAATGAATTTACAAACATAAAAATCGGTCTTTCAGAATTAAGAAAAACCATTTCTGAAAATCGTATTGAATACCAAAATCCTTAAAGACGTTTATTGCTGATTGTTTGGTATGATCAATGTTCATCCATTACCAACAAATTATTTAAACCCACACAATTATGTCAAATCTATTAAATAACTGTTGTTTTATCAGGATCCTTCTTCACTCTTGAAACCGATTAGCCATGAACAGATTGTTTGTTCGGATATTGGCTTAGATTGCTGAAAAAAAAATATCAAATTTTCAGAAAATTTAATAGCTGACAACGTTTCGACATATTAAGTATGTCTGCACCAGATTTTTGTGTGGGATGGTTAGAGAATGGATATAAAATGTTGCATACATACCTTGATAAAGTTGATAACAATCTAACATCAAGCCAAGACGATAACAAATCCACGTAAACAATAACTGTTTTTTGGAATCTAAGCATCATTGATTTAAAAAAAACATATAGATCAATCGCTATACTGTGTTACAGCCATTGAAAATGGATAGCACTACCTTGTGATCTAATAAAGTGTTTCCCTCTAATATTATTTATTTGGAAATCCCTAAGCTATCAGAAATATCATTAAGAATATTTTATCTTGAAATGAAAACTTGGGAAATTAATAATAAAATTAAATAAAGGTTGGTCGAACTAATGATCAAACGAGATAAGTGTACAAGGGTGCTTTGGTAGGCTTTTTTATTATTAAGAAATAGGTATCAGTTATTTTTAGTGCATTTGTTTCTCAATGGTCCAAAAAGAGTTTTTTATCATAAACATTATTTTCGCTAATGTAGCATGTAGCGACCGCTAACTACATAAGTTAAATCACCCTATACTCTGGTGCATATATATTGTAAGCAAAAGTAAAATAGCAGGAACTAAATGTATTGTAATTAAATGTAAATCATGGTAAAAGTTTTTAGCAATAAATGCGGAAGCCGGAAGTCATAAAACTAAAAGGGTCGGCAGAGAACAGCCAGGTACACACCGGCCAAGGGGCCAGGGGTACCACCTGGCATGGCATAAACAGTCGTAAACTTGCCAACCCTTTTAGTGCATCTCTATCTGCCTCGGCGCAGGTGTGCAGAGGTACCATCTAGCAGCCATAAAACAGTCATAAACAGTCCTATAAGGGTCGAAGGGTCACATAATGGGTCAGCGGTCGCATGTTCTCACGCCGGCCAAGGCCCCCCCCCAAGCAGAAACAATATTTAAACCAGGGCGTTTGGCCCTGTATGTCTAGTCTAGTTTCCTCATCAGCCTCCGAGTCTCCTCATCCGCTTTTACTCGGTGACGCTTTACGCCAGGGCCACTGGCCCTGGAAGTCAGTCTCTTAGACTCCTCGTCAGTCTCCTACTATCTCCTCATCGCCTCTGAGTCTGTCACCCCGTCTTTTAGTCTCCTTGCAGACCCTCTGACGTCTTGTACCTGTGACGCTGCTGGGCTCCCGCTCGAACTCTGAAAACTGGCCTTATTCTTTATGAAACCTCTGTACCTCTTCTCTTGAACATAGTGCATTGTCAGGGCACATACCTATCATAAATAGAGTCAGATATTAACGCCGTCCTGGAACGATTGTCCAGGTTATTAACTCGAACAACCCGCACTTTTCACCAGGGCTAGGTGAACAGGCACCTCCTAGTGACAACCCGACATAGCAAAATTTAAAAAATCTTTCTTAAAAAATATATGATTTGTGACTTACCCACCTATTGTCTAAACGCACAGATATGACTTCGTGAATATTTATGAGTAAGCCACAAGTTTTTTTTTCCTTTCAAATTGTCTTTATTGATTCCAATAAACAAAAAAAAATGTTGTAATAGAGATATCCGTATTTAAATATTTATTAGTCATATTTTCAAGGTTTACTTTCAAATTATGAAGAAACTATTATCAAAAATGATGCAAAATGTAACATGATAAGATTATTTTACAAAATAGCGCTTTTACTGACAAATAGCTAAGCATTTTTAATTATTCATTAAAGTTTTCTAATAATGAATTTTATACGTCCATAGTCCAGCATGAATGTGATTCTGAAGGACGGGTGATAATAATAAGTAATCCAAAAAAATAATATATATTTCATAAAAGGCTCTCGCGCTCTTGGTCGGCCTCCGCTGGCTCTTATCCAGTGACGCGGCTGACTTAGGAGCGTGGGGGACTTCCCAAGACTCCGCTGCCTCCTTCGCATGCGAGGGAGGTGACAATCATGTAGACTTGGGGGGCCTCTGGGCTGTTTGTAAATATTGTATGAATGAGCGAGTGAATGATGTTGTAAATATGGTATGAATGATAACATTTATCTCAATTACTTATTGCCTAATAAAGAAGGCAGATTGTAATTTTATCTTAATAAATTGTTTTTGTTGTTGTACATTTCATAAAAATTGATTCAAATCATTTTGAATTAAAATTAGTAATTTTTCATATACATCTATTTTAATCTAGATCCTGTCAATTTCTAAGAGAATGGTGGTGGCCCACTAATTTATTTTAAATAATCAATCTGAATGGTCACATTAACACCAGCTTATAATTTAATTTTTGATCCCTTAGGAAATAGGACTATTAAATTATAATTAAAAATTTATTTTAATATAATTTTATTTAAAAAAATGCAAATCAAGTCTTAAAAAATAAAAAAATAAAATTGTTTTGCCAATGATATGAAATAGCCCACTCTGTCTTTGAACACCTCATACTATAAATGTGTTGAGTAAATAATCTGGCTCTAGATAACCTACTCTGATTTTGATACGTTTAATTACATATGGAAATCGCAAATCAATAGAAAAAAACCAGGAATTCAACCTAGAAACAATTTATATTTTAGAAAATATAAAGTGATGTTCTGTAATTCTGTGATGATCTCGGTAATTTATAGGAAGCTAAATCCAAAGACCTAAAAGGTTCTTCCTAAATCCAAAGGTTAGGTTCTGGTTAGTTATGTGAAACATGAGAACTGAAATTAATGATTCAGTGGACTGTATATTAATGATTAAGTAAGCTGTAATTGGAAGAAATTAATAAAAACACTAAGATACAAGATGATAATGAAAGATAATGCTAAAAAGTACATTATTAAGGTGGGGTTGGCTAAGACAGAAACATTTTAGGTTAGTAATAATTTAATGGCTTCAGATATAATAAAAATAAAAAGATACAGAGTGACTGAAGAAAAGCTGAAGTAATAAATGAAGCCAGAATTGAATTTTGATTAAATTTTAGGTGAGATGGACATAGAGTTAGATACATTGATAAAATTCATTAGCTCATGCTGGATACCGTTATGATGTAGTTGGCCAGCATTCTGTTCTTTTCTCCATCCTCCCCCTGGAGGTTGAATGAAATTAACTCATTGATGGTGGAGATTAGTGTAGTAGAGAAACAAAAGATAAGTATGAAAGTGCATGCAATGTCCAATTTTCTTGTTCATACTGGAATCCGTCTACTCACGTGAGATGGAGGGGGTAGTGTGGTTCCGCCAAGCTCTCGCCAGATGGGTCTTCTTAGATTGGTTTTCTCTCATTTCTCTCGTAGGCAAGTGGTATGCTCAAGGTTTTGAAGATGTGTTCAGAGGAAACCGAATAATCACTGAATAGGTCTATTTGACCACAAATGTATGAAACGGTGTCAGGGAATGTATGTAGTTGGAAGGGTAAAGCAATATGGATTTTTATGTCACCTGCAGTTGGGAAAAGGCATAAAAAGTAACCACTGCTGCAGGAATAGTACTCCTATAGTCTGCTTTCTCTTATTTCCTCTCAGATTTTATTTGCACTTTTATACATTGAATCAATTCGAGTTTTTTTTTTTATTTAGGGAAGTGTGTTTATGGCATTCTTCTTCAGAGGGAAGATGAGGTGAGTTACATATTGGATTTATTACTTGTTATTAAATTGATGTTGCTGCTCTACTAGAAAATATCATCTATACGAGATCTAATCTCGTACTATATCGAAAGATGGATAGACAGAGAAATAAAGGTACTATATAATTTGGCTGATGCTTTGGTTATTTTATAGTATTTTAACACCTCAGGGTAGAGGTTACATGTTACAACATCTTTACTACAATAATTTTGACAAATTTTATTTTTACAATTATAAAAATATTCTTTCTCTCCAAAATTTTAATATAAATGTTTTGATTTTTAATTAACAATTAATTATTAAAATAACGCATTAGATTTTAATTATTTTACCATAATATTATTATTATATACTAACAACTGTATATTTTAAAATTTTGAAAAAGTGTATCCACTCTTCATTAACAATGGTCCTATTTATTTCCATGATCCAATCAAATAATATAGGCTTGTTATAGATCGGCATCACAAGTCAAGGTCCTCAAAGCTAAATGCATATCTGCTCTTTCACTTCTGAAGGTCGTGTCTAATACTTGTTGGGATGCAGATAGTTAATCGCTGGCGGGCAAGATCAGACAAACAAAAGAAAGAAAAGAGGAATAAAAGATTCACTCAAGTTTTCGAAATAGACTGCTTTATTTATATCAGTAATCCGACGTATATAGGATCATGGGAATTACATCACAATGCAAGCAATGCGCGGTTGTTGACGAGCCGTCTCGTCTCCCACCCCCGTTCCTCTGGTGTCTCGGCGACGTCCCCGTAGGCCAAAAAGAAGTTTGAAGGGTGAGAACCCTGTGGCCGTGTGTATGGAGTGATTAGTGTTATGATAGACACGGAGATGATCACCCAGGGTACTGTGGAGACGCTTCATTCCACCCCTGCTCTTTGGGCGTCCCGGGGTGTTAACATGCCATCGGAAATCTAGCTTCTGCTCTCTTATGTCGGCGTTGTCAAATTCCCTGCCACCATCGAATGCTTCGATCGGGGTAAAATTTAAACCAGCTTCGCAGCGCTTCTAATACGGTCGCAGATGATTTTTCAAGGATGGGGTATACCATGGCCACCTCACTGAATAGATAACGACGGTGACCCACTTTGGTCCTTACAAGTAAAAGTATCCGCTTTCAGATCGGTCAGGGGTGTCTGTGCCGTGGGGCCTCTTCTTGCGGTCCCGTTGGTGGGTGTCGATCATACGTGGATCTCGCACGCTCCTATCGTCTCCTGGATGGGTTTTCGTATTCCCCAACAGAAATACCGGCGTTTCAATGCCTGCGCTGTTTCCCGTTCCTCTATATGATTAGTTTTGCCTAGGTAGGATGCATGCGTTACCCCTTTCTTGATTGTCTCATCCGTCAATGTTTCCACCGTCATGGTGCATCGCACGAACGTCTGGTTGATCCCGATACGCTCCGCTCGCTATAATCTCTTAATTTTCTCCCAAATGGTCCCGTTTCCTACATAGATATGGTGCGTCATCCCCGGCTTGGAAGCGTCGTTGAGTATGCGGCAGATCTGATCCTCTTTTACCCCGGCTGCGACAAAATGGTAGTTGTTCTTTTGTAACCTCCGAAAGCAATCTTCAACAGTCCCACTGTTTGTGTCTTCCAGAATATCTGGGGGCGTTTGCAATTGACTATTTCTTGGAGCTCTTCCATCTCCGCGGGCCTGTCACCTCCCGAACTCCCTCCTTGTCTGCTCCACATCTGCGGAACCAGATTCTCGTCGACCAACCTTCCCCTCTGGGGTCCATTCCCGTAGGAACTGCCGGACATCCCTGGATGATTCCCGTTGTTCGGTGTCTATTGCGTTGACTGTCATCGCCCGTGACAGCCAGTTCGCCACAATGTTTTCCTTGCCGGGGTTATATAGAATCTCTATGTTGTACTGGCTGAGGAAATCCTTCCACCTGGTGACCCTCACCGGTGACTCCCTCAGTTTCCCTTACCATTGT
Source organism: Acanthosoma haemorrhoidale (assembly GCA_930367205.1). NCBI lineage: Eukaryota > Metazoa > Arthropoda > Insecta > Hemiptera > Acanthosomatidae > Acanthosoma > Acanthosoma haemorrhoidale. The sequence continues at coordinate 126,188,992 of OV884011.1, read as the reverse complement.
AACGGTCGGTGATCAATGTGGATTTGAACCTTCTCCCGAACACTTAGGGCCGAAAATGGTCAATAGCCCAGACAATTCCCACCAACTCCCGTTCTAATGTACTGTATCGGCTTTCTGCCTCCCATAGGCGTCTACTGGCTTACGCTACCGGCAGGTCCCCTTTGTCTCCCGCCTTCGATCAAAACCGTTCCCAACGTGTATTCGCTGGCATCCGTCGTAATTTCGAACTGTTTATTAAAAATTGGTAATGCCAACACCGGGTGTTCCTGCAAACAGATCATGCATTTATCATGCAACGACGCAGAGCTACTACTTAATTTATGTTAAACGTTGAAACTGTAGAGAGATTTTACAGATTTGCGAATATGATGTGCTTCTTATTATATTTATTTCAGTGCCTGAAGAAGGCAGTTTAACTGTCGAAAAATACATAACATCGCAGCAACTCTAATAAAACTCTATAAGACAAAAAATCTTGACTCTTTTGTCATCTCAGTTATCTTGCCGATACTTTGTGTTTTTACTTGACTAAAAGGTAGTTCATAGTAATTCTATGGGATCGACTACATAGATTTCTTAAAACCGAATAATATTGAGTATTAAATGATATGAACTATCCTGCCCGTCGGGGAAGGTCTTTTCGACCCTGCCACTGCCCAGCGGGTGGCAGAGAGAGATAAATGGATAAACCTGTGATATTTGACTTTTGCTGGTGGCCCAGTCGGCGGGCAACCTAATTCGTATCTGATTATTCCATAAGATCTTCGGAGGTGTGCCACGACAGTGCACTATGTTCAGAAGAGGAGGTAAAGGCTAGATTTTATAGGTAGTTTACGTGGTCTTGGAATGAGACCACATTCGGTATGTGAAAACCAAGGATCCCTTCCAAGGATGTGCTAATTTTAGCGAGACGCGGCCAGAGAATCCCACTTGGACGAAGTAAGGTCTGACAAGGCTGGACTAAAGCTAGTAAGGATAGGAAAGATAAGTGCTGAGGTAATTATATAAGAAAGTTATAGTTCGAGCAGAGCAACAAGTTCCAGTGCAAAGATAGAGAGAGGCAAGTGTTCAGCGCAGAATTTCTGCCTTAAAAAGGCAGGTCAAAGGTCGGGCTGTCTTGTCAGGATCGGTAACTAGTCTCCTCTCTCTATATGGATGCCGAAGATTTATTGATAGAATATGGAAACGTAGGCGGGTGTTTTCTGGCCCAAGAAGAGGGTAACTTATATTTATTCGTGGGGAAGTAGTTGGCACAACAATCCATTATTGTTTACTATTATATAGATCTGTATTTTGTATGAGGTGCATTTCGCGTGCGCATTGCCATGTTTTGAACCAATGTGTTTCGTCGATTTGGGGGCCCAATGGTACGTACATTTTGTGTACATCCTCTGGCATAGTACCATAATTATAGTAGTAATGTCATACTAACCAGGTAACATAATAAACCAGGTGTAGTGGTGGGACTCGTGTACTTTAGTTGCCTCGACTAGCATGGAAGAGTTTTATCTATAGCCCAGTCATTTAGCACTAGTAAAATTCAGATGATTGATTGATCTACTTTATGTAATTATAATTTCATGAATGTTTATGATTCCCATTTCATTCTGATGATGAGTGGTTCTGTAAACATTTATTTTAAATTTAACTTTACTTGCTAACAAGATCAACCAACTTATAATGCTGGATCTGATCAAACATTGTTACATAATATTATTCTCGGGTGAGCTTCATGTTGCCTTAGGTCGATGAATAACATACGTTTTTTATTTACGATTTATTTTTCCCAGGTTTGGATGTGGTTCTATAGAAAATCAATTTACACTTAATTTCGGCGATAGTCTGTTCCTGTGGTATCTAACAAATATTCACTTCATTTTGCTTTGCTTGGTTAATAATAAAGGTTTTTTTACATATTGTTCCAGGCAAACATTTTGACAAATATTATTATAAACTGAGTAAAAATAGTTGCTTTCTTTAATATGTATCTGTCAAACAATTGTTCCAGTTTTTTTTGGCTTTCTGGCCATATTACTTATAGTAAGCCAACACGCAATTGTGAACACCAATGTTTCGAAAACATGAGAAATTTCCCAATAGAATAATGTTGATCAGTTTAGAAACGTATTACAAACGTATATAATATATAAGCAGACAGATTGGGGGCTGAACGGGGTTACGGTTGACCTGACGCAGGCAGGTGAGGTGTTGCATGGTTCCTGAACCTCAGATCATTAGCAGATTAATCAGGTCGCGCTGTGCCCAGTGCATATCAAGCATACATCGGGTCTTTGTCAAACTAACTAACGTACCGGAGTTAACTCAAATCTAAGCCGTAATACACCTCCACCCTTGATCGCTGGATTATAACTTGGGTGGTTACGTGTACATATGTTTGTCTGAATCACATGTAACACTACCGAATTAGAAACTATGTATCGTGGAGCCGTTTTTTTTTTCGTAGTATTGTAAACCACTGTAAATAATGAAAAATATATACTATGCTATATGAGACGGTAAGATAGACCATTCATAGGCACCTTTCCTTCACAATAATCAACAATTTTTATTTCCACTATGCAAACTGTAGGGATTTTTTATGAAGAAGTAACCGCGCGAATTCTGTTTTTTTGAAAAAAAAAACACGTAGATCCAGTGGTATAATGCAATACTATTTACCGTTTGAATTAAATAACACAAAATATAAGGTAATAAAACTATATTAGTGCATAGTTTTTACATTTAAAATAACGTTTTGTGGAAAATTATGTTTAACAGTACGCAATCATGTTTCAGAATGTATTAAAATAATTGAATGCCGAAATTCCTTCTCTTAATGACAAGGTGAGATTATTAGGTTCTTTGCCAAATTTGTATAATAACTAGACAAGCTTGAATGACATGTTGAATGAATTGAACGAAAGTTTTAAAAATGCAAAAGAATAAACAATAATATAATTTATTCTGTTAAACCAAAATTTACAATACAATGGTAAGAATTTTTATGTATTCAAGCAGAAAGACGTATCTCTCAAGAAGCTACAACAATACATACCATATTGTATACATATGTATCTATAGTATAATATAAAACACTTATGAATGGTGGTATATTTTTTTTTGAATAGCAATCGCTTCAAAACTGCAGAATCGATTATAGTAAAACCAGTACCAAAATGTCTGTTGCCATCCTAAGAGATACCTATTAGAACACATATATAATTTTTTTTTTATTCACTTCTTAATATTTATCAATGGAATTCATATACAATGAGTTATTATTGAAAGACATGTTCTTAATTTTACATCGAGAAAACTCTCTTATTTATGCATAACTAAAGCTATTAATGTTGTATGGGTACAGAAAACTATATTTATGCAAGAGTGGGTGAGACCATAGTTAGTTATGCATTTATTACTGTGAATATATTGATTGGAATATCGGCTTTGATTGATGAGAGAAAAGTGTTAGGTTTTCATCAAAAGGATTAGTGGATCATGTCTTGACGTGGTCTGCAAGTCAAAACATCAACCACTAATAAATCAGATAAAAATCTTTTTTTTATCAACCACAGCTGATATCTCAACAAATAATTCACTCATGTCTAAATTTATGGCTAACTATGTACACCCAGTTTGAGAATAAAGATTGTATTAAATTTAATGTTCTTTTTAATCAAATGTTGTTGGCTCTATTTATATAAAAGTTGCAGAAAATATTGGTGATGCTATTGATGAAAAATGTGTCTTCTAAAATAAGAAAACTCATCCAAAATTCCATTTGGGAGAGTAATTTTTTTATGAGGATAACTGCATGATGATAACGCAAAATATAGAATCATTCACCAGTAAGTTACATTATATAGCTTTTTGACAGAAAACTCATATTTCTTTAGAAAACAACTGTATCACATTTGTAAATCCTTGTGACTGAAGCAGCTACTATTAGCAATTAATATGCAAAAGGCATATTTTATAAACAAATGAAGATGGGAACAGATGTACCGAGTAAAACATGGAATCAATGCAAAACAAATATTTACGGGAGAAATTATAATTCTTCTTCTTACCCTACATTTAGTATTAAATTGTTATCCCATGCCTTAATGTTAACCTCCTTTTAATAATTGAAAATATATGATGATAATGAAATTATGATCTGTAGCGCATAATTGTCGTTTCAGCACCCATGAGTGGGTGCAGTGCAATGACTGTGCTACGAGATTAGGGTGGTTGGATAGCCTACTATGGAATTTCATAAACTTAGAAGGAATGAGTTCAAGAATGTAGGGTATGTTAAGATCGTTGTGAAGGGTTTTGTTGCTGACATAATAAGCGGCATTTACTATTGTTCTCATTGAAAGACTTTTCATTGAAAGGCTTGGATACGCTTGATGTTCGACATTTTTGCTGTCCCCCATAGATCTATTCCGTATGTCCAGATTGGCTTAGGTATAACTTTGTATATTAGTAATTTATTTTCTTTTGAGAGATGAGATGTCCTTTGCAGTAGTCTGTGCAGTTGTCCAAAGCGTCTGTTTAGTTCTTGTCTTTTTAGCCTGGGTTCTAGGTCAGTCGTTTGTCGAGATGGAAGCCTAAGTACTGTCTCGGATACTGGTAGAGGAATATAATTAAAATAAACTAGTGGACAAGACTTGCGATAGAGGGTGAAGGTAATGTGGGAACAATTTTCTTCATTAACTTTGATCCACTATTCGTTGCACCAATACTCGATCTCATCAAAGGTGTTTTTGAAGGTTATGGGATGCTATATCGGGGTCTGGGTGGGATGACAAGACCGCAGTGTCATCTGCAAATGTGGCCAAGAAGGTACTGTGGCTAGAGGGGACATTATATAGGTTATAATTATAAAGAAGGGGCGGTGTATAGGTTATAGAGGATGGGACCCAGGACACCTGTTTTTATGGGATAGTAGTTAGAATATTCTAAACCACACCGAACTTGGATGAAGTGGTATGAAAGGTAGGACTGTAGGATTGGGAAAAGGGTCTGTGGTAAATATGTTTTGAGCTTGTAAAGCAAACCTGCGTGCCAAACCCTGTCAAAAGCTTGAGCTATATCAAGAAAGGCAGCAGTGCAATACTGTTTGGTTTCAAGGGATGAGGAGATGTGATCATCATCGCAAAGGCCTTGTTGAGCAGTGAAATGTCGTTGAAGGAATCCAAACTGGTGTTTAGGAACAAGGTTTTTGGATTCAACAATAGGAAGTAGACGTTTTAATGGGAGTTTCTCAAATATTTTTGAGAGGATAGGGAGTAGGCTAACTAGACGGTAAGGTGAGGCGTAATTGGGTGGTTTACCAGGTTTGGCGTATAGGACTATAATGGAATGTTTCCAGAGGAGAGGAAAGTGCGTCGTTCAGATAATGCAATTATACATGTAGGTTAGGAAGATTATGGCTTTAGAAGGGAGTTGTTTAAGAATTTGAGCAGTAAGGAGATCATATCCAGGGGATTTTCGGTAAGGTAAGTTTTTCAGAAGGTATTTGACCTCAGAGGGGTTAACGGCTTTTGGTGGAAGTGAGAGAGGTATAAGTGAAGTGAGGAAATATTCAACAGTTGTGCTGTGAGAATGGTTTTGAGGAGTAAGATAAAGAGTGAAAGTACGGGAAAGATGCTGTGCGAATTCTTCCGATCTTTCATCATCTGAAGCCGCCCAGGACCCATCTTCACGACGGAGTGAGTATGAAATAGAATGATACTTTAGGATTTTTTGGTCACATTCCACAGGGAGTTATCCCTGGTAAACAGATAGGAGAAGTGGGAATTGAAGGAATCGGAACGGAAGGATGCCAATAGCCGCTTTACCAATCTACAATACTGATTGTACGAGTGGCGATCAGCAGGATCCCGGGATCTATGTCACACTGTTCTGGAGTGGCGTTTGGATTGGATTAGATCTTTGAGATGCAAACGATTATGATTGTGAATTTTTGGATGGCGATGGGTGACGATGCCTCCCAAGCCGACCTCTGGACCAGAGTAGTGAAAGAATGCACTGCATCCTCTAGGTCTTGGGATGTTTTTAGGGACACTTTGAGGTCTACGGAATCTGTAAGAAGCTGGCGGAAGTGGTCTCAGTCCATCGGGCCCCTAATAAATGAAGGAGGGAGCAGTTTGTGAATTGGTTTTAGGTAAATGGTTAATAATAAAGGACTATGATCAGAGGAGAGGTCATCGAGGCGCGTGTTCATATGATCTAAAAACAAAAAAGAGTTTTGATCATATATGTATGTACATATTTAGAAGAATGAATGTAAATGCGTTCATATAAAACCCATTTTATGAAGCCTGGAAAGATTCCTCTGTATGGCTTCTAAATTATTTTCACAACATTGGAATAAATACGATGCTCACATGATCAGGTGTATTTTGATTTAACATGGTCGGATGGTATCGGCAAAAATTAATGATCTCTGCAATTAAATAACACAGAGTTCAGTGATACGTGCATCCTTTGTTTCAACAGTTGGTAAATGTCCGAATAAACTTTTTGTCCATTACAGTTACGGAATAGTTACCTGTGAATGCTGCATACTAAATATCAACCGGATATATAATGAAATCAAGTAATTGTTAGCTACATAAAAATACTCTTAAAGTGAACTTAACAATAACCCTACATAATAAGGTAAGTCTTGAGAACAAGGATTTTACGAGTATATCCCCACATGGGTGGGCTACTGCCACTTACATAAATTCAAGAAATTAGGAATTTTAAGTTTTTATTTAATTAAATTTAATTTTATTGCTAATTATTTATTGGACTTAAATAAATATTACTAGTCAACATCAAAATCCATAAACCAAATCGTTCCAATTTTAGTATATGTACCAACGAAGCGATATGTATATACATATATATACTACATACTACATACTTGTACATTTTCAAGTCTAATGGATGTAATAAAAATAAAGAATTAATTCCATCACATAAATCTCCTAACAACTTAAATTTCCACACATACGGTAATAAATCATTTGACCACGTGGAAAGCTATTTAGCCTACTAAACCTCAGTTCACGGCCCGCAGTAGTAAGCCACAACCTACCACAAACACTTTGGTTCGTCTGTAGTTCCTCTTGCAATAAATGTGTTACTACACCTTTTTTCTCATTTGTTTATATACTATTAATTAACTTTGTGTATTATTGTATAGGTATTCCAATGTTGATTGGTCAGGATAGTACATAACAAAAAGGATCTTTAATAAGTTAGACTTTGATTCACATTGATGAGCATATAAAAAACGAAAGGGGGTTCACATCTTTTTTAAAAATTTTGACTTAATGATTAGGTAATCTGAGTGAATAACTTCAGACACTGTGGAAAAAAGTGTGTTGATGGGCCAAGAAATGTTCTAGGACTTAGTGGAGTGTGTCTTGTGTTAGAGGTACTGGCTTGGATGAGACGTGTCATCTCCAGGCCGCACCCGAACTAGATGGTGACATCACACAGCTCTAGGAGCTGGCAGAGAGAGCTTAGCATGAGCAAAGCCCCAAAGAAGACTGCTTTGGCACAAGACAACAGAAACTTGAGCGAAAAGAATCTAAGAACAGTACTATCACTGGAGAATGGAGTGACCCAGACGAAAGTAGTTGCCACAAGGTAAAGTGTTAGTGGTGTCTATCTATGAGGTAAGCGCGCATCTTACTCAGCTTTGCACCAAATACTTTACCATGATAGGCACCTTTATCTGTGTCCTTCGATTGCTTTGCTTAGAACTGTTTTTAGATTCTTTTCCCTCAAGCTTCTCTTGACTTAATTTACTGTTTTCAACCTATGGCGTTTGTTTTGCACAGATCTCTTTATCAGTTTTTCCCTCCTAGTGGCAATGGCTAGTTTTGAGATGATTTAAGGATAGCATACTCTCATCTCAGTTACCTTATTTTCAACACATGACCCGCATGAGTGTTTTTTATTTGAATCTTGATATTCATCCTCACAGCAATAAAGGGGATCAATCAAGATTTGTTGCCTAGACAGGTCTGTGCTGGCTTGATTTGAACTGGGTGGAACTGGCCTTGTCGTTCTGGACTTTTCTTGGATTGAAGGAATCGGAACGGAAGGATGCCAATAGCCGCTTTACCAATCTACAATACTGATTGTACGAGCGGCGATAAAGGGTTCAATAAGGTTTGTTGTACTGACAGGTCTGGTCCATTGATTAGGGCAGGATCTTGCTGTCATTTTTTTCGGAACAAAGGAAAAAGAATGGCAGCTGCGGGTACCCCAACAAATTTTTGTTTCATTTAAAATGCCATACATTTCAGGAAAGGCCAGTCATAGCCTTTATTTTTCTAAATTAATAATTTTCAATTAATATATAGACACCGCTGGCAATGCGTCAGCTCTTAGCCAAGTTACAACGTGCCATAAACAATTACTTAGTAATTTAACTAATTAACTTCCTCTCCGCCTGCCTGTCTAAGTGCACGCATGTATGCATGCCGGCATTTTTCCCTCTCTGCAAGTCTACCCCCCTCTCCCTGCTAAATTGCATCCTATCTCCCAGCATGCCTGCATGTCTGCCCTCTGCCGTTATGGCTGGCCCTCCAGGCGTCCCTCCCCCTACGTGCATGTCACCTGCCTGACTCCCTGCCTACTCCTTTGCCTCACTACCCCCTCCGTGATTATGCAGATGCTTCCCTGTGAGCCACTCTGCCTACATTAATCCCAACCTTCTTGTGTGCCCCTCCTGCCGTCAACAGTTTGACAATTTTGATGTACTATGTTATTGGATATTAATTGCTTCTTTCTATTTCATGTTTTTAAGTGTTTAAGGGGTAATTATTAATAGCATTATAGTATTACTCCCAGCTACTCATTTGGTACGTCACCAGTCTCGGCCGATTTTCTCTATTTCAACTCTAACTTATCCTAACCTTCAGCCGTTTGTTTATCGAGTCCGCTTTAGTCTTTACCGTGCTCACCAGATCCCACATTTATATAATTATCTTCTTTCATAGTTTGTAAATTGTCGAATGTTCCCCTTTGTTTTATTTAACCACGTATGGTGCGTACATTTCTATCAGAAGCCTCAATATCTTTAATACACTTTCACTCGCTTAGCAGCTCTACAATCTGGACCCCCTATTGTGCCAACCTGATACAGAAATCCAGAACAGTCATCAAGAAATCTTCATCACAGATACTGTATGCTTTACACACAATGCAGATTAATGGACTGACAATTTTCATTACCTCAATTATTGAACTGATACGTTATATTACGTAATATTACGTAATATACGTTATATTAGTAATACGTTATATTACTTAATTAATATAAGTAAAAACTGGCATAATCATTCATTTCAGCAATACCGGATAGAAAATAGGTGATTTATAATAAAATAAAATTGTTTATTATTTTGTATATCCAGGTATCCCCTTAACACATGCTAAGTTGACCGTACCCATAATTTAAAAAAAATCCTATGAGAGATATAGCAATGAGAGATGCTAGATGTTCCTTTATAAGGAGATCTTAATCGGAATAGTTATGAACAGACTGGTGAAAATCCAACCTAAGGAGTTTCCCCAATTATTTAATTTTGTAAAAAACCTGTACCTTATTTGTAAATATATGCTGAAATTCCACGACAGAACTTATAAAAGTTTCACGATTAGCGTTAATACCATACCATTACATATAATAAGAGACGAATAAATATCGAGTAAAAAAAAATTTACTGATAACTGTCTAGGCACTCCTGAACCGGATCTTCGGAACGGCTCCGGGTCCTATCCTATAATCCCTAACAGAGCGTACCACTTCAATTTTTTATTGGTGAATGTTGGAGGAATTTGCAATAATTTCTTTTTCTCGTTGATGTTTTATAATTTGTAAGTTTACATTTTTTTTTTCAATACAACCGCGATTTTTTTGATTTTTCCTGAAAATGACTGTGACACAAATATGCTATTTATGTATTTTAATTTTAGTCACATGGTAGTTTTTTTTTAGTATAACGGTTAATATTTCTTTGCATGATTCAGTATCTTGATCAGCACTTAAGAAATTGATGTTAGTTGTCAAAAAGATTCGGCTAACTTTGAAAGTGAAGTAACGAAATTCTTCAATTTTTGTTTAAGTTAATTGTTATAACAATATTTTGTCCGTTTTCCGGAGGTGGAAAAAGAGAAGGTTTCCTGATTTAAGGCAGGTCATACATAATGTTCTTCATATTAAAATAATTTTAATTTTTTTTAAGAATTTTGGGAGATTCCTCCCATTATTTCTATCCCTTTTTTCTCTATCTCCTCTAAACTCTTAAATAATTAATGGTAATTAATACACTTCTAATGATAACGAACAAAATAAATTAAAATATCTGTGATCACTAAGAAAACTACTTAAGCAACACAACTTACAACATCATCTAAGCTTCGTGTATTAAGTAGTCTTAAAGTTGGATTATTCCGACTTAAGCTCTGGAAAACTTATGAAAACTAGATACCGCATTAGAGTTCTTCATCCGTATTAGAGTATTCTTTGAAAGTTTCTTATTAGCTGTTTAATTATAATAAACAAATCCAATTTTGTAATTAATGTAGTTTTTTAATTACTCTATCCAATCAATTAAAAAATGTATTCTAATAAAAAGTATTCCAAATGATTTTTTAAGGATAAATGCACTATTTAAATAAATAAATAGTATTCCAAAGGGACAAAGGCTTGATTATGTCTGTACTCCTGTAGTTTGAAGAGGTCATATTTATTTCAGAACATGCTTTGACAGGTTTATAAGATTATAATGATTGTCTATACTTATGACAGTCTGAAATGTGATATGTCTACGTTATATTAAGTCTTTTACTTAAGTATGTTGACGGATCATTATGTCATTGAGTTTAATTTATGCCTTGGTCTTAGGATGTCTTAATTCGCCAAGTATGGGTATTGAGGATGGATCCCCAAAGAAACCAGATTAAACAAAATAGATGTTTTACAAATTCCTAATGATTTGTTTTTTGAGAAAATAAATTTTATGGAATAAAAAATAAAATTGTAAATATTCCTATAAAAATCCCACTTCTTTACAATCTGGGTATCATTAATAAACTGAATTTAGGTAAATGGGCTTGCTTGAGAGGAACAAAGCGGGTATACCAACTTTGCTCGAAGCAAAAGGTAAAACATCTTCACTTTATCCACTAATTCCAAATCTTAAATATTATTAATGAGGACATCAATATCTTCAATTTAGCAGCCAACTCAGTACGATAGGAAAAAAATTGTAATAACCAATGTCACTTGATCATGTTTCATGGCAGTATTTTTCATGCCAATAAGGCCATCAAATGAAACGTTTATGTAAAATTGCATGTCCTATGTCAAACAGAGTAATCGCAGAACATAAAACATGAGGATTTGTGGTTATGAAAAGAAACACCAAAACTCTAAAAATCGATTGAAAATTAAAATAAATTGTTTCTAAAAAAAATTTAAAACATGATGATTCTTAGTAAGATTCAAAATCATAGAAGAATTAAACAAGCTCAGCTGTAGGAAATAATAAGGCTGGAGCCCCGATTGCTACTGCTCTGCGATTGACCTGCAATCAGCCGACTAGTCGGTGGAAGCGGGCTACCTTCCTGATTGGAAAAGCCCCCTTCCCCCGCCACCTACCTCCAGCCAACAGCCAGAGCTATCTGCTGGAAATGCCGACCTCTGGAATTGCCTCTAACACTCGATATCATTGCTGGATATAAAGCTCCGGCCTCGCAAACGGCAATCAATCCAGGCCACACCAATCCCACGGCCCATTAGCTCAATATGGGACAGTCCACATATCTCATTTCATTCCTTCTTCTCCACCTTGTCAGGTGAGCCTTCTTCGGATAATAGCGGAGGGGACGGGACTCCCCATACCGTCAACCGGGTATTTCCATTTACGGTTCATTTTATATTGTAGTGAGATAGAATTTATCACTAAGGGCTCAACATATCTTCTGGATGCAAGCTACTTTTTTTTTTTTTTTTTTTTTTTTACAAGGTCATCATATTATCTGAATATGTTTTTTATATAACAACAACGATTTATTGTGACTATCATTTGAATGTGGCTTTACTGTACCATTTAAATTTAAATTTATTCTATTTATATATGCATAGCACGTTCCCTGATTTTTTTTTCATATCATATACACAGCGACATGTTATCATCGTACAAATGTTGGTAGATTGCTACCATGCTGCTGTGTAACCGACTACACTGATTTATTTTTATTGAAAAATGTACAGTTACCTTTCAACATTATTACATTTTTATAACATGTTGTAGACTACAGTAGATAGACGGCAACTCTATCTGAACATTTCTTTAGTAGTTGATTTTAGTTGATGACTATAAATATTATATGTACGTCGGCCGTTAAATGGATTTAATAAAGTTAGGCCTTACAAGCTAACGAAATTGGATTACAGTTGTCGGGATTGTCACTAGGGGAGTGCCTAATCACCCTAGCCCTGGTGACAAGTGCGGATTGTTCAAGTTTATAACCTGGACAATCGTTCCATGTCGGCGTTAATATCTGACTCCATTTCTGATAGGTGTGCGCCCCGACAATGCACTATGTTTAAGAAAAAAGGTACAGAGGCTTCATAAAGAATAAGTCAAATTTTCAGAGTTCGAACAGAAGCAAAGTACCCCTGAGTAACGGTTGCGAAAGACTGGTTTTCAGGGGCTATGCTCCCCCGTTAAGTTTCAAACCAGCCTGTCTAGAAGAGGCTGAAAAAAGGTTGGTTAGTGCCTGCGTCCCTGCATGTGTTAAGTAATTAGCCGGGAGGCTGAAAGAGTTACTCAGTACCTGCGGTTTCTGTGTAATGTGTTAAGGGTATCCCGCAGGCCGGGAGGCTGTAAGAGTCTCTTAGATTTATGACTGACAGATGTAGACCCGTCTAGTGTTACTTTGCTTCTGCCTTTCTTTATTGCTAATAGATTTATAATATATTTAGTTCATATTATTTTACTATGCTTACAATATATATGCAATAGAGTATAGGGTGATTTAACTTATATAGTTAGAATCGCTACAACAGTTGAAAAATTTTACTAAACAAACAAGACCTGGCGATGGGACTCACCTTCCGACTCACTTTCTTTTTCATTGAATATGTTTTATATCGAATATCTGAGTACCCGCTAAATTCCTTTTTAGCACAACGTATTGGATGATTTCCTTAGAAGCGACCCTAGCTCCTCCCACTTCATTCTATACCAATTTTGGTTGGCTAGATACAAGGCCATTCCTCCAAAGTGTGAAGGTTCGTAATTGTAATCAGCTTGGTGTTATTGAAGTTCACAGCCTCAATTACTTCTATTATCCACGTCGCTCTCTTGTCATTATTTTTAATGCGTACAAAATTTAACACGCTTTCTGTTCAGTTTTTTCTACTTCTGAGCCTCAATGAAATCAAATATATCTATGGTAAGCCGACAAAGTAAGGATACAGGTTCTCCTTTTTGTAGGATTCGTAATATCATGTTATTTGGAGATGGGTCGCTTAAATCTTAGCCTCTGTCGACGGTGTTCTGCAGTAAGAAGGGGCCCTTCACAGGCCTTTTTGAGCTAAGGATCAACTCTTTCAGTCTTCTAACGGTGAACTCCAAGATTGTTATCCATTTTTATAAAGTGGTCGTCAAGCGGATCGGTGATCTTTGGACGTCCTGAATTTGGTCGTCTTGAGTGACTCCCGGTCTCTCTGCACCTTGAAAATGTAGAGTAATTACTTAATAATCGTGGTTTAAACGACTCATTATCACAGAAATAGATCAGAGAATAAAGAGGTAAGAGAAAAATGTATGAACGGGGCAAACAAAAGGTAAAAAAAACAGGGGGGAATTGAAATCAATCAAGAAAACCATTTAATCCTTCGTTTGTAGACAAATAGTGAGTAGCATTGTCATGAATAATCCTTAATGGCTCTTATATACTAATCCTATTACTATAAATAAAATAAAACATGGGTTAAGGTAATCTACTAACTAAAAAATCTCAAGGTTCTGTTTTTTATTTGTAGGTGCTTTTCACGGAGAGGTTTATGATCTGTGAATACATTTGTACATTGCAGTAAACATGGTTTGTTTGTTTTTCTATTTATAATGAGCCATGAGAAGATATCGTAAAATCTAACAATTAAACCAATTAAACCTCACATCCTCTTCATCCTATTAGCACTTATAAAGTTTTGCCAACGCTATAAACCACATTTTACTGAGCAACTTGGCGAAGTAGAAAGCCTTGATAAGCTCTTGAGTTAGTATCTCATTAAGATACGGAAAATAGCCCATTATCCATTCTTTGTTTACGAACTACTCAGTCTCGTATGCTGTTCAAGACTTAACTATGTCTTTATTTGTTCCGTAGAAGTGAAAAACTACGAAAATGCGGAATAAAAAGTTTTTAGCCCAAACTAAAGCAGAGTTTCTGCCAAGTATTGATCATGTTCTAGTGGCTTGAAACAAATAACCCATAGATCATTTTTCGTCATAATAAGCTGCATCGAAAAATCGGCTAAAGGATAAGGTAAAAGAAGAATTCTTTGAGTTATTTCCATTTAATAAATAATCTCATGTTCTAGAACATAAAACAAATAGAACAATGTGCAAGCTAAAAAATAGAATAAGATAAGCAGACAATTTCTCAGGACAGAACTAGTTTCGAAAGTAACCTGAGAAGTAGTGATCTGGAAGAGGGTGGATAGCGAAGAGAAAATTTTCTCAGGTACTTGGGCTCACTTCAGTTCAAATTAGTGGCATTTCTCTACGCCCACTGAACTCGTTGTAGACGTCTCAAATGTTGTTAACCATTGGCACAAATTTATCACGAACAAAATTTAGCTCTAGTTTATAACTGTTTAGCTTAGCATATTAATTTGTCTACACTATCATATTCTTCAACATGTTAGTAGAATGTCCATATTTATGAAAATTGAATTGAAATCAACCAACTGTCATTCTTTTGTAAAGATAGATGTGAATCTGTTAAAATTAATCTCATTGGCAAACCTGATATTAGTACGGTGGTTGTCATTCGATTGATTATATGAATGTCAACTAGGGCCACCTTAAAAAAAAAACATAGTCAATCCTTCTTTTTAAATTTATTATCAAACAATTCCTATTTCACAATTTATGTTATGGCTATTTAACAATGACAGATATTTTTCATAAAAGTCTAAGCTATCATAAAAAAATCGGGAGGTATTTAAAATTTTAAGTTCTAATTTGTATTTTACCCATGGCTCAACATAATAAAAACACATTTTCCGTGAATCGTAACTAGCTACAGTAGGTTTATATTTTAAGTATTAAACTTGTTAGGGTCAGATATGGGTTTTTTGGGGGGGTTTTTCAAATCCGTTTATTTATTAAATATACATTTTTTTCGATCAGTCGAGATTCCACAATACGGAATCTTTACATAAATTCATATATATATATATATTGTATATATTATGTGAGGTTAATAATTGAGCTAAGGTTGGCTGATGTACAGAATACAAGGCAGAACAATAGAGAAAGTTGAGGCCTCTCTTTATGAACATGGTTTGGGCCATGAATATATGGTGGGTCCTTAAGTGGTATTAATATTGCTAGTAGGGTATTTGGGAGGCCTTTTTAATGCCCTTTCACAAATTTATGTGGAGGATAATTAGTTCAGTCTGGAAGAAGTTGAATTAATTAATTATTTTTTATTTTTTTGCAAACCTTTAGTTCGTTACTAAATATCAGTAAGGGTATATTTGTAAATATATGTGGAGATATTTACATGCTATGTTATTTTTTGTAGGATATTTTAGGTTCTTTCATAATGAGACCTGTGCTCATGTTGTAAGTAAAACTGATAATAAAGTAGTTAAATATTCACTCAGTCATGAAGGATCTGAATGTAAACATTCAACTTGGATATTAAACAATTAACTGTATTTGTATTTGTGGTTCAATCCGGGCATTGAAAGGATAAACTAAATTAGTCAAAGAGGTTGTAGCGACCGCTAACATGAGAGAAATCACCTTATACTCTATTCTATATATATATATATATTGTAAATTGGTTATATATGTCGTAAATTAATTTAAACAAATGTAAATAAAATTACCAAACCTCAAGTTATATCAGTAAATATTGTAAACAATAAGTAAACAATAAAAGACGCAGCTGCAAAACGAGATCAGAGGCAGGGGCTAAGGCAGTACAAGCTAGCAGCTTGTAGAGGGGCTGGGTCCTGGTCTAGAACATTCAAGCTTCATCAAGGCATGCAATGAGGTTGGCCAGAATAAAACCTTGCCTTATTGGCTGTACGCGATTCGCCAGAATAAGACCTTAGCCCATTCGCTGCTTGGGGATGCATTATTTTGCGAGGAAGTTGAAGCAAACTCGCATGAAGTCTTACCGGCTTACGCATTTATTGACTTCCCCCAATCTATCGCCGCGCCTCAAGCTCATGATTTATAAGAGTGTACTCAGGCCTGCTCTGCTGAATGGTGCACCGCTTTTTCGTCATTTGACGTATACGACAGCTCGGCAACTCCCACAATTCCAAAACGGCATACTGATGAAAGTAATCAGACATACTTCATTCGAGCAAACGAAGCAACATTGAGCTTCACAAGATCTTTGATCTGCCTACGGTGGATGAATTCATTCAAATTTTTCGACTCATTACAGTACTTGACAAACCCGGTGTTTAGCACAACCCCCGCTCCGTTCCCTATCGATGGCAGGACGCATTCGAGGCAGGAACGCTTTAGTCTTTAGGTTCTTGTTTTTAAGTTTTTAGTTTGTAATTTTCCCAGATTGTAAACTGAAGGCGAGCCCCATCACATAGCCCTGTCTATTTTGATTTTGTATTTTTAACTGCAAACAGAAATGTTGTAATTCTACCCTGCTTCAAGTCCATCTAAGTATGCAGAAAGAGGAGTAATTTCTGCAAATCTTGTTCATTGTATTGTGATCATATAGTTGTAAAAATTGTTAATAAAAGGGGTTCTGGGAAGAAAAAAAAACCAATAATACATTCTAACTACGGCTCGTCTGTGGACTGGTACTTGCAGCAGCACTGAAGATTTGGTCTTCTCATTTATGAAAACCTCTGCATCTCTCTTTCCTAACCACACTTATTTTTTAGTCCGGCCTTGTCAGACCCCACACCTCCCTAGTGGGATTCTCTGCCTTCATCTCGCTAAAACTAGCACCTCCTTGGAAGAGATCACTTCCTCGTGGATGAGTGTCACCTGGGGCCATACAAATTTTACCTACTAGTGTCTCCCCCAGTGATCCAGTCTGCCTCTCTCCAGTTCACACTTGCCTCTGAGATCCGGACGGTTTTCACCTACCCTGAGATACCGAGTGTGAATTTGTGGTCATTCCAGGATCACATAAACTACCTATAATACCTACCCTATACCTCTTCTCCTGAATAGGTGCACATTCGGGGCACATACCTATCATATATGGAGTCAGATAGTACAGTAGTAAGACCCGTCATGAAGCAATTGTCCAGATCATAGCCTATTCAACCTTCACTTCGTCACTAGGGCTAGGGTAACTAGGCCCCCCACGTGACGACCGGACAGTGACTTTTGGTCAGTATCAACTATGTATGAATCTGAGTTTCTATACATACCTTTGTTTGCCGGTAAGAGATACAATCTGTGAAAACGAAGAGGAGGATTATGACATCCAAACAACCAACTGCTATTTTTCGCTGCGTCAACATACATGACCAGTCGTGAGTCACGGCATACCAAGATTGTTTTATATAAGATACAAATTCCCCCAATTCTTATATATGTATCGGAAACCAAGGCTACAACCAAAGCCGACCAAAGGGGCCTCCAAATTCTGGTACGCCACAACACGACGTATTCCCATTGAAATAAGGGGTTACTAGAAAATTATCTAACTCTAACTCTTAGTTCAGAGACACGAGATATATTGATTCCAGTAGGGCTCTGCTAGGTGCGTTTGGTTGTTTGGACAAAGATTCCTCAATTGCGCTAATTGCATCAATAGTGGCGGAAGAAATGGCAACATATCTATTATACTGACCTGGGGCACGTTAATAGCCATTATTAAGAAGAAACCAAACCCACTAACTAGATAGCACTACTATTCTGAAACCAAAAATGACTTAGAAAAACCGTGAAACATAGCATTAAATCAAATATTTCTCAAGTTACTCAAATTTTATTTTTTTTTTGCAATTTTTAAACCATCAAAAAAAACATAAATCTAAAGTAACTTGTAAGCTGTGGGGTTAAAAAGCCCCGAACGCAGATATTGTTCCGTTCTTTTAAAGTATTTTATTTTGGTTATTTATTATACCAAAAATTAGTTTTAACAAAAAATTTTTGATATAATGCGGGAAATTGATATGTCTATTCATAACAATATTAACTTGTAATACCGTTATATTGGTCATAAATTAAGTAACACAAGGTTTTACGTTTATGGTTTAGCAAATAAAACGCTCCCCTGTCAAAATAAAAAGAAACGCTCAGATAAAATCAAGTAGACTATAAAAGCACTGACCGTTCCAAGGCTTCATGTTGAGCCGAAGACGGGCCAATTAGAAGATTGGCTGAAGAGGAAGCGTGCCGGTTGGCCAAGGCCTAATTGATCACGTAGCCACTCCCCATCCACAACGGCGTTAATGAAGATGTAACCGGAGGCCTTGGCTGATGGATGGCACCTTTTTGTCCCCCCCCCCCCCAGCAAGAGAGACCGACCCCTATAGTATCGATCCACCCCAGGTGATAAACCCGGGGTGCCAGGAGGGGCCCCTTAATAAATTGGGCTATAGTGATTGCTCCCCTCTCCGGCGGGATTCTACCCCAGTCCCGACCATCCGTGTCTTTTCGTTTCTTTCATTCGGCCAATCGATGCCCCTACCTAATCTAAAGGCAATGGATCCTAAGTTCTTTGTAAATGCCACTTGCTTACTAGGGGAAAACTTTATAGATTTTCTTATAACCGTTACGTTCGATGTTATTCATTGCAGAATTATTTCGAAACTGTTATTATACATTAATATATTTTTTAAAGAAGTCTCTAGAAGCGATCAATAACTACAATCATTCAATGTTCTATGGTGTTAAATGGCCTTAGCAGTTTGATGAACTTATACATAATTTGTTCCTTGCTGGCTAGCCATAATTCTTCCTCATTCTGGTCATCCCACGATGAAACAGAGAACCATTCTACTTAATTATCTTAGAAGCAATGTAAAGGTTGAAAAAAGATGAGAGGGCGGAAGTTATCGCTTATGGGAAATTTTCTTGATTGCTAAAAATAAAGCTGCACATAGATACAGCGTAAACGTGGCAATTCTTCTGACCTATGGTCACTTGAACATCACATGGAGAAAGAAAGGGACTTAAGCTAGTATTAATATACACAGGCCCAGGGGTTGAAGTGAGTGGAAACGTATTTACTGTTAATAACGCATTAGGTATGCTAGGTGCGTTTGGTTGTTTGGACAAAGATTCTTCAATTGCACTAATTGCATCAATAGTGGCGGAAGAAATTGCAAAATATCTATTAAACTGAACGGGAGCAGGTTGAGGTTAAGAAGAAACCAAACCAACT
Source organism: Acanthosoma haemorrhoidale (assembly GCA_930367205.1). Taxonomy (NCBI): domain Eukaryota; kingdom Metazoa; phylum Arthropoda; class Insecta; order Hemiptera; family Acanthosomatidae; genus Acanthosoma; species Acanthosoma haemorrhoidale. The sequence continues at coordinate 126,169,366 of OV884011.1, read as the reverse complement.
AACAATAACAAACCGACCACGGTTAACATGAAATAATTGAAGCATTTTTTACATATAATGAAAAGATAAAAAAATAACCCCTGACATCAATAGTCATAGTATGGAATACCAAGTATTCAAAAATTAAATAACAACTTGTTCAAAAACATAGAAGTAAACAAAAAAAGTCGGCAATGGCAGTGCGGTCTATATATAAAGTAGTATGGTCTAAATATAGACAGATAAGGTTATTTTCTCAAAACCTCCAATACAATGTGTGATGTAAATAGTTCCCATTGGGGCTAAACAGTCGTAAACACCATTTATTATTTACAACAACCAGGTAATACAAATTTTAACTTTTTAACTTTAAATTTTAAATAATTTCAAAAAATGTTAGGATACTAGCATAAGGTGTCTCAAAGATACAAATGCAATAGAGGGTAGTGATTGTAGCTTGTATGTCAAAATGATTTGCGAAACAACACCTACCGTCAACCAATGGCCTCAAGGTGTGAAAGAGTAATTAGACATATTCGACCGCCATCTGGATGAATAGCATTCAGGTATCGGTTTTTTTTTCCCCTCCCTTCTTCCATACCCCCTTGTTATTAAAATTAAGGAATTGAATATAGATTCTATCTAAATGAATCTATTTGCAATAGGTCATTATATCTTCTGTAGCTTGGCTACATTTTATACAACTTTTAAGAATTTTACATTATGATTTTTGATTGTTATAAAGGTATAATATTCATTAACAATAAATGTTTAAACAGTGATGAAGCTAACTACATAAAACTTAAAACTAACATATATCTAACAAACAAAATCTTAACCAAATTTCGGTATTTAATGTATAATAGATCGTCGGGCCCGGTGGTTCACTCTGTCGGCACCAATGGCTGATCCCCATTGACGGATTGTTGGTTTATCCCAAAAATAAATGCATTAATTCTGTACTTTTGACTTGCTAGTTTTAGTTGTAGTTAGTCACCCTTAACGCCGTAAATACTATCCAATGGGAGTTGGTATACTGACAATGGGTGACACGACAAACCCTTCACGGGAAAGTGCCATTAGCAGTAAGCAAATCATACGTCAGGCCGGCCACACCGCCCGCTTAACTCCAATTAGCTCCCACAGTTAGCTCTAACACCATCTTTGTTGCTAAATGAAAGGAGCACAAAGAATGTTTTCGTACCGAAGCATTAACCGAATTAAATATCATTGTAGGTATCATAATTTCCAGATCAAAAGTTCTAGTTTAAAAAGTTCTCACTGTATACTCATCTCTACTACTACTAATGTAGAGGATTTGTTTGTCTTTCCACTTGATTGAAAGTAAATCCTCTAGTGATTCTCAGCGAATATATGCACTTTAGGTTTTGATTTAACTTAATAAATGGCAAACTTAGTATTACATATTCAAAATTTATTTCACGAAAATTTTAATATTTCTTTTATCAATTCACAAACTTATCATACGCTATTATGTTAATTTCAAACAAATCACACATACTAGTGAGCATTTTTAACTAAAATAGATGAAAGAAATAGGCCAACTTATCCTATTAAATAGTAATGCCTCTGTAGCGACCGCTAACTACATAAGATAAATCCCCCTATACTCTATTGTATATATATTGTAAACAAATGTAAATAACATGAACAAAATATATTGTAGACAAATTTAAATAACATGAAGAAAATATAAATCATTGTAAATGTGTTAAGCAATAAAAAATGCGGGGTGCCAAGTAGTTACATGAGATGGGTAACAGCTGTCAGTCCCAGGTAGAAGACCAGATGAGGCCACAAGATCCTGCCAGCCTCTCCCAAAGGACAAAGAAGCCACACGCCATTGAGTACACCAATCTTAATTGGGATTGGCTAAAGGCAAGGCTTGCGGGGTACTTAAGCTGAGGATCTAGCCCCTGTAAATCATTCTCTCCTGGCAACTACTCACTGGCTCGTGGCTACCCTGCTTGAAACTCTGAAAACCTACTGCTTCTTTATGAAAAACCTCTACATCTCTTCTCTCCTAACCTCGCTACGTTTTATTCCGGCGTTGTCAGACCCCACACCTTCCTAGTGGGAATCTCTGCCTTCGTCTCACTAAAACTAGTACCTCCTTGGGAGACCTCTCCCTCGCGGACGACGGTTGCCGTGGCCCTGCAAATTTTCCAAGCAGCCCTCCTGCGGTAATCCAGTCGGCCTCTCTCCGGTTCACATTCGCCTTGGGATCCGGACGGTTTTCGCCTACCCTCAAATACCGAGTGTGAATTCGTAGTCATTCCAAGACCACATAAACTACCTATAAACCTTCCCTGTACCTCTTCTCCTGAACATAGTGCTTGGTCGGGGCACATACCTATCAAAAAATGGAGTCAGATAGTAAAGCCGTCATGAAACGATTGTCCAGGTTATAAACTCAAACAACCCTCACTTGCCACCAGGGCTAGGGTAACCAGGCACCCCGCTCGTGACGACCCGACAGTCTCCTTCAACATTTAATAATACAATCAATTCCTCTTGTTACGAACATATCTTGTTAGGGCATTCAAGTTAATATGATAATTGACAATACTTCTGGAATTTTCAAATTTGTTATAATGGTTCATGTGTGATATTATTTCAATCAATCAACAGTAAACTAGTGAAAATTCAACAACAGTAAAAAAAGTTTAAACCAGAATATTTAGTAGTCGTGTGCTCGTCATTTTACGGATGTATAAAATTTATATTTGAACTATAAGGTAAGATCATAAATACCCGGGACACAATGCTCCATGATACTTCAGATGTCATAGACAATCTGCACCTCTTTAAAATATATGAAAGCGTGATATACAGATATACAGAAAGACTGTTGTAACATCCACGACTGTCTTCTACAAAATCATCTTGAGCCCTCTGACAAAGGGATGTGACAGGTGAATGTGAAGAAAAAGGGCCCCTAGCAAAAGACAAGATACATTCACTACAAAGCCCCTGTGACAACTTCTTTATCATCTTACCCTCAAAGGCAGGCAAGAAATAGCAGAACAACTCTTAGAAATGGAAGGTACGGCTAAGCAGAAAAATATAGAGACGGGTGGGAGTGATGATTATGTCACTAGATGACATTGAAAAATCACCTCTATCATTAGGAGAATCGCAAATCAGCTAATTTCCTTTATTTGTTCTAGTTTTAAGCTGATATCTACACTGCCATCATCAAGTTTTTGAAATTAATCGTGTCACAATTACTACTCTCGAGTGGTAATTTTCGTATTATATTAACCAACAACCAGCAATGAACCATAAAAAAACTTTGGCCATCATAAATTTAAGACAATCCCATTGCAAATAACACAAACCCAAAAGCCTGATGTTAATAAAATATACTATAAACTGCAAAAGTGTATTCTCATGACATTCAATTAAATAATATCAGTTTTATCTAAGTTATAAGATAAGAAATAGTTAAATACAACTAATATTAACAACATGCCTCTGTTTCAGGTGAGATTGCATCGAGTGCCATGGCAACCGCTAAATGTCCAACATAAACAAGGTAAATGATGGGATATCTTTCAGAAATATAGATTTAAACAACTATGTAAGAAACAACCTGCAGCAACAAGTAAAATTGATTAATTTACTAGGTCAATATGTGAGAATGTATATTGTCCTTTGTTGCACAGGTCAGGTGATTTATTCAAGGGAGATTGAAGAGCTAATCCATCAAAATGTATCGTTAGATGTAAAGAAAGATTACCACACGGATGTATTGACCTGTCAATAGTGAAAGAAAATACCTTTTTTACTGCTTTATTCCACTTATCATCAGTTGAAAATCTCTTTTGTATCTTACATCCGCACTTTTCCTCAATTAGTAAACTAATAAAGTTATTGATCACATTATGCTTCTTATTATTATGTGAATTAATGCATAAATTCGATAAATACTGAAATTTTAGAAACAAAGGTGTTTACTGAATTGAAGATCATCTAGACTAAGTATATTTGTTAGTTTATTTTTCAAACTATATTACTTAATTTAAGGAACGAATTTAAGTTTATTTAAATATTTGCTGCTAAAGGCGCTTTTGCATTTTTAATACGCTTATAGACAAACTAATATAATAAATAGTAACAGAGTAGGAAAAAAAAAATTACTTTTCTGAAAACTGAAATTCTTACTTCATACAAACATACTCGTATTTTATTGAATTAAACCTATAAAGCAAAAAAACCCTGTCCACTAAGAGTAGATACATTCAAAATATTGGTGGTCGCAACTGATAATGCATTGTAAAACGATGATCTCTTGAAGGTGAGTAATACAATGATGACATTGATATTGTGGAACGCTCAAGTCGTCCATCGTTAAAGGTGTTTCTGGGATGGGGTAGCTACTGACGATCGAAACTTAAATTAAACTAAAACCAAGTACATGGTATCATAACAAAAGACGCTTGGAATGAAGGTGACTGTAGCGACCGCTAACTACATAAGATAAATCACCCTAAACTCTATTGCATATATATTGTAAATTGGTTATAATATGTTGTAAATTAATCTAAACAAATGTAAATAATATTAACAAACCATAAGTCATATCGGTGTAAATATTGTAAACAATAAAAGACGCAGATGCAAAAAACTAGCTCAGAGGCCCCTGCAGAGGGAGTCAGGTAACCCCTGGGGTTGGGTCCTGGTCTAGAACATTCAAGCTTCGTCCAAGCCTACAATGCGATCAGAATAAAACCTCGCCCTATTGACTGGACGTGATTGGCCAGAATAAAACCCCAGCCAATTGGCTACTAGGGCCAACTCTGTACTGGTACTTGCAGCTGCACTGAAGATTTGGCCTTCTCATTTATGAAAACCTCTGCCTCTCTCTTTACTAACCTCGCTATGTTTTAGTCCGACCTTGTCAGACCCCACACTTTCCTAGTGGGATTCTCTACCTTCTTCTCGCTAAAACTAGCACCACATTGGAAGAGATTTCTTCCTTGCGGACGACGGTCATCTGCGGTCCTACGAACTTTACCTAGCAGTGTTTCCCCCAGTGATCCAGGTTGCCTCTCTCCAGTTCACACTTGCCTCTGAGATCCGGACGGTTTTCGCCTACCCTTAGATACCGAGTGTGAATTCGTGGTCATTCCAGGATCACATAAACTACCTATAATACCTACCCTATACCTCTTCTCCTGAATAGGTGCACATTCGGGGCACATACCTATCAGATATGGAGTCAGATAGTACAGTAGTAAGACCCGTCATGAAGCAATTGTCCAGATCATAGCCTATTCAACCTTCACTTCGTCACTAGGGCTAGGGTAACTAGGCCCCCCGTGTGACGACCCGGTAGTGACTTTTGGTCAGTATCAACTACAGCAGGAATCTGAGTTTCCGTACATACCTTTGTTTTCCGGTAAGAGATACAATCTGTGAAAACGAAGAGGATGATTATGTCATTCAAACAACCAACTGCTATTTTGCGCCGCGTCAACATACATGACCCGTCGTGAGTCACAGCATACCAACATTGTTTTATATAAGATACGAATTCCCCGAATTCTTATATATGTATCGAAAACCTAGGCTACAATCAAAACCGGCAAAAGGGGGCATCCAAATATTAAAAAAGACCTTTTCCGACGACCTACCTATTTGTTATGTAAGTGAATGGAAACTAAGAAGTATATGTGTTGTTCAAAGAGCCTGACTGAATAAAAATTATGAAACTGGGAAGGGTGAGATAGGTGGGCCATGTAGCGTGGACGAGTGATGATCAAAGAGAAGTTACGAATTGAAGTTATAAATAGAAGACGGAAAAAGGGGGGATTGAAGCTGCTTCTAAGGCAGGACTGTGCGGAATGTCAGCCGCACTAAAAAGGGACACCTTGAGATTGATGCTGGAGGTTGCCAAAACTCGTCATAGGAATGTAAACCAACATTAAGTAGGTTATTAGTCTCGGTCCCTCCACTCCCTATAGTGAATGAACAGTTTAAGGACGTGTTCCCTAAATCCGTGCATGCAGTTTTGTGATAGGAGCACATCGTCCGTGTCCGGTGTCTTCTCCGTGGATCTTGACTCAATTGACCCATGAAGTGGCTATCCAAGTCCTGAGTTTTTAAATATAGACAAAAAGAGCAATCAATGCTAGAATAAAAAGTAAACCCCTAAGCCTTCTCTATCAGCTTTCCCCCAACTTTATTTCCAATTGTCCAGAAACTTCTTTGAAGGATGGAAGTTGTGCTAAGGGGATTGGATACCATGATAATCACTTCTATAAAACCACACAGAAAATACTTCAGGGAAGCGTACTGTTATGTATCAACGCTAAATCCAGCAAAATCTAATTCAATCTGCAACATATAATATAAATAGGTGAATAATTGAGTCTGGATGTCTGGCCCAGTCTGAACAAACAGAAAGGTAACTAATCATTTGACCTTTCCATAGAGAGTGTTGTAACAATACAATGGTGATGGCAATCAACAGAAAACTGATACAGTACAAAAAGAAATCGTTAGGAAAACAACCGAGTGGCTTCAAGAAAGACCAATTTACCAATGAACTTATTTTCTGTTTGAGGCAATGATGGAATGAACTAGGGACAAAAATTTCAAACTACATTACTATTTATGAATTTCAAACAAATATATGAGTCAGTAAAGAAGGAAATGATGAAGAATCTAACTTTTTTCAATAACTAAAGCCAATAAAATTAGTTTTGTTGATTCAAATGAACGAGGAGACTCAAAATCAAGATGAATCTACAGGGAAGTACATGCGAAGAATTTCATGGACCATTGGAACGGATCACCTATAAGCACATTCCAATTTACATATTTTGTTTCTCTTTCAATAAACTATTTGTAGCGACCGCTAACTACATAAGATAAATCACCCTATACTCTATTGCACATATATTGTAAGCAAAAGTAAAATAACATGAACTAAATGTATTATCAACAAATATAAATCATTGTAAATATGTTAAGCAATAAAAGACGGAAGCCAACTAAGTAACACAAGAAGGGTCACCAGCTATCAGTCATAAACATAAACAACCCTTTTGCAGCCTCTACCCTCCAGGGGTCGGGTAATCAGGCGGCGGTCGCGGTTCATCGCCACATGTGTGGAAACCCAACCGCCGGCCTAGGCCCTTGCAGCCCTCCCAGAGAGGGTACTTAAGCCAGGGCTCCTGGCCCTGTTAATTAGTCTCTCGCGACCTTTACTTGTTGACGATTGGTTTTCGCTCGAACTCTGAAAACTTGACTAATTCTTTATGAAAAACCTCGGTACCTCTTCTCTTGAACATAGTGCATTGTCGGGGCACATACGTATCAAAATGGAGTCAAATATTAACGCCGTCATGAAACGATTGTCTAGGTTATAAACTCGAACAATCCGCCCTTGTCACCAGGGCTAGGGTGACCAGGCACCCCCCTAGTTACGTCCCGACCCTATTTTATAGATTAAGAAAGAAAAAAAAATCTAACCCAAGCGGTACAATTAATAACCAACGCATCTCTTTTTAAACAATTCTTTAAGAATACAAGAGCTACTATTGAGCTTTGTAAGTTTTTAAGGCTCCATTCTCACATCATGGTAACTTAGATACCGAGTAAATATCAGTTTGTGATAGAGCGTCACTAGAAAGTTCTATCATCGTGTTCCAGTGGGAGAGGAAAGTCTTGAATAATTGTGTACAACAACATCCCAAAATTAAGCAAAGTTTTTTTTTAAATAGTAATATAATTATATTTTATATTTATATATATTACAATGCGAGGTGGCTAAGTTAGAGCAGTTGTTGGTGACCAGCTAAACCATACACCACCTATAATGTCTTGAAAACCCTAAAGAATTAAATTCATAAACTTCAAAAAATTTCCTCCAGCAATATGATGCAGGAATTTAATTTCTTCAATAGAACCAACAGTGTGAAAATACTTCCATGTATTGTTCGCTAGAATGCTTTTATTTGATATTATTTTTATTTTAAAAATACTTTGATAAGCTGATGAACAGTTTTGTTTTATTTGAATTTATCTGTGGTTATCACCTTCCTAAATACGTATTACGGCTTATTAAGAAGTCAATGTAATCGTGTTAGATAGGTCAGCAGCAATGGAACCTTCAATCAGCAATTATACACGATAAAATGATTTTTCGTATTAAACGCTCAAGTCATCTATTAATAATATAAATTTCTCACAATATTTCGAACACTCCCGAACAAGTTCGAATATTAAAATCACCGATATTTCCTGGCCTTGGTAGTTCCCATCTTCAGGCAGACGGAATTGATTTGATTAGTCGGTTCAGCACCCGAGGCTGAAACCAATGCTGGTTCTGATGACGTCTACGTTTATAAGTTACACAACTAAAAGTGTTTTTGTCTTATCTTGTTCTTATTGAACGTAGGTATGGTTTTCAAAAACTAAATTTGAGCTTGTGAATTTAGTACAGATTCTAAACTTTAGAATTTCATAATTTGTACATATTATGTTTAGATAGCTTATATTATCAAGCAAGAGTTATATCTTTATTATATATTATATATTTAATACGCAATTAGGGACATCCATTGTACAATTTATATGGTAAAATTCCAAGCAAACAGAGCCCGAGGCTTATGATTACCGTAAAAGCCAAACAATCAACATATCATGTTTACATTCTCTTTTTCATAATGTTAACAATGTACAAAATTCGAAATGCAATCAGTTTTGATATACTACACTAGTTGGGATCGTCACACCTTAAAAATCTATTTTACATAAATTTTCAAAATAAAAAGAGCCATTTAGGAGTAAACTAATTAGGACACAATAATTTAGGCAGACTTTGGTAAGTAGGAAATTTGATTATAAAAGTGATTAGGTTTTTAATCACTACTAGCTACAAAGTGTTACCAACCACACTTTGCGGCTGCCAAACTAGGAATCAATCGGGTGTCGGAACGAATTACGGTACTGGTTTCAGTAATAGCTCTAGGCATTGATGAAATACTCTTCACTCCCTGTGTAATTAATTCTGGATATCCTCACATTTATCTGTGCACTACTGTTTGCTATGGCTCTGTTTCTGAATCCATCAAATACCTAACTTGCGTTAATGACAACTATCTCTCTAATTTCGCGTCTAACAAATGTCTGAACCAAAAACAACCCATTAATAATAATAATCATTTACGTATTGGTGTGTGATTCCACAGTGTAAAGTTCACTGTGAGCGAGCTTTGCAAATTTCCTAGTATCTCAATTACTATAGCGTCTATTTCTTTCTGGTCCATAAGTAATTTAAAAGAAAAATCTGGACGATACCAGAGCGAATAACATAACCGTTAATCGTTTGTAGAAAGTTAATATTTCGAAGTGAAGTGGCTATTCTAGGAAGAAATTTGTCGTAGGGAGTAAAAAAAAGTTTACGTTTGACCCGGGGATGATCACACAAAACTGCGAAACAAGGGGCTAGAATTGCGTGTAAACTTGAAACCTGACCAGATTGATCAATTTCTACAAATTCTTCTGCACTTCACTTCATTATTTATTACCTTACTTCCAATATGAGTGAGTAAAGAGACTCTCTGCTTCATCGAGAGAGGAATAAGACGAGGGAAGATAAGTCAGCAAAGAACTATTGATATGTACACAGGTGGTCTGAAAAGTTTCCGACCTCAACATGAAGATGATAATAAAATAAATTAAAGCTTTGTCAGGTCGGAAACTTTTCAGACCATCCTTGTAAGTCCATATAGCATGTTAACCTAACACCATGGACCACAATGATTAAATCCCTAAAGAAGTGTTTTAATTTTCGTTTATATAATATAGTGAAACCGTTTCATGTACATTTTTATTTCCACTTGTGTACTTCCATTAAGGCAATGTTATCAAGGTCCAACCACTTCTAATTTACGAAACTGAAAATAAAATATAGGGAAGGGCTAAAAACCCACTGTGTAGGGTTTAACTACATCATATCTTTCACCTCGTCATCCTTGCTTTAAAATTACTGACATGGAAAACATCTCAGGTTCGTCTATCGACACCTCTGCTAGTTACTGATTTTAAGAACTGAAATGCAAAAATATTGCTACGTTTTCCCAATTCAGGAGTTTTTTCACCAAAGCAGTACTGTCAATAGCGCTAAAGTGATCTGAGAATACTTACAAAGTTAGAAAAAAAACAAGCCATCTGTTTAACTACGATTTTTCTTGTTATCTCGTAAATGCGTTTGTAATACAGTAATGCTTGTATTGGACTGATGTAAATTAATAATGGATGCGCCATTTGGAAATGTCACGAATATGTTGTCTTGTAGTAATTAAATCACTTGAGGCTATAGTTGCTGTCACGAAATTAGAAGCGTGAGAACCCGCAATACATGTCAAGCCCGTTGCCGCTCTGTGCACTTCTCTTCTATCTAAGTGATCCCTTTACTCCGATAATGCCAAACAGTAAGCCATAAAAAAGCAAATTAATGATTAGTCCACCAATCAAATGTAGCCCATTTATCCCATGTGTCTAATTTCATGACGGTGACTATAGAAGGTGTAAAGTAAAAGCAGCATACTTCCCTGTGGAACACCAAGGCCGTTATCATACAGGCACTAGCTAAGTGGCAGACAACTTCAACAACTTGCATTCGATAAATGATCGCATGATGGAATAAAATTGGAAGGAAATCTGATACCATTAAAGACAAATAGTTTCTATATTAGAAACAAAACTCAATCTTAAAATATACACAATTTTTTAAGAGATCAAAAATTACACAATTCCAACCATTATGACATGTGCACAATAACTGCAGCTTAAGCTTAGTTTCTAGGTTGAGCGGCCGTTGTTCTATTAGACCGCAGGCCCTGAATACCTCTAGGTAATTGGAGAGCTACCCGTTTCCGAGATGTTCAAACTGTGCCGAGGCAATATCGCCCAGCCTGCATCTTATTACTGGCACCGTTAGCTAACTTGGTTGTTCCTTTAAGCCGATCTCCCTGGTAAGCCTTTATTTTCTCACGCTGTTTTTGTTTTTGGTTAAGCTAATCGTTTTTTAATTTTGCTTCTGCTCTCGGTTATATAGATTCTATATGAAATAGATATAGAGAAAAAGGGGATAGGTTCTGCTCGATTCCATAATGTAACGTTCTTTACAAATAGTACATAGAACGAAACACAACTATACGACCTAACCAAGTTATAGATTAAAAAGAAATCTCTCGAAGAGGATTTAGAAATTCTTAAAGTAACCTTCCCTTTATTTGATTCCAACAAAAGTCATAAACTTGACAATTCCACCTCCCTGGGATGTCAATTTCTTTTAATTACTAACGGCTTGTCCTCCAGAGATATAGGGTGGGTCCATTGGTCATTTACATTTCTCCCTAATCTGCTGAGCATTTCGTCAAAAGACTCTAGGCCTTTATAAATAGCTAAACAAAAAAATTCAGGATGGATAGATCATGATTGTATTCACTTAATAAATAAACTAAAATAAGCAATGATTTTATTAATTATTTAAATAAAAATTTACAAGGGCAGCAAAACTACCACAGGCGAATGATTTCACAGTAACAGACTGGCGTGATCTGGAGTACTTCTCTTTGTGAAGCTATTAATAACTCATTTGGTGTAGTCACGAATGGATTTTCGCTGCAAATTCTCCCTGGTCTCGGGTTTGTATCTGTTTCGAGTTTATTAAGTGTCAACAATTTTTGACTGTGTCGGGTTGCCACTAGGGGAGTGCCTAATCACTCTAGCCCTGGTGACAAGTGCGGATTGTTGTAGTTTATAACATGGACCAATGTTCCATGTCGGCGTTAATATCTGACTCCATTTATCATAGGTATGTGTCCCGACAATACACTATGTTCAAGAGAAGAGGTACAGAGGTTTCATAAAGAATAAGACCGGTTTTCAGAGTTCGGACGGGAGACCGGCAGCATCACAGGTACCAGTCGTCCGAGGGTCTGCAAGGAGGCTGAGAGACAGGGTGATAGACTCAGAGGCGATGAGGAGAGAGTGGGTGGCGAGGAGTCTAAAAGACTGACTTCCTGGGCCCGTGGCCCGGGCGTAAAGCGTCACCGAGTGAAAGCGGTGAGGAGATGAGGAGACTGAGTGGGCTTATAGGGAACAACGCCCTGGTTTAAATATTATTTCCCCTTCCTAACGGAAGGCGGAGTCGGTCTGAAAGGGATATGTGTATGATGGTACACCTGTCACAAGGCGCGTGACCGGAGAAAAAGGTCGCTTAGTTTACGACCGTTTATGGCATGGCTTTTAGGTTTATGACCGCCGGGAGGCGACCTTGATCTGACAGGGTCTGTTTTATGACGGCCAGGTGGCTTTTAGGCCGGAGTACCTGACTTGTTTTACGACTGCCGGTCCCGCGCATGGTTTATTACTAACAACTTACTATTATTTACATACACTTAGTTCCTGTTATCTTACTTTGCTTACAATATGTGTGCACCAGAGTATAGGGTGATTTAACTTATGTAGTTAGCGGTCGCTACAGACTGCATTGACTGTATTTTTTGTTCTTTGGAGGTTGATTCACACAGTTCTGTTCCGTATATTCAAACAAGTGATTATAATATTGGTTATAGTGTTATATTAATATCCTTATTTTGTTGTGTTATATCACATTCTTTTTTAATAGGTGTCTTTAGTTGTCCGAACAGTCGTTTGATTTCATTTAGTTTTTTTCTTTTGTAAGTCTTCCAGATTAAGACACTAAGACTGTCCTGGCCTTAGTTCAGTGCTTAATATCTCACCCGTTCTGAGATGCTTAGTGGTGTTTTGATAAAGAATACTTGAGGCCATGTGTCATAATATCAAGGTCGTTTGCATTGATTTTTTTGGTTTGATTTTCCATTTCCTGAATCATGTGGAACTTGTGTAGAATTGTTCAGTGCTTCCTAAACCCAAACCGATGGTTCGAAATCAGTTGAAGACTGATTGATGCAGTCGCCTGACCATTAAGTATTAATTATAAATGATACACGCTAAAAAATAGATACATCATGATTTTTTACAACAATGTCCCAATGACTTGTGATGTTTAAAATGTTGACATCCAATTGGCTTTATTGGGGTACCCATGTGCAAAATCCGTTCTCGTACTACGTCACTGTCGTGGGTAGCGTAACAGAACCGGCTACTTAGCATTTCGTTCATTAACATATAACATGTTACCTGGGACCCTCCAAGCATGTTACCTCCGGTGTTACTCCCCAAGGGTTCATTGCTAGTGGCTCACAGACTTTATGCAGTGAGGGACCCTAAATTACATTTGACATGGTCTACATCCTTATCGAATATTGACTGCCAAGCCCTGTTTGAATATAAAATATGAGGAAGTTTTTTATTTTTCAATTCACCTAGAAGTTATGAAGTTGCTATTGATCGATTGAGATCAGGATATTACAATAACATCTAACGGCTTACATTGTTAAGACATTATTACCGGCATATTCTGGCATCAGCAAACAATTTCTGTGCGGGTTGATTCATTCATCTAATAAATATTTATTTTAATTCATTGACTCATTTCTTTCTGATGACTTAGAATAAAGTGCAGGAAATGTCTAAACAATCATATCTTAATATATGATACTAACACTCCATGCAAGGCCATAAAGCTAACACTCTTCATTTGAAGTTCAAACTATTTTGTTTAAGATTAATTTTAAATCAATAGTCAAATTAAATCGATTTAATATCTTAGTATTGATGAACATGTAGTATTAATAAATATAACAAGCTTATATTCAAATAATCATAAACACTGCTCTCTCTCTTTGCACTGGCGCTTGCCATTGAACTCGAACCATGTCTTTCTCATTCAACTACCTCTGCACCTCTCTTTCCTAACCTCGCTATGTTTTAGTCCGGTTTGTCAGACGTTGTTTCCACAATGATAAAACTTTCCTTCAATTGACATATTGTCCAATTTTTAAGTAAAATAGAACTAATTTATTGGCTTAATAAAGAATCCTAAAGCAACGGTTTAGTTATTGTTGTTTTCTTGTTAGTTTTTGAATAGTGACTAAAGAATCAAGTTGACACTTCGGTAATTTTAAATAAATATTCTAATGAGTAAAGTCTAATTGAACGTGTTAGTTAGACACAAGTACTTTCGGCTGTGCTGAAAATTGCCCCAAATATTAAAAATAACGCATTAAAATTGTATATAAAATACGACAACAGAGTTAATTTACTGTAGTTTAAAATCATTTTTAAATAAAAAGTCAAACAGCTCAAAATAACACAGATAACAAAATACGAAACGGTAAAGGCAAACTTGGACCAACTAAAAACACAAAGGAAACGAAGAAAAATAACCTAACAAGGCTAGATCACCAGCAATACTTTTCTTTCAAGATGTTCGGTTTCTATGAAATATATATAAATATACCTCCCACTCTCTCTTTCTCACATTCTATCTTACCAGGGTATACAGTTTTGCCAGTTTTGAGAATAATTTTAATATTTTGACAATTGTATAATTGTTAAGGTACTATTTCGCTGGAACTGCCGGCGGTAGCTCTTAGCAGTGACTGTTGACAGTTAACTACTGCATTGAGGAAGTCAAGGGGCCATATTTCGATGGAACAGCTCGTCATCCAGTGAATGTGACGTCATCAATTCGGTGTCCCGCAACATAACTCCTAAGTAGTCACTGCCAACCACAGCCACGGCCAGTTCCAGCTAAATAGCACCTTAAATAATAGTGCTAAACTAATGTTTTTTTATGCACTATTATGGTCCCAAAAATACTGTTTCTGAAGCCAGTAAATACGCTGGTAGCACCATCTCTCATTTATCACAAAAAACAGTGAGACAAGACATTAGAATTGCGTGTAAGTTTGAAACCTGAGCAGATTGACCAATTTCTACAAATTCTTCTGCACTTCACTTCATTATTTATTAACTTACTTCCAATATGAGCGAGTAAAGAGACTCTCTGCTTCATCGAGAGAGGAATAAGATGAGGGAAGATGATGGCTGACCAACAAAGAGCTATTGATATGTAAGTCCATCTAGCATGTTAACCTATCCATGGATCACCAATGATTAATGACCTGAAGAAACAAGGCAGCAATACCGTAACCCACAGTAGACCATACTATTTGTCCACTACCGTAGAACAAGAAGCGTTAGCTTTCATTGTAATACCATAATTTCTTTTCCCTTCACTACCTAGATTCATTTACCTTATTATATATCCTTTACGGCCGTTATCCTATTGCACTGTCATAGACCTTACTATTTTTCCACTACCGTAGAACAAGAAGCGTTCCGTGTCTCTAAATCACCTCATCCCTTAAGCGATCATTCTTATCTGCAAAGAGAAATTGTTTTAGCTTCCCTCAATGAATGTCGTGTTCTCAATTGCAAGGGAGGTCTGAAAGTTTATTTTCCCATCCATAAGGTACAACACGGATATCATCAGAAACCCCCGTTCTATGAGGGGCAAGTGTATCGGAAAACCTACTCGGTCGATGACGGAATTACGGGTTCTCAGTGGGTACGATCCCCGGCAAGGGACTGGTCAAATTCTTCTCCTGCCTCTTCTTATCTGTGTCACTCCGAAAGGCCGACCATAACGATTTACCTGTTTCTTGCAGATTACCTCATCCCCCTAATGTACCTGATTCCACGTGTAAAAGTCTTGCACTGCCTCATTTTTTCAAAAAGAAACCTTTTGTTCTAACGCCAACTTTTACTCACAAGGAAAAGTTTATCTCTAATTTACGTATTTTGTTAGAACCTTTTTAATTTGTTCCTTAAAAAAAACCTAAAAATCTTATCTCCCAGATTTACCTGCCCTGTTTAGATTAATAGCTAAGATATAAATAGAATCATTTAAGATCGAAGCTACTACACAAATTCGTCCTTTTTTACTATTTGTATGAGCCAAAATTGACCAATGTTAATGATTGATAATGAGAATGTTCAAAAAAGTTTGATTTAATTAATGGCCAAGACATAAAATAAATTGATGTGCTCAATGCTTATAGAAAATACATTGGAGGTGCCAAACGAAACAAATTCGCCTCCTGTGTGGATACAGCGACGGAGACAAGTCGAGCAATCAGACTTCCAATTCTTTTCCCCTCCCCCCACCCCTTCCAAACTAACGACTTCCAAGCGAAAGTTTCAATAGCTCCAATCCGACATGAAAGCCCCAGTCATTAATAAGAGCAAGTCAGACCTTTATATATAATTGGAGTTTAACCAGTCGAGCAGAGGTGAAGCCAAAAACAACCGAAAAAGGAACTTGAAACCGGCGGTGTAAGTTCTGTTGGCAAAGTTCCACCTCAGGAATCGTCTACTTCGACAATTTAAGTGTGAAGCCAGCAAGCTGTGTGCCTTGTAAAGTTGTCATTGGTCCCCTTGAGCTGTGGTAACAGCGTCTAGTAGACCTTCGCAACTAATGTTTAGCACTAAGCCGATGAAGTTGTATTCCCAATGATTGATATAGTTTTGGTTTTTAAGCAATATTTTGAAGTAGATTCGCCTGAGGATCTATAACTATATATAATAATAATCTGTAAATTTAAAGGGGCTATGAAAGAAAAAAGAAAAAATATTTTGAATCTATATTATTGTACAAGAAGAACAATAGGAATATTTATTTTTTGGGATAGTTTCCTGCTGGGCTAAAGTAAAGTATTAGAATATATAAGGGATGGGTGTTTTAGAATTCCTAAGTAACTAGTGAAGAAGTAACTATATAACTATTTAAGAAGTAACTATATAACTATTTGTAACTATATATCAGTGGAATCTCTAGGCAATAGATTAATTGGCAAATAATGTTTTACGATTTCATCATGCATTTTTTTTTCCTTTAGTCTAGGATCAACCATGTTGTGCAATAAATCTATCCCGGAAGTCAAAGGATTCACTTCATTGAAAAAAAAACGCACAACCAACTTTTCTTGCTAAAAGTAATTTTCCAATATGGCATAAATTTATGCGTTAAACGTTATTTAAAAAAGTATCTCGTTTGTACGACTGTATTTTATATTTTGATGAAATTTCCAGATATATCAATCAATAAATTTGTAGAATCATTAACAATAATTAGAAAATCAGTAGTAAGGTAGCCATTTTGTGTTGGTTGAAATTAGTTTTCCGAATGCGTTCATGAAAAGATAATTGACAAGAATTTTTTTAAGTTTAATTGAAAAAGAAAACGCTGGGTGGAATCGCTGGGTGATAGATGAATCGGCAAATAATATTTTATGGTGTAGTAATAAATCTATGATGAATTTCTTTAGTCCGGTATCAACCAAGTTGTGCGAGTAATCTATTCTCGAGGGTAGCAAGACATCATGATCATTATATTTCTTTATTCTCTTCTTTTCTTATCTTCTTTATCTCGACAAATTTAGTTTTCAATATTTAACACAATCACAACACATGCGTGATGGAGGCAAACATTGGATTCGATTTCACCAAATCTCCACTACGCAGCCTAAACCTTCTCCGGGTTACATAATACTTTCCGTTCTTCCGTGTTTCTAAATCATTTCGTCCCCTCAGCGATCATTCTTATCTGTGAAGAGAAATTGTTTTAGTTCCCCGTAATGAATGTCGCATCCTCGGTTGTAAGGGGGGACTGAAAATTGATATTCCGGGTCACGAGGTACAAAGGTACTGAAATGTTGAGCTACTGGGTAGGATATAAGTGGATAGGCCCTAAATAAATTTTGATTTTAACATTATGGTATACATATATTGTAGCGTCCGCTAACTACATAAGATAAATTACCCTATACTATATTGTATATATATTTTAAATTGGTTATAATATGTTGTAAATTAATTTAAACAAATGTAAATAGCATTACCAAACCATAAGACGACGGTTGCCGTGGCCCTACAAACATTACCTCGTAGTGTCTCCCACGGCAATCTAGTCTGCCTTTCTCTGGTTCACACTCACCTTTGGCATCCGGACGGCTTTCGCCTACCCTCAGATACCGAGTGTGAATTCGTGGTCATTCTAAGACCACATAAACTACCTACAATACCTCTTCTCCTGAATATAGTCCACTGTCGGGGCACATACCTATAAAATATGAAGTCAGATAGTACAGTAGTAAGACCCGTCATGAAGCAATTGTCCAGGCCACAACCTAATCAACCCCTCACCAATGCTAGGGTAACTAGGCACCCCTTCGTGACGACCCTATATATATATATATATATATATATATATATATATATATATATATATATATTTATAACCATTCTTTTTTTTGTTGATATGACCTAATGCAAATATAAATAGATTATAAAAATGGGTCTGATAAATATGATGAAAATTTAACATTCATGTATGCAACAACCAAAAACTATAAACGCGGTCTAAACACTTCATGAGGTTCAATGAAGAAGTAAAAATATTTAGATATATTTCATGCATACATTAAAACTTTTTAGAGCTGAAATTTTGCAATGTCCATTTTTCTGCAGATAAATCTAGTGGGATCTTGCCCCAATACACCTACCTCTACTGACACAGGTGATGGTAGGTGATCTGTATCTGCACTGGCTAGGTCATTTGTATTCTGAAGTCTGTCCGGCTGGTCCATGATTTGTTTAGGCCTGCCCTTCCCTATCCGCTGCCGCTTAAATCGCTTTTCCCCCCAGCTAAGGGATTGTTTTTCTAGTGATCCACCCCTGCTGTGCAAAAATAGGGACGAAGTGAACACGGATATCCCTAGTCGAAGCGATTATATATTTTCGTTTTAATACTTATACTTGGTTTATAAGAAGTTCGATATGTGGTAAAATATAGATTACAGGATTGTCTGTGTGTTTACCCAGGAATTGCGAGCGTGGCTAGAAAAAAGAAGGTGATCATCTACGTGTCTACTTACGCTAACTAGCATAATCAACGGGGAGGTTTCTTGTTTTAAACAAAGACATCTCATTTCTAAATTAGATATGGTCATCTTTTTCTAAACTTAACCATGAATAGCTTTCATTTTTCTCTATTACTCTTTAAGGCTGTCGTCATAAAGTTCTTTCAATACATATAAGAAGGAAGAAAATATACACATAAACATTGAAGTAAAAAACGAAGAAACATCCAGGGCAAATATTTAAGTAATAAATTTAACAAAGGACTGTTTTTTATATTTGATAATAACTTTATGCCTTTCATCACATCTTTCTACACAAAATAATAAATACTTCAGACAATGATGTCTATCAACTAATAAATTAGAATTTCAACATTGTGGTTGTAACAGTCTGTTCGCCCACAAGACAAAAGAAGTATCCGAAATGAAATCGTTTAGCCTTATCTTATAAATATATGTAAACAACCCATGATCCTATATATGTAGGATTACCAACAACAATCAATTTTTTTTTAATCAATCTTAACCGCCGATGATTAACTGGTACCGAAACCAGGGAACCTCGTACGGCGACGTAGAAAGTAATTGTTTTTTTGGGTATTTCGTTCTAATTTTTTTTCCCTTCCCCTCACTGTATACGTTTTTTTAAGAAAACATGTCAGAAGGAGTGTTACGCCCCCGGTTCTGAATGCAGCGGCAGATATGTCGCAGTATCATCAAACGACCATGGTAGCGGCTCAAGCGACTACTTTGGGGATGATGAAGATTCAGGCGATCACGGCTCAGGATATGAGGTAGTCCATTTCAGATCTGGAGAGATTTCTTGAGCGCATATTAGAAACGTGCGCTCTATAGGTAACCCCTCCTTTCTTCCGGTCTCCTTCGCTAGCGGCACCTATAATATCGTTGATAAAAACGCTATCCTCGCTTCTTCTTCTACCGCACTCACTGTCTCCTGCATCTTCTCCGTGATGTTCCAGCAGTGTTCCGGTGTACTGCCCGTTTGTTTGTTGGTACCTCTTCCGGGGTTCATTTTCCCCCGCCGAATGCTTCTTCAGCCGCTCCTTCACTATGCTCCAAGGGGCCACCGCATACTGAGCTGTCATTGGGTACAATAAAACCTAATATGATTGGATACTTAAAAGACACAGTGTTTGGCCAGTAAAACATTCTCCCGACGACTCTCTAACTGATGACTTGCGGCTGCACTGATGTTCAAGACTTATGAAAACCTCTGGACCTCTCTTTCTAACCTCGCTATGTTTTAGTCCGGCCTTGTCAGACCCCACACTCTCCTAGTGGGATTCTCTGCCTTCGCCTCGCTAAAGCTAGCAGCTCCTTGGGAGAGACCTCTCCCTAGTGGACAACGGTTGGACTGTACATGTAGAGCAGTTAAAGCTTCCGGTGGAGAAGGCTTCCCAACCGGTAAGCCAAGTGGTTTAGCTCTAGTATCCTCGCCCCTCCACACATCTCATTAGGTTCATAATTTGTTTTTTTTTAATATATTTTTACCAGGATATTTTTCTGTTATTGTCATTATTTTATTAACTTGCATTATCTTAAGTTTTGTACGACATTCAATAAAGTTTCTGTTGACTGTAAGGCAGTGTTGTGCGGTTCTGGGTGAGCACGAAATCATTATGTTCCGAACTATAGGTAATCAGTATATGCTTTAAGAGTATATAAGTGGTAAGTTGGAGTTCTCGACAGGTGGGCAGGAACTGGCAGGGGGGAGTTTTTAATTTCCTTTATTGTGCAATAATTACAATCTGCCTTTTATAAGCCAATAAGTAATTAAGATATATGCTCTCATTCATACAATATTTACAGTTCATCATTCACTCGCTCATTCATACAATATTTACAGACAGCCCAGAGACCCCCCAAATCCACCGAGAAGAGAAAGCGGAGTCTTGGGAAGTCCCCCACGCTCCTCCGTCAGCCGCATCACCGGATACTAGCCAGTGGAGGCTGACCAAGAGCGCGAGAGCCACAGACGCTCAGGACATGATTGGAGAGACTGGTCATTGCCAGGACTCCCACTGTCACGCGTTTATAGCAGGTCACGAGGCCACTGCCGTTTCAGTCTCCGAGGAGGATTATAGGGATGAGTGGCGCAGTGCAATGACTGTGCTACAGGATTAGGGTGGTTAGAAAGGCTACTGTGGAATTTCGTAAACTTGGAAGGGATGAGTTCTAGAATGTAGGGTATATTAAGGTCGTTATGAAGGGTTTTGTTGCTGACATAATAAGGGGCATTTACTATTGTTCTCAGGACTTTTGATTGAAAGGATTGGATACGCTTGATGTTCGACTTTTTTGCTGTCCCCCATAGCTCTATTCCGTATGTCCAGATTGGTTTAAGTATAACTTCGTAGATTAGTAGTTTATTTTCTATTGAGAGATGGGATGTCCTTTTAAGTAGTCTGTACAGTTGTCCAAAGCGTCTGTTTAGTTCTTGTCTTTTTAGTCTCGTATGTGGGTTTCAGGTCAGTCGTTTGTCAAGATGGAAGCCTAAGTACCGTACTGTCTCGGATAAAGGGAGAGGAATAGAATTAAAATGAACTAGTGGACAAGACTTGCGACAAAGGGTGAAGGTAATGTGGGAGCATTTTGCTTCATTAACTTTGATCCGCCATTGATTGCACCAATACTCGATCTCGTCAAGGTGTTTTTGAAGGTTATGGGATGCTATATCGGGGTCTGGGTGGGATGACAAGACCGCAGTGTCATCTGCAAATGTGGCCAAGAAGGTACTGTGGCTAGAGGGGACATTATATAGGTTATAATTATAAAGAAGGGACGGTGTATAGGTTATAGAGGATGGGAACCAGGACACTGCCCTGTGGAACTCCTGCACTTATGGGATAGTAGTTAGAGTATTCTAAACCACAGCGGACTTGGAAGAAGCGGTTTGAAAGGTAGGACTGTAGGATTAGGAAAAGGGTCTGTGGTAAATATCTTTTGAGCTTGTAGAGCAAACCTGCGTGCCAAACCCTGTCAAAAGCTTGAGCTATATCGAGAAAGGCAGCAGTGCAATACTGTTTGGTTTCAAGGGCTGAGGAGATGTGATCAACAACGCGAAGGCCTTGTTGAGCAGTGGAATGTCGTTGGCGGAAACCAAACTGGTGTGTGGGAAAAAGGTTTTTGGATTCAACAATGGGAAGTAGACGTTTTAGTAGGAGTTTCTCAAATATTTTTGAGAGGATAGGGAGTAGGCTAATTGGACGATAAGATGAGGCGTCATTGGGTGGTTTACCGGGTTTGGCGAATAGGACAATAATGGAATGTTTCCAGAGGAGAGGAAAGTGCGTCGTTCGGATTATGCAATTATATATGTAGGTTAGGAAGATTATGGCTTTAGGAGGAAGTTGTTTGAGAATTTGAGGAGTAAGGAGATCATATCCAGGGGATTTTCGGTAAGGTAAGTTTTTCAGAAGGTATTTTACCTCAGAGGGGTTAACGGCTTTTGGTGGAAGAGAGAGAGGAATAGGTGATGTGAGGAAATCTTCCACAGTTGTGCTGTGAGTATGGATTTGATGAGAAAGGTGAGGTGTGAAAGTATGGGTAAGATGCAGAGCAAATTCCTCCGACCTATCCCCATCCGAAGCCGCCCAGGACCCATCACGACGGAGTGGGTGTGAAACAGGTTGATACTTTAGGATTTTTTTGGTTACATTCCACAAGGAGTTATCCCTGGTGGACAGAGAGGAGAGGTAGGAATTGAAAGAATCGGAACGGAAGGATGCCAATCGCCGCTTTACCAATCGGCAGTACTGATTGTACGTGCGGCGATCTACAGGATGCCGGGATCTTTGCCACACTGTTCTGGAGCGGCGTTTGGATTGGATTAGATCTTTGAGATGCTGAGGTAAACGATTATGATTGTGGATTTTTGGATGGCGATGGGGTGACGATGCCT
This sequence comes from Acanthosoma haemorrhoidale, assembly GCA_930367205.1. Taxonomy (NCBI): domain Eukaryota; kingdom Metazoa; phylum Arthropoda; class Insecta; order Hemiptera; family Acanthosomatidae; genus Acanthosoma; species Acanthosoma haemorrhoidale. Next base: position 126,146,569 of record OV884011.1, on the reverse strand, counting down.
CCCAAGCCGACTTCTGGACCAGAGTAGGGGGGAGTTAAAGTCAGAAGCATGCCTATATCGAAAATTAATGTGATCATGGGATGTAAACAATCCCAATATAATATGTATGATTACCAGCAACAATAAAGCAATATTTTACTGGAGTCAGAGTGTGTCAATCTTCTTAATCAATCTTAACCACCGGCGATTAACTTACATATACACGAGGGCGTACCCAAAAGAGACAGAACTATTTTTTTACAAAGTGATTTATTTAATATTTGTTTACTAAAACCTTTAATCTTCTTCAAAGTGTTCTCCATTGGAGTCAGCACGCTTGTCCAATATTTTATTTCAAAGTCCGAAACATTTTTTTAATTCCTCTTATGCACTCCCTCGTTTTTGTCTTTACTTCTTCTCAACGTCCACAAACGCTTTCCTTTCATCTCCCTCTTCATTCAGGGAAATAAAGTCGCAGTTGGGGTAAAAAGGGAGGAAGGGTCACAGTATTCATACCATTTTTAGTCATAAATCGGCTCATACTCGTAGATAGAGCTTTGTGAGCGGGAGCGTTGTTGTAGTGGAGAAACTAAACCCCCGAGCTTTTTTCGGGTGAGGTGAATTTGGAGTCTTCCATTGGCTTGATTATTGCATAGTTTCAGGTTCGTATCCATAGCAACATGTAGTGAACTCACCTGTAGTGACCTCACCTCCAGTGACCTTGGTAAAAAAGTTTGGGTCATTTTGGAACTCTTCCAGCATGCTTCCAAGCGACCTTGGTTTTGCTGCGCAGTCAGCAGTCAAGGAACAAATTTTGCAGCCACTCTTCACTTCCCCAAATCTAAACTAAAATTCGCTTTACTGGACTCCAAGTCACTACAGATGTCTCCACTACTTCTTCGTTGGCCTGTTGTCGATCTTCCAGACCAATTTCTCGAACGTTTTAAACCTTCTCGTAGGTTCGGGCCACCGAATGACGTCCAGAGCGAGCTTTATCATTAATCGACATTTCCCCACTTTTAAAACGGGAAAACTAAAAACTTTACCGAACTTTTCCATCCTCTCCAACCAAGCTTTACGTCGCGGTTATTCCATGTAATATGCATTCGCTTAGATCACGAGTGACATTCATGCCACTATCGATTAAAAAAATCTAACTTTCCTGATGCTCCTAGAGTTCTTCAAAGCATTTGATGCCATAGATCACTCTGTCCTTTTTTCCAAGTTCAAATCATTAACCTTGTCCAATAGCTTTCTCCTGGTTTCGATCATTTCACTCCAACCTTTCACAAGTAGTTTCTACCCCTAATCAACCCCTATAGGATACCCTCACACTTTCAAGGATACACTCTTAAGTAATCCATCATCATAGAGAACTGATCAAGGTGCGTTTTGAAGTATGATTTTACAAGTATAGTGTTTGAATCATAGAATCAACTCAGGAATTAATATGTTATTTTAAAGTCAATAATCAATGTTTTCAGGCACTTAGCAGCAATAACCTAGTGTAAAAATATATATTTAAAAAATCTTTAATAGAAAGAGCTTCTAATAATACATTAGTGATTTAGTTTTTAATTTAGTCTAGCCTATGTAGGACCTACAGAATTTATTTTCAATATTAAGAACAACCAAAAACAAGCTAATATTTTTTTTTTTAAGAATGATTCTAAAACATTCACTATTATTATTTCTTATCAACTACTACTTAATTATCCCCCCAATTAAGTCAGGGGCATTCTAGCTAGACCAAATCCAGATATTTCTGTCTTGCACCAATATACCTGAATGCAGCAATTAGTGACTTGCAAAAAACGTGTGAGGCAGGCCAAAGACTGTTCAAAATCACAAAGCATGTAGATGACTATCAACCATTGGGTCCACCAGACTTTATTTACTAAAAGCAGTTAAACAATTTTTATTTTTATGCCATAATTATTATTGAGCTCATCCCTTCCAAGTTCATGAAATTCCTTAGTAGCCTATCCAACCACCCTAATGCCGTAGCGCAGTCATTGCACTGCACCACTCATCCCTATAATCCTCTTCGGAGACTGAAACGGCAGTGGCCTCGTGGCAAATTCGTGACAGTGGGAGTCCTGGCAATGACCAGTTTCTCCAATCATGTCCTGAGCGGGGCTCTCACGCTCTTCGTCAGCCTCCACTAGCTCGTATCCGGTGACGCGGCTGAAAATGGAGCGTGGGGGACTTCACAAGACTCCGCTTTCTCTTTCGCATGCGAGGGAGGTGACAAACATGTGTATTTGGGAGGCCGCTGGGCTGTTTGTAAATATTGTATGAATGAGCGAGTGAATGATGAATTGTAAATTTGGTATGAATGAGAACATTTTTCTCAATTACTTATTGCCTAATAAGGCAAATTGTAATTTTAGCACAATAAAGAAGTTATATAGGAAAAAATTTATTATTAACATTCCTATAGAGGTTTACTCTTTATTTTACATTATTATTACTATTTTGTATGTTTTATTTTTTTATTATGATGTTATAATTTATTTATTTACCAGATGTGAATTTGTCATCTAAACATTAACGTTATTCATGAGGGACTTAATCCTGAATAATTTTCTATTCTATTGGCACATCCATATTTTTCCAATTAAAGCTGTTGTTTTAAATACTAGGTTGCTGGAAGAGGATGTTGCATGGCTTATTATCACCTACAGCTAGAAAAGAAATTTAAATTTAACAGACCGCGAATATGTCTAGAAATATTTTTAGGTAATCATCAAGGCCATTAAACAAAATAAGCAAATCAACTGTTTTTTATTTTGTAATTGACACCCTGATGTACCTTCAGACAAAGCCTTGAGTGTGTCCCTTCCATTTAGTTTAAGCTTAAAAAATCTGCAGGTACCTTTATCTCATAAATAAAACGCTCTAATGGAATTGAACACACAATGCGAACGCCGAGGACTTATCTTCTACCGTCTTTCTAAGACCTTGTTTAACTAGAATATATATTAAGGTAAAACCTATCTTACAAACGGTCACAATGAAATGCAAGAGCATCTTCATTTATCAAAATATACGTAGATTATCAAAAAAATAAAATAAAGTAGCTGTAAATAAACTTCCATTGCTTTTTACAGCCTTTGCTTTCAATCAAGCTAGCCAAATACCTTACAACTTGTAGTTCAATAGAAGAAGTTTTCTCACTGAACCTTTGTTCCCAGCTCAATTGACCAAAGCGGCATTTGAGTGCTCTCCTCTTTTTCACACCCTCGGCACACAGGGGAAATAACTTTTGTATCGTAGCATTTGATAGCTACCAATCTCTTTCTACAAAGAAAAAACAAAAAGCCGGGTACAAATGAAGCATAAGAAACTTTTCCATTTTTCATTTATGGAGAACCCTGTAGCCGAATTGAGAGGTTATACAATCAAACAGGCACACTTCTTCAACTTTTAAACATCCCCAAGTCTAAAGAGCTATTAAATATTGAAAGTTTTAACTATCCCTTACCAAATAGAGACAGTTGGAAGGAAATGACTCTACCCGCCTACCTGTGTGTCTTATGATATCAGTTTTAAAATGTATATTTAAAGTTTTATTGTATATAATATATTAAGTTTCAAAATAATAATGAATAATTGAAAATAAAAAAGTAGGTCCCATATCTTAAAGTGGGCATGTTTCCCTATGAGTCATCCTCAACTACTAGAATTAAAGTAATTAAATACAGGTTCATTTTATTGATTTCGATTTTACAATTTCCTAATTATATTTCATTGCATAATCACAATAAAACACAAGAAATTTCGAAATTTGTGAATGTCGGGTTGCCACTAGGGGAGTGCCTAATCACTCTAGCCCTAGTGACAAGTGCGGATTGTCGTAGTTTATTGACATATCTGACTCCATGTATGATAGGTATGTGCCCCGACAATGCACTGTGTTCAAGCGAAGAGATACAGAGGTTTCATTAAGAATAAGGCCAGTTTTCAGAGTTCGAGTGGGGCCCGGCAGCGTGACAGGTACAAGGCGCCCGAGGGTGTGCTAGGAGGCTGAGTAACAGGGTGACAGGCTCAGAGGTGCTGCAGAGAGAGTAGGCTGACGAGGAGTCTAAGTGACTGCCTTCCAGGGCCAAGTGGCCCTGGCGTAAAAGCGACACCTAGTAACAGCGGGTGATGCGACTGAGAGTAGCAGACTGAGTGGACTTACTTCCAGGGCCCCGGGGCCCGAAGAGGATATCTTTAAGATGTTCCGGGAGATAAAGAAGCCCCACCAGACGAACGGCCAGTATGCGGGAACACTCTTAGCGAGATACAATAGTATCACCGAGAAGATGAGGGAGTCCGTGAGCGCGGCCGAGGTTGAATAGAATAGAATAGAAACATTTATTTGCACATATAACAAAAGTTTTTGCATCGTCAGAGTTAAGATTAATATTATAATTTATACTAAATTTCACAATTTTTTTTTTTTTTTTTTTTTTAAATAACAATTACAGTAGTTTAACAGAACATACCCAAGCTATATTACAACAATTTCTTCCTTACTATTTATAAAACATAAAGTATTCCTGAACAGAGTAAGGACATAATTCAATTAATAATTTTTTTGTTCTCATTTTAAATTGTTCAAAGCTTAAGTTTTTTACATCTAATGGCAACTTATTAAATAGAGAAATACCCAAATATATATAACTATTATGGGTTGCAGTCAATCTGAAAGTTGGTACTATTATATCACAATTGTTCCTAGTTGAATATTCATGTAAATTATATTGACAGGAGTACATATTTTCATTTTCTTTAATATACAGAAGACATTGATGAATAAACAGGCCTGTCAAAGTTAAAACATTCAATTGCTTGAATATTGGTCGACAAGACTCAGTTTTCGGAACCCCCAGAATTGTTCTTAAGGCCATTTTTTGCAAGATAAATATTTTTTTGGCATCGGTGGAATTACCCCAAAGTATCAGACCATAGGACATGGTACCTTGAAACAATCCCATATAGGTAAGTCGCATTATATCCACATCGACATGTTTTGACATCTTTTTTATCAAATACACACTTTTAGCTAATATGCTTGTTAAATAACCAACATGGGTTTTCCAGTTAAGCTTGCTATCTACATAAAGGCCCAAAAATTTAGTTGAAACTAGGGTATTATTTAAATTATCATTTATATTTTTCAAAGAGAAATTAATATTTACTGTTTTATCCATGTTTAAATAAAGAAAATTAGAATTGAACCATTTTGTCACATTATGGATTATGTTTTCATTAAACTATTTGAGAGATCCAACATTACAAGAGGATTTGTAAATGGTTGTGTCATCTGCATATTGTATTAAATTTTCATGGATAAATGAGCTTAAATCGTTCACATATGTTATGAATAATAATGGGCCCAATATAGAACCCTGGGGAACTCCATGAAGAACCTCAAGAAAAGAAGATCGGTTACCACTGAAATTGACACATTGCCATCTATTGGTGCAATAATTTTTAATCAAGTCGTGAGCATTTCCTCTAATACCGTATCTATATATCTTTTCCAATAAAAGGTCGTGATTGACGCAATCAAACGCCTTTGAAAGATCACAAAAGTAAGCCAAGAAGATTTATTTTCTTTCGAAGGCCCGATAAATTTCTTTTACAAAACTAGTTAGGGCATTTGTGGTACATTGATTTTTTCTAAAGCCGAATTGATTTTTTGATAAAATTTGATACTATTCGAACATTAATCGCAGATTCAATTGGCTTGGATAAGACGGGAATAATTGAAATTGGTCGGTAATTATTGAAATCAGTTTTGTCTCCACTTTTATGAATTGGTGTTATTAATGAATATTTTAATTTAGCAGGAAAATGGCCACTCTCGAAACATTTATTAACAATAAGAGATAATGGCTTAGCTATTTGCTGACTGATTTGTCTAATGATGTTATTACTTAGCCCAAAAATATCAGTTGCCGAGCTGTTAGATAATTTTTCTACATATTTACAAATTTCTTCAGCGTTTGAGGGAAATAGGAAAAGAGAACTGCTTATGTTAGGTGGCAAAAAGAGTTTTGAATCGCGTGAATTAGTTGGTATACGATTTAATAATTCATTAGGAATGTTTATGAAAAATTCATTGCACTTATCGGGATCCATATTTTCCGGGTTAGAGTTTCTTAGATTTGGTGATCTCTCAAAGTCAATTATTCTCCAAAGGGCCTTCGGATTGTTATCAGATTCCAATACTGTCTTTGTTACGAAATTTCGTTTTTGCTCATTAATATTTTTTTTGTAATCCGATTTTATTCTCCCGAGGTACTCATGTTCTTCATGGGATAAAAATTCTAACCTTTCATGCAAATTAATTATTTCCACTCTTGCATTGAACAGTTCGCTATTAAACCACTTTTTATTTAAATTCTTTACATGTATAGTTTTAGTTTTAGTTTTAATAAATTCATCAACTGCACCCAACAAAACCGTTAGAAAATAATCAAACATTTGATCGACGTCAGTAAAATTCTCTAATTCTAGCCAAGTATGGTTATCTAGTAAATATTTACAATTAGCATTTCCTGTTTGTGTTATCGGCCGATACTTATGTACAATAGTTTGATTTGAAGATAACGTCCCTAGTAACGTAGTTTTGTTTACGATTCCACAGTGATCTGTTAAGTAATTGTTTATAACCGTAATAGATGAATTTTTAGACGAGATATTGCTTAAACAATTATCAATACAAGTTCGAGAGGTTGATGTCACTCTCGTTGGAGCTTTAACTAATAATTTAAAACCAAAGGAAAGAGTTAGAATGTTAAATTCAGTTTTCAAATTGCTGTCACATAGTTGATCAATATTAAAATCGGCAAATATTAGACATGATTTTCGTTTAGAGTTCAGTGTTTGTAGAATGCGCTCGAAAATTGAAAAAAAGGATTTAATGGCACCGTTCGGAGACCTATATCCACACAATATGTATAATTGTAAATCTACAACTTCAATGGCTGTTACCTCAAAATTTAGCTCATCTGGCAGCTCGTCAATGAAGGTTAGTTGCTTTGTTTGTAACGACTGTTTGACATAGATTATAGTTCCTCCGCATAGGTTTTTTGTTCTGCAAAAATAGTTTGCAATTGCAAAGTTGTTCAGAAAGCACTCCTCATCATTTTCTAGTTTCAGAAAATTCTCACACAAACAAATAACATCCAGGTTTTTATTTTGAATAAATAGTTCAAACTCGTCAAGTTTATTGAAAAGCCCTCTGATATTTTGAAAATAGATTGAAATGCTTCCGTTTTTATTGTTATTGTTGATCATAAAAAATCGTCGTTGTATTTTTCTTTTCTTTTGAAATCATAACGTTTGACTCCGACTCCCTTAGGCCAGAAACTCGGTTCATACATCTCTTCTTTACGATCAAACGGCGCGGATACTCTGAAGCACTTATTTTGGTTTTCATTAGTAGGAAGTTCAGTGACATTTACCGAAACATCCTTAAAATTTTCTTTCTTTTTAATAAAATTTGCAATTTTTTCTTCTGTGACATGACGTTTGACCCGGTATACGTACAGCCAAACTTGTTTATCAACACCAGTGAATTCATTTTCTTCTATATCGGTACCGATCTTTTTTTGAGTTGCTTTTTCTTTAATTTTTTCAACATTTTGTGAGGTTTTGTTTCATTTGTTTTTTGGTGTTCACTTGAAAGGGGTTTATTTTTTGTTTTAGTAATGTTTGTTCCCTTAGTTTTTGAAGTGTTACCAGTATCTTTTTCGGAGCTATTGTTGGAATCACTTTTTAAATCTTTATTAGGATCGATTTCGAGGTTGAAGCAAGGATGGCGTTCCTGTCAACGATTTTAAAAGTGCAGTTGGCAAAGGAAACAGGAAAAAAATAGGGAATTCCTAGAGAGCGCACGTTCCTAGAATGTTCCCAGGAGATGGTGGACACTAGTGCCAGAGAAGAGGAAGTTACAGGCTATGAAGAAGAGGGCTGGAAGAGGGTATCTTACAGAAGGCCCAAAACCACACCGGTCGCCTGGAGGAGAAAGGAGACGGGGTACGGCGGAAGAGAGGCACCGGCGGTGGGAGACAGGAACCGAGCAATTGCAGGCCATCCCAGGAGACGCGAGGATATAAATTGCTACGAGTGCGGGAAAATAGGACACGTCAGCACAGTGCCCACGCACCAGGTGTTTCGAGTGTGGCACGGAGGGGCACGTAGCCAAGCAGTGCCCGTACATGAGCCGTCGACGAAATGGGAATCGACCAGAGCCAATGGAGGTAAACGCTCAGAGGGTGCGGAGGAGGGAGAGGCCGCAGTCAGGGGCGTCAGAAACCTCTGAAATATCCGATACCGACAATAAGAGGGAAGGACCCGGAAGCGGAGCGGGCTGGGGGAGCAGCAGTGTTAAAAGAAGCGGTCGACGACAGGCGGCTGAAGAGAGGAACGAACGAGAGATCTGAGAAGAGTGGCAGAGGCGAGGCGACCGCGCACTAATAAGTAATAGCGTGAGCGGTACATACAGCGGTCTGCCGATTATTCGAGTAGCGTGCGGAGTGCAGCCCTCCATATTAGAAGCCCTCAACACATGGTTTCAATTCTAGGGCATAACGGAGAGGATCTCGTCGGACGGGGGACGGGAGTTTGACAATGCAACTGTGAGAACCGAAATGCAAAATCGGGATGTGGCATGGCATTTTAACACCCCCGGGCATCCCAAGAGCAGGGGAACCATCGAAAGGTTACACAGCACCCTCAGTGACCACTTACGTGTGTACCAGGTGGATAAAGGCCTGTCGGCGAACGTAGCGATGCCCATGGCGGTGGCGGCATACAACCACTCGATACACGCCACGACGGGGTTAGCACCCTTTGAAATTTTGTTTGGATTAACAGTGAGACCAAGGAACTGGCCAGAGACGGTGGCTGATGAGGGGATGGTGGCACAGCTCCATAACACCCACATACAGCTCGGTAAGATGAGGCACAAGGTACGCGATAAGATTATGCGCGAGAAATCCAAGCGCGTGGCGTGGGCAAATTTGAAGGTTCGTGATCGCATAGGGGCAATATCGATTGGGACCGTTGTGTACAGAACTCGGTACGAGGGGCCCTTTAAGGTCATCATAATTCGGGAACATAATCTCGTGACCATTGAGAGTATGATCACCCCAAAGAAGTGACGAGCCGTTCATATTGAACAGTTGAAACTCCCACCACAGGGGAGGGGGGGTGTTGAATGTGCGTAAAATGGTGTGCCCTCGATCCGATACGGAGCAACTGATTCGGAATCACATGCTTCACATGTGAAGCTCAGAGAGAGTTTTTGTTTTCATTATTTATATTGTGGATAAGTTCCATGGTTTTTTTTTCACCTGGCAGCCGCCGGGTCACGGGCGAATGTATTATATTTTATTATTAGTATTATTCTTGTTTTATTTCTGTATTATCTCTTTTCTTTGAGTTCTGTTGTTTGGTGCGGACTATGAATATATTAGACCGTAAGCGTGATGTAAGGGATTACAGGCTGGGTGCTGCGTGCGCCGGATCTTGGAGTTTACGAAGAGATGCGTAAACTGGCAGGGGGGTTAAGGTTCGGACATCGTAGGTAGCCTAGCGTTATATTAACGTGAAAGATTGCTCTCCAACAAGGTTTTTTTTCATATATTTTATTTCATTTAAGTATCTTTGTAATTTTACGAATTGTAATGGCTGTTAAGTCACAATTGAAATTGTAACTAATTCCAAAATTAAATACGAAGATTTTCTTGCTTTAGGTTGATAAGTCGCCAATATACCGACATTGCACGTTCAGAGAAAATATTCCATCTCTATCCTCCCTGGAGCCTCACTGTTTATGCATTCAGGCCGTTATATAGCAACCATTACCCGCTCTATCTCTTTATACCTAACTCTTTATATGGATGCAAATTCCACCTGCATTAGTAGAACTCCAGGTTCCAGGTTACGGTTGGCGGAACTGCTGAATTTAATATAGTCGCCGGAGGTAGAACAATAGTAGGTATTTGTTACGTGCCCGATTCATTCTAAGAGAAATGCCAACATAACTACGAAAGAATGGAATCTAATTTAATGTAGCTAGAAAATTGAAATTTTGCTGAGAACATGTCAGACTCAGTGAGCAGAGAACGTATATACTTAAATTATTATCTAGCCGATCTAAAGATTTGTGACCTTTTTGTTCTTTTATAATCATTTGATATCAATTTCGAACTAAATTTGATGAAATATAAATATAAAAATAAGTAAAAATCTAAATATATATATTTATATAAGTTAATGATCGTCAACGAAAAACGTGAAGAAAAAGGAAAGAGGTTGAATGTAGTTACAGAACGAGAGTTGTCACAAGACTGTTTTTATTTGAGCCTTTTAAAGCCTCACTAAATACATTCGGGATGTTTACATCACGAAATATCCGTCACCTAAAGCGCGAGCGCGCGCTCTCTTTCTCTCTCTCTCTCTCTCTCTCTCTCTCTCTCTCTCTCTCTCTCTCTCTCTCTCTCTCTCTCTCTCTCTCTCTCTCTCTCTCTCTCTCTCTCTCTTTTACCTAGTAGCGGCGGGCGTCCCCCCCTCACCATCTAACAAAGCGTTTAGTTTCAAAACCAGCTCAATCGATTTTCCGAAATTTTACAGGAGAGACAAAAAACTCTGAGCTGAGTTTGGTGCGAGAATTCACTTCTTTGATAAAAGTCTTTAATCAACCGGTTTGTGGTAGTTTTCATTAGAATCGCTTAAAGGAGTTATATAATAGGTGTAATATTTGAAAATAAACTGGAAAAGGTTAGTTTTGAAAAAGTGTGGATGGAGTTGGTTTTGAAACTAAACACCTAAAGTATCCTCAAAAAGCAGATGCTCCACAAGCAAATACTACCATCCTATACTCTATTTTATATAAACATTCAAAATAAAATTTTTCACCACCCTCTCAATGACCACAATTTTAATATTTTTGATGACACAAAACAATTTGGAAATATCAAAACAAATTTAACTTCTTGTTGAATTCTTCTTGAGCCTTGACTGAAAAATGAATCACCTTTTATATCAATTATATTAACTCAAACCGCGATATCAAACTAATACAAAATAAGTACCTTGTCCCTTGGCGAAAACTACTTACATGGAACGATCTTGTACAAACAAAAATACAGGTACAAAATAAATATGTCAAGGTCTTTGAGACCGATTTAACAGATCGAAACTAAAGCTGAATGGTAAATTACTTACATACATCTAAGTACTAAAATGACTGACGGCCCAAAACAATAGGGGACCAAAAATTGAAATATTTCTAAATTCCAATTATCAAAAATTCTTCAAAAACATTCTCTAGCGTGATTTAAAATTTCATCCTTACCTTATATATTAAATACAATAAATTAAATTCCGTATCTAACGAATTGACACAGTAATTATTAAGTGTCAGGGACAGAAGAGTTGTTAACTGTATACTGGAAAGCTTAGTAAGGCACTTAAATGAGAATTTAAAAAAAAAAAAAAAAGAGAGAGAAAAGTAATTATTTTGTTCTCTATCATTAAGTTAAAGTAGTTAAGAAACTTATTTTCCTAGGGCTTTCTTTGCGCGAACAAAAGGCCATTGTTTGCCAAGATGAAAGGTTGGTGGAGAGGCACAGTATATTTCCCTGGATCACTTTCAGTCAACAATGGCTGGATAATCCTTTTAGCCTTCCGATAAGTCTTCCACCTCATTGGGGTGTCGATCCTGCGAATTTCGAGTTCAATGTCAATATATGAATGAAGTTTGTTTCAACGTTGATTAGGTTAGTTAAAACTAAAGTTAATGTAAATATAAATAAAAAGAAAATTATAACTTAACAGAGCAGTCCACGGAAATAACACAAAATATCGTTGGAATGACATATTGGGTTTGACGATAAGAGTCTTTTGAACTATTTGAAACGGGAAGAAATGCGAAGGGGTATATGTAGATTTAAACGATGTAAGAAATCATCTATTCATTGCATGAATGTTGATTGAGACCTCGACTTTGAAATCGTTTCCTCAAATGGGAGAATTTCGTATTTCATCCGCGGATCTGTTATGTAATTATAAATTCACAATAATAGTTAAGTTTTATTAGCAAGCGTAAACTAGAATGAATGCTATTATGCCTCTACGTCAGATAGAAGTGGATTTAAAGTCACAATCACGAATTGTTTGACATTTTAATAACTTTTCGTAATTATTAGGACTTTACTATACATATTAATTTTTATTAATGAACACATCTAGATTATTAATTTGTTACCCTACTTTATGAAAGAAAAAAAAATTGTTTTTTCACTACCGAGAAATAAACACTAAGAATCATACAAGTAAGTAATGCGGCCCGATATGCAAATAATTTTGAAATGCCTAATTATTAAATGGATTTTCCATTGTAAGATTTTATATTCAAAAATGAAACGGAGAAAAAAAAACCAACGATGTGGTCTGATAAGAATCTGTTTGTGCTATTAATTTTGATAGCGATAAATGATCCTTTAAACCGCAGATTAGGCCTAACAATTGGCAGGCGTTTGTTCGTGTTTATTTTTCTTCTTTCCCAACCCCATCGCATATGTCCAGACTAGAAAATCCTGCCCTAAAAGATTAAAAAAAAAAGAAGATTGTTTTAATCTTGTTTTTCATCAGATCCCTGATCATTCCCTCCCACTGGAGCGCACTGATTGCCAAACCCTCTTCCCCGATGTACGTCCGGTCAGCACTGTCATGTGGATTTCCAATTAGATACTGTCGCCTATGTCAGCGCGAGCCACCATGCTTCGTCCGTTACTTCCCCTTCAGCGATCTTACAGCAATTGGCATAATCCGAGGTGTACCAATCGATTGTAAAATACTATCATCATTCGATCAAACATAAAAAATAGCATTAGTAGTATGGTTTTATGATTTCTCCAAACAAAAAGGAGAGGACCTAATTTCAATCAAGTGTAGGGTGACTGCATTCTTCTGTCTTTCTGCCTGTGTTTGCAATATGGGAGGAAAAAATAATTTAATACGTATGAAATTTTATTAGTATAATCAAAAAATAAAGTAACAAAGTCATTAAAATTGTATTTCTACGACTCCTTTGAAATAAGTTAAATAATCTTTGTAGAGGAGAGTCTTTTAAAAGAAAGGCTAAATTAGGAAGTACAAGCACAACATGTTATATACAAATATTAAGAGTTACGTTACAACATACTAGGTGGAATCTCTCGGAACAAGTGGAGTCTGGGGCTAAAGCTAAGATGTATATGTATAAGAAAATGATAAGATTCTGGGAAGCAGGGAGATTTTGGAAGGATGCGGTTGCATATTAAAAATAACAAGGGTTCCGCTGAAGCCCCTTCCACTTGTTCTTAGCATTATGAAACTAATCCCGTTTTTAATTTCTGAACTCCTAGGCAGGATGGTCACGTTAAGAAATAACATGTTTTATAGAGAATACATTAGTTTCTAAATACATTTTTCTCAATTTGATTATAAATAATTTCCTTAGTACCTAATTAACAGTAGAGGAGCAGGGTAAGTGTATAGGTAAGGTACTATTGCTTACATTGAATACATATGATAAATTAATAGTTAAATATATATCTATAAAATCGTAATACTGAATGAAAGGAGTAGGAGTTACAATAGTTGCAGTGATACATTTATCTCAGTTTGTATGCAATCCGTTAGATATGCAATCATTGCTAATATTCTTAATGTTAATACAAAATGTGTTGGATTTTAGATAGTTACACGTTCCAACAAAAGTTTCTTGTATATTGAACAGAATTAAATTGTTTGGTGTTAAAGTGGTTATTACATGATTTGTCTATTAACCAATTTTCTCCGAGTAAGTCAGTAAATTATGGAGTTTCACTAGTTTTAGTTGATGTTGGGGGAGAGGCAGTGGTTCGCTTAGTCCTAAAAAATATTTAAGTTTGTCCTCCATGTCTTTCCGTTTCAATGTTTCGTTCTCTTGTTTTAGTGGGCGAGGTTCGTCTATTAAGTGATGCACTTCGTTACTTCGAACAGTTCGCATTGACACGGTGTTTTGTGAATGTGGGTTGAAGGGTTGTGATGGGAATGATGATTGTTTAGTCTCTGAAAGTTAAGTCGTTGTTCATTATTTCTAATGTTCTGTCGGGGTTCATAACGTTGCTGATAGTTATTGCTATGTTCAAAGTAATTTGTGTGTTGAAAATTATGTCTATAGTTATTTTGGTGATTATTGCGATGTTGAAAGTCACTACTTTGTTGAAAGTTATGCCTATAGTTATTTTGGTACTGTCGGAGTTGAAATTGTTCCCCATTGTAGCGACCGCTAACTACATAAAATAAATCACCCTATACTCCATTGCATATATATTGTAAGCAAAAGTAAAATAACATGAACTAAATGTATAATAAACAAATGTAAATCATTGTAAAAGTGTTAAGCAATAAAAGGCGGAAGCCAACTAAGTCATAAACGAGAAAGGGTCACCAGCTGGCAGTCATAAACAGTCATAAACATGAAAGGGTCACCAGCTGGCAGTCATAAACAGTCATAAACTTAACAACCCTTTAGAGGGTACTTAAGGCAAGGCTACTGGCCCTGTTAGTTAGTCTCTTAGTCTCCTCGCCAGTCTCCTCGTCAGTCTCCTCGCGAGTCTCCCCGCGACTCATCCGCGGCCTTTACTTGTGACGCTTGCTTGGTTTCCGCTCGAACTCTGAAAACTTGACTAATTCTTTATGAAACCTCTGTACCTCTTCTCTTGAACATAGTGCATTGTCGGGGCACATACCTATCATAAATGGAGTCAGATAGTAACGCCGTCATGGATCGATGGTCCATGTTATAAACTCGAACAATCCGCACTTGTCACCAAGGCTAGGGTGATCAGGCACCTCCCAAGTGACGACCCGACACCCATTATAGTCATTTATCCTATAATTGTTTTGTCTAGGTCGGTATTCTTGTTGACTGTTGTTAGCGTTTCCTTGAGGATACATGTCTTCCATTATAATCCTACAGTTATTATACAAAACGTTTTACATTTGTATCAGGTCGTTAATAATAAGATGGTTGAGTGCGTCTGTCGGGTTTTCAGGTGTGAGGATCCCCAAGGTGGGGAGGAGACGCCCACCGCGGGCTAGGGTCGCTACAACCTCTAGCCGCCGTTCGGCTAGCGCCTAGAAAGAGATACTATGTGGTGGGCTTGTGGTCTTTCACCTCTGCTGGTGGCCTAGTCGGTGGGCAGCTTAATTCGTTTTGATCTGACTCCATAAGATCTTAGAAGGTGTGTCCCGACAAAGCACTATGTTCAGGAGAAGAGGAACTGGCTAGGTTTATAGGCAGTTTATGTGGTCTTGGAATGACCAAGAATTCACACTCGGTATCTAAGGGTAGACGAAAACCATCCGGATCCCAAAGGTGAGTGTAAACCAGAGAGAAGCAGACTGGATTGCCGTGGGAGACGCTACTAGGTAAAGTTTGTGGGGCCACGACAACCGTCGTCCGCGTGGAAGAGGTCTCTCCCAAGGAGGTGCTAGTTATAACGAGACGAAGGCAGAGATTTACACTAGGAAGGTGTGGGGTCTGACAACGCCGGACTAAAACATAGCGAGGCTAGGAGAGAGAGATGCAGAGGTAGTTGAATAAGAAGGCAGTTGAGTTGGTTTTGAGTAGAGCAGCAAGCGCCAGTGCAGAGAGAGAGAGAGAGAGAGAGAGAGAGAGAGAGAGAGAGAGAGATCAGTGTTACAAGTGCCGGTTCTGTACGTTCTCGCAACTGCCCCAAGACGGGGAGGTTATAAAGGCAGTCTAGCCGTGGTGGGGGGGTTCCCCTACCTGCGGCTGTTTCCCCCATCAGCAGCTTCCCTCTCTCCTACTGACGCCTTAAGTTTATTATTACCATATGGAAACATAGCTGGATATTTTCTGGACCGAGAAGAGGGGAACTTAAAGTTATTCGTAATTAAGAGGTTGACGCAACAGCGTCTTGATGGTAAATTTCTGAGAACGCGGTCTACAATTAGTACCTTTTGTGATTATATTTCTTGTTCTTTATTATTGATAGAGGTGTCAATTATTATACGGTTCTGAATAAGAATTTGATGTGGGATGGTTCTGTTAATAAAGTCAATTGGGTGTTCGTTTCTGTACATATGTATCTGAGAGATTTCATGTTGTAGGTGTGATGTTGCCCGACTGTCCTTAAAGTGATTTACTAAATGTAATTTTAAGTTAAAATCGGGTGATGAGCCATCGCGTATTTAGATTTCTGTTGTTATTTTCTGGAATATTTTTTAAAATTATTTATTATTTATATTATTGCGTTATGTCAGTTACTAGCTACTTGGGCGATTGCTTACTCCGATTTCCCACTATTACTTTTCAACCAAAACATATTCAGCCTGAATATATTTGTAACTCTTCTGGTTAATTCTGGTCATTATCTTTTAACGCACAGACAGATGGACGAAAGATAAGCGCTTTTTACCCGTTCGAAAAAAGAGAGTGCTCCTTGAGGTTTGAGTGCAATTTTCATAGAGCAATGCACACGGTGAAATTTATTAGGTGATTATTCCCGATAAAAAGGTTTTTTATTCGAATCTTTTGATGGCTGCTGTATTTCTGTTTCACTTTTAGAAGAAAATAGGGCGTAGGTGACTCTCATTATGCTAAAGAAGAACTTCAAGAAATGCCAAAGAAAGAAGTTCCTGCAAGACGTAAATAGAACTACCCTTTCTCTCCCAACAATAGTCAATTTAAATACAAGGCTGCTTCATATGTAAATGCTTTACCGAGTGCTCTTATCCCTCCACTCAGTCGATTAATTCCTAAAAAAGGAGACCAAGTATACACAACTACGTTAGGCAGAAACCAGAGTTGTTACCTGGAAGAACATTGTTGTATAATGTTTTTTTATTGTTATTGAAAAATGGAAGAAAATTTAGACACTTAAGGTTTTAGGCCTGTGTGTAATATAATTCAGAGCAGACAAAGTCACGTTACCGCAACGAAAACCTTTCGTTTTTCATTTTACGGAGTAGACATTGACAATAAATTAGGTGGTCACCTTGGGTTTCGAAACTAATCCCATTATTTCGTGCATCCTTAACCAAAACTTCCAATCTATATTTTACTTTATATTTTTTTTATAGGCAGAATTTATATGAGGGAAACTCGCAGTATGAGACTTCATCCCCCATCCTGAGAGAAATCTGAGTTCTGACTGAACCGCAAATTACGAAAAACAACATGTCATCAACTTTGATGTCGGAAATAAAATGTCCACAGATGCTTTATAAAATCTCTTCACGATTTCTTGCTTTGGAAAAATATTTACTGTGAAGTAGTAAAATAAAAATTTTATGAAATATTTTGTTCATTTTAGTTTTATTTGTTCATTGTAAGTCCTCATAACTGGGCTTAGTTGTCTTTAAGCTCACCAGGGCCTTTCAACTTGTTTTATATCTGGTTCTATTGTAATTCATAGTTGAAAGGTCTAGTTTAACTGTGTCCTTAAGATAACTTCAGTCAAATTTTGACTGAGTCAAATTTCATGCTTAATACGCTTGCAATCTCCTTGACTTATTTTTCTACAATAGTTTAGGAACACTAAACTATTCACTTACACGCCTCGACATCCTCTCCTCCAATCATAGCCCTTTGATCCTAACCATTTCCCTAAGACCTATTTTCAAACTGCCTCCTGCATTTATTAGGAGCCCAGTTGATTGACACCACTTCCTCCAGGTTCTTAATGACTCTGTAGACCTCAAAGTACCTCTGAAAACATCCCAAGACCTAGATGATGCAGTGCATTCCTTCACTACTCTGATCCAGAGGTCGGCCTGGGAGGCATCGTCACCCCAACGTCATCCAAAAATTCACCATCAAAATACTTTACCTCAGTATCTCAAAGACCTAATCCAATCCAAAAGCCATTCAAGAACAGTATGGCAAAGATCCTGACATCCTGCTGATCGTCGCTTGTACAATCAGTACTGCAGATTGGTAAAGCTACCAAGGATAACTCTTTCTGGAATCTAACTAAAAAAATACATAAATATCATCCTGTTTGATGGGGTGGGTACTCCTTCGTGATGATAGGTCCTGGGGGGCTTCGGATGGCGAAAGGTCGGAAGTATTCGCACTGCATCTTTCCAGTACTTTCACTCCTCACCTTACTCCTCAAAAAAATACTCATCGCATAACTGTTGAAGATTTCCTCACTTCACCTATTCCTCTCTCACTTCCACCAAAAGCCGCTAACCCCTCTGAGATCAAAAACTTTCTGAATTACCTTACCTAAAATCTCCACGATTTTACTCCTCGAATTCTCCAACAACTTCTTATTAAAGCCATAATCTTCCTAACCTACATATATAATTGCATTATCCAAACGACGCACTTTCCTCTCCTCTGGAAACATTCCAATATAGTCCTATTCGCTTAACCCGGTAAACCACCCAATGACGCCTCATCTTACCGCCCAATTAGCCTACTCCCTATCCTCTCAAAAAATATTTGAAAAACTCCTATTAAAACGTCTAATTGTTCAATCCAAAATCCTTTATCCTACTCACCAGTTTGGTTTCCGTCTACGACATTCCATTGCTCAACAAGGCCTTCACGTTGTTGATCACATATCCTCAGCCCTTGAAACCAAACAGTACTGCACTACTGCCTTTCTGGACATAGCTCAAGCTGTTAACAGGGCCTGCCATGCAGGTTTGCTTTACAAGCTCAAAAGATATTTACCACAGACCCTTTTCTTAATCCTTTAGTCTTGCCTTTCAAACCGCTTCTTCCGAGTCCCAGTGTGGTTTGGAATATTCCAGCTACCATCCCATAAAAGCAGGAGCTCCACAGGGCAGCGTCCTGGGTCCCATCCTCTATAATCTATGCACCCCTGATGTCTCCTCTACTCCCGATACCTTCTTGGCAATTTGCAGATGACACTGCAGTCCTGTCATTCCATCCAGACCCGATATAGCATCCCAAAACCTTCAATGAGATCAAAAACACCTTGATGAGACCGAGTATTGGTGCAACAAATGGCGAATCAAAGTTTATGAAGCAAAATGTTCCCACACTACCTTTACCCTCTGCCGCAAGTCCTGTCCACTAATTTTTTTTTAAATTCCATTCCTTTTCCTGGATCCAAGACAGTACGGTACTTAGGCATCCAACTCGACAAAAGACTGACATGGAACCCATACGAGGCTAAAAAGACAAGAACCAAACAGACGCTTTGGACAACTGTACAGAATACTTAGAAGGACATCCCATCCCTCAATAGAAAATAAATTACTAATGTACAAATTTATACTTAAGCCAATCTCGAAATACGAAATAGAGCTATGAGAGACAGCAAAAAAGTCGAACACTAAGCGTATCCAATCCTTCCAATCAAAAGTCCTGAGAACAATAGTAAATGCCCCTTATTACGTCAGCAACAAAACCCTTCATAACGACCTTAGTATACCCTACATTCTAGAACTCATCCCTTCCAAATTCATGAAATTCCATAGTAACCTATCCAACCACCCTAATTCCCTAGCACAGTCATTGCACTGCTCCACTCATCCCTATAATCCTCCTCGGAGACTAAAACGGCAGTGGCCTCGTGACCGCCTATAAATACGAGTCAGTGAGAGTTCTTGCAATGGTCAGTTTCTCCAATCATTTCCTGAGCATCTGTGGCTCTCGCGCTGTTGGTTAGCCTCCGCTGGCTCTTATCCAGTGACGCGGCTGACGGAGGAGCGTGGGGGACTTCCCAAGACCCCACTTCCTCCTTCGCACGCCAGGAAGGTGACAACCATGTGGACTTGAGAGATCTCTGGGCTGTATGTAAATGCTGAATGAATGAGCGACTGAATGAAAATTGTAAATATGGTATAAATGAGATCATTTATCACAATTACTTACTTATTGCCCAATGAGACAAATTGTAATTTTATCATAATAAAGTTGTTGATTCAGAAAAAAATACGCTTGCTCTAAAATGGGATTAAAAGATTCATCTCTTGCCCAATTACGACCGGAGCTGAAGGGTTAAAGGTTAATTTCCAAGTAGTCATGGACATATTTTAACAATCATAATGAAATTCATAAAAAACAAAAATAACATAATCCAAGTGCAAAAAGCAAAAAACATTCCTACCATTGAAAATCATCTTAATGGCGAGAAAATAGAAATTTACCTCAAAGGTTTTGTTAAAAAGGAAGTCTAGTTTATTACTTTCGTTTCGTAAAGTCAATTAATTTTTATTTAGCGATGACGACAGTAAAATTTTCCTCTTTTTTTTTGTCTTTTCTTGCATTTTTATCTCATACTAGGCATTTTTTTGGTGTTTTTGTCAACGCTCTTTTTTTTTCAACGAATCTTTGAAGCTATTTTCAAAGATTTTGACTAATATTTCATATTTTCCTCTATACTCTACTAACAGTGGTTGTAAAATTGATTCAACCCATCTTAAATTTTAAAGCAATAATAATGATTAACCATAGTAAAATTGTTATAATTATAAAATAATTCAAGTACAGTTTATAAGTTGTGATCCCGCTCGGACATAGCAAAAGATGGATGTGCTTATGAGATAAGGTGTGAAATACATTTGGCACCCAGTTTATAAAGTGCAGCCCGCCCCGCTCCCTGAAGATTAATGCTACTGACTTAGTTCCCTGGGGAGGTGATGAATTGGGATTACCCGCCGTAATGAGGCTAAGGGATTCCCTCTACCAGCTCTTACAGGTCATATAGGTCTTCCAAAGTTCCAGGAATATATAGCTAACTTCAACGCGGTATTATTGCGTACGTGGATAAATAAAAAAATCGTAAGCATTCAACAAAAACGTCGATAAACTCTCAACTAATGCATGTTTCAGGACCCAGATAGGTCTAGGCTTCCTTCAGATTCAACAGTTCATATTAAGACTAATAAAACTAACCTACTAAGAATTAAATAAAAATTATAACCAGCAAACAAAAATAAAATCTCAAAAATTAATAGTTATTATTATAATTAATTTTGTAAGTCAAGGAACAAAAATATATTCAACAACATAGCTGGGGGAGCTTGATTAATTTGGTCTCCTTTTGGAGACACGAGAGCTCAACTCAAGAGATATATGTGTCCATGCAGAAGGTGATGAAATAAATCGGTCTGCAGACCATGAGGAGTCTAGGGCGAGTTGCTCTACGCAGGGCGTCCTCACGGTAAACTCAATGGAGAAGAATAATATGAGTCATCAAGCTGAGATACTCTATATAGGGCTGACTCACATTTACTGAACAATATGAGGCAGGGAGAGAGAGAGGGTGAAGGGGGGGGGGGAGAGTGAGAATATTCGCCCCCGCGCGCGCGAACACATGACACTTGTGTCAAGCACGAACACAATTCACACACTTGAACACAAATAAGGAGAAATACAAAATAGTGATACATTTTAACTAAAAATAAATTATGAGAGTCGTTAAAAATGTTATTATAGACAACAACTTTCTCAGTCCTGACGATGCCTAAAAGGTAAAACGTTGACTGTTAATATATTGTGTATAATAAATAAAATATTATACTGTCAATAAAAATAATGTGTTATAGAGACTAAAGCCATGATGGACAACCCACGTAAGTATCAATACGTTGGAAAACCATATTACAATTTAATATGTGATATAGAAAAGACTCCGTCCATCGGATAATTCTTTAGTTCATTCGCTTTCTAGATCCTTAATTTATTTTATAGGTACATTGTTTAAAGCAATACAATACAGTTCATAATTGGTGTAAAAATTATCTTCCTTATACTTGCCTGGTCTGGTAACCTCTGGCTGCGGGCGACCCTAAATGACCCTTTAGACCGTGACTGATTTGGAGGGCAGATCTAATTCTGGCCTGGCACCAGCTGCACCCCAACCGCCCAGTCGTTTATCATCCGCTATTAGCCAGCTATCATCCCCACTCCACCTCTGATTTATTATCTATTCTTCTCCTGTATCTCTTTTTAAATTTATCTAACACACGGCGTATGGCAACCTTGGTTTTGGCTAAATAGAAGATTTTTTGTATAATCTGTCTCCAGACTGATAGTCTCCAGACACTCTGAGGGAATAGTAGATTTAAAAAAAATAAGTTTGATTGTTTACTTGATTACTTTCTCAAGTACTCTTATTTAAGTTTGAAAGCGGGCAATCCCACCTGGAAGCCATTTACTTCTGTTTATCGAAATTAAATAGATGCATTATCCATCAATGGATTTCAAGCTATGATAATGATATCATGAAATAGTTATCCTGACCCCTACTCTATAAGAGAGTCCCAAAAACCTTCATTATTTCAAAGTAGGTCTGCGGAAAAAAAATGTTTCGACTCGGAAAAAATGGCTGCTAGAACTGTCGGAGTCGGCCAAACTTCCTTTCTGATTTGACAGATATTAAAACACTATGACCACCAAATCGCTGACATCGCCCGTCACAACTTCACTATTTCTAAACCACCCCTCGACTCGATTTTCTTCGTGGGAAAAGTCACACCACAAGTAAAACCTATAGACACTAAGTGCCTAGAAATGCATACCCCGGCATGGCCGCATGAACGTTGGGGCTAGGGTATCAAAAGCGCCTTGTGCGCACGAGGAAAACTGTTTATGAGACTCGAATTGATAGCTGCTAACCTTCTTCTGCGAAATTGTGTGGAATACTTCATATTTGTAAATTACCAACTACTGAAACATAATGAGCATACATATAACATTCCTGTTGAAAATATACTAGGCCGTAGTACGTGGAAATATTGGCGCCAGGCCTCAGTTCATGTAAAGATTTTATCCCCTTGTCAGACGCAATGTGGCCGACGAGGAAGCAAGCGAAAGGAATGGTACTCTGAGCGAAAGACTACACTGGTAAATTAGATGCCTAAGAGCAATGGCAAACATGTCGGTTTTGACTGCAACGTTTATCCCGGCGGTTTCAGAAATTATTGTCAAAGCCACATGTGCAGTACATTTTTTTGTAAGGACTATTTAAAGTTTTTTTACTATCTCCCAAAATGTTTGATTCGTTAACCACAAAATGTAAATTATTTCATTCATAACTAATTACTGTTATTATGTATTTTACTTTATTAACATTATGGTTAACAAAAATATATTTCACTTCTCGTGCGAATCTAAAGTTGCCGATATCAGTGCCTGGCGGAAAAAAATGTTTTCTAAGTTTTCTATATAAAACAAGGTACTCCCAGGAAAACAATTTCTTCCTATGTTCTAGGAGCAATTATGACAATTCTTTCACAATGAAAAGTATTAGCCATCAACGTCTAACCAATTAATTCTTTCAGAAACTTGTGAGTAGTGAACATCACTACTGTTTACATTATTTTCCAACGAAAATATTTAAAATGTAATAAGAACATAAAAATAAATTCAATTCACACGATTTCGAAACGGAATTCAATTAATTAAACAGTAAAAAGTTATTTACTTTTCTGTTTTGCTAAAAAGATAATGAAACAAAGTACAATCATAACTAAAATTAGGTAATAGCATTGCTAGAAACATTGTTGTTTTGAGCCTAGTATGGGGCTCGGGAACTTTTTTTTAACTTTTCACTTACCCAATTCATCCCTTTCTGTTGCTGTCATATCCTCAGTTACAAACAGGTCAAAAATTTCTTGGCAGCCCTGTTTTCGATCACAAAACCGACTCTAACCGGTTTTTAAAACCACCAGGTGGTTCAAATCGCTGTCATCGCCGATTACAACTAAACACCCCTCGACTCGATTTTCTTCTTGGGAAAAATTTCGGTCAAAAGCGGCACATGTACCAATGTATCTCCAGAATCTGTCGTCGAATTGACGTAACGTAATGAATAACATATGGTAAATAATGGAGTGCTTGGTGGCTTGCTAGAGGAGGAACAATGAAAGGTACAAGGAAAGTGGTTGAGTCGGTATTCCAAAATCAAATCATTAATTAATTAATAGGTTGTCGAATAAACTAAAACTTCTTATCTTAGCAAATCAAAAACGCTCAAAAACCTTTTTTTTTTTCTTTTTTTTTTTTTCCCCCCTTAGCTCTCAAACTTATAAAAATAGGATGTGGGAAAAATAAAGACCCAGGTCAGCACCTCGTTACTATAAAATAATAATATATATAAAATAAAATAATAGATTAAATATGATTATGTATTACATATATTACTACATTTAGAGCTTTAATTTCCATCCCTAGTGTAATTGTAATGTTCTAATCTAGACATTTCAAGACTTTCCGATTTTCACTGGTCAACTTGAAGGCGGCCAACAGCCATTATTTACTTTTATGCGTGTATTTAAACATTTTATTGTTAAAGGCCGTCTAGCCTAAGCATGTACCTTACCAGTGTCTTTTTTTGTTTGATTGCTCCCTTTGAATATCAGCTCTATCCGTAGGGGGCTTACTTAGACTCCACATACTCCAATTTCTTTCTGTACTTCTCAAAACCCCTTAGGTGGGACTGACCCCTGCCTACTAACATTAATAGCAAAGATGCTAACCTTAACAAGTAGAGGGAAGCCTACCTCCTCTCTATCCCGAGGGAATTAAGTCAGCTCACTTCACCTTTAGGAAGAGTAAGACAAACAAAAGAGAATACCATAGCGGTAGGCCCTGCCTCCACCAGGGTAAAGTTTAAACCCAAATAGGCAATTACTGCTTTGACCTTTAGATAGCTTACGAAGCAGGCAATCAGAGGACAAGTGGCAGTTTTAATTTAAAATTAAGCACCTGGCTGTTTTACCAAGTAAGTATGTGGAGGATTTATTCTCAAGAGTACAAGCTACAACTAAATTATTGGCGTTCCGGCCACCTACCTACTGTTGAACAATGATTACAAAACTTGTTTTTAAAAAAAATAGGTTGTCATGAAAAAAAGAGCGAGAAATACACTGACAGGCAAAAAATTCCACCCACTTGTAAAAAATTTTATTTGTATATAATACTTATTATTTATTGAATTTATAAAATCTTTTTTAACCTTTAATAAGGTTTTTAACGTTTATTAAATGAGTCTTTGTTTAAAAAATTTAAAATCAAAATGTGAACTGCTAAGAAACATGAAAAAAAATTGAAAAATAACCATTTTTATCCTAAAAGAAATTAATGACAGGATCATTTAATAGCGCGTATTTCCTCCTCTTGCCTTTATTAGTTCTTGAAGACGCCTCGGCATACTTTCCACCAGTCGGGAAATGTCCCTTTGCTGGAGGTTAGCCCATTCTTCCTAAAGAGCCCTTTCAAGGTCCCTGCAGTGTATCAGAAAGTGCTGAGCGCGCTCTTATTCGTCTTCCGAGGTTATCCCATAAATGCTCGACAGGGTTCAGTTCTGGAGAACGTGCAGGCCAGGCTAAGACCTCAATGTGATGATCGCTGATTTCGATGAGGATAGGCAACACATGAGGTTCCAAAATCTCATCTACATAGCGAGTGGCCGACAAAGACCCTCCACGAACAACAACCAATTCTGTGCGGCACTCCATTGAAATCCCAGCCCACACCATTAAGGAACCACGTTGAAAAGGTTGGCTCTGGGTGAAATTACAGGCTGCATACCTTTCATTTTTCACCTTCTTCTCCGCACCCTTTCACGCCCGTCTGGAGACCGTAGAGCAAATCGAGATTTATCTGTAAAAAGTCCAGCACACCATTCGTCCATAGTCCAATGACTGTGTTCTCGAGCAAAAGCCAGCCGTGTAACTCTGTGAGGTGTGGTCAATTCTAGTCCTCTTACTGGGCGAAAAGCCATTAGTCCATACTCATTTATTTAAATTCCATGGAAAGTAAACATTGGGAACGACAGTCCTTTAATTGAATTAAGGATTATGGGTTACTATCCTCTATATTGACATTTCCAATTGAAATTAAAATAAAAAAATAGATATTTAATCGTAAAAAAAATTGACCAATCCAAAGCAGAAATATTTTGAGATGAAAGCATGAAAAAATCAGGTGGGTGGAATTTTTACCTGTCAGTGTATGTTTTTAGTTGGACTACCATAAATATTTTACTATAGTATTTTACTATATTTATTTTCATTTAAATTTTTGATAAATCAACATTTATTTTATAGTTCTAAGTAATATGGTACGTGTAGATAACGCAATAACCACTTTTGGAAAAGAGGGCATGCGTAGTAGAGAGAAGAAAATAGTAGAGAACTCGTGAAGAAATGAGTATTACATTCCCTCCCACTCTTATTACTATTATCCTTAAAAACACTTCTATTCTGAAGGAAAAATCAAACAAACAACAAACACCGGTAAAGTATATGTAGACCAGGTGGCCTTTAACAATAAAATACTTAAAGACACGCAAAAAAATAAACAATGTCCGTTGACCGCCTTCGAGTTGAGCAGTGAAAATCGGAAAGTCACGAAGTGTCTAAGAATAACAACACAATTACACTGGGATGGGAAATTAAAGCTGCAATTATGTGAATATCATGTAATTAATAAAAACTGTTCCAATATATTTCATAAATAAACATTTATATATAAATTATCTATTATTTATTACGATGTTTTGTTTTATTGAAAGTATTCACAGCTAATATCAAAGTGCGCCACACGGAAAATGACCAACACGAAGAAATTCGTCGAATAAAGGAACGAATCAAAAAATTAGAACAACGCTATCATTTTTTAGAGCTAGACCCTTCTTCATCGTTGTCTTGGTCTCGACCGTGGCTACCTGGTGCTGGCCTCGTCTTCTGTGTACCACCAGGCAGTACACGTACCTGGGCTGGCGTCTCTCCCAATCTTCCTGTCTCTCGTGCCGGGTCAAAGTGAATGAGGCTCGGGATTCTCTCTCTCTCTCGTCCTTGTCCCGTTCCGCTGCATTCTTGAGTTTTTGGATTTCTTTTGGTTCAATGCCATTTGCCTTAGATATAATTAACTTCACTTATTGTAAAGTTAACAAATCCAATATTAAAATATTTATATTTAATTTTTGATATTATTTATTTGATAACTATTAATATTAGGAATAACGGCAACAAAAACGTTCATCCTTTTATAGCCATGAACCACGGGTCGTTTTTACATTCTTCTACGCTCGCTAATTTCGAATTTATATCAAAGGCAACATCAAAACTCACCACATCAAAATATCACAGCAATATATATTGTAAATTAATTTAAGGTCAATTAGTTAGAGGCTGGGAACCCTCTACCCAGAGCAGGTAGTAAAGCGACCCAGACAAGACCTGAGTCACTACGAGAACCAAGGCCACCACATACTGGGCAGTCATTGGCCACAACAACGAGTCCCATGATTGGGTACTAATGAAGGAAGCCAACTATAAATAGGCCCGGGTTTTCGCCTGTAAATCATTCTGAAGACGACTCTCTAACTGGTAACTTGTGGATGCACTGATGTCACAAAACCTGGCCTTCTCATTCATGAAAACCTCTGGACCTCTCTTCCTAAACTCGCTATGTTTTAGTCCGGCCTTGTCAGACCCCACACTCTCCTAGTGGGATTCTCAGCCTTCGCCTCGCTAAAACTAGCTGCTCCTTGGGAGAGACTTCTCCCTCGCGACGGTTGTCGTGGCCCTACAAATTTACCTAGTAGTGTCTCCCACGGCAATCCAGTCTGCCTCTCTCCAGTTCACACTCGCCTTTGGGATCCAGACGGATTTCGCCTACCCTCAGATATCGAGTGTGCATTCGTCGTCATTCCAAGACCACACAAACTACCTATTCTATACCTCTTGTTCTGAACATAGTGCATTGTCGGGACACATACCTATCAAATAAGGAGTCAGATAGTAAGACCCGTCATGAAGCAATTGTCCAGGTCATAGCTTGATCAACCCTCACTTCGTCACCAGGGCTAGGGTAACTAGGCACCCCCCTCGTGACGAACCGACAATGCTGATTTAATATTTATTTATTTCAAATTTTTAAATTCCGACACTCATCCAATAATTAAAGTTATGGTAATGACAACATAGCGTTACAACTAAATAAAATAGCGCTGGATAACCTTCCGGCATGTTCAGCAGCCTTTTTAAAAAAAAACTAGAGCACACCGAAATTTCCTCACGGATGTTGGGCAGGACAAATCTTAGTTTCGGTTATGGTAATGACTTAAAAACGTGGTACTACTTTTTTAGTCAATTTTTGATCAAATGAAAATTAATTTGCATTTCTGCGCCCCAAAAGATTGTGGTACTAGAAAAATTGTATATAGATATATTTTTTTTTAATGCGAAATTGTTTACATATTGTACATTTATTGTTTTTAGAATAATATGCATCATATGTTCATAGTATGTATTTAAAAATATCTTGTCTTACACTGGGGCAGGTTATAGCAATGAGTAGCTATTCAGAAATTTAGAATTGTAAGTATTTTAGAATCAACATCAATTTGCGATCCTGAGGTTAAAAATAATCGTTAGAAAATATTTTTCCTCTTGAAACGGAGATTTTATCAAGTAAAAAACCTGATATAGTTAAATAAAGTTAGCACAAATGAAAATAGTAATAAAATTGTTGGTTACTTCGAACGAGAAATAAAGTGAATGTGTAATTTGATTGAAAGTGGCTTTAGTTGCTGTTCATTATCGTTCATCGACAATATCACAACGACTGTTTGCATGATAACAAAAATGAGGAAAGTATGAATTTATAAATACTTATGAAATGGTTACTTTTTTAACTTGGATATAATTCTAATTCAAACATTATTTTCATTTCGTTATGTTCTCGCCGTTTAAATATTAGGGACACTACCAATCCCCATAGGTTACTAAGTTTTGTTTGATTTGGAGATTTAATGAGTTTTCTTGATTTTTGTCGTCCACCCAGAAGAGCGATTTAGTTTATTCAATAATATTAGGATGCATGAATTCAAGCGAATTATACATCAACAGGGCACTCAAATTCATTAGGCCTACTAAATAGACAACACATCACTATAATCTAAATATTAATAAGTTTACACCATACAAGCACAGAAAAGGTAGAACATCGTCTAAGATGTGTTCCTCCAAAATTACATTCTGGAATGAAGAAATAAAACATAACAATTCGGAACAACATTTGCAGAAATACCATAAATAAAAACAAATTATTTACTATATAATACATAAACAAATAGGTCAAAACAAAAGAACAAATGTACTTAATCTAAACCAAGAAAAAATACCAGAATTGAAAAAAGATGACACACTGAACTCAAAACCGTACAACCTAGGAACAAATTAGATCAATATAAGCCTATATTGCTGTATCAACTAAAAAGAGGGAAACATATTAACAGATTTAATAAAATAAAAAGACTCAACAAGAAAAACAAGAAGAAATCCGTCATCACAGAAGAGGAAGAATACATTGAAGGTGATGAACTCGATGATGATCTTGTCAGTCGGCGGGAAGCTAAGTAATTGGCACAAACCAGAAACCAGGAATCATCCATTCGCCCTTTAAGACTGTTTTAGGATCAAGCTATCTTGCAGTTTAAGGAGTACGTTATTTTGCTTTTTAAGGATCAAATTGTTTTGCTGATTAAGAATTAAATCATTTTTATCCCATCAACACAGAAGTGCATGCGGATCCATATAGTAATATGGATTAATAATCAATAAATTCAAAATTAATTCAATACTAACATTTCTCATTTATTAAATTAAAGTTAAAAGGTGTTTAGTGTAATTTAATAAAACTGAATTTTAAGAAAATCATTTTTCTCTTTTATATTTTTTTTTTTTTTTTTTTTTTCTAAGCTCTCAAACTTATAAAAATAGGAATGTGGGAAAAATAAGGAAAATTATTTTTGGCTGGAAAGTGCCTTTCACTAAGGGGAGACCCCTATTTGAAGGATGTATGAGAAGGATATGGGGTGTGGAATGCCTAGAAAGGCGGATGGAGTCAGGAAGGTAGTGAGAGTCTACCAAGGATTGAGCCTAGGGGTGCCTAGGCGATGGTTTGTTGTAGGTCAGGCGAAGCCTGGCCGGCCGCCCCGCCAGGGGCCTGAATGAGTCGGCCTAATCGGCCGCTCTTCTATATTGAACTTAGCTAAGAATATAAATTAGTTTTTATATTATAGTATAAAATAACGAGAAGTTAATTTTCACCAGTTCATTATACTTAATATTTTTAATGAAAATTTGGGTTTAGATGTAATAAATTTGTGAAATCCCAATGGTGATATTAATGATCATTTTTACTAATTAATATTTGTATTCTATAGTTATTTTCCTTACTTTTATGCAATGAATAACAAGTTATTGTATAAATACGTTATATTTTACTATTTATCCCTGCATTTAAAAAAATTGTTCCATCGGAGGATTTCGGAACTCAAGAAGGGAAGAGTTATAGGACTGACAAATTCTAAACTCGGAGATAAATTAGGATCTAGCTTCCTCCCTATACATAGCCCAACAAATAGGAATTAAAGTAGTAAAACGCCTGGCTCCGAAACAAGCACCAGGACAGGAGGGGGAGATTATTAAAGAAGGCTTCGAGGACACCAACAAGACAAAGAAGGGCGTAAATATCTACTTCAAGCTGGAGAAAGACAGGTTTGGAAATTCTAGACCTCCTGCGAAAAGCGGGTAAAATGCACCACTCCTTTGCCCCGAGAAGCGGAGAAAGTTCCTTATTGTGGGGTTGGATGTTCTAGAGAACATCAACCTTATAGTCAACTCCTTTAAGGAAGCTGTTTTGGGAGTCATCAAAAGTTATACTTTTTAAAAATAAAAATTTATTATGAATGCAATATACAAATTAGCTTAATAACAGTGTTACGTTACATAAATCTAAAAGAGTAATGGCTTTTGTTCATGGCAGGGGTATATACTCGTATATAGAGGAAGGGAAAGGAAGTGACATCATTTTCTTTATCTAGCGATGAATGTGCTTCTATAACTGTCGACGTTCGACGGCTTCACATAACATATACTAGTTAATAAGTGCTTAGTGTAATTTCATAAAACAGAATTTTAAGGAAATTATCTTCCACTTCTATATTGAATCCTGCGGGAGGAAGGCAATCTATATGGTGCAGAAGAAGTATAGTGCCCCAGGAATGCTTCAACCCCACTAAAATTTGCTAATTGCGGTGAACCCCACCCAGCCTCGTTTCATCGATGCCACAAGAGGAAACAAGCCACAGGACCCAGTCCAATGATGATGAACCCTATGCCGCAGGCCTAGTGGCAATAGAAGAGAGTCCAATACGACCAGCTACAGCACCAACAACAAACGTCCGGGAGAAGCGCTGTACCCAACAAAGAAGACTACGATCGGAAACCCCGAGCCGACCTGAGAATCTTACATCTGTCACCAGAACAGTACCCGACCTTAAACAGGAGCCAAAATGGGTTACCTCCCTAGTGGCTCTGTGTATCCAATTATTGCAACCCTAGTGGCCAGTCGCACTTAAAATGGTAAATTTTAAAATTCTTAACTTTAATACCAGGGTCTTATGACCAAACTAGAGGAGGAGGAAAGGCATTATCTATGGTTCTGAGGACTTTTGATTGAAAGGATTGGGTACACATGATGTTCAACTTTTTTGCTGTCCCCAATAGCTCTATCCCGTATGTCCAGATTAGCATTAGTATAACTTTGTAAATTAGTAATTTATTTTCAATAGAAAGATGGGATGTCCTTCAAAGTAGTCAGTACAGTTGTCCAAAGCGTTTGTTTAGCTCGTGTCTTTTTAGCGCCGTGTGTGGGTTCCATCTCAGCCTTCTGTGCAGATGGAAACCTAAATACCGTACTGTCTAGGAAACATGAAGAGAGATGAGGTTTTAAAAAAAAAACTCGTGGACAGGACTTGCGGCAGAGGGTAAAGGTAATGTGAGCACATTTTGCTTCATTAACTTTTATCCGCCACCACCATTCGGTGGTTGCACCAATACTCGATTTGATCTAGGTGTTTTTGGGTTATGGGATGATGTATCGGAATCTGGGTGGGATGACAGGACTACATTGTGTTGGGAGTTGAGGGGACATCAGCAGTGTACGGGTCATAGAGGATGGGACCCAGGATACTGCCCTTTGGAACTCTTGCATTTATGGGTTAGTAGCTGGAATATTCCAAACCACACTGGAATATGACTTGGAAGAAGCGGTTTGAAAGGTAGGACTGTAGTAGAAGTATCAGGAAAAGGGTCTGTGGTAAATATTTGTTGAGCTTATAAAGCAAATCTGCAAATATACAAAACTTTGTCAAAAGCTTGAGCTATGTCCATAAAGTCAATAGTGCAATACTGTTTGGTTTAAAGGGCTGAGGTTATGTAATCAACAATGCGGAGGCCTTGTTGAACAGTGGGATGTCGTAGACGGAAACCAAACTGAAGTGCAGGAAAAATGTTTTTGGATTTAACAATTAGAATTTGGTGGTTTAATAGGAGTTTTTCAAAAATTGTTGAGAGGATAGGGAGAAGGCTAATTGTACGACAATATGAGGTGTCATTCAGTGGTTCAGCAGGCTTAGTAATAAGCTGATAATAGAATGGTTTCAGAAGAAAGAAAAGTGTGTCGTTAAGATAATGCAATTATAAATGTAGGTTAGGAAGATTATGGCTTTAGGAGGAAGATGTTGGAGAATTTGATGAGCAAGGAGAACATATCCCGGAGATTTTCGGTAATGTACGTTTATCAGAAGGTATTTGACCTCAGGGTTTTTTTTTAATTTTAGGGGAAGTGTGAGAGGGATAGGTGAAGTGAGGAAATCATCAATAGTTGTGGCATGAGTATGGTTTTGATGAGTAAGGTGAGGTGTGAAATTACTGGAAAGATGCAGAGCGAATTTTTCTGATCATTCATCAACTGAAGCTGTCCAAGAATGGGTGGGAAGCAGGAAATTGTTCTGGAGTGGTGGTTGGATTGGATCAGGTCTTTGAGATGCTAAGGTAAAGGATTTTCGTTTTGAATTTTGGATGACGGTGGGGTGACGATGCCTCCAAAGCCGACCTCTGGATCAGATTAGTTAAATAATGCACTGCATCTCCTAGGTCTTGGGATGTAGTCAGAAGACTTTAGAAGTTACTTGACTTCGGTCGTAAGCCTCCATCGAGCTAGCTGCAGAATGATGATGACATTAGTAGTTGATAGAAACGAAAGTTTCATTACCAACAGCATTTATTATTATGAAAAATTTTTATTGAAAAAAAAAAAAAGGTGTGGCTCCAGAGCCTCGAACGCATGTTACAACACCAGAGACTGCTGTTCTACCATTCAGTCACAGTAAGAGCCAGGATGGTTGAGCCTGTGTAATCTCTGGGCCAGCAGATCCACACACAAAGCCTAATCAATATGGTTAGCTTATCTTTGTGATATTATCTCTAACATACTCTAACATTTTCTACATTCTCTAACAAGAATGGGTATAGTCTTTATTCAGTAATGCACTCTCTTGAAAAGGTCGCCTCCCAAACAGCTCACTTAAATTTATGTTGAGACAGTTTAAGGCTGAAACAATTCCTATGAATGTAGTAAAAAGTGGTGATTTGGAAAGTGATATGAATAGTTGTTATCTCACAATATTTCAGGCGCAGAACTTCCTCCTTATAAAACATATTTATGTTATATTATATATTCATATTAGGTAAATATTAGATAGTGAGTAGTTATTTTTTAATGTTCTGTAGGATCTTGAGGACCACAATGATACCCTCCCAGAATTACCATCACAGGAAGAGCCCGACGCACTCACCACACTTTCCCTCCTATTTATTGGTAAGTTTTGCTTTAAATTATGTTTTCCATCAGGGCCGAATCTAACTTTTAAACATTGTAGACAAATAAGTCAAAGTAATTATCCAAATCATTTTAAGCAATAACATTTGTTTTAATGTGTAGATCTATTTTTCTATCACAAAACAAGCAGGTGAAATTGTATTGAATTTGAATATATGATTATTCAATTTAAAAACTAAGAGGAAAATCAAATATGAAAGCTTAAAAAAATTAACAAAATATTTTTTTTATATTTTTCCAAATTAAATGAACCTTTCAGTTGACATTTTGGCTAAATATATTTTAGAAGTGTTTATTGGTGAAAGATTTATTATTATAAAATTCCACACATCTTAAAATGTTAACTTTTTGTTTCTGTTTTAAAAATTCAGTAACATAGTGACATTCACTTAGTTTGGAATGTTTTGAAGCTTAATCAGACAAACCTTGTATAGCCTCTATTTTAACCATATTCTATCTGTAGATAACTTTATTATAAGCATTTTTACAATTTAAAATATATACTTCTAGTAGTTTTTTTTCATTTTATTCAACTTATAATCTTTGTTTACAATATCACCTGTTATATTTATTTCAGGTATTTTCCTGTCACTGCTCATATTCCTCTCGATAGCAGGCAACATTTTAGTGTGTGTGGCTATCTACACAGATCGAGGCCTGAGGAAAATTGGTAACCTCTTCTTGGCCTCCTTGGCGATTGCAGATCTCTTTGTCGCAGCATTAGTCATGACCTTTGCTGTTGTCAACGATCTCCTCGGCTACTGGCTGTTCGGTCCTCAGTTCTGTGACACCTGGATAGCATTTGATGTGATGTGTTCAACAGCCTCTATTCTTAACCTGTGTGCAATCTCTCTTGACAGATACATCCATATAAAGGACCCTTTAAGGTAAATGATAGATAGCATACCAGCCAGTAGTTAGTTACAAAGTGTTTAACAAACTTGAGATCAGTAAGCACTTGAACAAGTAAGTCGGATCCTAATATCGGAAGGAAGTTGCCCATGAGATTTTTTCTAAAAGAGTGATATTTCAAAAAGAAGCACCTTACTTTTAGATATTTGCAAAATTTCATAATTGCTTTTTATTTCTTGTTAAATTTTGAGGATACCTGAGTGGCTGAAACAAAGACTGTATTTGCTTTAATAAATCACAATTGAAAGACCCAAGACTTTAATTTGAAAATTAAAAAAATCTGTGACAGAACCCAAGCATGTTAATAAAATATATAGATTCAAGTAAGAACAACAGTCCACAATATGTATGATAATGTATGTAAAAAAACGATGGTATAAACAAATTGTTATTTCAATGCAATATACTTTTACAATGGCTTCAGTTTACTTCATCATAGTAAAATTGTTGCACTTTTAGCTAATTAATAAAATTTGTGGCCAGAAAAGTTCGGAGGTGACCACAAAATAATCTCCACTTTATTGCTAAACTAGATTATGCATGATCTTTGATCCTAAAAGCAAGCTCTATGGAATAACTCCAGTTTTTGGCTTCAAATTTTTAAACAAAAGAGGATCTATTATTCTGCCAGATTAAAAAACAATTAGTTGGATATGAAACAGGCTAGCATCCGAAGTTAATGATATGGGTGATAAGTTAATATTACCCTTTATATCTGTATCTATCTTAAGAATCTTTCAATTTATTGGAATCAAATTTTCAAATTGGAAAAACGATTGTTGTTTTTTATTGGATTAATTAGTAACAACAACCCAATACATGATAACTACATGTTAGCATAAAATTAACCATTGTGTACATCATTCTTTTACTATGTTATAGGTACAGCAGATGGGTTACAAAGCGAGTAGCCATTTTCTCAATAGCGGGTATTTGGCTCCTGGCAGCATTAATATCATTCGTCCCAATATCACTGGGACTGCACAGACCTCCACTGCCTCTCGTCTTTCACGCTGGAGATCTGGAGTACCCAACCTGCGCTTTGGATTTAACACCAACCTATGCAGTCGTGTCATCATGTATCAGCTTTTATGTACCATGTATAGTGATGTTGGGTATATACGCTCGTCTGTACTGTTATGCTCAGAAACATGTCAAAAGCATCAAAGCCGTTACTAGGCCACTCACCTCACCCTCTATCCCAACTGTTCACCCTTCCTCATCCCCATACCATGTGTCTGATCACAAGGCTGCCATCACAGTTGGGGTCATAATGGGTACCTTCTTGCTCTGTTGGGTCCCTTTCTTTTGTGTAAATATTGTTGCTGCTTTCTGCAAGACATGCATCCCTGGAATGGCCTTCAAGATCCTCACTTGGTTGGGATACTCCAATTCTGCTTTCAATCCCATTATTTATTCAATATTCAATTCAGAATTTCGTGAAGCGTTTAGAAGGATTCTTACTGCCCACTATCCGACATGCTGTTGCAAAGGTTATTCATCAGTCACTATAACTCTTGGAGAGACCAAACCTAGAATCAGTGACCAGATGAAGCAGAACGGTCGAAGAGATTTTTCTCCCAGATCCTCTATTGGTTCACTACGTCAGATCAGGGTCAATTCAACAGATAAGGTCATGAATGAAGAGATTTCTGCAATATGACTGAGATAAAAAAATTAATGTTTTGACCAAAACATTAAAAATGGACTAAGAGTGCCATTAATTTCAGAGTTATATATTTCTTTTGAACAATATTGAGTAAAATCTCTGTTATTTATTTATTATTTTTTTTATCACAAGAATCTCGGCCTAGTGCTTACACTAGACATTAAACAGAGTTTTGAGTACATTTAGTAAAAATAAAAACGTACTGATGAAAATACTCCTACTAACAATCTTTAATTATATGTATTAGTCTTTCAAAAAAAAAACTCTTAAAAGACATTCAAGCAATAATTGAAACTTAGATTGTCATAAATTTTATTTTTTAAGTAAGTGTATTTAATAAAAGTAAATTTCAACTCATGTGTTGATTGAATCAAAGAAAATAAACTAAAATATTGTTTTATAAAATCGTGTATATTATTATTATTATTATTTGTTCCGGCATTTGTGCACCGCGGCCTCACTGAGACCTATTGTGCGCCGTCCATGTCCCTGTCCTATATATGTGACAGGCCCACGGCCTTTGCAAATCTGAGGATACTGAATGGATCGATCAGTTCACATAGTTTGGGGTCTACAATGCGATCACTACCAAAGTGAAGGTATCGCCTTCTAGCTAAGTTATCACAGTCACATATTATATGACGTGCCGTTTCTCCCTCTTTCTTGCAGAATCTGCAGATTGGTGATCCCACTATCCCCAAATTAAAGAGGTGTTTATTTAACCGACAGTGACCTGTATAGAGTCCTGTCACACTTTTGAGTGTCCACCTGTCCATTGATAGAAGTGCTGAGCTTCTTCTCTTACAGGGTCCATTAAGAAACAGTTTCGAGTGTTCCTGTTTCTTAGTTTCTCTCCAAGAAAGTCTTGCCTTGTCCTCTAAAGCTAATTTTATACGCCTTTTAGCGTAGCTGAGGCTGATACCACATATGGGTTCAGGTGCAAGAGGTGTCTGTTCTGAGCCCACCCTTGTATATACATAAGACAATGATATATTCATATAACAAGCTAGTATTTCTATATTACTCTGTAATAACAAACTTTCTTTTGTTGACTTTTAGATCTATTTTCAATTTAAAGTAACAAACCAAAACCAATAAAGGATTAAAATAATTTCAATTAAAACCTTACTGATATGTACATACATCATGGTTTAAGTTAATGTACCATATAAAATTTAAAAGATGGTATTCCTAGTCTTTGAAATTAAATACATCAAATTTCGACCTAGCCCGAAAACCCAAAAAATGGCTTTAAAATATTATAAATACTTGTGGACATGATGCCACTGGGCAAAACTGCCACTGTTAAACCTCAATATTAGGTAAACGTTTGTAAAATGTAAATAGTTTCTGAGCATGACCAATAAAAAATAATAAAATATATACCATTCATCACTTGTTATTTACATATTTACTTTAAATCTATATTTAATATTTCAAAAAAATGATAAGATACTTCAGCATAGGATTGGTAATTATGTTATTGAATTTCAAAGTTTATTATAAAAATAAAAAAATTTTAAGTATTGAACACCTTAAGCAAACATTTCAATGATATAACTCAAATTATGTACTGTTATATGTTAGATAAAGCTATTAAGAAACACAGTTTATTTATTTTGTATGTAATTATGATAGAGATTATATATATCAAACTATGTAAATGAAATTTCTATGCTTGCTATATATAGCGGCAAAGTAAAATTTCAATTAAGCCCCCCCCCCCCCTCAGTTCCTA
The DNA here is from genome assembly GCA_930367205.1 of Acanthosoma haemorrhoidale. Lineage (NCBI taxonomy): Eukaryota > Metazoa > Arthropoda > Insecta > Hemiptera > Acanthosomatidae > Acanthosoma > Acanthosoma haemorrhoidale. Next base: position 126,108,523 of record OV884011.1, on the reverse strand, counting down.
TTATTTTATTTTTTGACATCCTATCTCCAGCAGAAAAGTGGCAAAAGTGCAAAGTAGTCAAGTTTATAACCAATAATATACAACATATAATCAGTAATTATGACAATTTTTCATTTTCTTCTAATTTTTTAACTAATTTTCAGAACGATAAAGTTTAATTGACCTAGTGGATTAAAATGAACAGCAAGTATATGCCATGTTTTTTTTATTGATATTTCATTTGAACTAATTTTATATAAAAACGAAGATTTTGAGCTTATGTCTCTTTTCTGATTAAGATATGATATTATTTATTTTATTAAACCCAATGAGACAATTACTATGTAAAAACAATTGTAAAATGTTTATGATATACTGCTATTTTTTAGAATATTATAGAATGCTATTTAACATATTGTACATAATTCTATCTTTTTATATATGTAGATAATGTTTTATTTTGTTTGATTTTATTATTGCATTAAATAAAATATATATCCTTGGGACAAAGCGCTTCTATATAGCAATACCCTCAAAGTAAAATAATTAGGATAACTTAATAGAATTGTACATAAAAATAGAAACATATTTATTATATACAAAGTTTGTTATGATTTAAAAGTGTTTACAGGCTATAAATCTTATTTTTAAAAGAGTACAATGCCGTAAAGCTTGATCTCAAGCACTGATAAAAATTATATATCAGTAGTGTAAAGTATATAATTAACGATGAGTTAAAAAATACATGAAAAAATGTTTATATAAAATCTTTACTATTTAATGAATTATGTATATTTTCTAATGAAAAAAAAAAATCAGCATAAATACTAAGCCTATTTACCTATGATAGTTTTTTACAATTTATTTTGTAACACTTGTTAAATAATATACTAAGAAAATACCTGTCCTATTTGCCACTACTTTTAGCATATATAAACTACCAATTTATAGGTCCGCTCCCAAATTACAAGCGGAAATAAGATACGTATGGATGTGTATATTGCTCACGACGGAGCTGAGTTGGTAAAATAAGGATATATATCTATAAGTCTTGAGGAAGTATCAAAATGACACATAGGATATGAAGGAAGTTCAAACAAATTATGTATTATTTCCTGTAATTTTCTTGTTGGTGTGAAAAGACAAATTTTATATCATTAGATGTTGTTAATCATTTTGATGATTTACACAATATTCACTCTAAGAAAATGTAAATAGCTCTCTTAATGTAATTTGTATAATACATGTCATCCTTGTACAATAAAATAAACAAATAGATTCAACAGGATAAAATTACTTATTCTTGATCGATAGCCTTAAAATATGTTTATGTTTAAGCTGTACTAATGATAGAAGTGACAAAGAGAGCTGTGACTAAAACAAAGCACGAGGTCTCAGCTTTTATAAGCCATTGAAAACAAAGTTTTGATACTGCTTAGAGCTCAGGACTGACCAGTGAAGAAAAATTTAAAAAAATTAAAATATTTTTTTATTTTATTATTAATTTTTAATATATTAGGGGGACTGGAAAGTAACGTCGTTTTTTTTTACATTAAATTCAAACAAATAAATTTTTAACAAGTTTTTGTTTTTAATCAATGAAGTAATCACCCTCGTTATCAACAACCTTTTGCCATTTAGTGTAAAAATTTTCAATGACAGATCGATAAAAGTTAATTGGTTTTTGAGCAAAATTTCTGGAGATGGCATTTTGGACATCATCCAAGTTTTCAAATTTTTTGCCACTTGGAAAATGTTGTAGCGATTGGAATAAATGGAAATCCGATGGCACAATACTGGGCTAGTATGGTGGTGAGACAATACCTCGCACCCCAATTCATTAATTTTTTCCAGGGTTCATCTTGCGCAGCAGTGCAGTCTTGCATTATCCTGTTAAAATTAAAGATTGATTTACTCGATCCAATTGTTCACAGTAAAGATCTGCATTCACAGTTTGTCCAGGTTTCAGCACTTCAAAATGAATGACCCCGCGAATACTCCACCAAACACACAAAAATGCCTTTTTGGGGTGTAAACCTGGCTTAGGTGTACTTCGTGACGATTCATTCGCAGAGAGACACTGCTTTCTTCTTTTGGATTATCATAGAGGACCCATTTTCCATCTCCAGTTTCACCCACCATACTCGCCCGATATGGCGCCCTCGAATTTCAATTTATTCTGATCGTTAAAAAATTTTCAAATTTGGATGATGTCCAAAATGGCATCTCCAGATATTTTGCTCAGTAACCAATTGATTTTTATGGGTCCGGCATTGAAAATTTTCACACTAGATGGCAAAAGGTTGTTGATAAAGAGGGTGATTACATCATTGATTAAAAAAAATTTGTTAAAAATTTATGCGTTTGAATTTAATGTAAAAAACCAACACCACTTTCCGGTCCCCCTATTATTATTTCATTACTACTATTTTAAAGTGAGATTTGAATTGAACAGACTAAAATGAAAGATTGTTAAATTCTTGTATCTTTAACTGCCACTATTTTCTATATAATTCCAACTGCGCAGAGAGCATGAATTTGATATCCACACTATTAATGATGAGGGGCACGTTAGGGGTATTTCACTACCTTTACAAAAAATTAAGACAGCATCCTACAAAAATTTCTAAATATATATAAGGCCTTTAGTATTGAAACCTGCTATATCCATTTTCAGACATTTTGTAGGAGACAAAACACAACCCCAATCCAGGCATATGAATTTGGGTAAATGTAAATGTAATATGATTGTTTTAAGATAAATTTTGATTGTCAGCAATATTTTAGTTTTTTATGTTAATTGGGATTGTTTTTGGTCTATCCTGCAAAAGCATATCTTTCTCAAGGTCTATATAATTTTCCCTTTAGCATAAGCCATTGGCCAGATCTAGTTTTTAATAGAATAGTCTTCTTTTTTTTATACTGCGGCCCCATTGCCACCAATTATCTCTTTTTTGGGATTAGTTCAAGAAGCAGTGAATGTATTCAATAGAAAATGCACAGAAATCACTCCTAATGGTCCATGAAATAAGAATCAATCATGATCGAATAAATACACACTACTACACTATTGTCTTTCCACAATTGATAATGTCTTCTTTATTGAAGTTATCAGTTGTGGAAAGACAATAAAGCTTCAAGAGGCATTTGTTACAAAATAGTGCTAGTTATTGAGATTGTTATAGCAATTCAGGAACCAACGGAGCAGTGAAAATGACACATTATAAGATTATTTCATGCAACATTGGTGTTTCTCAAAAAATCAGAAATTTAGGAGGAACTTATTTTTTCACATATAAACCATTTAACAAAACATTTGGTTAAAATAAATTCCATTTTAGCTAAAAAATATATTTTAATTAAAAAATCATGAGCCCTCCAACATCAATTCCTTCTTGTAATGCAGCTTTAATTAAACTAAAGACCCTATAAAAATGTAATCACATTATGAACTTTTATATGATGAATTAAGGCATATAAAATCACTTTCAGATATCATTACTGATTGTCGACAACAAAAACCATTAAAATGTGGAAAAAAGCTTGAGCATAAAACAGCACTTTGAATGGAGCAATCCTTTAACTTGTTTTCTCAGTTACTCCTCGCTCTACCTTTTTTTCCTCAGATCCCAGCAAGCCTGGACACCCACAAAACCATTACTTATTTTGATGGCCATTGAGTTAATAATTAGATGTAATGTTTTAAGATTTCTTTAGTGTCATATATAAAACACTAGGTTCTAATGTATTAACATCCTACATTGATCAGCCTCAGCTTTTCTACTATTATTATACTACTCTGCTGAGTCTATGTACACCTGCGAACTAAGCTGAAACAACCTGAGGGTAATCCCCATCACCCATCTTGTTTTAGTTAAGTATAGGATCATTATTTCTCAATCCAGTTAAAGTCCTCCTCCATAAAATGTAGTTCAGATACACATGGAGTATATGCTCAATATTGTGTTTTTCACAATTTTAATGGCATTACATAATTAGCTTATTTTAGCCAGAGCACATATTACATTTATCAGGACTTTGAGATCTTTATTTTAATATCTTATCATTTTTTTTGTAATCCCAATTTCATACATAATTACAAATTAAAATTGTGGACAGTATACAAGGGGGTTCATATATTAAATACATTACACTCCCATTAACCCAGAATTAAATATATTTACGAATGAACTAAATGATAATAAAAGAAAATGTGGCCACCTGTAGAGAACAACTAATAAAAATATCATATTAAGAACTAATGAAAATAATTACAACTAAGTACAACCAGCTTCGTCACTTTGTGGGCTTGTTTCCACACTGCCGGGAAGTATCACAACCTGATACATAAATTGTACAGGTGTAAGAGTTAGGGGATTCATCTCCTCAGCATCTGGTACAACAAAACAGTTTATACCCTGTCGTGCCCAGTTTCCCTGACACCTGAGAAAAATCGCCTTGAGTTGTTTCGGGGAGACAAACATGTAGTTTTGTATTGTTACCATCTATTGATATTCATGGTAGTTAGTTACCTATCCAAGCAGCATTGTAGTAGCACATCGCCATCTCACAATTTCTTGTCAAGCCAAGAATTCATGTTGTAAGAGAGTTAACTACTTTCTTGGATTGACAATTCCTTGTTCGGGGCCAGTTATTCTTCCAATTATTGAGCAATGCATTGTCGAAGAATATGGTTGGGTGGTTTTTGTAGTTGGCTCTAGCTTAGTCATGATTGGCGAGATCTGTTTTCTTGCCATTAGAGTCTGTCTTCAAAAGTTGCCATACATCTAAGGCCCCCGAGGCAGTTTTGATGATATCCTCAATGAGAGATTTATCTTCTCACATCAATTCTCAAAATCAAAAAAATTCTTAATTTATTGTCCTCCTCTGGAGGCATATATGTGATGGGAAATCTTCTCTGTTTTTAGGGTGATTATCAGTGTTTGTCAATCAACCTCATGATTGACAAATACCTTAACACTCTTTTAAAAGGGCCTGAATGAGAATGTTTCAACCCCGATTCTTGTTAACCTCGCTCTGGTGGTAGAGGGGGGGCTCTGTACTAGTTATTACTAGTGGGGGGAGTTTCTGCGCCTGTGGTATGTCCTGGGGGCTTGCTTGGTCCCACTATATTTATGTTGCTGTTAGGAAGTTGATATTTGTTACTTACTTCTATTTTTGGCTATCTTTTTTCTGAAAACTGGCAAAAATCCGGTTGTTTGTTCCTGAAGAGACCATTGTTTTAGACTCTTCTTCCACTTCTATGTTCTGAGGTGGTTATATATAATAAGAATATTTTCAATTAAGGTATACAGTCGCAGATTTTATCAATCTTATTAATAATATATAATTTAACTTAGGACTTGGAACTGAAATATAAATACTAATAGTCAAAGGATGGCCCTCCAAAATTACCAATGTAATTAACTCTTGTATAAAAATTTCCAACTGAATGTTTGTAATATTCATGTAAATTTTAAATCAAATAAAAAGTCTTCCTAAGGCTGTATTTTTGACTAAATCTTTCTAATTCTACCTAATGTTGTTTAAACAGGTATTGTACAGTTTATATTTGATCTCGGGCACTCAAGAAGTCTTTTACCTTTAGTTTAGTTTAGTTTATAAATCCCTTTTTCTAATTAGAATTTAATAATGTTAGAATCGTAAAGAAATCTTCTCCAAGTATGTACCCCTAGAAAGGATATCTATACAGAGTATAGAATACAACTGTCTACAAATCTGTTAATAATCTTCTACCAGCAACCTAGCTGTGATTATACTGGCCTTCCTTTGCAAGAGCCAGCGCACCCTCCATCGGTGGTACACTGCCTCACTGTCTCAAACATTAAGAATGTAACATAGCCCTTTGGATGCAATGCTTCGGAAAATTTCATACTATAAAAAACAAGTAGCTTTTGTTTTTATTGTGCAGTTAATTAAATTAAAAGATATGTTCAAACTCAATGAATAAAATAAAAGATATTTGAGAATTTTATAAAGGATTATTAACAGCAAAGTTTTAGAAGTGAAGCATAGTCAAAAGCATTAACTTTTTATCTGGTAAGGTCCTTGTGGAGAGAAAACCACTATTTATTATCTGAAATAAGTTTTAATAGCAATTTTTAATATTGTAAAGTTATTTTCAAAGCAAAAAATGTGTCTTTAGGCGATTTTTTGGGTTTTATATACTTCCCTTTATTATTATAAGGACCCTTTAAATAAATTTGAATGGTTTATTTTTCATTAATAACACCGGGGGAAAAAAAAGAATTATTTATTTTGTTCATGAAGAAAAATATGTATTTTTTCTCCTGAATTCAAATATATCGGTTTTACCCATCAAGCAAGGTTTCCGAGAAACAGGGATTTATAATTTTAATACTTTCTGCATTCTTAACTACACAATATTCAAACAATGGACTCATCTAGAAAAAAAGAAAGGATGATTTTCTGCTATATTTCGCCTGTGGTCTTGATGGTACTACAATAATCACCCTGTATATTAGAATTCCATTTGCTTTTATACCTCTTTTCCCTAGCTAAAAAATCCTGATGAAAGTGTTCCCCGTGATCATCGCTCACTGCACCAAGATTTTCCAGGAATAAATCTAATTTTGAGTGTAATAAGTGTACTTTTAACAACATATTACAACCCTAGTTTTTATAATTTGTTATAAGATCGTTGACAATATCACTGTAATTTTCGCCTTTTTGATTTCCCAAAAAACTCTAAGTAACATTTTTGAATGCTTACCAATGCTACTTTCTCCAGTGGATTCAAAAGTTCCTAAAACTTTTCATCATGCATTAGTGATCATATTTGTCGACCCACAAATACTCCTTTTATTTTTGCATCTTTAATTTTAGGAAACTTCTATTTTTAGTAGATGAAACCAGGAGCATTGTCCAAGGCCTTGATAAAATTAGTCATTAATCCGAGTTTGATATGTAACGGAGGTAGATGCACATTTTTAGTGTCATGTTTCACATTTTTCTGTTCAGGAATGAGTGATTCGCGTTAGGGTCATTCTTTTCTAATGGTTTTTTTTTGTCCCTAATATCCTATTCACATAAAAACCAACAGTACTTTGAGTAACGAAGAATAAGTGCAATAACCTTCAAATCACCACAAATATTCCATTCATACACTTCATATTGAAGCATTTCCAATATAAATTTAAAGTTTTCATATGTTTTTATCATACAAGCAGAGTGAGCCACAGGTACTGATGAGAATTGTTGGCATTATGCAGAAACACAGCTTTTAAACTAACTTTGAAGGAATTGTTAATTAAACACCAATCTGTTGGGTTATTTACACTACAAAGTGTTACTATAAAAGAAAAAATGTCATTGCAAAACAATAAGCCATTTTCTTCAGAAAAAAAAGTCTTTCAATTCAGAAAGACAATTGGGATAAGTACATACTTTTTATTTTTTTTGAAGAAGATTCCATCCTTTTAGTCGGGAACCAAGCATTTAAGACCGTTTTTTGAATAACTTTGAATCTTGTATGAGATGGTTAAGATTTTCTTGAGCCAGTAAATGAGTCTCAGATGAACTGCTTTGTTCAAAAGTTGTACCACCAGAATCTGTTTCTTTTTCTTCCTTACTTCTATCAGACTCTAAGCTATCTTCATCTAATGTCACATGTTGTAGAGGCTTTGGTATGGGGAATTATTTGCAGTGTAGAACTAGTCTCATTGCAGATTGCAAGCACACTGGATCACGTTTGTTCATGTCTACCAATGTATGTTTTGATTTTGATGTAATCCCTTTAATGTTCGTTAAGCAGAAATAACAATGAGGACAGTGAAGTGATGTTTGGGTTCCCTCCAAATAATAGAAATAGCAAATGGCATGTATTGTGAGAAGCCTAGAACACAGTAAATAACAGATAAGTAGGATCCAGGCCTTTGGTTTGGTTCATAACTCTTTTTTACTAATGGTGTAAAGTTTCACCTATCGGACTTGATCACTTCACCACAAACATAACAAAAATGATGATTAAACAATCTATAGGCATTTTATCATAACTGACAAAACATTAAAAGAAATAATGTAGTAAACATGTAATACACAATAATTGAGACACACAAAACACCAACAGTGATGTGTTTACTGGTCTCTACAGGTTTACTATCCCACAACTGGCATCATTCTGATGATTGTACGTTACACTGGATCACATTTGTACATGTCTACACACATCTGAACCTGCACAGCAGTAGCAATGCTACCCTTTAAATTAGCTTATTTGATTCCATCATATTTATAATGCTCTAGGAACTTTTACTTGACGCACAAACGGGCAAACAAATGGACACAAAAATATTTTAAAATATTTAAAAAATTAAAATAACAAAAAAACTGTGGGTGATGGAGAAGTTCTGAATACATATTTGAAAACAGGATAAAAAAAATTCATTAAATAGGCCTATTGGTACTCGTGAGATAAAAATCATGTTGACCGGTATAATTAGTTAGTGTAATTAGTAATGGCTGAAAACATGTAAATATTTATGCGAAGCCTTGGGCGTTCCATAAGCAAAGCAATAGGCACAATAAAAAGGTAAATGAAACAATATTTTAAATTTGTGAAATAAATAATTAGTGTAATATTCAGTATTTTTTATATATCAAATGGAGTAGAAGAAACTAAGAGAAACAAGCAAATAAAAAAAATGTATTATTAAAACATAATTAAAAAAAAATTAAATAAAAGGTAAAACTTTACAACTAATTAATCATTTAATCGGCTCAGTAAAAAAAGTCAGTACAGCTTATCAAGTTCAAACTCTTTGATAAAGATACAGATATCCAAGATTTTTTGGTAAATTTTCTGAGAAAGCGACTTTCTCATCATTGAATACCACCCACTGTCCATCTTTCAGCACGTGGCATATGTAATGTCCAACCATCGAAGAAGGCCCCATGTGAGAAATAAAGGCAACAAGCCTGTATGCTGTAAAAAAAAAAAGTATGTAAGTACAATTATTTCAAAAAAATATATATGAGAACTGGAGCATTAACCTAGTGACTTGGTCTCTTAGACCCAAATGGTGTAAGTTCAGAAAGCAGATATTATTTTGCAGTTGTCCCATGGACTAAAGTTTGCATTCACCCTCACATTAGAAAAGGGTTACAACAAGTGGATATCCCTAATAAGGATACCCTCCCTAATTAAGTAATTAAATCCACGGTACCACACCTCATAAAGAGGTAGAGCTGACCAAAGGTTGTTGCCATGGTTGGTAGGTGGCATTAATTCACCTTAAATTTGATTTTCTTTCCATGATTTGCTATTTCTTCATTTAAATAGCTACTCTTTTAATCTCTCAAGGCTGGGTCACCCCAACCAGAACCATCGCCCAAATATAAAATCCTAGAAGGAGGCAAGAATCAAACCGGGGTCACCACAATTAAAGTCTGCATCCTAACAACAAAACTATGGGGCCTTAGTAATAAGGGTGCTAAAACCTCCCTCTCCCCCCCCCCTCCCAATGACCAACTTCACTGAAATAAAATAATATATCAAATAATTTCTTTTATTAAGGACTTCATGAATAATGAATGGCTAATGGTTGGAACAGTCCCAAATATTAACATTAAAATAAAATAGTTGGACAATACACCATATAAGTTACTATTTAAACATCAAAGGTAAAAGGGGTCTTCAAATCATTTTTGTTGGTATAAGGCAGTTTAGAGAATAGTACAAGATCTCTACACATATTCGTTCCTACAGTTTTGATTTCCATACGTTTTTTAATTGTAAATATTTGTCAATAAGACAAATAGGAAAAATCAAATGGGGGTCAGGGGCAGACGATCTTCCTTCATATCTATGTACCACAGCAAGTAGAATATTAAAGTTAAAACAACACATAAAAGGAAAGAAACTATCATTGAGTACATAAGATATGGAGGATTATATTTAATTTTTTTTAAATTTAACAACATGTATTAAACATAACTTACTTGAATTGCCATCCCTAAATGTTTCACCAGCTACTGGCTGTTTAACATCATCATCTTCCTTGTCTAGTTCATCAGCATGTGAAAAGATCCAATCACCAGCACGCTCCACATTGTTTCCTTAAAAAAGTAACAATCATTCATATTTAATATTAATGAATCAAAAAATGATATATTTATAAAATTACATGACAAACCTGTAGCTTTTAAAGCTTTGGTAGCTTGAGCTCTTGTAAATCCCAAACTCGTCAACATCATAAGACCTTCTTCATCTGGGATGAATTCTATAAAACAGATGATAAAAAATTTAAAAGTCAGTTAATCACTATAAATGATAATTAGATCATATTAAATACAGAAGAAGGATCTGTCAATTCAGATTGTTTGTTAGCTGAACATTCCTACCACTATCTCTAGTTGCAAAAATTACTGACATGTTTTTTTGATGACATGAATTGGTGAATAAAATGGATGTACTCTGCATGAGATACCTTATTTCCCAAAGTAAATATGGAATAAAAAGTTTGTACTAAACACTGTACTGACCGTGTATAATAAATATTTTTAAGGGATGCGAAAATCAACAAGAACTAATGAAAACTGTTTTGGCTAATTCAGTCCATCAAGATTATTTTCCTCGAACACTGCATTTTTGTCACTCAATGCCAAGTTTTTTTTTTTAATTATGTACTATATATATAAATAGTTATTATAATATATATATATTAGTATCCCTCGATTATATAGAAAAGTTTTTGTTATGCTTAGCTCAAAGTACTAAACTCTCTGGTGGCAACACTTTGAACTAAACAACCACTATTTGAATCAGCTACCCTTTCACTTCACCCAGTGTTTTGTTTTTTGATATTATAACAATAATCAATTATTAATTAAATAATGTAAAAAAAAAAGTGTAATTGAATGCTTATTAATGGTGTTGGTTTTAACAGTTTGAATGGTTACTAACAATAATTTCTAATTAGATAATAACCACCATATAGAAAGATTAGATCAGTCCGTCTACATAAAGAAATAAATTATATAAGTTGAATGTTGTTAGAATACAATAGTTCCAGGCTCTGATTTGTTATTGTAGAGGACTATCATAGTAAACATTGTCTGATGATAGCAACATCAGTAGGGCTCCGACTTTGATCTGTTATGTGCTCACGTATATAGTTTCTAATGCACAAATAGAGGTTTAAAAAAAAATGGTTGGGAATCTATACTTTGATCCAAGAAATCTATTATTTAGAAACTGGTAACTTGGAAAAGAAATGTAGCTTTTGCAGTGCTTTGACATTCATTTCCAAAGTTTCAAGATACAAACATAGTTGATGCCATCAAGGGAAAATCTTATTACCAAAGAGTGACCCTTATCATAAAGAAATATTCAGAAATGGGAAAATTAACTGTCATTTTTGTGAAAATATCAGACTACGCATTATTTTTGCTTTCGCTTCATTCAACGCACAGAAAGTGGGCATGAAAGGACACGGACCTTGTTTAATGAGAATCGGAGAGTCTACTGTGAGAGCAGCCACTTCTTTAGAGACAAATTAGGATTAGCCACGTACTCCATTCCAAGCTCTGGATAATATGTACACGGACCATCCTGACATCCTACGAATAAAGGAGTAATTAATAATGCTTGGGGGACAAGGCAAGTAAATCACCCAGGCACAGGAGGAAGAGCCCCCTAGTTATATATAAATTAATTTTAAATGCTTCAATGAGCTTTAACTCTCCATAACTTGAGTAGTGTGATAATTACTATGAACAGTGATTCAATAACGGTTATCAAAAGTGGTGTTAATGTATCGTAGTATTACGTTTTTTATCTTATTTTATATTTAACTTTAATCTTAATCTGAGGTTCTGTTAATATAAAAAGAAAACTTCTGGCAAAAGGAAAAATTGTTTATTAACAAATTGATTTATGGATTATATACAAATAAGTACGTACGTAATAAAATAACACTATTAAAAACTAAAGTTAGATTGTACCTTATTACTATCGCGACTGGCCAGTTTTTCTTTGTTGTGTGGTTTGGTGAATTCTTTGTTCCCTCGTTCTTGGCTGCAGCGTGTGATCCCATACATCTCGTTGTCGTTTTGGTTGGTGCCAACCGTGGTCCTGGTACGTCTTCTATGGTTGCCGGGTCAAAATTAATGAGAACGATTTCGGGGTGATCTTCGCTTTTAAGCGCTCTGTCGCCATATTGGATTTTTTAACCTTTGGTTTTCAAATCCTCGTTGTATCATATTGTTGTGATATTTTAAAATGAAGATTTTTAATAATATTTGTTTAAATAAACTCGGAATTAGCGAGCATTGAAGAATTTAATAACGATCTGTGATTCATTTTTGAAAGTATGAACGTTTTAATTGTCGTCATATTAATTATTAATAATTGAAATAAAATAATATCATATTTAATATAAACATTTATTATATAAACTTCTAATTTAAGCAAAGTAATAAATATTCAAAACAACTGGCATTAAATAACCAGTTGAAAGTCAAGAAGGCAGCGGGAGGTAGTATAAATAAACCGGCATGAACACAAAAAAGGATACTTTTCGTTCATCAGAAGAAAGAGCAGGTAGCAGACCAGGTAGTCACTGACCCACGTTACCGCCTCATGGCATCACTTTCACTCAGCACGAAGACGTCTGGAACCACGCGCGGCAGATTAGAACAAGCATGCTGATCCGCGAACCACACGAAGATTATACACAAGAAGCACTGGCCAGTATACTACGTAATTTTAATCTTAACAGTAATTTTTGGTACGTACGTATTTTTTTTGTATATCAATTTTAGTTATCTTAATGTGTGTAAATAAATCCAATAAACCTTTTGCCAGAAGTTTCCTAGATAATTATTAACAGAACCCTGAATTAACGTAAAAGTTATTAAATATAAAGTTTTTTTAAAATTATATGAAAAGAATATATAATTAAAATATTTATTATTAATGCATCAAGCAAATATTAGAATATTATAGTGTTGTGATATTTTAATGTTATGATTTTTAATTGTGTTTTTAAATAAACTCGGAAAAAGCAAGCGTTGAAGAACGTACGAACGATCCGTGGTTCATGCCTATGAAAGGATGAACGTTTTTATTGTCGTTATATTAACTATTAATATTAATAATATAAATAATGTCAATAATTTAATATAAATAGTTTATTTTATAAACTACGTAAATTAAGCAAAGTATAAATATCCAAACAACCAAAGAGGCCAATAGATCAAGATGGCAACGAAAGGTCACTGGCGTCTGACCCGGCATGAGAGCAGAACTCACTCTTTCATCGGAGACCGAGGGAACGTGACCTAACCAGCAACCCACTTTTCAGCCCTTTTCACTTTCACCCGGCACGAGAACAAAGGACGCTCAAGTAAGACAATCCGAATCACGCAACAGAAGACGACCATCGAAGAAAGCAACACAAAGAAACACTGGCCAGTATTAGTATCACATTATGAATAATTATAAGGTACCATTTTAATGTTAGATTTAATAGTATTCTTTTATTACGTACGTAGTTAATTTGTATATCAATTTTTAAATCAATGTGTGTAAATAAAACCATTATTCCTTTTGCCTGAAGTTTCCTAAATTTTAATAACAGAACCTTGAGATAACGTAAAAGTTAAATATAAAGTTATAAATTATATGAAAAAATATATAATTAAAATCCATATATATAATTTTAAGTTTAATAGAAATAATAAATATTTGAATAATAGTGTTAACTTTTCTTGTTTTAAAGTTAACAAATCCAATATTAAATTATTTATATTTATTTCTTGATATTAGATTTGATTTCTTCTATTAACATAGCACAACAAATAGTGTTCAAAACATAAATGAACCGTGATCCATGGATCGTATACCGTTCATTTATGCCCACTAAATTTGAGTTTATATAAAAAACACCATCAAAATCAACACATCAAATATCACAACAGTAGATTAAGTCAGTTACAAGCAGGTAGTACCATTTTGCAGAATTCGAAGAATTTAGTTAAATTTTTATGTGGAAGAGATCTTATTTTAAGTTTTTGCATGTAGTAAAGGGTTGGCCAAAAAGTTCGTTCGGTTTTTTAAGCGAAAATAAGACACAAGTTTTAAACACAAAACGATTTATTTATCAATGATATAATTGCCGTTTTGTTCCAGTATCTTTTGCCATCTCATGGGACGATTCATAATTCCATGCTCAAAGAATTTCCTGTCTTTACTGGCAAAAAAATTTTCCAAGTGGATTTTTACATCTTCTTCAAAGTTGAAGGTCTGTCCATTCAATGAATTTTGAAGAGACTGAAACAGGTGGAAATCTGAAGGTGCAATATGGGTTGGGCGAATATGGAGGGTGCGGCAAAACTTCCCAGCCAAGCTCCAGTAACTTTTGCCACGTCTGCAAAGTAGTCTGCGGTCTGGCACTGTCATGATAGAAGACAATCCCCTTACGGTTGGCTAGTTCTGGACGCTTCTGGTGGATCGCTGCATTTAATTTGTCCAGCTGGTCACAGTACACATCCGAATTGATGGTCCTGTTCGTGGGAAGAAGTTTGTAAAAGACAAAACCCCTCCAATCCCACCAAATTGAGAGCATAACCTTCTTTGGGTGAAGTCCTGCTTTGGGGGTTGTTTGTGGTAATTCGCCGTGCTTCCCCCATGAGCGTTTGCGCTCCACATTGTTATAGACGATCCACTTTTCGTCCCCTGTCATCATTCTCTTCAAAAAAGGATCGTTTTCTTCACGTTTCCGCAAGAAATCGCAAATGGAAATCCTTTGGGTGAGGTTAGCCTCACTAAGTTGATGGGGAACCCAAACATCGAGCCTGCTCACGTTGCCAAGTTGATGCAGATGGTTTTCAACACTCGATTTGGATATTTTGAGGATAACTGCGATCTCCCTAGTTGTATAACGGAGCTTGGTGTCGACTAATTCCTTCACTTTGTCGCTGTTAATCTCAGTTGGCCGGCCAGAGCGAGGTGCGTCTTGAACCGAAAAATTTCCCAATCGAAATCTTGAAAACCACTTCTGGCACACACATTCTGTAACAGCATCCTCTCCGTATACAGCGCATATCTTCCTGCAAGTTTCCACTGCTTTCTTGCCTTTTTTAAAATAAAAAAGCATGAGGTGTCGATAATGTTCGTTTTAGTTTTCCATTTTCAGGATGATCCTAAACACACAAAATACAATCAGTCTCGTCGGAATTTCGCGTCAAACTACATTGAAGTGTCTAGTATCTGACGAGAGCGCACTCGCAAGAGACGGACTGAAGTTAGCTACATATTAGACTTCTTGAAGTTTCGTGACGACAAAAACCGAACAGACTTTTTGGCCAACCTGATATAATAATTTATTCATTTCTATTATGAGTAAGTTGAATGAGTTTTAGAGATCATTTATTTAATATAAAATTGCCTGTAAAACAATTCTCAACACATTATTTTAGGAGTATTTTAATAATCTCAATAACTCTGGAGCGTTTAGAGATCTAATATTCAAAATTGTGACAATTATTGGCACAGGCAATTATTCTTGTGCATTATCTGTAATCTTACAGTTACTTGTAGATTAGTGTAATTATACTGAATCTTTCAACTTTATAATAGCGTTTCATGTTTTCTGCTGGCGATACAGCTAGTTTAATTTTTATTTTAAATTTAAATACAACAAAGTGGTAGTAGAGAGGAGAGGAAAAACTTTTAATTAACAAAAATTGATTTAACATTAAACAGTTACATCTGGCTAATGTGGCCAAGATGTTTCTGTTATTTTGCGAAGATACGTCCTTCCAATGGTACTTTTCTTGCAGGTGACTCATTGTTTGTGCCAAAAGTATGGCATTATATTACCATTTTTTTTAAAGATAACAGTTTATTGGTTTAGACAGAAATCCAGAAGTCTTTGGCAGTTTGAGATCCACTAAAGGTAAATGTCTAGGTATTATCATCATAGAGATCATTTTGTAAGCTCTAAAGGATTAACTCCCTGAATTTTCAAACAGATTTTGACTTGAGAGGACATGGTCGGTGAATACATTAGTATGCATCACATGAATATCTTATTATGAAGGGTCATCAAGGCCTTAACATTGCACGTTTCATTTCTAATGAATGACTCCAGGACCAAAAGAACCGGAAAAAGTAGTATGTACAATGGAAGAAGTTTTTTAGCCATGAATAAATTACCCATACGCAAGACTTGTTGTAGAAAATGTTATGGAAATACATATTGCATGGAATAGAATACATAAGGAAAGAAATTGAGAATAAATAAGAGCAGGCTTAAGAAATGCGAGGAAAGGACCAGAAATTCAAAATAAGAAAAGAAAAAAACAACTCAATATAATTGACAGAACCTATAATGATCATGCATAATACCAACCACCGTCTCAACTCCAAAATAAATGGTACTCAGTGATAATAATAATGGGCAGCAATGATAGACAGTAATAATAAAAATCAAAACTACAAGTGTAGGAGTAAAGAGCCTCCTCTTTTCCTCATTGATCATTGATGATTCCGGGTAATATTATTGAAGTTGTGGATTAGTTCATTCTTGTTTATACATATACAGCCCATTCCGAATGAAATCTATTACGAGTGTTTGCAAACTCTCTCTAGGTCAGCTAAATTTGTAAATATTATTGTGAATTCCTGTTCAATCGTGAATGTATCCTAGGTTATAATATTATCAGTAAACATGTCAACTAAATTAGTATTAAGAAAGGATATCTAGATGTATACCAGATAAGAAGCAGTTGTTTTTATATAGCTACCTAATTTATTTTAGAATTTTTTATAAACATTAAAAGTTACCTTTGCCAACTGGTTCAGCTCCGGGAACTACAAAAGGATCATTAAGGTCTTGATCGGCAATATGTTCCATCAACCAATTCACAGCCATTTCAATACCACGTCCTTTTGTGAAATAAGCAGCTTTCTTTGCAGCTTCTAATGGAAATCCTTGCTCAATAAGGCCATTAATAACCTAAAACAATTAACAACTTCAAAGTAATAAAAATAAAATTAATTCATACAACATATCCTTGTTACTGCAACAATATCTTTTATAAACAAAGGGACAAACCTTTCAACAAATAAAACAAACTTCATTATTCAGTAGCAACAGCAATTTGATTTTCCCTATTAGATCATGTTTAATAACAAGATTTTATAATCACTCCTCAAACAAAAAACATTATTACCAGGCGTTTCATTATAAGTGTTGTCTAACAATGAGGTATTGTCTGAAGGGTACTCATAAGATTCAAAAAGTACTTTTATGAGAGAAATTAATAAAAAGTGGAGTCAAAACACCACCAACCAAAGTTTTTTTTATCTCAGTAATATCACATTGTTGAGTAATATTGTCCTTCATTTTATTGAGAAAAACAATTCTTATAATAATTTTTCTTCATTTAAATACATGAAAATACAAAATAGATCAGAAAATTGAGTCATTTTTAGATAACCTCATACCTGACTGAAAGTAGAGCCTCTCCCTTTGGGGTAAACAAGTATCTTTAACTTATAATAACAAATAATTATTGATGTCTTACTCCTTGATCGAGGACTGGAGCAGCAATAGGTGCCGTTGGTTCAGGCAACAGTTCTTCACCAGGAGGACGTTGATGCCTACCAAGCATCTTCAGGTCGAGCTCATTAGGCATATCAACAGACACATCCAATTTGATCGGAATCCAATTATCATTCAAGCAAAACTTCTTCAAGTGAATCAATAAATAATCTGGAAAGGTTGCTAAACGGGTGGTTCTAGAACAAAAATGAAGGTAAACAATTAACAATATTTACTTAAGTAGCGCTTCCCAAGCTAGGAAAATTGTATTTAATATTCTTTAAGAAAGAGAAAAATATAAAAGGCTTACTTCTTGGCTGTCGTCTTATCTTGTATTGCTGTGGAATAAAACTGTTCTATTAATTCTGTCTGCAGGAAAGCTGACAAGCATGCGTTGAGATCAATATGAGGTCTTGTGAAGTCTTTCACATCCCTATATAAAGAAATAGAAAATCAAATCCACTATTTAATAATGATGATAATGATATGATGATGACCATAATAATGATGATGATGATGACAATGATAATAATGAGAATAATATAAAGATCGACAGTCTTTCTTTTTATTATCACAGCAAAAATTAATTTTCTCAGAATTTCAAAACATTAACAGAACACTATTCATTATTTTATTTTGAAAGCTGTAAATTTAGGAATTTTTTTAAAACTATTAAGAACTAATTTTTTGAGTACGCATAGACATATAAACATAACCAGTTCAGATCCTGAAGAGAAAACATCAGGGTGTCTGGGTGCGAGCCAGGAGTACATTTGATTTACTCAAAAGTCAATAAAATAATTGTGAATAAGCTACTCATCAGCTTAAGCAAAAATATTTCAATTTATTAGTAAAAAAATAAGCTCAAGTACTGATCACAATAAAACTATTAAAAACTAAAGCTAATACTGATGCTGTCTCAGAACTTTATTTCTTGTAATATCTTTAAATTTCTTTTGGTTACCCCTTAACAATGGGGGAAAAAACTGAATCTCTTTGTTAATAACTTCTAAGCTGTGACTTGCTAAAGCTAAAAAGCTAGAGACAGGAGTTGTTTTTTTTAATTAAATTGTCTGTTGTATCGAACGAAATTTATAATATACACATGTTATCGGATAAAAATTTTAATTTTCAAAACAGTCGCATCAATTTTAAAATTTCTCTGTACCTACTTGAAAGTTAAAGACTCTCTCTTCAAGCTCAGCAATATTATATTATAAGGTCAATGAGGACCATAATAAATAACAAACAAAAAACATTGATCAGCACAGATTTTTCTAAATGGTTGCTAGTCAAGCCTGGACGGATCTCATCCTTTAGCTTTGTGTTTGAAGGAGAAACTGGTGGCTTGACTAGAATCCAACTAATCATCAAAAACTTTGGCCAATAGAAATATTAAAATACATATCGATAAATAAACATACTTGTTCATACTCTGTGCTTTCACAGCCGCTAGCTGTTCTGATGACAATGGTATACTAAGTGGAAGACAATATTCGGTTCTGCGTGTGTACTTTGCTTTTCCTGTCCCACCACACTCAAATCTATCTTCAACTTGCAGCTTAAAACATTCTGTTGGATCCAAGCAGCTGCGACTATTTCTCTATAACAAAAAAAAAAAGTATAAAACAGAAAATAAGCGTATAAACATAATTTTTTTTTATCTAGTTTGATAAACACCTGGATAAATGTTAGAAGATGAAGGAAAAATTCATGTGCATCCTGCTGATTTTTAGTGGAAAAATCAGGGTGCCCTTTTCCGACGAGGTTTTTGAACATTAGAGGGGTAACTGGTGGAATTATTTTCTTCTCTGGTTGATCTGAATCATCTGGTCGAGAATATTTTCCCGAAATCAATCCTGTAGCAATCTTAGCCCTGGGCAAAGAAAAATTAAACACAATATAATAAATTAATAGTTACACTAATTAATCGAAAATTATTAAGCATTAACTTACATTTGAACATTAAAATCCACACCAGGATCTGCTGGGGCATTATCAAATATAGCACCAGCATTCTCGTAATATCTGAAAAAGGAATTGTACTTTTTTTCTAAAATATTATATATAAAGATAGGAAAAGCAAAATTGCTGAAAATAGATAATTACTTTGTTATGAAATCTGGGATTGAAAAAAGAAGCTGGAGAACCGAATTAAGGTAACATGAATTTCCCATATTAGCCAGACCCGTCAGACCAGGGCCTGATACGGACCTACCATCTTCAGTTCCACTCCACTCTTTATAATTGGTATTTAATGCAAGTTCAAGTTCAGCCATACTTTTCTCAGTCTAAAACAGAAATGAAAAATCTTTTGTAATAAATATAATAGCTTGATAAAAATAACTGTTCAATAGTATAATCTTCATAAAGATTCAGGTAAGACGAGGAAAATGTGGTACCAGGGCTAATGAGCAATTGGTAGAAACAACTTTATTCACAATAATCCTAATCTTGTAAGGTAAGCAGGAGGTAGTCAGATGTTCTTCATTATCTGATCTGTTAATAACTACTTTGGATTTATTCCAAATCAATAAGGTAAACGGAAAGGCTAAGTCCACACTTGTGAATGTGATGGAAGTGAAGTGATAGCACTATAATCACGATCTCTAGCACTACCACTAGTTCTACTTATCTCCAAATAAAGGGTTGGCCAAAAAGTCCGTTCAGTTTTTGTCGTCACGAAACTTCAAGCAGTCTAATATGTAGCTAACTTCAGTCCATCCCTTGCGAGTGCACTCTCATCAGATACTAGACACTTCAACGTAGTTTGATGCGAAATTCCAACGAGACTGATTGTATTTTGTGTGTTTAGGATCATCCTGAAAATGGAAAACCAAAACGAACATTATCAACACCTCATGCAAGAAAGCAGTGGAAACTTGCAGGAAGATATGCGCTGTATACGGAGAGGATGCTATTACAGAACGTGTGCGCCAGAAGTGGTTTTCAAGATTTCGATTGGAAAATTTTTCGGTTCAAGATCATATATGAGCCAAAGAGGATTGAACAACCAATGAGGTCAAGAGATCAAGATGGCAGCGGAAAGGTGTAAAGACTGGGATCGCCACGGACTCGGTCTCATTCATCTAGACCCGGCAGGAGAGAGAGGAAGCACCAGGAGGGACGCTAGCCCAGACACGGTTACCGCCCTGTGGTGCACAAGAGAAGACCGGCCACAGGCTTTCACCCGGCACAGATTGAGAACCAAGGACGCTCAAGACGCTAATCCGAACCACACAATAGAAGACGACCGTCGAAGAAAGCAACACAAAGAAACACTGACCAGTATCGCGTTTAATAATTAAGGTACATTTTAACCTGAGTTTTTTAATAATGTTAATTTATCAACGTACGTACTTATTTGTAATTAATTTAAATCAATTTATGTAAACAAACAATTATCCCTATTGCCAGAATTACCCTATATTTTTATTAACAGAACCTTTAAGATAAAGTTAAAGTTGAATATAAAGAATAAAAATAAAATATAAATTATATAAAAAATATATAATTAAAATATATGAATAATAAATATCGTAATATTATATACACAAGAGGAATGGCCCAAATATGGCGCCTTCTTACAAACGTTCTGCACTGATTCTTTATAGGTCAGAGTAACCAATTCTTCTGAGTACTCAGCATAAGCACGCAACCTATTGTAGTTATTTCTTTTAACCCTTACTTATTTATATAGATACCAACCACTGACCAGGTACTGAAAGCAGTAAATGCACAAATTGATTTCTACGTTATATTGAGCAGCTAGATGTCAAATAGGAAAAGTACCTAAATCCTAGGTATAAAGTAGTAAATACTTTATAACATAATATGAAACAAGTTAATAAAAAAAAATCTTTATTCTGGAACTTCGTCCTCTAAGTATAACAAGAATGTACAACCAAATTGTCATAAATTTACAATCAAAGGTAACTTATCTCTTGTGATTATCCTATGATAGTATTATGCTACACATATATGGTGGATTAAGATGACACCAACAGCGCAGTAATAAACAAATAGAATACATAGAAGAATAAAAGTGAATAACTTTCTATAATAATTGTGTTATTGTATACATTGAAAAAAATACATAGTTAATGTAGGAAAATTCACATAACTAAAACTGAAGGAAAAAGTGTGTAAGGATAGATTAAATTAGAAGAAGGGCAAAATTACAGAAAGATAGGTATGGTGTAATAAATAAGATTAGAAATTATTGAACTAAAAAAAAGTAAAATCCTGGAAAACTCTAGATTTAAAGATTATGAGCAATGACTATTCATGTGAATGGAGTTCAACAGGTTAGTGGTATGGATTAGAAAAGGAGGGCAATTCTCAGGAAAGGAAATACAGATCAGATGGGCAGGATCTATTATTAAAAATAGGATTATAAGATTTGGTAACTGATTTGAATTAGAGAAAATTTTAAAAGTAAGAAGGCTTTTATTTTGTAAATATACAAACCTTCTCTAAATTCATTATGTTAATACCAAAGTGAGCTAAATGTTGGATGAGATATGGATCATCGACCATATCATCTTCTTCATAGCTGTAAACATCTCCTTTTCCTTCTTTGGTAATAGTTCCTAACTTAACAGCTAATGGGTAACCTAAAAGTAAAGGATAGCACTTAAATAAAACTTTTTTTTTAATGAACTTACTTTTAGGCATTAATTTAAAACACGGTTTTGACAAATGAGCAATAATAAAAGCCATGGTGAATTGATTACTAAATAAAATAAAATCAATTCGCAATAAAAAATTAATTCAAGGTGGAACCAGGATAGACTCAAATAATCAATAATCTAATGTATAAAATCAAAAATTGGCAGACAATTGCTAATATAAAGAAACCTTTTTAAACTTTCATCTAATGAGGTTTTCAATGTCTTCCTTAAATGCCAACCTTCTTACACATCTTATTCTTTTTTGTTTTTTTTATTTAATATTAATGGATTCCCTCACATTTATTCTATTCCAATTCACGTTTTTAGCTGGCTATTGTTACTTGATTACTTGACAATCAAATGGAAAGTGTAACTCAGTTCGTTTGTCAGTTGCAACTTAGTAAAATGCTAAAAAAGACTGAAACTGCCTGGAAATTTTTAATTAAACTAGAATGTGTTTATGAAAAGAATCCAAAAACTAATGAGTGACTTTTGGGGTGAGAGGATTAAATATCAAGAATTTCAAATAATTATCAAACCATATAACTGATAAGTGATTTATATTTTCATGGGCACAGTATTCCAAGGACCTCGAGATTATTTATGTACAAGATTTTCATTCAAAACCACAAAATATATACCAGTTTTTTTATAATGTTGAAGAGCATGCTCATTTCCGCCTGTTCCATCAAAAAACTTCCTGCCACAAAGAATTTTTCCATCAGTCAGATTTAACCAAAGATTTGAATCTAAATCGCATTCTTCACACTTCCAACCACTTGGAGGTATTTTTGCACCATTGTCTATTTGTAACAAATTAGCTGCATTTCTGAAAAATAATTAAATCTAATAGAACTATAAACCCTTCATAATATATTGTAATGTTATTTTTAAGATCACATAATATTAAATTTTATTAGTTTATTAAACTAGTTAGTTTAGAAGCTTGATACACATAAAAGTTGTTTAAAAATTTAAATAAGTGTGTTAAAGCTAGTGATGCAGAATGGCCTGTTATCAGCAGGTTTGGGCAAAAACAAGGTTTAAGTCACAATTCAGGAGAAGGAAACAACTTTTAAAAGGCAGTAGTCTAAAAGACTCGCTCCCTATTTTGCTGGATTGAAGCTGGGAAGTAAAACATCTTTAAGACGAGTGTGACATAGACGTGCAAGGAGGTTTAAGAATTTTTATTGCTGCAGGAGAGTGAAGACATGCGTTGGAGAGGATAGAAGAATGAAGGTAAAAGGTCAGTAGCACATCCTAGAAAGTGGAAGGTTTCTTCTCTCATCAAAATACTTCAATCCAGGAAAATTTATGCATTTCAAAACTACATGGTGAGTACCCAAAAATAATTACATTTCCTCCAAAATATAAGTAATAATGGCCACAACAGAATTTCAGCATAGTTTTTAGATTGTAAATGTTTTAATATATGATAAAGATAGTAAAATTAGTGTTTGATGATATAAGTGTTTAGTGTGTCCGAATCCAACCTTGAAAATTAAATAGCGTCAATTAAATTCAACTTATAAATAAATTTAAACACTTCCTAAGTTTGTTTTTATAAATAGTGGTAAAACCGGTTCACCATTTTGTTAACTTTACAATTTGGTTACCAACCAGTGTGGCCTGACTTTTTAAATAGCTATAACTAAATACTCATAATATTATTTGTTATTTTATTGTTAACTAAGAAAATGGAAATGAGTGAGTGGAGTGTGATGGAAATGTTATAATTCCACATGGGTCTGAGATTGTTGTTAACAAGGGGAATAGATTGGTTGAAAATTTTGAAGGAGGCGTGAGCGTCCCTTTGTGAAGAACCCAATGAAATAGTTTAGTCCAGAAATGTCAGTGTTGCTTGGGAGAATCAATAGTACAAACTCTTTTGGAACAACTGGTGAGTTTCAATAAAATGGACAAAAAACTTGTTAGTGGTATGAATAAAATGGACAAAAAACTTGTAAGTAGTTTGAATATAATGGACAAAAAATTTGTGAGTACTGTAATATTTCTTTAATTTATTAATAAAAAAAAAATGTAAATTCAACATTGGAACTTATAGATTAAATCTCATGGGCCATGAGATTGATAACGAACTGTTTACAAGAAGGAAATACAAATAAAAATTTATTAGATAAACAGTTTTTGAGTTGTTTACAAATTTTCTGTCGAATGCTACATCCAAGTATTGAGTTATATGATCCTGATGCTCCAAATACAATGCTGCCTCAATGGCCTCTGTAGATTCTGCCAATATATATGCAAATATGATGTATGAGGTTATATGATGACATGCTGTGATACGAGGTAACACGAAGAAATAAGAGTTATGAGGAAATACAAAGTGTTAGGGCAAATATGTTTGACCATCCGCAAACTGCACAAAATAGTCAACACATCTCTCTTCTCAGAACAATTCCAAAAAATGACAACCTCCCATTTATAGCATCTCCAAACAACTGCCTCTCCTAGTAGACTATAAGCAACTGCAGTTCCTCTCAGATGTTTCAATTACTGACATACTCCCTGCTTTTAATCTCATTTGTTTTGGATTTAAACTTTTAATAATTTGTTTTATATTATTTAAAAATTTACCTAATAAAATAATCCTTCTTTCAAATCACTTCTTAAAAATAACATTACATCAGTTTGAATAAAATAGACAAAAAATTTGTGAGTAGGTATCGAGTCACTTATAATAATATGAGCTATAGATAGGGTTGGGGCTCTCCATTTTGTTAAATTTACAATATTTTACAGAAAAAGTATCTTAGAAGTGAAAGACATTGTGAAGGTGAATTTCATGTCAGTTTCATGACATTTAACAACAGGAGATAATGACATAAACTCTATATTTAGCTTATGTGACAAAAGATGAAATATAAATGATTATTAAAAATATAATTTTTAAGAGTATTGACAGTTGTCAGTCATGATTAATATTCAAAAATCAGCTTGTTTAATAAAATAATATTTATGATAAGACCATGAGTAACCTTCTGGAAATAGTCACTTTTCAATAAGCCATCCAAAATGATACATCATCATATTCTGCTCTGAATCTTATGTAGGCATACACCATTTGTCAAAAATTTATTAGTGGAGTAAAAGCAAACTTCTTTTGGAGATAATAGGTCAAAAAATATTTTATAGGTGTCCAGCCTTTTCTTCCAATAGGGGAAAGCCCTGAAAGTGCAGAAAGCAATGCACTTTAAGTAAATTTTCTTTGGTCATTACATGGTTAGAATAACTTTCCGGATTGTTTGTAAGTTTTCTTGCACAAAAACTACATTTAATCAAACTGAGGATAATTTTTTTTCTTATTTTGCACCAACTATTATAAGGAATAGTCTTTTCTAAAAGTTAATTTTATCAGTATGATTACTAAATTCAGCACTTAAATCATTTTTTTTTAGGACTTTGTTGATATATGTCAACATTTTTCGACTTGGTATTAAAAAAAAAACACAAAAAGACATTGAATCCCTGGTATTCTGCTCAGAGCAACCCCTTATAAGTTAAACATATTGTTTGATGTAATTTTGATTGACACAGGTTTAAAACTGAAGAAACTTGGAGTTATTTATTCACTTATTAGAATAATATTTAGTATTAGTCTGTTTTTAATTATTTGTAAACTAACAGAATTACCCGCTATTGTTGTATATTTCTTTTAATTTTTGTGTTTTTTTTCATGTTTTTTATTTTAACACTTCAATAATATTCATTAAAAAAAAAAAATTTGAGTATTTCTATCACTTACACTACATTTCAAATTAGTCATCATTTCCAAATCCAAATTTTCCGCCTTCAAATTAAAATATCCCATAAACAGTTACTGTTGGTATGTCAGAATAAGCAGAAGAAATATTGTGGGTTTCGTCTTCTTTAAAATAGTAGGCAAATAGAAATTGTAGCTATTTCCAATGAGAAGTTAAGAGGCAAAGATAAAAAAAAAGGAGTAAAATTGCAGAGTTTCAGCCTGCTTTTTTACTCATAACAAAAACGAGATATAATTTTAAAATATTTTTTACGGTGTTAGCTATCATTCGTGTTAATTAATCACTGTGTCAAAACTGGACCCAATCGGTCAAATGGTCAGGGTATAAATAGCATACACACATACAAATGAATATTTATATCCATATCAAAATAAATAAGCCAAGGGAATACACTGCAAAATTGAATACTCCAAAACTCTATATATATAATTATTTTTAAATGTCGTTAATCAATCTAAGTTCCAAACACATCCAAGCCAATTAAATAATTAAAAATAACTTTTTCATAACATTAAGTAAATTATAATTGGTCTGTTGATATAAACATAGTTAATATGAAATAAAGGCTCTCTATACACGACATATGTTAGATAGACTTAAAATGTATATTAATATTTAAATAAGTGTGAAATTCATTTGTTCGAGAAAACAAGTGCTAGTTTTCTTCTGAATACAGCATGCAACTATTTGAATAGCTGGGTAACCCAACAACATATTACATAACTTAAGGTGATTCCTTATGTCCACTACTATTTAATAGCATAATATCCTCACTCTAGAACCCATTATGGTTCCTCGTGCTGCCAATGACAATAGGTTTGCACTCATGTACTGTTCATTGTCGTTCTGTAATCCATTATTAGAGGTGAATATTTTAGCATTGGCTTAGACTATAATAGGATCTAGCCATCTTATCTCACTGTGCTGTTCTCAAGGAGCCATTTCCACCAATCACATTCACAACGAATTAAAAGTTTCTTTGAAATCTCATATATACCTTAGAAAATTATTTTTCTTTCTTTTCGTTGCAAACATTATCTGTAGGTTTAATTTAGCATAATATAATTAGTTGTTTTTTTTAGGTTTAAGAATATTTGTACGTTGTCATTTTTAAATAACATTAATTTTTGCAATAATGATTTTTCAAGATATTACAACAGGTTTTAAGTTTATATATATATTTGTAGATCTTACGCTAACAACTGTTTTGTTTAAAATTATTTTCTTCATTAACAGTAAATATTTTTCATTAGCATCAAATCTAATGGTAAATTATTTCAAACCAGCACTTAATCTTCTCAGAAAACATTTTTCTGACTTTAGGCCAAGGTAAATCTACTCTGGGCCCCCACCTGGCATCAACAATATTAATAAGAAGATAGCAAAAATAAGTCATCTTTTGTTAATAACTTTCTTCATTTGGATTTACAATTTTTAAAAAGTAGCTGGTGCATCTGTAATGAAGAGGATGCCTCTCCTGGTTCATAGTGTTGATCTCCCACTCAATTCACAAGGCCAAATCACTTGAGCTGAAATGTAACCTTCACAACTACATGGGACCTTGATCTTCCTGTTTTGTTACTACAAACATGAATAACAAGAAACTCCAAAATTTCATTAAAACTAATTGCATGATTATCAAGAATTTGGTACCCTAATAAAATCTAAATTCTTTAACTCTGATAAAATTCAACAGGAAAAAATTTCTGAAGTTACCAGCCACAGAAAATGGCAACGGTCATGGGCAGAGCTCAGGTCTGGTTACAATTCATTCAGCCACTTGATGAAAAAATAAGTATTATCTTGAATAAAGAAGTACGATCTAGAAAACCGAAATAAAGGTCATAAAGGAGCAATATATCAAGTAAGGCTAAATCTAACCTCAATAGGCCTTATCTTTTCATAAAACGTTGCCTTATATTTAATTTTTTTTTTTTTAATCTGAATGTCTCCATACTCATCTTATTCTTTCTTGTCTTCAGGACTAACTGTTTTGCCATTTTTATTTTCATGATACAAGTTGATTCCAAACATATTCACCTTTATTATCATGTATTTTTCAACTAATCGTTGTTAGTTCTAAATTGAAATACAGATAAAAATACAATAGCTTAAAACTTTAATTTCTGATTGGGTAATTGCTATTTTCTACCTTGAAACAGATCTTGCTTCGCCATCCCAAGTCCCAGCTACAGATTCCAATTCGGCCAATTTTGAAGCTGAACTTGCAGCAAGCACTCCCTCAACAGATTTGACAACCTAAATATTTTTAATAATTAATAATGATTTACTCCACCATCAATTAACTACTAGAGATCAGATAGTCACATAAGTTTAATTATTTTTATTTATCCAATGCCCATTTACAGAACATCTGTCATACAACAGAAAAAAAAATATGCTTTATGCAAACTACTACTAGATAATATTGGAAATATTTCAATATTATTAACCATTTAGGTATTGTAAATATTCCAAATTTTGAAAACACTACATGGTGAAAATATAAATAATCATAATTAAAATCAATTGATATTTAGTAGGTAATGTGATATGATATACGTAATATGTATGTTTGCGACAAATAATAACTCACTTGATATAAAAAAAATAGAATGGCATATGTAATAAACGAGCTTAAATACACAAGTCACTTGATAAATTTGGTTCTTTAAAATCGTTTCTTTCATTTTTATTGTTATACATCACAATTTTTATGATAAAGGAAGTTTTTAAACTGAATTGACTAAGAGATAGATCAAAATCCTTTACAAATTAACAAAGTTCAATGCTAAAATAAGCATGAACAGTAGACCAATCACATACATATTTTCCTTATCACAAATATTTTTTTTAAGAATCTTATGAAATAAAATATGAAGTCCTTACCACTTGCGGTAATTTATCACATGGCCATGGGATTGATATGAATTCAGGCAATAAAACAACCGATAATGTTTCAGTGGTAACAACATTTTTTTTGTCAGGTTCAAAACCTCCTTCAATGCCAATGGCAAGTTTTGTGACCTTACATTCTGGTCCATCTCCTTGTTTATTTTCTTTCTGTCATGATTAAAACAAAAATTATGAGGAAAAACAAATAAACATATATGTGATAATATTTGTACACACATAAAAGTGTTATAGTCTTAATATAACATAAGTGCTGGAGTTTTATACCAAATAAGAGTTAAAATTATCATAAAATCGTAATTCATAAACTTTATAGTTTCTAATGACTATTTTTAGTCCCAACCCATTCCTTAATTTTATGTCTTCCCTGGTGTGGAAGCATCATTAAGGGCATGACTAATTTGGTCATTGTTCACCCCTGGCGCCGACCATACGGCCGTGGTGGTGGATCATGGAGAGCTATCATATGCTATTTTCATGGGGCCGAAGGTCTTCATCTTCCAGACTATCTGGCGGCGCTTATTAATGATAATTTTTTATAGTCTTAATAAAACATAAGTGCTGGAGATTTATGCCAAATAAGAGTTAAAATTGTAATTCATAAACTTTATTGTTTCTAATGACTATTTTTAGTCTCAACCCATTCCTTAATTTTATGCAGTATATATGATGATTTCAATACCTTATTGTACCAAAAAAAAGTTTGTAAGGCATATGACCTTGTAAGTCAAAAAAGAATGGTGTGAAAATTATAAATAAAAAAAAGTACTTAATGGTCCATAAATCTGTGGTAAGGCAAAGTAGATCAACAATGATTATGGGGCCTGTTTAATAGAAAGTTTATTCAACTACACCTACAATTTTTATCCATTATTAATTTCTCAAAACAAGTCATCAATCTTCATGAGTCAAGCAAGCAACCAAACAAAACAATTTTTCCTGGTTTTAAAATCAAATGAACAATATCATCTACAGCAAGCTGGGCATCATCAACGAGAACAGATCTATTGACAATTTGAACATTGGCTCACATCGTTAGTATGATTGATAACAATTTTACATTTGTTGTAGAAATTACGAGTGCTTGCATCTCACTGACATAGTTAAACCTTGACATATACTACTTGAAGGAATAAAAATATCATAACCTCCAAAAATAAATAAAATATAATCACAAAGTTATTCACAATTATAATAATTTTCCAATAAGCCATTGGTTAAGGTGTCATGTTAATAAGTATCGATAAAACATATATTGCTGTAAATTAGTTACCACATTAAATTTTTGGGGGATTAACTTCGAAAACCTAAAACTTAACATGAATGATGTAATCGCTAATTTGACCAGATATATTTATTTACCTCAATTCTGTCTCGCAATAAATGCAAATACACTGCACTCCCACTCTTTTTATAATGTCTTAAGACAAAATCCTTTCCTAGGCCTAAAAACGTTTCCAAACAAATATATAAACCTGTTTCTAAATCCTGAAAACATAAGACTTGTCATCAGTATCTTTCATTATATCAATAGCTCAAATCATTTTAACTTATACGTTTTACTTACGGGAGTGTCAAACGAATAGACACATTCATCTTTATATACTTTGTCAGTGGATGATGGTATTCTAATTCTATTTAAATGTGGTGTAAGTCCCACGATTCCTGCCTCAGACATAATTGATAAAAGCGAAAGTTACAGAATGTTTCGAATCAACCTTGTTTTTAAACTAAACCCTTCAACAACTATATAAATAACAGCATAACCTACTAAATGATAAACTACCACACTTGCCGGTCATTCCTGTACCCAGTGTTAGTAAAAAAAAACTTCAGTAATATTAAAGATTTTTTAATAAACTCTTACGATTTTGAGCAATAGATGTAATTATTTTGTTTTAGATTTAAAGAATTATTTTTTCCTATATTAGTAATTTTCTTTAAGTTTATGTAGTATGTTCCACTGATATTTGATTAGTTGTTCAAAATTTTAGACAGGCAGAAGTGAGTAGACCTGAATGGCATCAATTCGACACTTCTTGGGATCGCTGAAAATTAATTTTTGATATTCTAATTCTAGGGCCCAATTATTAGTACTATTATTGGTCAGTTAAAAAATTATTTCAAATTAATATAAGCCCCTGGAAACCCGTATACCATCACTATTATTATTACCTCAATGGTACCATGTTATGAAGTTTGGGAGGATATAAAGTTTAGTCATGGACACGTGGTTTCCGTAATTCAAATGTTGTGATACTACTGCCAGAGACGTAACTACAGGGTGGCAGGGCTGGCAAAATGCCACGGGCCCCCGACCCAAGAGGGCCCCGGCCCAAGTGGCCGCGAGCTCAGAAATATTGTTGTAATATTGTACCTATTTATAAAAATATTAAAATAGGTTCAATTGAAAATTGTTATTGGTTGTGGGTAACTAAACTACTCGTAAGTATAATAAAGCTTAATGATAGCCCCCATTAAAGGAATTTGCCACGGGCCCCAGATGATATAGTTAAGCCACTGACTACTGCCATTTTCTCTTTTAAAAAAATATATTATCTCTAAGGTAAATTTTATTTCTATCTAATTAGGACTAGTAAATAACAAACACTAGGACCTTGTTTCATATGGAACTTTCATAATTGAATTAGGGTGAAAATGAGTTCGTTTTTAAACAATGTGGATATTGCCTCCCCCTATCATATGACGTAATGATGAAACGGTAAAAATAGCTTATCAATATTATTGATAACCCTTTGATAATGATCAATAATAGTTGACAACAGCTATTTTGTTGCTGCAATATTTTAATGCCCACTTCATTTTATTTCCTCTATATTTTTTAGGTTGATTACAATACATTTATTGCATAACAAACTACATTATTTATTGTTAGCTAATATCAAAGCACTGTCAAATGTCAAAAAAAATACTTTGTATTGGTTTAAACTGCTTAGATATTATACAGCATTGTAAGAAATACCCCTTAGAAGACAGTGAGCAGAGGTATCAAGCTGTTTAACAATTTCTAAATTTCTTTTGTCCTTTTTTTGAATTAATATTTTAAAGTTGAATTGTTTTAATTAAATGATTCCTTAAAGATCATTACAATTTCGAGTACAGAGAGGTGGGAACGCATCCAACAATTGTACAGTACTCTCTTTACTTGGAAGCTCTTGTGAATACTTTGGTACTGTTTCTTCTAGTTTTTTTTGGGAGTAAGTATTGCATATATTTTTCTTTGCTAATATTAAGGTGCAGCAGACTCCTCTTATGAATTCACCTATGTCTCTGTGTGTAGAGGGGGGGTGGGTCTGTGGACTAGGATCCATCTAACAAGTTAATAGATCTTTGTCATTAGTCCCAGACGTTTCCCTTTGCAGAGCCATTGACAAGCCTGCTGTTCATAACCTAGAAATGGCAAAGTAGACAAATTCTGCTACCCTTTTGCTCAACTATTCTTCTTCATTGATAACTGAAAGCTTCAGAGGATAGTGTACCCACTACTACCTAACACCATAGGTACTCATTCTAGAAAAGAACTACTTCAGATACCTAGCAACACTACCTGCACGAGGTCAGAGATATCTCCCAAATCCTGTACTCTGGATGAATTGTGTCCCAAACCTAGATCCTTTAAGTCTCTATTGCATTCATTATAACATCTATCCCCACCTAGGTAAAGAGCAGCCTTCTTACCGCTACTGTTTTGAGGACGAAGGATGTAACTGATGGACTCACATCCAGATTATTACTCAACAGAGCTAGAGACCAGCAGATGCTTAAGATCAACATGACTTCGCCACTATATCATTAGCATGATAGATGTCTGGTATAGTTCTATTTGATTAGAATAGTTTAGCAAAGAAAGGAAAATTGAAAAAATTTTACATCAAAGTTCTAAAGGCCTACTGAATAATAGTATTGCCTTTGATGTTATTGTTTCTTTTAAATAGCTTGTTCTTAGGCTTGCTTCTCTTTATTCATCTGAGGCCCTAGCTGGCATTCCCTTTTCGTAGTCTCTAGATAGTTTTTAGAGAGGTCTTCCAATAGCATTAGCATAGGCTAGTGTATTATAACTTGATTATAGATATTTTAATATGTTAGAATTATTTTCTAATGTCTTTTGATAAGTTTGGTTAGAATTTTTTATTCATTATAATACAAATAAAAATATTCTTCTTGCACAAAAATCTCTCGTGCTGGTGATCGCGTATAAACTTATGCATTTAAACTTGCAAGCAATGTTACTTAGTGTCTTAATTTTGAGATCAATTGGTTTATCTAACAAGGTTCTACTTATTTATTAATTTTCTAATAATTTAACTCATTCTCAATTACAAATTTTAATTTTATTTTATTTATTTCTATTATCGAATTTATTCAATAAAAATATAGTAATGATAATCTTATTATTATATTATCTACCTATACTTGAATATTACTATCCAATATTGTTATAATGATTTTTTAATTACAGATTCATTAAAAATGATTTTGAAAAGCATAATATTGACATAAGCTCTTGCAAAGTTTATAGTGATTTTGAATATTCATTGTCCACAGTGATTATTAACTCACAAACTGGTTCTAGAACAATCATTCATTCCAATAATGGCTTACCCGAACTTAAATTTAAGTATTTTCTAAAAATTAACTTAGAACTGTATTCCTGGATTCATTTTGAAGTAAGTTTTATATTGTAATTAAAAGACCTGAACAAATATATAATTAAAAATTATATTTTTCTTTTCCTTTAGAAATCATTTTAAAATAAACTTAAAATACAATGAACTTTTAATTTAAAATAATCTAAAACATAATTTTATGTTTAGGGTCGAAACACAGATGAAGTTTCAAGAATGATGATGTGTGTGAACGATCATAATAAGACTTGCAAAAACCCTATTACCATTTCAGTTGAATTGGAAAAGAAAAAAGAATTAATCAGTTTGGTATCAGTGGCAGATATTTTATTTATAGGAAAAGATTTCAGCAAAAATAATAACTGGAATGGAATGGAAACAACATTAAAAGAAATGAGAAAATATGTAAAATCAAGGTGCCACTTTAAATTTATAAACTTTTAGAAAACTTTGATTACGTCTAATGTTTCTTATATAATCTTATTTACATAATTAATATTGAAACTAAAAAAATCTCAGTAACTCAAAGGCAACCCTATTTCCTGATTGTAGTATTAATAATTGGAATTGAACTAGTTACCTCAAAAAATGGATGAGCACTAAGTAAGGCCAATTTTATTTAATGCCATTTGTCTTTTGTTCTACTTCAATTTGTCCAGATTGGGCTCTAAACGATTTTTTATTATAATTTTTCTATGATGATTGAAGAGAGTTGTACCTCAATGCATGGATCGGAAAACATTTTTGAATAAGTAGAATATAAGGGATGAGAGGGGCTTAAGTATTTCTGCAAGGAGTAAGGATTGCAAAAACTCAACTTTTATTCTATATTTAAGATGTAATTTATTTCATTTATAATAAGACAAGATGCTTAACTCCAGTTAGTTGTTTACAACTTATATGATATACGACTTTTTTTTAAGAATTTCGGAGGGGGAATCTACTCCTTATTCCTTCCCTGGTGTCTTGCCTTGCCTGTACATTCGTCCTTGAAATCACAAAAATCAATAGACATATTGAATAGATTTCCGCAAAAATAATTTGAAAGATCTTGGAAAAAACAATTAGTTTTGGGTCTAGATATCTCATCATTTAAATAATTGGACAGATTTCACATTTAAGATTTTTTTTTAATGTTATTTTTTTCTTATAATTTACTAATGAGTAGAATAGTTTGTAGGGAGATCGGCTTAGGTTGGTATAAGAGAGTTATTAGGTTTTGATCAAATATTTTAATGAACAACTTTTAAACCTAATATGTATCCCTGCATCTGGTCCTTGTGGGAAGGAGGTTGGGTCCAGATATTTAGGAGAACTGAATAACCTGATGCAGACATTCTATTATGTCAAAATATTTTTATTTAATTAATTTGTTGAATACCTAACCACTATCTTTAATCAACCTTAGCTGATCTCCCAACAAACTCTTCTACTTGCCCAATACTGTTTCGTCACTTAACTTTGTATATTTTTCATTTCATTTATATGTGAACAAATCAACCAGTTATGTATATATGTATATAAATTGCTCACTAATTGAAGTGGACCACTTAGAAAAATTTATATATTATTTATTTTCTTTGCCAGAATGATTTGAAATTGTTTCGAGTTAAAATAAACTATTTTCACAACTTATTCACAATATTTATCTTAATCCCGTTTGAACTGGCCTGCTTGTTAAACTGACATGAGTCTGATTGAGCATGGTTAGAATAAACTCCAATGCCAGTTGCACATGTATTCACCTTGTCCAGATAACTTGAATGAACTTGCAGATGCATTAATTAAGGAATGGGCTTCTTTGCCCCAACATCACATTTTGAGCCTTAGTAGGATTATGAAACAAGGATGAGAAGCTTTAATTTGAAACAGAGGAGGCCCAACAACACCCTACTAAAGATGTTGAAAAATGAATGCCTTTTTTTAAAATAATTGTAAAAGTATAAATCTGATATGTTCTTCATAATGAATGAATAAATCGTTTCTTTAAACACTCATTCAGGTGACTTTTTTAAAACCCTATAACCTAATGAGTAATCAGTTGAATAAATAATTGTTACTTCAATCTGTGAGCAATTCATATTTCCAACTCGTAAAAATTGCATTGGGTCCTTGCTATCTTAGGTTGGAGTTCAATAAGATGTTGAACTCTAGTAGTTATAGAAACTAACAAGGGTTGATAATTATTAAATAGTTGCTTATTAACTTTATCTCCAAAATATTTTATTTTGTGGTTAAGATTTATCCATAATGCCTTTTGGTAATGCTATTACCACAAAGCTGCTGATTTCAAGTATTCTTCCTTCATTCTCATTATTGTAGTTTTCTGTTTGATATTGTTGATGTCAAATTATCATTGATTTTTCTTCATGGAGAATAAGCTATAAAGGAAAAGGCCATCAAAAAGAGTTGTCAGAAGTATCATTCGAAGCAGATGCCTTCAAAACATTAACATTAGGATAAATTATGAATATTGATAAGACTCAGGGAAGTCTTAGAGTAATTAATTATTGTAAAAAGGGGCAATTTACAATTTATATGAAAGGGTTAATTGACTTTTTTGAAATGATATTATTTACAGTGCGATCATATTCTCCTGTTGGGGTGAAGAAGGTGCAATGGCATCGGGTCCTGAAGGGACATTTTCATCTCCATCATATCCTCCAGCAGAAGTGGTGGATACTCTTGGTGCAGGAGACACATTTTTGGCTGGAGTATTGCATAGCATGTCAAGAGGAAACTGTTTGGAAAAATCACTATACTTTGGATGCAAAGTTGCAGGGTTCAAAGTAGGCACCAATGGCTATGATGAATTGAAAAACTTTCCTGAATAAATGCATCCTATTAATTATTTTTAATAATCAATTAAATTAGGTTTCATGTGAATATCTAAATTGATGCTAATAGATATAAATGGTTTATAATAAAACATTTATTTTCAAAAAAGTATACTTAGTTTTTGCCCTCTATCTTGTCTAGTATAGTTGTTTAGCTAACTTCTTCGTAACTTATGCCTTTACTATGGCCGATCTTTATATATACCATACATGGTATACAGTGGGATGTACAAAATTGTGGGATGTCTTTTGTGTCAGTGGACCAAACTAAGCTGATCACTGACACTATATCCAAAGTAAATCTGCAAAGAATCTCTCGTAGCCAACTGTAAAAAAAAAGACTAAGAAAGGTATTCAATTTATTCTTAACATAAGACTTATGAATTGCCTACTGAGATATATCCTTGGAAGACGGTTACATATCATATAACTATGTAAATTTATCACTCATAAGTCAATGAAAAATAGTTTTTAGACTTTTACATACATATTCATGGATGATGTTTCGATACTCTTGACTGCATCAGATAGTTGCCTGAGGACGGAAACAGAAAAGAACCCATCTTGGAGAATGGTTTTCACTAACCCCCACAAAACAACCTCTGATAGGCAACTATGAGTTTTATAATATTCAATCTATTTTTTTCTGGGACTCTTGACCCCCTAGAATTATTTCAAGTTCATTTTTTTAATTAGCTATTTGATGGTTCTTGCATATGAATAACACTATGATGATCCCTGGCTTGAGCTCATTTATGATAATAGCAATCACATGATCTAAGGTATATAAAATTTTATTTGTATTTTCCACAACACCTCAGATTTTATATAATGCTTGGTACATGCAACTATAAAAAAATGTGTCTGGTATCACACAGTTAAGGGTTTCAGTGATCTTACTAATAATAACTCCTTCTTAATTGATCTCCTTAATTCCCATTAACAGTCATATTCAAAAGCAATTTCTCTAATTTATAGCTGTGAGGTCCACATCTTCTATAACATAATAAAGAAAAAAATCTGTCCACAAAGACCCAATACATACTATTGATTAGACCTTTGAGTGCTTAAATCTGATACCCTTACTCAATATGGCAGGAAAACAGTTTTTTATTATACATTAATTGATTAATTAACAACTCCTTATTATTTTTCATGAGGTTGATTTTATTTTTAGCACAATCAGAATTAAATAAAACTCCCCATAAAATACTATTCCTCTATTTTACAAAAAGTTGAGTTAAAGTAAGCTTATAATTACTGTTTGTAATTATAAATCACAAAAATCTGAAAATATAACAAGTATTATTGATCTTTAATTTGATACTCTACTTAATGATAGAAAAATAATCATATTTTCATTACCAATTATTTATTAATTAAGAACCCTTTATCATGTTTTAAAGAGTTGGGAATATTTTCCTGTAGTCAGGTCATTAAATTGAAAGTCCCATAACCTGATCAGGTATTTGAGACCTTTAATTTGTCACCCTACTATAAAAATTAATTTTTATTACCAATTAATTAATAATACTTAATTATCTTTTATTATTTTTCATGGTGCCAAGTAATCAAATGGAACCTCCATATAAATTTTCACGTTTATAGGTCGAGAAGAGGACTCAACACTACCCAGGACTAAAACACTAACAGATGAAAATATATGGGTTCTGTTTCTAAAAAAAAATTTACAAAGAACACTAAAAAATTAAAATGTGAAAAAAGTCATTCTCATTTCTCTAGCTTTTAAGTTTTCCAAGTCAGCTCAGAAACTATTAAATATTTAATGCTCTATTTTTCATAATACATAATATAAAAGATGGTAACAGGAAAAGAATTTTAAAGATATTCCAAAAAATAAAGTTATTGGAAACAATAACAAAATCTGCTCTGTCGAACCAATAGTTTTGTTCAATTAATTTTTTTTTTATTTGTTGAAAAGGCAAGTTTTAATGAATGATGTGGACAATTGAAAGAAGTATTCCCGGTAACAAATAAAGACAAATTTTTACTATCATTAAATATTTTATGGAGAGTCCACGGCCTGGACCCAGAACATCTTATACTGTGAGCCTGTAGTTAGCCCTGAGTTAATGTGAATTATTAGGTTTTCATTCATTAATAATTTTGATGAAGCCTAAGATCTCTCTTTCACCCATCTACCGACCAACTCTTCTACTCATTTCTAAATATTATTATTTCATTTATTTTGGTCATAACAGATGCAGCTAACTTATAGTAGGTAAAAATTGAACTTTGAAAAAATATTGAGGCTACTAATCATTGGTTTAACTTCTAAGTATGTCACTTCAAAAAGGTTAAATAAATTACAAATGTCTATTAATTACTTTAATTGTTAGCATACAATGTTTATCCTAAGCTACTAGGACCTTTAGAAATCAAATACTCATTGTTTAAAAAAAAAAAATATTCTATTAATGATAAATTTCATATACATCTTAAAACTTCATATAACCAAGTAGTAAAATAACTGAAAGTATCTTTGTAAATGCAAATTCCATACTTCCACAAATTTTATAAAATCAAAGAATTAGAATCTTTGTTATCTGGCAATGAACAAATAAGAAAAAATATATATATATATAAACATTTTAATACATCAGTGTTACACACACATATATTCGAGTGTTTGTGCCTAATAGTTATTTACTCTCTTTCAATAAATAATATATATATTTTTTAATCATGTTACCTCTGAAATTTGTAATGTATAGATCACATTTAAAAATAAGGTATAAGTTGTGTCTGGCCACCCAGAAGTTAAAATTGTTTGCTAAAATAATGTGAAAGAAAAGAATGAAAGTGACATATTATCATAAAATAAACAATTAGTTGAACTAAAGGAAAGGGTATGTTCAGTAATTAGGATACCAATGATATTGTATACAGATAATTCATTCATTTTTAATAATACAATTTATGCAAATGATGTTCTATACTTAAAATAATGTAGTCTTTGAAGCTGTATTATGCTCAAAGAAAACATAATATTACAGATAAATAGGACACACTTTAACACTTTCCTTTATGGAATTTTTTTTTTTAATTTGTAACAATAATATACTAATCAACAACAAAAAAATACATGTAACATACATAATAATAAGTGGAATGTAACTTTTATACAGTTAAAATATACAATTTGAGAAATTGCATCACACAAATTGTTAATTTGAACTTGTTAATTATTGATTGGCGGGGAGGAGCACTGTGACATATTACATTATTGATTATAACCTAAAATAGTGAAATATAAACATTGCTTAAGAATTATCCTATTTGGGACTTGATGAGCAGGAAAAGAACTGTTACTGTGCTCAAAAACAGTAACAGTAATTTATTTTCAATCCAGTAAGATTATTTTTGTACTTGACATTCACATCTACACTAAAACAAATCCAATTTTCAACACTTTAAAGTGAATCATAAGTACCACCCACTTTGACACTGAATCTCTTGTATATACTCAAACCATTAAGTCGTAGGGAAGTATTTAACCACCCCACAAAATATACAGAGCTGCAGCCAGATAACATTTAAAATCCTCCCTAGTAAAGTTCATACGCTCCATATATGTCGCTACAGATATGTCTTTGAACATTTTTAACAGTAAGTAACCTGCTAAAGTGAGTATGTGAATACAAAAAAACTGGAGGGCCCCAATAATTAACAAGTACTATTTATATCCTTAGAAGCAACCATGAGTCAGCATAAAACCATTTTTTCTTCTTATACATTTTTTTTTTACATAAAATTTAAATTTACAAGATAACAACTGGAAGCAGATCAATTCCTATCGACAGGATATATAGGGATATAATTGTCAATTTTAGCACGGTGTTTCTGTGCTACACATTCAGATATCCAGACAATGTTCCTACATTCTTGTTCTTTTAATTTCAAGTAGGAATAAAAAACTCCAAAATGGAACTGCTGCAGAAAAGCTTGAACATTGAGCTTCACCTTTAACAGACAAAAAAAATTTACAATTAAAATGTCCAGTCTTCACACCCAAAGCTAACTAAACCTTAATTATTGATTTAATTGTCCTATGTTGTAAATAGTGACAATTTATACATGAGTTAAAGTATGGTAATACACTCTCCCCTCAACAGTGACTTTATATTTCTCTTGGGGAAATTACCTCATGCTCGAAGAAACGATCTTCCAGTGTTTTCTCTCCAGGATTGTTTCCAGCACCGTCAAATAAAGCGTGATATTGCTTTAAAAAAAAAAAATTAAATAAACTGTGAGTTCATAGTTAGCCATAAATTTACAATTTAGTGCATATTTGTTTGGAATGAGTTTAATTAGGTTGTTGGATGAAAGAAGTTGTATTTTCATCACATTTATTTATGACCTTTCGACATACTTTATGTCTGGTTCAAGCCCTGATAATAGGGGGAAAAGGGCTATGTTGAAAATAGTGAATCTTTCTTTTATCAACCTAAGGTTAATTCCCAACAAATACAACTACTCTAAATTAGAGCATTATTAAATTTAAATTATTTTCAGAGCCAGCGTGTTCATGCTAAAAAGATTTATATGAATAAATATAACCGATACATTTTTTATAAACCCAAAATCTCTCTCTCTCTCTATATATATATATATATATATATATATATATATATTGTCGTGATATTTTGGGTTCATAAACAGTAAGTGATAATTAAATGTATAATACTGGAAGGATAAAATGGCCCCAGGGAGCCATGGAAACAGATGATGACCGGAGATTCTAGATTGTTCTAGAATCTTTAAGGAAGAAACATCAGTTGAAAAAACCATGAGGCCTTAACGCTTAAGACATACACACATTCAGTTGTTACCAGGACATAGTAAATACAGTGAGCTATTAATTATCAGTTGAGAGAAACAAGCAAGAATGTTGTTTGATACCATAGAATTATCATTTAATTGATAATGTTAGTGGGTGTATTAATATAGAAAAAG
Organism: Acanthosoma haemorrhoidale; assembly: GCA_930367205.1. NCBI lineage: Eukaryota > Metazoa > Arthropoda > Insecta > Hemiptera > Acanthosomatidae > Acanthosoma > Acanthosoma haemorrhoidale. The sequence continues at coordinate 126,067,122 of OV884011.1, read as the reverse complement.
TATTATTTGGGAAGTCAAGTAAGCCATAGCAAATGATTTACTAAGTAAACTTAGGACCGAAGAGAGAAAACATCAAACAGAAACAACGTTGCAGCTATTAATATTTTTTTATTTATTTAATGTCCCATTTCAATTCAATTTATAATTGTGCAATAGTTAAAATCAGTGTAATATTTTGGGATGGATTTAAAGGTTAGTAACACTATGTTTCCAAATTGAATTTCAAAAATAATTTTATCTGGTACTCCAAATAAAAATATGGAAGGCAAAAAATTTCTCAATGTTCATCTGTAATTGAAAAATCAAGTGAAGGATTGAATTCCACATCTTAAAAAACCTGCAAATAAATCCATCAAGATATTGGAATAATCAGCAATAGTTCAGCAAGTCGCATTGTAACATGTGTAATTGAAAAATTAAGTAAAGGATCTTTATTGGCGCCCTTCAAAACATTGGCTTTCCTATTGTTGGAAAAATCAAATACAGTGCACATGCGCAAACAAAATAATAGTATAGAATAAAAATCAACACCCTTTCAAAACCAATAAATAGATCCTATGATTGGAAAAATAAGATATAGCTTAATATATTTCAACTGGCATTTGCAATCGAAAAACTAAGGGACAAATTGAATTCAGCACTCTTCAAAACAGAAACCTATTCAAGTTTTTAAAAATAATTAATAGCTATAAAAGTTTTGATGGATATGCACAATTAAAAAATTAAGTGACCACCTTAATCTATTAATACATTCCAAGAGAGTGAATAATAGTTATAGTAACAAATGTACTTATGGAAAAGCAAAATCTAACAGCAACTTAGAAAATAAACCAATTACAATTAAAATACTTTCAGGTTTAGCCACTGAAGACAATATAATCTAAATTTGGAAGTAATGCATGTGAGGGTAATGATTGTAATATTCAAAATAGATCAAGTAAAGTAATATCTATTTTTGAATAGCAATTTATGACTAGTTGTTAGTCATGGGTTTTATTTTTAACTGTTTTTTCCATGACTAATTGCAACTAATTAAATTTTTAATAGGTAACATAACATAAAAATTACAAATAATCGGATAAAATTTGAAAATGTACCTGCTGAATAACAAATAACTTCACACTCCAAATAATCTAATAACAAATAAATGTTTACATGAATTTTTATTCAAATAATGCCGAATTCTAGTTCTCAAGAAGCCTGTTGCACTCAAGGGCAACCGCGTACAAAGTCAGCAAGCTAAGTCAAGGGCCCCCAGCACTGGGTTTCTCATCTTTCTTCTGGATGAATGATGAAAGATGATCTTCCGTGCCCAATTGAAATATGAAGATAGTAAAAAAACAAAACAAAAACAGGATTGACCGGAGGCCAAGTGTCTAAGTGTCAACTGTCCAATGCAGCAAAAAATATACTGATATTCCTGAACATCAATAAGAAATAAATTATGTCTTGGAATAGAATCTAGTACAATGAGATTGTTAATTCTAGGTCTGCCTGGAGCAGCAATTTGTTATTTGTTGAATAGCTGCAAAGGAGTGTGGATAGTTCTGAGTTCATTTTAAGAAATTAAAGGCAGCAAATATGGTTAGGCAGCCCAAAAATTAATTAAATAATACCAAAATAGTAATACCAAAGAGAGAACTCATCCAACAGAGAAAGGAAGTAATACAAAAAACTACACTGCCCCCAAAAAAAAGTGGTGCACTTAAAAAATTTTAATATTTGCTACCTAATAGAATTATTTAAGCTTTCAATTCTGTTTTCATAAATATAAAATGTTTTCAGTGATAAGGGGCTATAAATATGAAGGAAAACCCCAATAAATAATCAACACATTTATTTCTAAAATACTGCGCAAAAACTTCTATTTTGATTTCTTTTGTAACCGATCTCTAAAAATTTATCATTTTTTAAAGTTTTTTTTTTTTAATTTAAAAAATGGTTTTGACGGTCGTAGCCAAAGATTTGCAGCCTGTGCACTGGGTTTACCTGAAAATACTGTTTGGAGAGCAATTAGGCAGTACCGTGAGACAGATTTGTGCAATCCCAGACCCGGATTAGGTTAGCCGGACCAAAGCCAAGAGACGACTGGTTTATTGTACTACCCACACTTTGGAATCGGTTTTCAACCCCTACTGAGACTGCTCAACTTCTTCGTACAGTTTGGGGAGTAGCAATATGTGCAGATACTGAAGACTTGATGAAGTGAATCTGTATGGAAGAATTGCTGAAGAGACCAGCATCAGGGCCATTGTTGACCAGAGAACATTATAGAGCTCTGTGTTTGCCTCAAACAAATTCCACCCAACACCAAATTCTCAGTAACATTAATGTCATTAACGCTGGGTAGCGTTCACCAGACCTTCGGTGATATCACATTTGTCCAGCTGTTGTATAAAGATCCGTTGTGTGACTTATCTTAAAACAGCACTTTGGTCCATTCGTTTTCAGGACACATAAGGTGTTCTTGAGCAAATTTTAAACGAGCTCTACTATGTTCTCTGGACAACAATGGCCCTGATGCTGGTGTGAAGGTTAAAATTCACTTCAGCAAGTCTTCTTCTAACATATTGCTACTCCCCAAATTGTACAAGAAGTTGAGCAGTTTCCGTAAGAGTTGAAAACCGATTTCGAAGCGTGGGTAGTACAATAAACCGGTCATCTCTTTTTTGCCACTAGCCACCGACCTAATCTGGGTCTGGGATTGCACAAGTCTGCCTTACAATACTGTCAAATTGCTTTCTAATTACAAGAATTATGAAATTTGTCAAATATGAATTGAACGTAAACCCTGAAACTAAATTTAAATGTAAATTTAGGTATTATTTTAGATCTGCAAAAATATAATTTTTTTTTGTTTTATCTTTATAACTATGCCATTTATTTTAAAATATTTTAAGATCTAATTTAAAAAAATGTAAATTTCAACAATAAACAAGCAATATTTATAATTAAGATAGGGCACTAACACCGTTATAAAATAGATGATTTTTACTGAAAGATCTTGGAAGGTAAAAAAGATGATAATAATAGATGACAATTGAAACAAATTTTACCTTATAATAATCAGCTACAGCTTTAACTTGCTCATAATCATCAGCTCTAGAAAGCGCAGAGAGACCGTCAGGGTACAAAATCCCGCAACGAGGGTATAGTTTAGAGCGATCATCTTTAGTTAGCTCAGTTCCAAAGGAATTAATTGTAATAATAAATGCTCGCCTATCAGCTTCAAACTGAATAACAAATGAAATAATTACACTTTTAAGAAAATAATGAACACTTTCTAAAAAGTAAAAATGATAAAATTATAATCCAGTGAATTGTATACATACTGCAAGAATTTCACACATTGTGTCGGCTGTCGTTCCTCCTAGCTTCTTGCAGAAATCATAGAAAGCTTCAAGATACGCTTTATAAAGAGTGTTTCTGATAATTTCTATATTCATTTCATCAAGATCTTGTTCACTGATGCAGTCCACAAAGAAAGGAGCTGTATATCATTTTAATATCAATCGTAATTCAGAACAGGAAGAAGGAAAGAAGAATATAACTGCAAATGCAATCAGTTAATTACCGAGTGGAGTGTCGACTAGAACAGCATTGTAAAGTTCTGCAGGAGTTGCTGCCACATGTATGGCTTCCATCTGTTCAAAACTACCCAAAGGATGGCATTTTGGGATAAGTTCAGAGATGGGTCGTTGATGTAATGTCCCCGTTATCAGTAGTATAATGTTATCAATCATATAACTGTACCTGGAATAATTACATTACAGGTCAATAAAAATTAATACAATCTCTATAGAACACACAAATGACAAGTTAATCAACCAAACTTTTAATTGAAATAATGTAAGGGATAAGTTCACAAGTGAATGCAAATCAAGTCTAAAATAAACAAATAATTTTGTATCACGATTAGAATTATTTTAACTTATTAATATTACATACATACACATTAATTAACAACAAAAAAACATCAATAAGCCCTGCTAAGTAATATGGAATGATAACAGCAGCATAAAAGTTGACTCGATCCATGAGATACAAAAATTAAAACAATTTCCTAGTGCTGAACTTGTCTGCTTTTATTTGGAAATGCTTGCTGATGTATATAAATATTTCATATCAGAGAAGCCTATTAAATCCGAATGGTATAACTTATGAGGTCAAGGCTAATCTAAATCACATTGAAACAACTGAAAATCAATCATGATAGTATGGAACTAGTTCACTAGATCAAGATGCTAATAATTGAAAAAAATTGAATAATTATTGATAGTGCTTGGTTTAACAATGACACTTTCTGCATTCAGATAATAGGTTCCATCCTTAAACAAGAAAATGTATTGTTAACATTTAAATAAGACATCAATATTACGTTATAAAATCAAGAAAAGTAGAAAGAGGTTCAACAGCTTGATTTCTCATGTGCTGAAATTCAATAACCAGCTTTTCTCTGAGCTTGTCATCAATGACAGATACTGACAGCGGGCTAGGCTCATTTGCTAAAAAGCTGCCATAATCAGTCCCTTGGAGGTGCAACTTCAAATCTAAAAAGAATATTTTTTGACATGAAAAATTAATCTCCAACCATAATTAGGCACTTAAAACTTTTCGAAGAATAATTATACCTTCTAGGGATTCACATTGCACCAAGTTTAAATAATCAGTATTTTTTAAAATACCGCATTTAAAACCACGGCACAATCCTTCCAGATATCCTCCATCAATATTAAACATAAATCCCATCATACTGTCGAATTATATTATCGAAGTAACACCAATAACAAAACCTCTTTAAGATAAAAAGGACTCGCCCACTTTTACAGATCATATGATCTGTTGATATCTAGAAGGATACGGAAAAAAAAACAATTTTTCCATTCCCTTAATATAATATAGGTTTATTTACTGTACTGGAAATAAATCATTTTCTCGTGTAATAATCAATTTTTTTTGTTGTATTACTCAAAATATTTTAAATCTACCATACAATATAAAAATTATAGAAATTTATGTTTTAAAAGCAAGAAGAAATACTTTTGAAATTTTTGAACGAAATATTTAACCTCTAAACATTATTTAAGTTGTATTTAACTTCCTATATATCCTTAATTAATCAGTTTATTATAATGAGAATTTTGATATCAATGTTGGCCAAAACCCAGCGTCATATTGTACAAGATGGCGTTCATGAATGAATTGTGTTTGTTTTTCTATGTTTAATCATAACTGTTAGATTCTGTGTTATTTTGGACGCTGGTCTAATTGTTTGATTATAAAGTAAATATACCCGTTGTTGGAAGTGTTATTTAGTTGCCATGAGATATTTTTACTAGTAAAAAGTCTGCATTCTTGGCTACTGAAGTGAAATTGTGTTCCCATTTAATTTCCTGTGTTATCAATGAAAATTCTATTAGAACCCTTGATTTATGTGACGGATGTCAACCTGTTTTATAAGGTATTGTTTGTCAATCGTTTTACATTAGCCATAATCCTTTTCTCATAGGTAGCTACTGGTGTTACACTTTCATGAGTCTTTGTTGTTTATTTGTCTAACTAACATTAATATACGCTGTACTGTTCCTCCTTAAAGTTATTTAAATTACTTATTTTTTAATCATTATGTTTTATTTTTCCAGGGTACCTTACATGTATGTGAATAGTTGAACATTGAAGATTCAATGGATTACTCCTTTATCAAGAAGAAAAGTTTCACTGAAGTTGGATAGTTGTTAATTTTCTTTGGTTAATTTAATGGTGCGGACAAAAAATAGAACTGCGCCTGTCGCAGGAATGGATGAACCAGTTAAAAAGAAGGTGAAGCGGTCCGATGAAGAGAATAATTCTGATTTGGAGTCCCTTCAGAGGAACTTGTTGGGCCAGTGTTTATGCTCTATGCCTGACACTGTCTTGAGGAAACCATTTCGTAGTCTGAAAATTCTTCATCAAGATGACGGAAATGGTTGTTGCACTGCCTACATTGCTAATTGGAGCAGGGATCGGACTCTTTTGTTTTTAAGTTCTGTGCAACTTCTTTGTGAAATAGCTATTAAGCAAAATGCACGTGGACTAGTTTGCTCGAGAATAAGTGATGTTTGTGATGCACTGATAAGAAACGAGCACGGTCTGGTTGACTACCTTATTGAGCTCTCAGCTCATTCAGATAGATATGTAAGTTTTGCATCAGGACGTGCATTATCAGCCTTTTTTCTAGTATCACGTGCCCATGTTGATCCACGATGGTTGGACAGCCTAACAGAAAATGCTCTTTCATCAACATATCCAGAAACTTCCCACCCACAAAAAATGGCCTTTTCTCTAGATGTTATCAAGAGGGTAACCGAGTGGAAAGACTGCGAGGAACACCCGCTAGAAGAGAAGGATTGTCAACCACCACCATCATGCCATGTATTAAGTGTTAGTGATCCTGATAGCTTGGATAGCAGTCAGATTAAGTGCCTATGTATTAAAGCTCTTGAAGCTAAGTGGCCGGCTGTTGTAAATAGTTTTGATAGGATCCTTAGAATTTACCCTACTCAGCACGAGTCTACAGTTGTAACATTCCTAGGTCTATGGGAGGCTATAATCTCAGTTAAAGCTAACCTTTCAATTGTAGATACCAAACCGTTTTACGCTCATTTGGCAAATTTTGTTGCATTATTGAATGCAAGTGTCTCACCAATTGTATGGAGACATATGTTGGATTTGTTCAATGAAGTGTTATGTTATGGAAGTACGTTAGCACTTCAAGACATTTTAGCAGAAGAGCCATGTTCCTTGGCTCATTTAATTGTCAGAAGTGTTAAGGATTGGAGATTGCTAGATACAATACCTTACCGAGGGGGTAGTGGTAGATTTGGAGGAGGAACTGGTGATGGTGATCGACCTCTTTTGCAGAAAGCAGTTTTACTAGTATTAAAAGCTGTAGCTGTGACTGTCAAAGAGACCCGATGTGAGAGTTCTAGTGACAGTTCTGTAGCATCTGAATCGGAAGATGTTGATGCAGATATGGCAGTTATTGAAAGGAGTATTCGTGAAGTTTTGAGGCAGCTTGATAATTGTGTTAAAGCCTTATTACCATTCCACCCAGAAACGCCTTTGGCACAGTGGGTTGTTCAGTTGTTTTCAGATCAAGATGATGCTCTGATCGAAGGAATGGTTTGTTGTTTAGATGTGAGTGTGGGGCTATTTCATAGAGAAAATGCGTCCCAAGATCTAAGAAGAGCATTAAGCCCAGCTATATCTCTGGCTCAATTTCTGCGGACAGTATCTCATGGTTCTGATGTTTTATTGGATTACCTTGTTTCTAATGAAACTTGTTTTCTCCTATATCTTCTAAGGTTATTGAAATATATTCGCAGAAACTGGATTGAATTTGCTACTACATGTGGGAATGAACTTAGTGACATAATGAGTGTATTTAGCCGCTTGCATTTAGCGATTCAGAGGCTTATTGCAAGGTCATTGTTCCCTTACAATATCAATCCTGTATTACGGCTTCTGGAAAAATGTGAACAGCTTTATGAAAGTATAAATGTTCAGCAATTTTAAAATAATAAATAACATTCTGTACAAAATTCTTTCTAAAAGTACTAATGTAAGAATGTTTCAGTGCAATTTATAAAAACTGATCTGGTTGTGATTTTAATAACTTATTTAGTTTAAGTTGAACTAGTATAACGATTTTATGAAATTTTAGATAATATATATTTGATACTACTCGCCAAAAGTACTGTAACAGCTAGATGTGTGTTTGTAAACATTTACCTTCAATTGTAGCCCTTAACTTTGCTATGTTCACTTAATGTTATAGAATTCAGTAATCTAAGTTCAAACCTCTAAAAAAAAATTGTTGGTTGAGACGGGGATCGAATCTGGATATGTAATTAGAAGTCGGCATACTAACCACTAGACTTCAGGGAGGGGCAAATGGTATATTTTGTTAACCATTGAATTAAGTGTACATAGCAGCAAGGAATCCGATAAGTGGTAGATATTTACCAACATACATGTTACAATACTTTTGATGATGATTTATATGATTATGTATGTATCATGATCAGTTCAAACAAAAAATATTTTTGTACTTTCTTTTAACTTTTTACATACTATGTTAGTGTATTTTTTTTTTCAATTTATTTTTATTTTTAAATTTAACAAATTTTAGGCATGTATGTACTAATTTTTACTATCTTTTCAGTTTTTATATTAAGTAAAATTATTTATTCCAAGTACAATATTTAAATAATAGTTACCTGCATAATGTAGATGATCAGTTATAGAATGGTTGTTGGACCAATATGATAAAATTGTTACTTGATAATTTTAACTGTACATAAACTAATAAATCCATGACTTATTTATTTATAAGACTGTAGGTAAAATTATACATATATTAATTAAATATAAAAAACCTGTAATTAAGAAATTAATATTGTTTTATAATTAAATTTTTTATCTACAACCGCATGTATTCATTATTTTTATACCTTATAATCTGTCTCAGTCATCAATTTGTAAGAATGCTCTAGCTACGAGTTCTTAAGTGTTGATCCGTGTTACATTATTGATTTAAGGTATGTTTATGTTGACCTATGTAATAAGTTACAAATATGTTTGATTAAAAAGCAGTGGTATGTGCTACATCAATTTAAATTATTGACACCAGTTTATCCAAGGATTAATGATCAAACCATTTTGTTCTCATATCAAAGGTTATTTTTTTAAATTTTATTGTATCAATTATGAACTAAATTTTATTTATGACAAAATACATATGTAAAGGACATAAAGGTGAAGAAACTTCTTATTCTTGAATCAATCAAATTAAAGAAATTCTTAAATACTTCTGTAAAAAAAACTACCCAGTACTTTTGACCAAAAATACTTCTTTATATAACCATCTGGATCACTCAAAATCACCTTTTCAACTACTAAAAACTTTAAGTAGTTGAAATGTTCTAAAAAATTCTATTAAAGAATTCTAAAAATTCTAGTCAGTTGGTATAATGCAATTGGTATTGAATGCAGATTTGAATTCATTCATTATGTCTTATTAATTTGATCTTAACAATAAGGCTAAAAATCAGACAATTTAATTTAAACTAGCTTCTTCACTTTGACTTAGGAAATCTTAAATGCAAGAGAAATGAGGTGGATTTTTTACCCTATTATCTCTTAATGATGTAAATTATCCTTATAAAATTTCAGAAAGATGAGAACTTTATGGCCGTTAACTTAGATAGAGCTCGGGCAATTTCAAGACCTTTTAAATTCATAATTGGCATGGCATTATAAATGGTTACACCATGAAAAACGCTTTATTTTTTTCATTACTGTGTGATCTGGTTTTCACTTACTAAACTTTGAAGAAAAAAAAGTGTTGCTTGTCACTTTTTTCTTTAAGCAAAAGTTCTTCTATGTGAGTGTTGCATTATGTATGTACATTATACCATACATTTGCATTAAGTTGTAATCCAACAACACTAAAAATATGTACTAATATATAAAAATCTATTTTTAATAATTACTTAGTTCGTATTTTTAAATTACTCAATTCATATTTTAAAATGTACCTTCATAAATTATTTACAGAGCAGTTTATTCAAAGTACTAATCAGTGAGTAACTACTACCCTTTACCATTACTAATTACTATATCAAATGTTAATAATTTTATTTATTTATACAAATGTTTAGGTGCTAATGAAATAAGATACCATACAAAGTATCATGCCTTTATAAAAAATCATAGGTTGAATTTAACTTGTGAACTCAATTTTAATGATTTTGAGTTATTACAGTTCAAAAACTACTTATTATTAATCAGGGTTATAAGATTATTATTTGGTTCCTTGTTTGGTATGATAGGATTTTTTTTTAATTACCATGGGACTGGTTTTATTTTTGCTCCATCAATTTGATGATGACACACACCTCCCAATGAATACATCTTATGTTGAAAAACTTGTCATGCTTAATTTATCACTAGTTTCTTGTTAACATAAAATATTTATATGCTTTCTAAAGTGTTGACATTAGCAAATAATAAATTAATTAATCATCATTAAATATGTTAATGAGGTTATTTTTTTGAATCATTATATATGAGGACACCAAGGGGGGGAATATTTAACACAATATCATTAACAGTTTTACAAATTTTTGTAATTGCACTCCGTCATAAGCCGCCCAAAAATTCATATTGTTAATGATATATCAAGCTCGGTGCTTTTACTCAATACAAGAAAAATTACTTAGTCATTAATTCTTTATGATTGACATCATTAATATGTTATACTTCGCAGTATTATTCATCTTCTTCGTTGACCAAATGTAGCTTCCATGTACAACTACATTTCTCTGCAATATGGGCTTTTTATTCAGCAGAGTAAAATTTTTACCTGTGAAGGTACAGATGGAAGCCATCTTCGGTATCAATAGAAATACAGCAACAGCCATGATTTTATGGGACTACAGGCAGGCTTTCGACTAAGTGTCCCATGAGATACTGTGCCCATAAATAGTTTTGTGACTCGAAATGCCCAAAGCAGCTGTATACCATGTTGGTTTCCTTCCTGAAGGACAGAACAGTAAGGTTTCGGGTGGGTGATTGCCTTTCAAACCCATTCCCTCTAACTGGTGGAGTTCCTCTAGGAGCGGTCTTGTCTCCGGTGCTTTTTAATATTTAAACATTGGACATTGTTGCGACAAGCTACTGTAATCCCTTTCATCCATGACAGTGGTTCACAGCAGCAGCATGAATGAATGCAAAAAGAGCTCCTATTCAGGCCAAGTATGTTTGTAATGTAATCAGTGACATACTGGGTAAGTTAAACATCAGTGTGAATCTTCGTTTCTCGACCCATTTCAGAAACAAAATAGGAAAAGTACAACACAAGTCTTACCAGCTTTTGCACTTACTAATTTTACCCAACTTGTTGCTTTATCTCAAACTGATGATATATAAATGTGCCCTATGGCCAGCTCTGCTGTATGGTGCCCCACTATATACTCACTTGACTGACAATATAGCTAAAAGTCTCTAGTAATTTTAGAATAAGATCATGAGAGTGGTCAGACAAAAGAACGCTGATCTGCACCTGTTGCTTGGTGTGCCGTGGTAGTGGGTGAGTTCATCAACTGGAGTCTCATTGCAGCACTTAACAGACCCAGTGTTTAACACTATGATCCCACCGTCCTTCCTGCATCGATGACAACAGATTGTCCGGGAAAATTATGTTTAGATTTGTTTTGATGATTCATCTGGTAAGCTCATAACCTTTGTATAGTACCAGAGTATCCATGAACATTGCACAGTAAAATATTAATAATAAAAGTTGTATAAAATGTAGGCAATCTACAGTATAATGTAAATAGATTCAATTGTCAGAATCTATATTCTATTTTATAATTGCATTGTAACAAGGGGATGTGAAAAAAAACAAATAAATAAGATGCCACTGAATTGAAGAATGATCCCCCCTTTTTATCCTGTCATATAAAAATTAGATTTCAGCAATATTTTTGTTTAATCCACTAAGGTCATTAGAGCATCCTCATACAATTACACTTGATTTATATATAGTATACTATACTTTTCTTTTCACGATTTCATAAAGAAATTATGTATACTAGGAGTAAACCAATTCGAAATAAGAATGAGGAGTGTGAAAAATATTATGACATGCATAGTCCTGAATAGGCAAAATGTCGACTGATCTAAAAATAAAAATGAACTACGTAAAGCCTTTGAAAAATAGTTGTTTTTAAACAGTGTTAATTCAAATAGGAGTGTCTTTTTTCAGAGTGTTAGCTTATTAGAATATTATTATACTTGTGTCTGTCATGGTGAGTCCCCTCATTGAATTATATACATGAACTTTTTTATAGAAGTTCCCATTTCATTACCTGACATTATTGATTAATTAATTAGTTGGAAATAAAAAACAAATCATTTTTTGTCATATTGAGTAGGCCATCAAATTAAAGATCTTGTTCCCCTGATTAATAATATGTATTTTTTTTTTATAACTTTAAATGCACAAAATCATCTTCACAACTGTAACACAATACATGATTTTACCATTTGATAAATTCATTGACTATAGGAACAGTTAGTATATGCATGGTTTTTTATGATTGATAATGAGAATAGTTTCCTTGAAATACCTAGCCTTCAATTTGAAGGCTTCAAAGTACAACCACAAGTAGAGCTTACACAGCCACTTCAAGTGTATAAATGATACTCCTAATTTATTTCCTTAAGGAACACGTTTATTTGTAGTCATGTCTATTTATAAACATGTAGGCTAGTCTCAAGTTCACTGTGGCCACTTGAATTTGCGGGGTCACTGTTTAACCCCTGTTGACTTTCCAGCCCCCCTTCACCTTTTTTGTTTCATGTATTGGACTTGGATAACTTTCATTATTATTTTTCATAATGAGTTATGAAAGTTTAAGAGGAATAAAATACATTAACAAAAAATTTTCCTCCGGTGAATCCAAAAAAAAAGTTATCTATTTATTGCCACGAAAAATCGTATTTATAAGTTTTTAGAGTTGCCAAAAACAAATACAAACTTGTTTTTACTTAAACAGGTTTTGTAGCTTTTAAATGAGCTCTGCTCCTTTAATGCAATCTGGCACATATTTTTTCGTATTATCCGTAAAAAAATAATCGGACAATGTATAATAACCTTATTATACAAAACGAACAAAGACAAAAACTATGTCCAAAAAATGGAGCTTTAAACCTTTTTTTTCGTTTGTTTTGTTTTTCGGTTCCTTGGGGTCATCGGAAAGAACGCTCGGAAAATGCCAAATATTCTTTTACCTTGTATGATCAACAACAATTTCATTGAAATCGGTGGCCGTGGCCTCCCCATGTAAGTGACAGCACGTAGGTGAGCCTGGCATCTCTATCGTATTAAGCAGAGATTCCATAAGTCACGTTTTATTTGTAATGACAAATTGTGGAATTTTGATGAAAGTTGTGCTGCGTTCGGTCTGACCGGGGGAAATATATTTATGATACGTATAAAAAAAATACAATAAAAATATATTATCTACATTTCTATCCCCCTATATTCAGTGACCCCGCAGCCACGACGGGTACTGAATATATAAGGATACTTTGTTTAAGTACTGTAAGGATACTTAAACAAATAAAATAATGTATTGGATAGAATTACTTGGGGATGCCATTTATTTATTTAACTCGCTTAGTTTGATTAATCTATTAAATGCTCAGCGTAAAGCATTACCGTTATTGTTAAAAATAAAATTGATCCAACTTGATTTCTTTCACCAATTGGATTATTTTCTAAAACTAAATTTCGTGTTTCATCAATGGAAGATTTAGTTGGATATTAAAAATTAAATTAAATAAAACATAATTGACTTCGATGAAACTACAAAAATATAATGAAATGAAGTATAATGATGGATAAGAATAAATTTTAACCACACACTAAATATTAACATAGCTTATCCTGTTGTTCAGTAATACAATGAAGTCTTGGATAAATGCCTATCGACGTCTCCTCGTCGGGTCTCTTTCATCTCAAAGAACTGAGCCCAGACCGGCTCTAGTCCTAAGAGCTAAGTAATGTAAGCCTGGCTCTCTTACTGCTCAATCTCTCCATCAAGAGACCCAATCTCTCCCCAAAAATCTGCCCTCCTCGGTTTACATTGTTTTTTTTCCTTCTTGTCCTGTCTTTCCAAACTCACACCTATGGCTTTTTAGCCTAACTGTCTTACCCCCAGGCACGTACACTAGGGTTTTCGTTACCTGGTACCTTTAACAAGGGAAAATTGTCCTAACCAAAAAAAATCGAAAGCTTTATTCATAATAAATTCCTTAGACTAATATATTTACAGAGAACTTATAAGCTACTGTGAACTTACATACATCTCCATTCTATTTTATTATAAATAATATATATGTGGTAAGTACCAGAGATAACAAGTGATTGTTTTCAAGAATTTATTGAGCTTTTTTCATATCCTGGGACCCTTATGTTTTCGCCTTTGTGTGTCCCCTACCCATAGACAATTAATTTTAAATGGAGATCATATTTTATATTGGGAATACATGACAAATATCCCTTCGGCTGAAACTGTTAATATATAAGAGCGTCCTGAGGCCAGCTCTACTGTTTGGGACACCACTCTTCCTCCGGTGAATCCAAAAAAAAGTTATCTATTTATTGCCACGAAAAATCGTATTTAAAGTTTTTAGAGTTGCCAAAAACAAATACAAACTTGTTTTTACTTAAACAGGTTTTGTAACTTTTCAATGAGCTCTGCTCATTTAATGCAATCTGGCACATATTTTTTCGTATTATCCGTAAAAAAATAATCCTACACACCAGAAAATTCCTTTTCCTACACACTAGCACAATAACTCGACTCCAGAGCTTCCAGAACAAAATCCTGCGCACGGCACTATGGCATACCCCTTTTCGTGATATGAAGGCTCCCGAGTTCCACGAAAAGTTCGAAGTCCCCACCATCACCGAAGCCATCCAAAGAAGACACATCAAGTTCTTTGACTCGATGAAACATAGCCAATCCCTCTATTCCGAGACATAACACCCCCACCACTACCGGCAAGATGGCAACTCTCAAGATCTGGTAAAGCAGACCAAATGGTGGACATCACGGCGCTTGGCCCACCAACAACAAGCCTCTAACGGGCACCCAACACTGCTATCCGACTAAATAAGACTGCACTACATGCCTAGAGGGAATCTAGGCCCAGCCACCAGTGGACTCAAACCACTGTACCGCAACTATCAACCTCTACCGAGGCTTCCAACACTCCTTAATTCCCTCACACCACCTTCAAGCAGGTACTCCTAGTACAAGGATCCGCTCAACCCAAATATCCCTTTATTTTCCCCTCATCCTTAATCTTATAATAAGAGAGCTAAGGGGGGGAAAAAAAAGAAAAAGAAAAAAAAACCATGACAAATATGCTCATCACCATAAAACATGAATAAGTTTTATTAATTAATTAATTACTTGAAATTAAAAAAGTTTAAGTTTGGGTAGGGTATTGAATTAAAAATGTCATCCTGATCTACAATATGTAATTTTCTTAATTGTAATTCAAAAAGTTTTTTTTTAAATTGTCATTTCCACCGTGATTACAACTTCAACTTAACTAATGTTTTCCTGGTAGGCTTGACACTGCATGGAGGTGCATGCCAGGGGCGCCCGCTGAGGGAGATCTCGTCGGCCCAGCCACTGTCCTTTAAACGTCAGAAAGAGATATGAATAAACATGTGGTCTTTGACCTTTGCTGGTGGCCTAGTCGGTGGATAGTATACGTGATCTTGGACTGACCACGAATTGACACTCGGTATCTAAGGGTAGACAAAAACCGTCCGAGAGGTCTGAAAAAGAGGAGTCTGAACCGGAAAGGAGGCTGACTGGACCGCTGGAGGAGGTGCTACTAGGTACATTTTTTAGGGTCCCAGAGATCGTCGTCTGCATGGAAGGGATTCCTTCCAAGGATGTGCTTGTTTTAGCGAACGAAGCCAGAGAATCCCACTATGAAGGTATGGGGTCTGACTTCGCCGGACTAAAGATAGAAAGGATAGGAAAGAGAGGTGCAGAGGTAATTAAATAAGAAAGCCATGGTTCAGCAGAGCAACAAGCGCCAGAGCAAAGACGCAAGGCAGAGAGGGAGATGCTAATTTTGTGATGGCTGCTCCCTTTAGCAGCTGTACGATCGCTGTGGTGGTGTTTTCTAAAACCACTACCGTTGGTGGCTTCTTCACTGCCGGGGCCCGGTCCTGGGAACATTCAGGTACAGTATTTGCCATCCCTTCAAATTTGTTGCCAACAGGTGTAGGCGTTTCAGTTGATGGCCTCTTGGCCTTCGCTGGGTTTCTGGGGACAACAGTCTCCTTCATTGTCCAGTGTTGGTGGTGGGGTCGGAGCCGGCCGCTTTTTTTGACTCCATTGCTGTCGCCATTTTACTTATTGTTCTTCTTTTCAAACGCCAGAAGATGTTTCCTCTTTGAAGAAATGAGGAGTGTGGGAGACCTCGGGTGAGCTGCAGGTGATCTAGGGACAGTGGTGAGACTCCACCGGGTTGAACATAGTGTGCCTAGGCCAGGGTTTAGATTAGCGTTCTTCGATTGTTTTGAGTAGTGCCCGTCAGGGGCTTGCTGTTGGAACAGGTGGCAGTATGCCAATTTGCCTCTGGAGACCTGATATGCTGCCATCTAACGGATAAAGGTTGAGCTTGGAGGTCGCAAAATAGCAGGTTCTGACCGTATTGTATAGAGTCGAAAAATTTTATGTGCGGGCTCCTGATGTCTTTGGTAATGGTAGGCGCTTCAAATTTTTTGTGTATGTCAGCTGTTTTCATCTTGCGATAAGGAGTATGCCAGAGTGAGGAGCGAAGAATCCTGTTCTGGAACTGCTGGAGTTGTTGTAATATGGTAAGGTGGACCTAAGTAATCGTCTCCCAGCTGTAGACGATCAAGAAAAAAGAATGAATAAGGAGGTAGATGATATAACGTGATGGTTTGTTTTATAACTGGCTTTATTCTCCTCCTGATCCTCTATACACACGTTACGGGTTTGTTTACCTTAGGCTATGTGGTATTAGGCTTAACATTGCCGTACCGCTAGCCCGTAAACTCATAACATGCGACATCAGCTATGTATCTATAGCAAAACAAAACAAAACGCATAATCTGGGAATGATAAAAATATGAAAACAAAAAAGTCTTCCAGGTCCATTTAAAATCACAGCACAGACCCATATAACACAAAAAAAAACACCATAAAACAATAAAAAAATATATAGGCCTCTCGGGACTGGTACGCTGAGGTTGCGTATCTCAAGTTAATCTCCGTCACCTACGACGCACACCAGAGTTATGTGTCGACGACAGGGCTCCTAGGCTCCACCGCGGGAAACTTGAGCTGTTTCACATGTACCGTCCGCCATTTGATCGGGGGTGTAATGCTTTCGACCGTGACCACGTTATGTTCGCGGAGAGCGATCACTCGGAAAGAACCCTCGTACCGCACTAGTTCCTTACCCCTGTTCGACCCTCTTCTCCGGTACACGAGCGCGCCGAGTTAAAGTTTGCCCAGAATATCGCGGACTTTGAGGTTGTCGCGTGCCACCCGTCGCCGTTTCTTATCCTCAAGCCTTCTCCGAACGGTTTCCCACTGTTTCGCTAGCCCTATCCGATTACTGACTACCCGCGCAGCCAGTTCTTCATCGACCGCCGTACTCCTGCTATCGCGCCGGCATCTTCGAAGTCCGAACAGCGTCTCAACCGAAGAAAAACCGGTGGCAGAATGGATTGAGTGGTTATCCGCGATGACTGCCTTTTCCATCGCCGCGTTGGGTTCTAACCTCTTCTCTCCATGGTAAATTCGTAGGTGGTCGCTGAGCGTGCTGTGCAGCCACTCTACGTCTCCTCGACTCTTCGGGTGTCCTGGGGTGTTGAGATGCCAACGGATCTCTAAGGCCGCCGCCTCAGCCCTGATTTCGGCGTTATCGAACTCCCTACCGGCGTTGGAAGCTATCGTGTCTGGTACGCTATAAAATTGGCACAATGTGCGTAGTGCCCTTAGAACTGCTTCCGCTGATCGTTCTGCTATCAGATGGGCCATCGATGTTTTGCTGAATCCTCCAACGGCCGGTTTGCCGTCGGTGTCTCCTCCTGTATTGCTCTGGTGGGGGGGCGATCATATTTCGTGGTGAGGCATGTGTCGCAGGTACCAATAACTCTCGCATTTGTGTCTATCATGCCCCACCAGAAATATCTCCTCTTCAATGCTTGCAGGGTAGCATTCCCCGGTGGTTTGTCTTGCCTTGGTGGAATGCAAGGGTCACTTCTCTCTGCCGCGTTTCTCGTTTTACTGTCTCCACCTTCAGGGTACATCGGACGAACGTACGATCGACTCCGATCCTCTCCGTCCTCCATAGGTGTTTGATGCGATCCCAGATGGTTGCATTTCCCACGTACATATGGTGCGTTTTCCCTGGAGTAGATGCGTCATTCAGGGCGTGGCAAATCATATCGTCGTTGATCCCCGTTGTCTTGATGATGTTGCAGTGGCCTTACTTCTCGGATTCCATCTTGAAGAGCCCGGAAGTTTTGGTGAGCCAAATGATCTGGCGCATTTTGTCATTAATGATGGCGTCGACGTCCTCTATGTCCGAGGGCCAATCCCCCGCTAAACTTCTGTCACTCGGAACATCATTGGCTGGAGCCCCCTCCCGCTCATGTTCCTCGCCGGGTGACCATTCCTGGACGAATTGGTGGATGTCACGTGATGGTCCCGGAATCTCCTCTTCAATCGCATTCACGACCAATCGGCCACGACGTTCTCCTTCCCCGTTTTGTAAATAACGTCGATGTTGCATTGACTGAGGAACTCCGTCCATCTGGTAATCCGCGCTGAAGACTCTTTCAGTTTTCCCATCCATAGGAGGGGTCGATGATCTGTTCGAACCAGAAACTTCCTCCCAAATACGTAGGGCCGGAAGTGTTCTTTCGCCCATACGATACGCCCCCAGTAATTCGCGTTCTAGCGCGCTATATCTACTCTCGGATTCGATAAGGTATCTGGTAGCGTATGATATTGGTCGCGATCCTGCGAGAGTACCGCCCTCAACGCGTATTCACTGGCATTTGTGGTAATCATGAAGGGGAGTGCAAAATCTGGAAACGCTAGTATAGGCTCCCCCTGTACCCGCTCCATGCAACGCCTTATATTATTCTCCATTACCGGGGTAATGACGACTTTTTGTCCTTTCTTAAGAAGATTGTTAATAGGGACGAGGTACTCCGCCATTTCTGGAACGAATCCGCGGTAGTAGTTCAGGGATCCGAGTAAGCGCCGGATTCCTTTGACGTCTTTCGGGATAGTCATCCGCTGGATGGCCTCCACCTTCCCACGATCGGGTTGCACTCCCTCTCTGGAAATTATGTGGCCTAATAATTTCACCTGCTCTTGTCCCTAAAGGGACTTCTCCGCAGACAGTTTCAGCCCGAATAGCCTAATTCTGTCAAAAACATGTCGGAGGTGGTCCTGGTCCTGGTGTTCTACCTCATCTCGACTGAAGACCAGGAGGTCGTCCATGTATATCTGGCAAAACGACTCCCCAATCCCTCTTTAAAATTCGTCCATCAGCCTCTGGAACGTTATCGGTGCGTTTTTAAGCCCAAACGGCATTCTGGTGAATTCGCAATGTCCCCGCTCGAACGTGAATGCCGTTTTGTCTTGGTCTTCACGACGCATCCGAATTTGATGGTAACCCGCCATCAGGTCCAGTGTACTGAATACGTTTGCTCCACTTAGGCGGTCCAGGATGTCTTCAAAGCGAGGAATCGGGTATTTTTCGTCTATAGCATTGTCGTTTAATTGCCTGTAGTCTATTACTACGCGGTATTGTTCGTCACCGGACGACCCTTTCTTTTTCACTGCCCACAGGGGACTGTTGTATAGAGACGAACTATCTACTATGATGCCCTGCCGTTTCAATTCCTCGATTTCGTCCTTTATATGCTGTCGCAGCGCCTGCGGGTATCGTCTCTCTTTGATATATATTACTCTCTCCTGCTTCAGTGGGATCTCATGGACCGTTTCCCCCGTCACTCCCAATTTGCCCCCTTCGTTGAAAAAGATATCGGCATAATCTCACCGAATAGCGCGTTTCCAGTTGTCCTCCCGATTGATCGCTCCGATTCGCTCCTTCCCGTCCCCCACGGTTTCCGTACACCGGTATAACATTCTTCCCAGTCTAATATCCCATAATAAAAAAAAAAAAAAAAAAAAAAAAATCCCATATTCCGTTACGGCACTTCACTCTTGCTCCTACCCTTCCCAAGAGATCGCACCCTATGATACCCTCGTACTCGCGCGGCATCTTCCCAATCACGTGTATTTTCAAATATTCCACCTTTTTCGCCCACCTATCCAATCCCATCGTCAATTCGCCTTCGATTTTACACGGCCCTCCCAGGGTGATAAGCTTGCACACGCATGCCCGGATCTGCGACGCCCCCTCGCCGACACACAATCTGTCCACCGCTTTCCTGCTGAGAACAGTACAGGAACTCCCCGTGTCTACCAGACAACTAACTCCTCTCGCCACTCGAATAATGGGTATACCGCCGTAATTCCCTCTCTTATATATATATTTATATATATATATAAAAGTTAAGGCCTGGGTGGGCACTATTGGTATACAGTCTTAATACCAAATCCTCGGGATGTAAACATATGTGTATAGGATTAAGAGCTACGAATAAAGCAGTCTTGTACCAACGTTTGATCTCATCATTTCTATTACCTGTTTCTCGATCTTTTTTTAATTAATTTAATTTAACTAAATTAACTAATAATTATCACGAACGTTAACTTATATACACCTACATAGGTATCTATATAGCGGAATCCCAAACAGTAGGTCTCAGGACACTTTGGTACAGCTATAGTCTGAGTGATGTAGCCGAGCTGGAGATCAGGTGTACGTTTTACGTACGCTTTTTACTTAGGTGAAATTCAAATGTTTGCCTAGGTTGATTCCTAGGTAGCAAATGTTGTTGCTTACATTGTACCCTTTCCCACCTATTTCGAATGTTATTGGGAGCTTTCTTTTCCCATTCTGGAAAGAGAAGACGGTCCCTTGTGTCTAGCCTGGTCGACTCTAATATTGATGGCACTAAACCTATCAGCTATGAGTTGACTAGTGCGCTCTGCAGTGCTTTCGCCGGGTTAAGACTGATGTTGTAGACTCCAACATCGTCCGCATACGCAGGCACATCACAATTGGGGTATGATGTTCCTACGATGTGTGCAGTGTATGTATTAAACACCAGAGGGCCCAGCACCGACCCTTGGGGGACTCCGGGTGTAAATTCTCTTCTGGTGGTAGTGGTGGTTTCTATTCGCACTGAGAAAGTTCTGCCTGTGATATAGGAAGTCACTATGTCCTGAAGCTGTTCGGTGAATTCATATTCCTTCAGACGTTGCAGAATTGTGTCGTGGTCTACTGAGTCCAAAGAGATCATCGCAGTGGCTCTGTATGTTCGTCGCAACGTGCTGCTGAAGTCTTACCAAATTGCAGTCTGTGCTTATTTGTTTAGTGCATAGACGATAACCTCGGTTAGGAAAGCTATCTGTCGATCCACTTCCTCTGCCGTCGTCTAACCGGATCGTGAACTAGCCCCCTCTCTTTATACTGATGCCAAAGATTTATTGATAAAATATAGAAATGTTTTATGGCCCGTGAAGAAGGTAACTTCTACGTGTTTGTGGTGATGAAGTTGGCAGAACAGTACACAATATAATATTCATCCAACACGTGTTGGTACTTGTGCCTTAGTAAACTACTTTCATCAAAATCGTTTTCGCTGCTGTAACGGAACCCTTAATTGCGTGCTATATCATACTTGGCTTACTGTTAAATAGGCTGCAAAAACAATTTCAGGCAGTGACCTCTCCCAAATAAGTGTTGATTCTTTTTTACGAAATTAGAAAATCTTAATGTCCATCGAGGAGTTCAATTCTCACGTTAGGAAATTTTATTTAGGCTTCCGCTTATGGCTAGAAAAGGAAGGTAATTTCTTGATTTATGCCTGCAGTCATTGGTATTTCTACAAGGAGGGGGCAGTAGTCGCGCATTAGCGCCCAGCGTTTGTTTGTAAGGCAACTCGTGGTTTTATGTAGCATGGGTCATTAATATTCTGGTCTAATGCTGTTAACTATTATATGTACTTTGGGATATCATCAACTTTTCCTTTCATCATCCAGGAGACAACTCGGCAAGTAGTCAAATCTGCTACCAAATCGCGTTAAAAAATTATGGGATCTTTCACTGATTTTCATAGTAAATCGCCCAGTTCGTCACCCTTTTTTATTTATTTATTATCTTCAAATTCAATTGAACTCACCTTATAAATTGAGTGTCTATATTTAACCACTGCCTTTATTTCTGCTGCTTCATCAGTTGTTTCGCCACAAAACATACGCAACTGCGATATGTGTATTCGGGGCTTACTGCTGTAAAACTACCTATGCATTACAATGTCGGCTTACCGTTACTTAACCACCAGCATTATAATGCATTAAGCTCAATAATGATTGGTAATACTTTAGAATTTAATAAATAGATTAAAGACAAAAAGGAAATATGACTGATTGGCGGCGATAGTTTAGTCCACCTTTCGTTCATCAAACGTATACCGAGTCAGATAGATAATAAAGTACTTAATAAATATCCTCAATTAATAATCAAAAACCCTATATTAACTTTTAGGATTTCTAGGTATTGGGACAATAATAAGACATCTGAATAAATTTGCTTGAGAAATAAATCATACAAACTGGGAAGAACTATGAAAATAAGATTTTCTTAAATGTAATAGGAATACCATACATGAAGAAAGTAAACAAAATAACAATTACAAAAAAATATAATAGATTGAATCATTATGGCATGGTATTTACAATACTTCGCAACGCCTATGGTACATTAAAACTCACTGTAACCTCCAATGATGAGCACTAACAATGCTGCCCTTGCACCTTTGGCTCCGTTCCGCCATAGCCATTAGAGCTGTTGCCGAAGTCATAGAGCTGTTCCCCACAGAAGTCGCCAGAAAAGTGTAGGATTTTAGGGGAGGAAATGGTTGCTTACAAAAAACAAGGGGACCATAAGTCTCAACTGAGGTACACGTTTCTACTAAAAATGTAAAATATAATGAGTATTACAAAACTCCTCCATTCTTTAAGATTCTTGTTCCATCAAAAATTAGGCGCACAGGTTCAAGTTGAACTAGAGTGTGGTAAAATCTGCTGGTGGAAGATATTTTGTTTGGATGCTAAGGTAGGGTTATACTCGTAGGTGATAGTGGGATGTGGAATACAGGTGTCTTTGAGATTACAAAATTTGGTTTTTATATAATACAATAAGGTTAGTATTCCTTTAGTACCTATAATGCTATAAATTATAAAATGTATTGATCAATTGTTAATGTTAGTAGTTGGATTTTTAGCATAATTTGACCTTAATTAGGATCTATTAATTCGGAATTATTATACATTGTTATTTTATAAGGTTCTTGGTATTGGTGTATTGTTTTATATTCAGAGTCTATAATATGCATGCGTATCTTAGGAAGTTCTGAAAAACATTCGTTACTATTATAGATATATTTACTAGGGATATAAGAGGTAAGTAAATAGTATTTTTTTTGTTGCAATTGCCTAACTTGCGATTGTTTATAATAATATATGAATTAATATCGTCAATATAATTGATATTTTATAGTTTATAGGATAGTTTATGTTAATTATAGTTACATTGGACTTAATAACATATTTTTTTTTTTATACATTCATTAAGCAGTAAAGTAGGGTTAGTACAATAATAGCTATTCATAAGCTAGTTACAATTAATGTTATAAAGATCCTCCCAAGTACTAGTGTTTTTTGTACTAGTGTATTAATAGAATAATAAAGATTATTTTTATTTACAGGAATTGGTATGAGCAATGAGGTTCTTACATTTGGTTCTGCTAGTGGCAGGTCTACAAATACATGGAGTATTTTCTCAAGTGTAGTACAATGTATTTTGCTCATAAGCCATAAAATTTCTGCTTTTCTTGAAGCTAATGCTACATTTTGGTGTATGACAAGTAGTATTTGAGACAAAGGGAATAATGTGTTATTCCTAATTTACATAGTTCCATTGTTAGTGTTTCAAGTCATTTAGTTTGTTATATAAGTGTGTTAAAGTTATGTAGATGTCGTGAAAGGCTACCTACCTCATTACCAATGTTTATCATATTGCCTCTGTAGCGATCACCAACCATATATGTAAATTACCCTATACTCTGGTGCATAATGTATTATAATATAAATGCAAATCTTTGTAAGCTTCTTGTAATAAACCAGGTGGGTCCATGCGGCAGTTGTAACAAGGCAGATAAACAGAGGGTCGAAGGCCGCCTGCAATAAACCTGAGGGTAAGCCACCTGCCCCCTCATAAAACAGGATCTGTAGACCTCTGGTCGACTTCCGGCGGTCATAAAATCTAAAAGCCATGCCATAAACAGTTCTTTAGGGGACGAGCGATCACGTATCTCGGTAGGTGTGACATCATAAAACATACCCCGTTCAGCCGGCTCCACCTTCCACTAGGAAGGGGGACCAGTACTTAAATCAGGAAGTTAGGCCCTGTAGGTCTACTCTCTCTGCCACACTTCTGGGCAGTCACTCTGTCTCGCAGTCCCTTGCAGACGGTCAGACGCCTCGCTACTGTTACACTGCCGTGCCCCGTTCGAACTCTGAACCGGTCTTATTCTTTATGAAGCCTCTGTACCCCTTTTCTTTTGAACATAGTGTATTGTCGGGACACATACCTATCATAAATGGAGTCAGATATTAAATGCCGACATGGAACAATGGTCCATGTTATAAACTACAACAATCCGCACTTGTCACCAGGGCTAGAGCGATTAGGCACTCCCCTAGTGACGCCCCCGACAATTGGTGACCCTCGACGTGAACGAGAAGCTCGACCTGATCAAGACACCCGACAGCCTCTAACCCTATTAAAATTGTCATTTATTAATTTAATATCCGTCTTGAAAGTTTCCATAATTTGTTTGTTCATATTTACTCTCTGTTCAATAATATGTTCTGTTTATAATTCCTCTTTTTCATTTTCTATTTTTTGTTTTATGATTTCGTAGAGTTTCTGTTTTTCGTCATGGTACTGTTGTACAAATTATTCAGTAATATTTTCGTTTATTTGAGATTCTTATTAGTTATTTTTTGACTTTTCATAGTTCGTGATATTTCTATTAGTGTAGAATGTTGTATGTTTAGTAATCCTAATAAGTTTGAGTTTTGTGGGGTTATATAGTAAGGTGTAATCATAAATTTAGCTTTTATTGGTATACGTTCGTATTTAGCCTTTCTGCATATTACGCATTGGTTTATGTAGTCGTAAATAATTTCTTTCATTAAAGGAAAGTAATGTAATTTTCTTAGTTTGTTATACGTCTCTGAAGTTCCTGTGTGTGCAGGTTTTCCAGTAGGATAGTTAGTTATCAGTTCTAATGGTATATGTCAAGTAGTATTTGAGACATAAGGGAAGAATTTGTTATTCCTAATTTACATAGTTCCATTGTTAGTGTCAAGTCTTGTTTTCCAGTGTTCTTCTTTGTTTTCAATGTTCATTGCCATATTTTTGTATCTTTTTAATTTTATAGTTGGATAATTTTCTTGTATTGTTCGTGATATTATTTTAAATATTTCGTTGTACCTAGGATTCGGTATGGGTAAAGATGAGTCACAGTAGATGCCATAAGTTGTTTTAGTTGTAACATTTGTTCAAACAAATCATGTATATCTCGTTGGTTTTGTATAGTCAGTTCATGTCTTTGTTTTCCAAATGGTTTCGAAAAGTTAATAGTTTTTTTTCCTCTCTATATGGTTATTTGATGTTTTTATATGTTAATTATTTTTTCATTATCTATTACCCAAATTTGGACGTTTGTATTGTAGCTAACTGTATGTACTTATTGGCATTTATTTATTATGTTGCATGTACTTATTGGGTCCTTTTCTGTTGGGGTAATTTCCATTTGTTCATTAGTATTTTCAGTATTTTGTGTTTATGTTATTTGCGGTATGATGGATTCAAGTTCACTTATTAATGAGTTGTAGTCTGGATTGTTTTGTTAGTATGAGTTTAATTCCTTCAAAGTCAAAGTCCTATCAACATGATTAACTTCAGTTAGATGTTCATGTTGTCTTGATAGTAATTCAGCTACAAAGTTTGTCTTTTCTGATATATGTTTAATGTCGAATTTGAATTCGTTTAGTTTCCATATCCATTTCATGTTACGGGTGTTAGTATTTTCCATTGTAAAGATCCATTTCAGTGGTCTATGGTCTGTTTGTAATAAGAATCGTGAACCGTATAAGTATGGTTTGAAATGTTGTGTTAACCATACTACTGCTAATAAGTCCTTTTCAACGGTGGAGTGATTAGGTTCAGGGGGTTGTAAAACTCTTGAAGCAAAAGCTACGTGTTTTACCCCTACTTTGTCCTTTTGTGATAGTACAGATCCTATTGCTTAGTCACTAGCGTCTGTTGTTAGTATAAAAGGTTTGTTGGGGAATTAGGTATTAATGGTTTTAATTCATCCCATGCCTGTTTTATTTCTTTGGTATAATAAATTTTTGTTTTTATTGCTTGCGATATGAGTCTAGTAACAGTAGCGTAATTTTTAGTAAACTTTCTGTAGTATCCAATCATTCCCAGAAATTGTCTAATAGCTTTATCATTATTAGGATAGGGTAAGTTTGTAATTGCTTCGATCTGTTTTCAGTCCTCTAGGCGTTACAATATGTCCTAAAAATGGTAGTTCCGTCTTAAAAAACTCTGTTTTGTCTAGTTGAACAGATAAGGTGTGTTCTTTCAGTTTCCTGAACACATTTTCTAAATGTTTGACATGGTCGTCTGTCTTGTCTCAGTTTATGATGATGTCGTCTACATATACCATGGTGGTGGGTATATTTGCAATCATCATATTCATTGCACGTTGGAAAGTAGGAGGTGCATTGCATAAGAAATAAGACATTCTGAGCTATTCGTAGTGTCCGTTTTCTGCATTGAGAGCAGTTTTCGCTATTGAGTCTGGATCCATTTCGATTTGATGGGATCCTGATGCTAAGTCGATAGTCAAAAATATTTTTGCTTTCTGTAGTTTGTTCACTTAGTCTCCTATGCTTGGTAGACTTGTCTTTTATAGTCATTTCGTTCAGTTTTCGATAGTCAATTACCCGTCATGTATTTGTTATTGATATTGTACTGGGTATCTGCAGTTTCTAGTATAGCATGGATTGTGGTTAGTTGTATTAATTTTGTGTTTAATTAAGTTTGTTGATCTCAGTTTTTCTTGGTCTGTTTCGTTATCGATGTGTTCGGTTCTAAGTAATGTTTTTATCGTTTGTTTGTCATCGATATAATTGGTTTCATTTCTTTATAATTATTATTTTATTGAACGTATTTCTTCTCTTCTTTTTCTTTTATTTTCCGAGTGTATTTGGTCTCTTTTATCTTTTTATTTAATACCATTTATATAGTATTCGTTGGTATCACATTTTATTTCCATATTCTTTCATTGTTTCATATCGGAGTGGGATATCATATTTTTCACTGAAGCGGAATATGAGGAATTTAATTTTTGCATGGACTCCTAGTAAAAATGCTCGAGATCTACTATTGCACTTTGTGTCCCCTCGTCTCTTCCTGTGGGGGTTTTCATGACAAAACCTCCCGACTTATTTTACTTCCTTCGGGTAAAGAAGTTGGGTTAATGTAATTTTAAGTGGCTCCGGTCTCAAGTAACGATAACTTGCCTTTTTTGTCCTTTAATTTCGGTAGGTTGTCAGTGTGATTTAGTTCGTATACGGGTCTAATGGATCGCAATCGTTTGGAACTAATTCTAAAAAATTGTTTTGTTTGTCTTCTAATTGTTGTAGTCTTTCTGTTAGTTGTCTTATAAGTTCATCTTTGTCTGTTTCGGGATGATGAACTTCTCTCCTTGTTGTTCATTTTGTATAATTTGTTGTTGTGGTTTGTTGAAGTATTGTCTTTGTTCATGTGGTTTCCACGATTGGTTGTGTCTCTCGTTATTGTCTCGATTATAGTTTGGTGTATACCGTTGGTAGTTTTGTTGTGGTCTTTGTTGATAATTTTGTTGTCTTTGGTCTTGTCTCGGTTCCCAAGTTAGGATCGTAGTTTCTTCCTAGATTGTTGCGGTTTCTCTGTTGTTGGTTATGATGTTGTCTAGATTTTTGTCTGTTAGTTTTGTAGGAAGTCTCTTCCATTATTTCCATAGTGGAAGTGGTTAGCGTTCTTTGTAAGTCACGAAGGTTATTTGTAATATTAAATCGTACTAAGTTTCTCAGTTTTGGTACGAATTGTTTTATGCAATGGTTAGTTATCAGTTTGTCGTATGCATTCATTTCGTATGTTTACTGCATCTGTTCTTTTGAATCGTCCGTGATAATTCGTCCTTCCAATTCATTTCGTAGTTATTATTCTGTTTGTAAATGTTAACGAATATTTGTATCTATGCATTGTCATTCCTAATATTTCCGTTATTGAACGTTCGATAGTTTTGTTGTCCCGGAAATATCTCTTCAGTTCTGTTATAAACTCGTCAATTGAGACATAATTTCATCTTCCAAAAAATATTGCTTAGTCTGTGAGTTTGTTTGATTTAGTGTAGCTCAGTAGTTGTCTTGAATTGTATTCTGTGCGTGGGTTGAAGAGTGCTCCTACTGTAGAGGCGACATATAATAATTGGTTTAAAAAAGTTACTAAGTCGCTTGAGTTTCCATTAAATTCAGGAATTTGTTGAAAGTCAGTGGCTTTAATTACTTAATTAGTTTCTTCCATGTCTTCTGTTTCTTAAAATGTTAAGCTTGTCAGTTACTGATGTCATAAAGTCAGAATGTGTATAATAATTATATTTACCAAGTGAATGGTGTCTTCAGTGAAGTCCAGCTTTCTTTCTTCCTTCAACTTCCTCACGTATATAACGAATTTCTTGAGGTGGTTCCCTGGTGACAATCTATTGAAATAGATCAGTACCTAAAATCGGTGAATTCCTGTACTGGTGGGGTTTCATTCTAGAGGTATTTGTATCGGCCTTCTCACGCTATTGGAGTGGTTTCAATGTCTGTTGCCAAATGAGGGATCTTTAGATGTGGACTGCCATGAATTTACCGAGTATACTGCCAGGTGCCTGTTCGGGGCGCCAGTTAAATAACCTTGTAGAGGAGAGTCTTTTAAAAAACTTTATTATGAATAACAATCAAAACCGTGTTGATTTTAATATACAAATATTAAGAGAGCAGTTAACATACTGGGGTGAATGTCTAGCAGCTAATGGGGTGTCTGGCCCGAAGCAGGTAAGAAAAGAGTAGGATTTTAGGGGAGGAAATGGTTCCTTACAAAAAACAAGGGGACCATAAGTCCCAACTCAGGTACACGTTTCTACTAAAAATATAGTTAGATAAGATATAATGAGTGTTACAAAACTGGATCTAAAGCCTTGGTTACACGGTGACCGTTTAGTGTCACTACCGCGACATTTAACAACTGTGGCAGCAACTTCCATGGTTTAATGAGTGTCATAATGAGAAAACAATGCAATGGTTGAAATGAACAATGAAAATAACAAAATGTAAAATTTACCTTTTTAGCTACGTATAAACGTATCTAACTAGTTTGGGCCCTAAAGCCTTGGTTACACGGTGACCGTTTACTACAGTAATAATGAGAAAACAATCCAATGATAGTCACAAACAATGAAACAAACAAAATTACGTTTTGTTTACAAATTTAGCTTTTTCGCTACGTAAAAAACGTATCAAGTAATAAAACGAAAAATTGTTGTCTACAGCAACTTTTTTGAACCTTTTTTGACTCGTAGCACACTTTCAGGTCGTCTGTGGTGCTATCTCCCTTTCCACCAAACTCACTTGGAGTAAGTATAACTGACACACCTTGAATTTCCGGAGTGATTATGTAACACAAGAAAAAATCGGGCGGAATCGAAAATCTAGGTGGACAAAAATCGTATCCCGTTTTGAGAACTGTCTGATTGATACCGAAATTCGGCAATTAATGTTTTTTGGTATCTAGATTTTGAGTTTAAAGTTCAGGAAATAGTAGTGCGCAGAATAGAGAGTCGATGTTTTTAATATGCAAATGTCGGAAGTTTTTACTTCAAATTCGTAATATACATAAAAAAAAACGTAGGAACTTATTCAGGAAAGGAAACAAAGACTATGTTGTGTTAAAAGATATTACTTTTATTTGTTTATGTAACATTATATATGATGCATTATCATATTACAGGTACGTCACTGATTGGTCGTACATTTGTGAACCAGTACGAGGTCTTATGCCGCCATCTTCATGTACTATTCAGTGATGGATAGTCAGTATATTTGTATAAACAAGTGGGGGGGGGGGGACAATCATGACACATACCGGGATGGTGAAAGCACCATCTACTATTTATTCTCTTCTAGAGGGTCTTTCATTAAGCGCTTTCTATCTTTAAATTTAAATAAAACAAAGTGTGTGTGAGATATCATCAAAATGTTTTATTCGTTCGAAAGGCCTATAGAAGCCATTATGTATGGAATATAACATCGTGCAAATATCCGCCGCGGCTTCGCTGGGTGGCGTGCATCAGAAATGTCCAATTTTCTGGAAAACTGAAGTAATTAAATTAAGGAATAGCTTTAGGGTTTAGTGACCTTGCACAGAGATGAGGATAAAAAGTGTACAGCAATTATTTCGTAGCTATTATGTAATGTCAATTTATTAACTCAAAACCCTTGAAAGTTGATTTTTTATTTTTTGGCATAGCTTAAATAAGGAGACTAACGATAACTTTAACCAAAACAAAAACCAAAAAAAAAACTAGTCATTGTCTCTGAAATTCACATATATGATAATTAAAGATAGCATCATTAAAGATTTATTTTTTCAATTAAAAGGAAAACCAACGTAAATATTTGAGTTTTGTCTAACAAAAGTGAAGTACCATTGATATTTTAATTAATTTTCCTGATAAGGAGAATAATCCAAATTTTATATTTTAGATTTGTAAACAGGCAGAACTAAGGAGAATATTGGAGTAGGGATCCCCCCACCAAAAGTATTAAACTAAAATTTAGACTACTGTTAGTAAGAGGACATACAGGCAGACTCGAGTGTATTATTCCCTTACATTATTTTAGTTACCTGCATACATTAATTTTTAAAGTGGGAGTTCATAGTTAACCTTGAATTTAGAAGCCAAGAAAGGTTGAGAACAATTGCTGTAGACAACAATTTGCGTTTTCTAGTTGATACGTCTTTTACGTAGCTAAAAAGGTAAATTTTACATTTTGTTATTTTCATTGTTCGTATCAACAATTATACTGTTTTATCATCATTAATCAGATTGACAGATCGTCAGACTATGAGTTTACTAAACAATCTTAGGTACATGTTTTAGTATACGAATTAAGAGATTGATAGAATACAGCTGAATAATAAAAACCTTCTGTTAAGTAACCTTCAGGTATTTTGCAATAGAATAAACTTGTAGTTATCATTAATTGGCCAGTCATGCGTCGTGCGATATATTTGTTTTACCAGTGGAAGGGAAGTAGCGGAAGTTGGGTCGTAAGATAACAGAGCATGTTGTGTGTTTGGATAAACATGCAGCCTTCCTTTTGCAAGTGTCTGAAGAGATGCTCGAGAATCATACTTTATTTTTCCACCTATTTAATAACAACATAGTGTTTATTTTTTCAGACGAGTAGCCAAGGTTATTATTGGTTTAGGCGGGATTTACACGGGGGCAGTTTTCTGTCGTGGTATTACTGTCACTGACCACACAGTGTGGCAGATGCGTAGTGACCTTGTCTACTCAATGACAGTCAGTTGGAAAAATATAGAATTGGCGGCTGCAAGTGCTGCGGCTGTTTGGAAATTATAAAAATTAAACGGCATACTAATAAAAAAAAAGAATGTGAACTAGAAATTGGAATCTCGGAAGAAATAAACTAAGAGGAATCAATTTTTGTGCTTCTATTCCTTTGTTGTACCAACATTGAAGCGTTGAAGGAGGGATCTCTCTGCCGCTAACTCAGGATCAAATTTCCTCTATAAACAGGAGGACCTTTGATACTGCTCCGAGAATTAAGTACTATTAAAACGCTGGTATTACTCACTTTCCATTCCAAGCGCAGACATAAAAAAACAATATTCAGAAACTATCAAAACAATCACAACCGCCACAATGTTTTCCCGCGCGTAAAATGGGGGATAAGGCGTGATAATTCAATGTAAAGGCATATAAATATGGCAGGTGACATCATGACATCATTAACTGCCACGACAGGTATTGTCAACTATCAGGTCAAACCTAATTGTGCGACAGTAAATGCTGTCATGTAAACGTAGATACATGTAGCGACCGCTAACTACATAAGATAAATCACCCTCTACTCTATTTTATATATTGTAAATTAGTTATAATATGTTGTAAACAAATGTAAATAATATTATCAAACCATATAATGTAATATAAGTCATATCAGTGTAAATATGGTAAACAATAGATGACATAGCTGCAGACGAGTTCAGAGGATGCCAGGGGTTCCTATAATTCAGGCAACGGAGGGGCTGGTCCTGTTCTAGAACCTTCCAGCCTTTTCCAGGCCTGCAATGCGATTGGCTGCTTTGGGCTATATATACCCCCTAGTTTCGGCCGACATTTGATTAAAGCTGATTGGCTCGCCTTTGGACTAGTACTTGCAACTGCGCTGGTTTCAAGATTTGGCCTTCTCATTTATGAAAACCTCTGCATCGCTCTTCCCTAACCTTGCTATGTCATAGTCCGGCGCTGTCCCTCCTAGTGGGATTCTCTGCCTATCTCGCTAAAACTGGCATCTCCTTGGAAGAGATGGAAGAGACTGTTTACACCATGGCAGTTGCTGGCACAGTTGTTAACTGCCGCGGTATTGACAGTAAAAGTTCACCGTGTAACCAAGGCTTTTGTGACTAAACAAGTTAGATTCATTAACACGAAAGTGATCTGCAGGCTTTCAAACAGTAAATGATCATCTCAGATTTATTTTTGTTCTTACATCTCCATAATATATTCACTATTTGTTCATTTACGTCTCTGAATTCGCAGTTTTGGCTCCCTGCTTCGCTTTTTTATTTTGGATGATATAGGAGCTTCTTGATCTAATTAAAAATATGTCATTTTTGGTCTTTCCTTCTAGTCTCCCAAATATTTCATTACCTGAAAGAAAGTTCTATCCATTCTCATTCATTCCTTATCACTGTTTTCCTTATTTACAGCTAGAATAATGAAAACAGGTTTGCCGTTTTCACAACACATCTCTGCAAGAAGTTAAAGAGGGTTAGGAAGAAATTCTTCAGCCTCGGACACCTACTTCACTAGCCCCCTGACGGAGACTGACGGACCTACTTTCATCTACACCCAGCCGAGAGATCGAGGCCGATCTCCGAAGCTACCGAAGCTACAAGACCCCATCTACCTGTTTAAGCAGGGTCAACCTTCCGACCGAGAGGCCGACTTATTTCAGGCCCTTCCGGGGCGGGCCAGGCTTGACCTGGCCGACTACAAACCATTGCCTAGGTACCCCTAGGCTCCACCCTCGGTAGACTCTCACTACCTTCCAGATTCCACTCGCCTCCTTTAGGCATTCCACACCCTATATCCTTCTCATACATCCTTCAAATGGGGGACTCCCCTTAGTGAAAGGCACTCATTAGCCCAAAATAATTTTCCTTTATTTTTCCCACATCCTATTTTATAAGTTTAAGAGCTAAGAAAAAAAGAAAACCCATTTTTTTTGCATATATTATATCCAATATACATTATACATTGTCTACATTTATCTTTCAAAAAAAAAAAGTGATGGGGCCCACCTTAGGGATCATAATAACTTAAATCCATGTCCTCTTGTTAAAAAATAATACAATTGAAATATAGATTCTAAACAGATAAATCTATTTACAATGGACGGCGTTCCTTCTAGTCTCCCCAATATTTCATTTCCTGAAAGAAAGTTCTATCCATTCTCATTCATTCCTTATCACTGTTTTCCTTATTTACAGCTAGAAAAATGAAAACCGGTTTGCCCGTTTCTTTTGTATTATTAAGCTATTTTCATTTCCATTGTTGATATTGTTAGGTGACTAATTTGTCCTTTTGCCATCGTAACTTTTATAGAGCTCCCAGGTGAGAATTTCACCTCATATGCGCCACC
The DNA here is from genome assembly GCA_930367205.1 of Acanthosoma haemorrhoidale. NCBI lineage: Eukaryota > Metazoa > Arthropoda > Insecta > Hemiptera > Acanthosomatidae > Acanthosoma > Acanthosoma haemorrhoidale. Next base: position 126,033,235 of record OV884011.1, on the reverse strand, counting down.
TTCATGTATCAACTCGTAAGGATCATACTTTTCTCCATTGCTACGTATGGAGAGCAGTCCAGGTGGTGGTTGGGCTGGGTGGTTTTAGTCATCACAGGCCTTGCCACTCGAGATGGCCACATTTGAAGTAATATTCTCCATATCTCAGGATCTAACATCAATACTCGGATTCCTTTTCCATATTACCACCACTCCGTACCTTTCCAATCCAAGCTACCAAACATATTAACGACAGTTCTCACCCTGCTTCCCATGTCCTTTTTACACAAGCCATCCACTGAATTTTATTATTATTCATCCTTTTATTTAATCTAGGCATGGATGTTGTACTATATTATATACTCACCGGTTGTTATTATTAGTAAACGTTATTTATTTCTATTAATTTCACAATTATTTGCTTATTTTTATCCTCTTCATCTTACCTTACAGTTTAAAAACAGATGCTATGATAGACTGGTTATATGATTTAAATCAGGTATGGGCAACCTTTGACATGTTATGGGCCAAACTTTAGTGTGCAAATACGTTCGCGGGCCGCGTTTAAAAGTAGTGCATTTTAAAGTAGTGTTCATAATTTTTAGCGATAGATATCAGTCAGCCATGAAATAATACGACAATGTTATTACAACACAATTTATTAAAATAACAAAATGAAATGAAAAAATAGGTACCTACAGCATTAAATTAAATCGTTAAATTTAGAATTGTTACAAACTACGAAAGTTAAATAGCGACACCGAAATCAATGAGACACTTGAGCTTGAATTTGGGAAACTAATTCATCGATGTTTGGATTAATTCCACTGGTACAAAGACGTAAAGAATTTTCCAAATTATCGTCAGTCAGCCTTGTACGATGTTTTGATTTATTAACTTTCATCAATGAAAAGAACTGTTCGCATTTATAAGTACTGCCAAACGCACAAATCAATCTTCTTGCAAATTTTCTAAGCTGCGGAAAATGGTCTTCTTCGAGGTATTTTTTGTAGAAATCGCACAACTCCACGTCTTCAAATTTAGATTTTAGGAGTGAGTTTTCTTGAATCTCGATCAACTCCATTTGCAAGTGTATTGGAGCATTTTGTACATTACTTTTTGTTGGAGTAGCAAATAAATTGAAACAGTCTTCCATGTGTTTGAAATCGCTAAATCTGATCGAAAATTGCTCCGACAGTAACTTGAGTTCTTCAGCATATTGAGCGTAAGCAATATTTTCATACGCAGAGAGCGTGGTGAAATGGTAACTGTTACCAGACAGCATATGTGCCTCCCACAAGCGGATTTTGTTCTGAAACGCTTTCAAATGGCTGTACAAATCATTTACTAACTGTCCTTGTTTTTGAAGTTTCAAATTTAAATCATTCAAATGGCCTGTAAGGTCGACAAGAAATGCTAAGTCACATATCCATTTTGCGTCACTCAATTCAGATAGTGGTTTATCTTTTATTTGCATAAATTCTGCTATCTCATTTCTAAGCTCGTAAAACCGTTTCAGCATTTTCCCTTTGCTTAGCCATCTGACTTCACAATAATATGTTACGTCGTCATACTCGGCTGATATTTCATCCAAAAACGCCTTGAACTGACGATGGTTAAGCCCTCGGGATCGAATAAAATTGATGGTTTTTACTACCACATTCATAACATTCTGGAGTCGAATGGACTTAGAACACAAGTTCTGTTGGTGGATAATGCAATGAAGGACTATCAAACCATCTTTTTGCACATTTAATTCAGTTGCTTTTTCATTCAAAATTCCGATGAAACCTTTACGTAAGCCGACCATAGAAGGTGCACCATCTGTGCATACTCCAACTAATTTCGACCATGGCAAGCCAAAACTTGTGAATACCTTTTGAACTTCATTAAAAATGTCCTCTCCTGTAGTGGTTCCTTTTAGCGGCTGTAAAGCAAGCAATTCCTCAGTAATAGTGAATTCTTTATCAACACCTCGAATAAATATAGCCAGTTGAGCTATGTCAGACAAATCGGTGCTCTCGTCTAATGCTATGGAAAATGATTCAATACCAGTCATACGGCCAGTCAATGTTGTTTTTATATCATTAGCCATCATTTCTATACGTCGTACAACGGTTCGTCTTGACAAACTAATTTTTTCAAATTCATTTTTCTTTTCAGGACACAAAACACTGCAAACTTCTGACATACACTCCTTGATAAATTCTCCTTCGGCAAATGGTTTCAATGACTTTGCCAATTTTGAACTAACTATAAAACTAGCTTTCACAACATTATCAAGTTGTGTTCTTTGTCTATGAAATATTTGCTGCTGTTTTTCCAAATTTGCGGTAAGTTTCTGGATTTTGTCTTTTCTTATTTGTCCTGTCAGTGAGAGCAGCGTAGGATGCTTAGTTGAGTAATGCCTCTTTATATTGAATTCTTTCATCACCGAAATGGATTCATTACACATCAAACAAATAGGCTTACCATTGTGCAAGATAAAGAAGAATTCTTCAGTCCATTTTTCTTGAAACTGGCGACCCTCTGCATCTACTTTTCGTTTCCTTCCACCAGACATCATTTTCATTTACTTATCGTTCGATAAACTTAATAAGAAAATAGGTATAATTAGTAAGCACTCAAGATGCACACAAAGTCACAAAGCAAACTTATCACCACGGTAGCTCGAATAGGACTGAACTAAGTTCCGGCCATCCACCCGCTTATATAGGCAAAATGAAGGAATGATCTAGAATCGTCTAGTGTAGAACAATACAATTGCGAAGCAATAATCCTTTGTTGCGCCGCCAGTGTGGCGGCAAACATCAATGGCTTTGAACTTTGATGTTTGCCGCCTCACTCTTTGATGATCACCGCCACTCGGCTTGCTCGCTCACTTGATTCCATGAGTATGAGTAAGTAGTGTATTTTTTTTTTTTAAATTGGGTTTTGCAAAATGTCTCGCGGGCCGGATCAAATCTTACAGCGGGCCGGATCCGGCCCGCGGGGCGGCTGTTGCCCACATACGATTTAAATCATCATGTACTATATTTTACATCAGCTAGAAACAGCTTATTTGCTATCTTTATAATATTCTCAGGAGACTGTGTTGTATAATAATTTCTTTTACACTTTTTTTTCATTTTGTTACATTTTTAGTTCTTGACATCCCTTTTCTAATTCTCATAACCACAGTAACTGCAATGCTGGTTGTCGGTGCTATCATTTAACGTGCTAATACTAATCAATTTCCAGTAAAATGTAAAATTCTTTAATTTGAAGGAATTCTCAGGAAAAGAGAGTACTTTTCAATGGCCTGCTCAGTAAAAAATACACTATCCTATTCAAAATTAAAACATACTCACAGACAGAACAACTCACAGAAATGATTCATGTACAGATCGCGAAGATCTGCTGAAGAGTACTGCTTAAGATAAGATAATGACTCGGACAGTCGTGTCAGATCTGCACTAGAACCACCATGACGAGGCCTACCTGGTACGAGTTCAGCTGTGAACCCGCTGTTTTCGTGTACACCTTCGCAATTTCGATTTACTCCGTGCTGATCCAAGAATTCATCTTGCAAAAGACCTGCAGTCCCCTTGAAGAACCAGAATCCATCATCCATTACATCTGTAACGACACCATTCTCCTCGCCAACGCGGCTGGTAAACAGTATAATCAAGTATTATTCATATATAAATTGTAGATAATATTTCGCCACCCCATTTTTTTAAACCACATGCTCCGCCAAATTTATTCATATTTGGTGAAGAGCAATCTAGCTCGACTAAGACAATTGATATGTATTTTTATACTATCTAGCAATAAGTGTGATTTAAATATAACTTTATGTATTTATATCATAATAATATATTATAACGATATGAAAAAATGATAAATAATAAACTTTACCTAATGTGAAAACACAAAAATTTATTTATTTGACCACTTAGAGTTGTAATGTTAATATATTTAAAATGATCACGTACGTGAACTTTTTTTTTCTTCTTTTTTTTAATTTCAAAACCCCTTTATTCAGCAACATTTTTACAATTTATGATGAAAATTCAATGAACAATATTTACTATGTTCTCCTCGTGCTGCATGCGCAGATGCATTGGAAGGAGGTAATATTTACAAAAACAATTTTCTATTTGAAGTTAAAATTACAATGCAATGTGTACAGGACTAGGTGATGGGGCTCAATACTAAAGTCAAAATAGTGTCTAGACGTAGTCGACAATTTTTTAAGTCAATAAAACGAAAATAAACACATGATCCCACGTGGCACCAAATGGTTAAGTCCACGTTACACATAAAACTAACAAAGTCAGGTTTTGTAATATAAGAAAACAAAATTGTGCAAAATTTAACATTGTGTATGAATCGACTTGGAAATGGGCCTGAGACAAGCCAAACACTCATACATTTGACCTAATTTTATATATTAAGTAATTAATATTTTACTTTGAACTATCTTTACACATTAAAACCCTTCTAATCTAAAAATACCCTGGGGAATTGTTGTAGTCATAACTGTTTCTATCTTCGGGAAATGTAACTAATTCTCGTACTCACAGTTGTCTTGAAATATGTAAATGCTCCTGTATTAACTTTATGAAATACAATTATTCCATCCGTTTCTATGTTGTGCTCCGCGACCCTCTTCTAAAAACTGCTCAACATTCTTCAGGAAAATAAGATGGAAGCTTCTCATACCTCTTGTCTCAATTCTTCAGCGATGCCCTGTACGTGTCCGTCTACCCCACGCTCCTCAGGGATGTATTTCTTACTCCTTCGGTTTCCGTTAAGGATACAGAAACTTGTTCTTTGGTCCGTATCCCCCCCTTGTTATAAAAATATACAATTGGAATATAGATTCTAAACAGATGAATCTATTTACAATGGGTCCTATAGCTTGCCTACATTTAATAACATGTTAACATTGTGATAGGCTAAATCCAATGTACATTATACATTGTCTACATATATCTTACAAAAAAAAAAAAGTGATGGGGCCCGCCTTAGGGATCATAAGAACTTAAATTCATGTCCCCTTGTTATAAAATTATACAATTGAAATATAGATTCTAAACAGATAAATCTATTTACAATGTTAGGCGTTCTTTAACCTCTAGTAATTGCTGGAGTTTTCCCAAGGTCCTCTATTTTGTTTGTCGTGCCACCGTCATAAGGATTGGTAGATTTGGGAATATCCGTATGTCTTTCGGAGGTGCCAGATATCCATGGCCCCCGGGGGAGTTTTTTCGTTTCCTTGATAAAAGTGATGTCCTCACTCACTATGACCATAGCAGAAATTTGTTCAAACGTTGGCTTCTTCGCAGAGAATAGGTGTGTTGTTTATTGGTGTAGGTGGTGGCATTCTCGTTTTAGCGCCGCTAATAGTCTTTGGCGATCGCTCCGTGTTGACGAATACCTTTGAAAGGGCTGAAAGCTGAACAATGAAATACCAAGTTGTGGCGGTTTTCCCCCCGGATTATTGACTTGGGTGTTAGGACCTGCTGCTGGTGCATGGGAAGCAGGTCGTACCTTATCTTAACCTCTATGTCCTTGGTAGTTTTCGGCGACACCACTCTCACAGCTTTCTTTTTTGAGACGGACATGAACACGTCGGTAATTGATTTGACTTGAGTCGGGGAAGTCTATAGGCTTGAGAGACGCGGTATCTACCTCCGTGCTAACCGAAGTAGGTCGTTCGTGCAGAAGATGCAGCCGTGCGGATTTCACAGTTCGGTCTTGCAATTCGTGTAAATGGAGACTTAAATTCTTTGGTCGTATGTCTCCTGGCATCTCCTAGGGATATCCCATGTCTTCTATGTTAATATCCGGGAACCGTGCCCTCATCAATACCCTAGCTGGCAATAGACATATAAATTCTCTGGCGTCCACCCGTGATTTCACCTTCGCCAGATAGATGGCGTAATCTTGCAATGGCGGATATTTATGTTGAGGTGGTGGTGCTATACCAACCGTTAATCCCTCACCCTAAGGTTCTAATTGTATAATCCTTTTGTGCAACTGGTCATAACTAGCCATTATGGTCCAAATTAATTATCTTTTATTGCTTCCGTCAAACCTTCTCAATAAAAAGAAAGAATAGCTGTAGTGGTCGATTTTTTTTATCACTAATGGGCTAACTACTTATGCAAAGTTATTCTTAAAAGCCAACTTCTGCTGACTTTGTTGCGACACAGGTGTACATTCTGGTTACCATTTTGTTAATATCTTGCTATCTGGGATAGGTTGCTACAATGCATATTGTGACAATAAAGTGTTGAGTTGTAAAGTAAATTCCAATTTTTATCGTCGGGATGCCCAAAGAATAATAATTCATTTGAATTTTTTTCTACCTAAAATATTTGTCGTTTATGCCACAACCATTATCCAACAGTAAATTGTCAAAATCAGTTTCTATAACAAGACACAGAAAAACAATCGGTCACCAAAGGGTAGAGGATATAAGGAAAGGACATATTTTCGCTACATTTTCGAATAATTATTTAATTGCTGTGGCTAAAGAGAGATGATCGCATTTAAAACATACCGTGCTATTTGCTTTCTTCTGTTTGTCTCACTGTACATAAAGTAAAATTTTGATGTCCAACGTTTTCAGGCCTGGAGTCACTGAAAAGCACACTTTCTGAAACACTCCCTGCTCTGGCATTGCTGCTGGCTGGATGCGGTAGAGACTCGACCGGACTCAACAAACCAATGATGTACGTATCATTGGCAGGCCAGATCGTCGGAGTCTCCCTGGAAGTGTTCTCCTCTTGGGACTGGACAGTGTCCGCCTGGAAGACTACCCTTGCCGATACACTCATCAACGGAGTGTTTGGTGGCCGCAAGCTCTTCTACCTGGGTGCGGCCTGTGTAGTCACCGATCTTTCCAAGCCGAAAGACAGGACTGCTAGGTGAGTATGGTGGAATAGCTCTAAGACCAAAATACTCATCAACAAAAAAGGGCTGAGTATAAAAAAAACAAACTTTATTTTAAATCTGTTAAATGGTAATACTATGGAACATTTCTTCCTAAGTCTTTACAACCACCCTCAACACAGTATTGCCAGATAACTAATTTAAAGTGAAAGTTTTTTTTTATTCTTAGCCCGTTTTTGTAAATTAATATTTTAAAAAATTGAGGACAGTACAACCAATTAACCAATTAGGTACATGGGATTTTTTGTTGGTTAGTGATGGAAATTTTTATATCACACAGTCCTGAAGATGTCTGAATTAGGTGAAATTTAGAAATAATGTAAAAATGAAATTTGGAGAGAGTAAATAGCATTCCAGTTCTTTTTTCATACAGTTTTTATTTAAATATACAAATGTCTCTAACAACAGTTTTTAATCGTTTATAATATTATAATTAATATTGTTTGTCGAAAAGGCGATATTCAGTGTCTGCGACGATTTAACGATTGAAATGAATTATTTTTTATCAAAAATTTAGAGTATTTTTCTTATACTTTTATAAGATTTGAGAAATTCTCCCCGAGTCCAATGTATATCCCTTGTAGCTATGTGTTTCTTTATTTTTACGTTATTTATTTCACTCATATTTATGTTAAAAATACAATTTAGTTCATGATCATCTAAAAATAAAAATATTTCTATAAAATAATTTCCATGCGACAACTACTTTAATATAAGTTTGAATCATTTTTACGATCACTGTAGGCAGACAGACGAAATACCGTACCTGTTTGAAAGTAAATGTAAAGACCCTCTCTTTGGGGGTAAGATCTAGGCCGTTAAGAATAGCCACAATTTAATTAATTAATAATTTGCAATAAGATTATCAGTCTATTTTAACTATTATCCTTTTTTCAGACTTACATTAAACTTGGGCGCGGCAGTAGCGGGAGCTTGCTTGGCCAATGGCCTATCACACCAGATCCTCAAGAACCTCGGTTACCGGAAGTCCTTCCTGCTGGTGGAAGTACTCTTGATGGTGTCTGCAGTTCTGGTAGCCTACATCTTCGAGGACGGGACTAAGAAGATAAACAGTAAGAGTTGGGATGTGTACGGGAGGCTGAGGAGTGTCTTCAAATCAAGACCTAACAATAAGGCTATCTGGCTCATGGTCATCAGCTGTTCCTTGGTATCTGTCTCTGATGCCGGTGAGTATGTCATTATTATACAAGTTTCCACGAACTTTCCAGTCTCATAATTTACTTTGCACTGAATAAAGAAATTTATTTTACATCAGTAATGGGCTTAGTGATATTATTAAAATTTAAACAAAATGAAGTACATACAAAGTGAAGAAACATTATAGGTTGATTAAACACGGGTTCGATGAATTTATTAAGTGCGATGATTTATATCATTGGCACTCAATATTTTATTTTTAGAATAAATTTGAAACTATTTTTCTTTTCCCACCTTTTGTCTACCCAAAAATGGACCGATCCAAATAAATACTGTTTGCCATAAAGTGATCTGCTTGAACGAAACACTTGTTCTGTCTTGACACAGTACTCGACGATACAGTCTTGACATTTCGAAATAAACAAGTAAACAATACTGATTCAACGGAATTAAGTCATTCCTAATGCTGGCCGTCTCAAATTCTAGCTGTATCAAGGCCAACTTTAAATCATTACTTTAACAAGAGCCCACTTTCTCTAAAACTGTTCGATTCTAATCTAAATAACCAACGAATCCCCTAGGGCCGTTATTTCTCCGTGTTAAACCGTAAAGGGGCGGAATTAGCGGGAAAACGGGTGCATTTTCGAGCAAGAACGCAGCTAAAATAAATTTTTTGCGTACATATAAAAAATAAATGGACGAAATACAACTAAAATATACTTTTAAAACCCCTTTAAAATACCGAACAGTATTATCTTCCACCAAGCTAAGGTAATCCAAGACGTTCAAATAGTCTTGATTTTATAGGTGTTTGGCGCCCAAAGAGGAATCCATTGCATAAAAACAAAATAAAGATATTTCCGCGTTGCCAAGTTCAAATGGCTTCTACAACTTACCAATGGTGTTTTCATTATATTAAAACAATGAATATCAACAATTTATAATGACGCGGAGCTCTTCACATTTTGGGAAATTAAACCCCTATTTTTTACCAATCAATATAGAGTCCTCTGTGCCAAAATAGTATTGATGACTACTGCTGTAAACTTAAAGCAAAAAGTTGGTTCAATTGGTTTAATTGAATAGAATTCTTAGTATTTCAGGGGAGATTAGAAACGTAAAGGAAACGTTCCTAAAAACGCTTTTCTACTTTCCAAAATAGTATCACTATTTTTTTAAAAATCCAAACACTATTCATAGAATGTAAGAAACCAATAACATGCCTAACACAGGTTCATAAAATGTAGAGAATGAACCACCTGGATGGATTAAAAGTGTTATGTCTACAATATGCAATAATAAACATAAAACTTCTACTTACAGCCGAAAACAAAATGTTCTGTTATTATCTACAAGAAGGATTCGGCTTTACAACTAAACAGGCAGGGTATTATTCAACATACCAGCAGATGATCTACGTGTCAAGTACGTAATATAAGACATATATTTTATTCATTATTCATAAGGAATTTTTTCTGAAAAAGGAGTTGACCTATTGATGTTTTTGTTAGTAATTAGAAAATATTGAATAAATATTTACTTAAACTAAATTAAACTCTTTACATGATAAATATAACATATATATATATAATATTTCTTCATTAAACAAAACTAATCTTCAAAAGTCAAATTACTTTTATTTTAATTATAATTATGACGGTTAAGATAGATAAAAAAAGAATAAGGAAAGAGGAAAATGCACCGAAACACTCTGACTCCAGTAAAAGACTGCATTATTGTTGATGATAATCCGACATACATAGGATCATGGGTTGTTTACATTCCATGATCGTATAAGTATTCGATATAGTCAGGCCTCTCTCTGGCTTTAACTTATATATATAGAGAAATACATTACTTATAGTTCTTATATTGGGTCTTTGTTCTTGGATAAATATGCTATAAAATATGGGGTTAGTAGGTACAATTTTTTTTGGAGGAGCTTCAGAAATAAAATTAATGGATTTTAATTTAAATTGAACAATTTTAATTTGTGCAAATTAAAATAAAATTTTAAGTTTCACTAGTTGTGATAAGTTACTACAATCATGAATAAAGTGTATCTATCACACATCATTTAAGATGATTTCAGGGTATTGGTTCTCCTGCAAAATTTTAGCTATTTAAATATTTCATAAAAAAATAACAGCTTTATAAAACTTAAAATATAATTAAAATAATATATTCCTAACTTGAATATTACAAACAATGAAGTATAATAAAATCTATATATTCTTGACCGGAGCTCTTTGTTCCTCAACTTAATTCCATCCCTTGCTCACCCTCTCCTATATCTTGTTTTAAAATTAGAAATTCCCCTCCCCCCCCCCCCCTCAGATCTATTTTACAACTTTCGCAGACCAAACCAAAATCAAATTATTTCTAACCATTAATTTAATACAAAATATGAAGCATTAATTATTAGGTTGGTGCGAATGAAATGTCGGATTCTTAAGTGAATATATTAAACTGCATATCTTTTTCCAAAAGCTGTTTATTTAATCAAAATATGCTCCATTTACTTCAATACACTTTTCCCAACGAGATTTTAATGCCTGTTTTGAAGAAATTCTTACCTTTAGAATCAATGAACTCTGATATGGCATTTTTCAGACTGTCTTCATTTTCGTACTGTTTAGCCCGTAAAAACAGTTCTAAATGTTTAAATAAATGAAAGTCGGTTGACGAAAGATCCAGTGAATAAGGTGGGTGCTGCAAAATTTCATATTTTAATTCATTTAATTTCGCAATTGTTTTGTACAATGTATGCGGCCGAGTGTTGTCGTGGAGAAGTATTGGGCCATGCCGATTAACAAGTGATGGGCGTATAATTTTCATGCATTTCTTCAATGTACTGGCAATACTTTTCGGCTGTAATTGTCATTCCAGTTCGAAGGAATGAGTAGTGTATTACTCCAGTCACATTCCACCAAACTGTGATTAAAATTTTCCGTGAATGAAGTGATGGCCGTGGAGTATGAGCACAAGCCTCATCCCTATCAAGCCACCGAGCACACCTTTTCCTATTGTCGTAAAGAACCCATTTTTCATCACAAGTAATGATCCGATCGAAAAATGGATCTCAATTAAATCGGGTTAGCAATAATGAGCATACGTTCAAGCGATCCAGCTTATTTCACTCGGTTAGTTCGTGCGGTATCCACTTATCCATTTTTTTCACCTTGCCAATTTCAGAAAGATGTCGCAATATTGTTGTATGGTCAACTTCCATTCTGGCAGCAAGTTCCCTTGAAGAAACAGTTGGATTCGTTTCCACCAATGCTTTCAGAGCATCATTTTTCACAGACGTTTCGGGTCTTCCACGTGGTTCATTTTGCAGGGAAAAATCACCAGACCGATTTTCCCAAATTACCAATAATTAAATTAATTTATATCATTAATCAACTTAATTATCATTAATTGATTAATCGGTTGAATTCATATCGGTGCAAAATTTAAAGCAAATAACAAAAGGGAACACTTTTGCGAAAATCTTCTTTGCTAAAATGTGACTCTGGCAATGGACAGTACGACTATAAACCAGGTTATGTCAAAAACAAAAGTATAACAAAAACAGGGAGACAAACGTTCAGATTTAAAGAAAATCCGACATTTCATACGCACCAACCTAATATTTTGAAATGTCAATTATTACTAATGGGATATTCAATAAACAAGTCAACTACTAATTTTATACATTTTAAATATTTTTCAGGTTCAATAGCACTGCCCAGATTACTTTCAACATTTTTGAAAAGGTCGAACTTCAATATAGCAATTGTTAGTGCAATAGTAGCAGTTATCTCTGCGACTGCCTTGGCTTTTGCCCGAACAAAAATTGAATTGCTTTCAAGTAAGTTGTATAAAATAAGTCACTAAGTAATCAATTTTATAGTATTATTAATAATTTTGTTGCATTGTCTGCAGTTGCTTTATTGGGATTCATGAATTGTTTTCTGATTACCATACCTAAGTCTGTAATAACAAGGAGTGTTAATGACCACGAAATAGGTGATTGAAAATTAATTTAAATTGAAAACATATATTTAATTATAGTGAATAAAAATATACAAAATATATTTAATTTCAGGGATGTACCTTAGTCTGTGTTACATAGGAGGATGCATTTTACCTATCGGGTTCTTCCCCCTTTATGACAAAATATTTGCTGCCACTATGAAAATAATGCCTGGTGCATTTTATCTGATAAGTGCTGGTATCGCCATTATTCTAATCATCTTCTACAGGTAATTATGTATAGAACTGATTTAGTTCAATTGATTTCTAAGAGTTTTATTTTAAGAAACATACTTCAAGCTATCAATCGTATAAAAAAATATAAATTATAAAGCCAGATATACAGGGTATTTTATGACTCTACATAATTGGAAGTAAGTGTTTCTCTTCTTGCACTAAGACATCACACAATGGACACCAATATAATAGGTAATGTTACTAATATTGAAAAAGATATAGAAAAGGACAGGCTAATCAATCTACAACCATAAATAGGCAACATCTTGTTTTTCACATACATAGACTTTGTTTAAAATTTTCAAACTAAAACCTTTTTTTTTACGCTTTCCAATATGATAAATAATTACAAAAAATCATTATCATGTTTTAATACTTCCTAAAAAACTTCCTTTTCTAACTTCTACTACCATAACATACAAAATAATTTTTTTACCAATAGTCTAATTTGTTTTGCTATTGCCTTAAATATTGACTTTAGACGACTGGTATTCGACTGAATGTGGCTCAAGTGAGAACATGAAGGACAATAAGAAAAACATTTTATTATGTGACAATAATAACTATATATTCCATATCTTGCATTGAAATTAATTTTTTTTGTAACAGGATTGCTCTTTCCATCTATGTTCATCCTGATAACGATTCTGAGGAAAACTGCATGGATACCAATGTGGAAATTGAAAATTGTTCAGAACAAACAAGAAAGTTCTAAAAAAAAAGAAGGAAAATAATAGGCTAGAGCCTACTTAAATTTATTCATGCAACAATATTGTTGCCTAAAAAGAAGACCTTTTCATTATGCAAAATGTTTAATTTTGCTGAATATGTGAATGAAATAACAAAATAAGGGTTATACATAATGTTTCTTTAAGCCATAGCCTGAAAATATGGGAAGAAAAAAAACATTTATGATAGTGTTATGACATTTGAGTTTTTAGCGAAAGCATATTAAACAAGTATTCAGATTCCATTGTTGATAAATACACGAGAATTAGAAGCAAAAAAAATCCATTCAATTGCTAGGCACAAGAAAGTTTTGATGAGATTTATTGAGCGGAGAAAATTGTAAGACACAACTCAAGTGTTGGCTAAGGAATAAGGTAATAGGCAAATAAGACTTCCTCCAGTGTTGAAAAAACTGTTCAGATTAGATTTAAACTGGATAGTATTCTCTAACATTGCATACAAATAGGATTTACAAAGAACTTTAAATTACATGTGAAAAGGTTATAGGCTGAAAATTGGTACACCTCCAAAAGTTTAAGCTCGAAGATAGGCCATCTTAGTTGATTGGATGTTTCGGCTGGAAAATCCTCAATGCCTAATCGTCCAAGAAGAGCGGGATTATGCTAATTCAAGGAGCAAAGAATATTAGAAATGGGTCGAAGATAAATCAGTTGGTTCAGTCTTGAGTTTAGAAACAATTTCTTGGATAAATCGTTGAAATGTTTCTCCAAATTGTATTTTTGAAACACTGAAACATTTACCCTAGTTTAAATAGACGGTTTTGATATGTTGACATCCATAAAGAGAATCACTGTTGAACACTCGCTTCAATGATCTCTTTTCCATTTGCTAATTTTACTAGTAAAATGGCAACAAACAGGGTAAGAAGTTCTTAAAGGTACCTACAGAATCACTTTCACACTATGTAGCACAAAATTTCTACTCCTATTAAGCACTATCACAATAATTCTACTCTAAGTTTCCCAAATCACACACAAGCCTATTGTGTTCATTATATGAACTTAAAGAAAGAAATCCTGGGGAGTTGGCCGCTGGTCACCCGAAAAAGCATCAGGGCTACCACTGTTATAGGGTTTCATTGAATTTGTTCAAAATCAGAAACCCTTGTTTCCACCTGTGTGTTTGTTTGTCCTGGCAACTACGAGTTTGATCTATAAACATGAAACTTTATATCGAGATTCCATTTGATTACCTGACAACATGGCAAATATTTTGAGCTCCTTACAAAATAGCTAACAGAAATCAAATTAAATCTTGTTGTCTTAATAGTTTGTAATTTTCTATTTTAATTTAGGAACTGTAATTACACAACAAATAATTACAATTGTGCTCTTAATTTTTAGCAACCGGTGATTTGTTAGAGACGATATTTTGTATAGTAGTTTCTTTTAATGCCCCTATGATGCTAAAAATATAAAGAATACTATAAATAAAAGTTTTAATAATCAGTGAATTACTGTGTAATGAAAAAAATAATTGAGGCATTGATTGCCATTGAAAAGGAGGTAAGTGCCAAAATTTTCAAAAAGTATTTTTTTCACCGATACTAGTTAGCTAGTTTGGATTCGTTCTGATTGTCGCCATGATATACATATTGGTAATGCCAAACCTAAAAGTTTTCTGTTCCTCCTATAAAATTTCATTTTTTGCACTTACCCCCTTTTCAAAGGTAACACCTCAATTGTTTTCCTGGTATTTTGTGTAGGGTATCAAATGATTGATCTCGGTGAGCTGATTATGAATATGTATGATGTGTTAAGGGCTTAAAAAAAAAATTACAATCAACAAAAATTTAGATTAATATCACTTTTTTTTAATGTTTAAATAGTTGTAGCCATGGTGACCAATTCCTACGTAGATTGCCAATCAAGGGGGCATGTTTGATAATTCGTTTTAAATGTGTATGTTAATAAAAGTAATTCAAAGAAATTTAGGAAATAAACCAGGAAGGAATAATTAGCTGGACCATTAAAACCCTCAATTGTGTGATATTCACATTTAATTACATTTTTTTATGTCTAAATATTGATTGTTTTTTTTTTAATGACCACCTTTAAGAAATTTTTGCCTTTTGTCAGGGGCCAAAACCATTTCTTATTTAGGTACCCTATGAGTTTTTAAAAGTAAAATGATGGGTGTTAAAAAAAAATTAATTCAAGTATTTCATTCATACTAACTGCATGAACCATCAATCGGATGCCATGCTTTGGTTGATCTATATTTACAATGATTTACTAATTCTAAATAATAATAATAATTGTTATGAGTAAAGGTTTTTTTAGGTCAAAGGTCCACACTCGGATATTTAAACTCCACCATTTAAAGACTATCATTGGTAATTTCCGATTTAGTGCTTCAAATAAAGATCAATTGGTCCACTTAGCAATAATAAATATGCTGTTATAGTTAATAGGTATATATGTTGTGATCAAAGTATTTAACTCAAAAAATACGTTTCTGTCTCAATACTGAAACAGTGTGGTTCCATGGGCAGTTAGTGGGGAAGGAGGAAGAAGTTGGCTGTATTGGTGATAATGATGCACCCCTTACAGGAAGATAACATTAGTACTTAAAAATAACTTAATTGTTGAAATTATAGTGTAAAGACAATGTGTGGAAAATATTCAATACCATACCCGAACAGTGATTGTTGAAAATCTAAGCACAACTAAGAAATATGTATATATGCATATTGAATTAATAAATTTTACATTTGTATAGACAAATATTTTAATTTAATAAAAAACTTCTGAAAATTGAGTTTGACATGATTGTTGCTGATCTCTTCCACATTGTGGTTTCCACTCATTAGAAACTTCTAATGAATTTCATTAAGTTTTTTCTTTACTTTCATATAGACAACATGCAATCAAATAGAAGTTGTAAGGAGATACAATTTCAATTAACCACAATAACTAGGAGTATAGCCGGTTTATTTGCTATTTAAATTCCAAATAAACATAAGCTCCGGAATGATCGTCATTTAATGTACACTGAAATGTTGATACACAACCATATAATACACAAATTTTACATAAATACCTTAAATTTTAATAAATAACAAAATAAAAAATATAATGTACACTTATTTACTATTTGAAATAAATAGCACCAAATTCACAACATAATAAAAACTATGTATCATTGTTTTCTGAGTTAGACACACACTTTGAAAATGTCGGAATAACATTGTTAGTAGGAAGGGATTCTTCAGTTGTTTTCTGGTCTGATTCATCAATCTGTAATGAGTCAGCTGTGTCCGAATTATGTTCAATGTCATCACATGGTTTTTCTTCTTCTTCCTCTTCTTTAATATAATTTGATGGTGGACTATCATCTTGAACCATTTCACTGTCTTCTTCTGAACACCTCCTGTTAAAATTAAAATCAAATTCTATTAAATGCTTGTAATTCAAAATAAAGTAATAATAAAATATAAACCAAATAAAGTGTAAATTGGACCCTTCGGACTGAACTAGAGCAGATACAATCCTAGGATAAAATGGGAGAAAGAAAAGTGCATTTTTCCAAGTCGTGCTCAGCTAAAACTGAAAAAATGACTAAAAATTCTTATAAGTTGTATGATAAATATTACTAGGCTTCATAGTTTTGAGAAATTTCAAGACAAAGCATCTAAACCCAAAAAAATTTAGACTTTTTTGATCAATTTTGAAAAGAAAATCTGAACATTTTGTATAATTTTTTTTCAAGTGCAAAATAAAAAGTTTTCAAATTAAAAAATGAAATATTTTGTCGGGCTCGGTTATGTGAGTCTCCAAGGTGGGGCGGAGACGGTCCGGTTCGTTATGTTAATTCTTAATTTCAAAACCTCAACAAAACAATACAATGTAAAAAAAAGTAAAAATAACAAAATATTTGGATTACATGTTTCTCCTCTTTCTACATTTACATGCATTTGGCGGAGTGCCTAAATATAATAAATTTTTATTGTCGTTAATAGTTCATTGTTCTTATACAACACTAGGTGATGAGGCTCACCTTCTATGTTAATTCGGTCTAGTCTGGTTTCTTATATCGGCGGCCAGCCGTGGTGGGGATGGGTTCCCACCTGCAGATGTTCCCCCCACTCTCACTGATGTCGTAACTTTTATTAAAACATGTGGAAACATGGACATATATTTTCTGGGCCGAGATGAGGGTAACTTTTAATTATTCATAATTAAGAGGTGGCCACAACATATGTATTTTAAAATTCTAGCCTATCTAATTAATCAGTTCTGATAATTTTACATGTGGCTTTCAAGTTATAAGAGACTTGAAAAATTGTTTGATGTCATTCAAATTTGTTTTAAATAAACTAAATGATTTTCTCATTGTTCATCTATAAAGTGATTCCTCATAGGAAAATTTTTTTGAGAGCCCAGGTCACATGATTACATATTTCAATGAACAAAATGAAGGACACAACAGGCATTTAAGGGGGAAAATATATCATAAGATCATGGTACTGAGAATTATGTCTAGAAGAAGGGTAATTAATTTTTTTAACTCAATTTTCGATAATATTGCAGCAGCATAATAATATAAGTCATTTTTCAATGATAAGTACTTTTATAACTAGTGCTGATTTCATGATGTTGGAGAGAATTTCCTAGGTTCGTTGTTCCTTAATTAATGTTTTATCTAAGTCTGACATTAACCATTTAAATGCATGTCTATCTTGTGAAGAGGATTATTGCTGTTATGACAGAACCAGTTCCTTAATATGAATTTATTCTTAAAATTTTTTTTTTAATACAAAAGTATAAAACAACAACAGACACAAACACAAGTAATAAAACATATATTAATATTCATATTAGTTTTAAAAAACCCCTGTCTCAGTCATTAATATAAAAAAAAGAAAAGTTATTGATCTTTGATTATCAATATCATGGCAACTATGAATAAATAAGTAAATTGTCTGTAAACTGTAAACAGAAACGTCACTGAACATATTTAGTTGCATGCCAACTGTATAAGCTGTCGACCAAAAATTATTAACAATAAAAGCTATAAAAAAACAACCAAGTGTGTTGTGTCACACAATGAAAAACTTAGTTAAACGACTCCCCTTATGAATTGTAAAGCACACAAGGGATATTATGCTGCTCAGTCAACTGACACATATCTGTTTGTATGAAGTAATCAAGAAAATGTTTCTAAAAGCCTTTTTTTTTTTAAATCTCTGTGGTGCTGAAACTAATTCCAATTTGCTTTGGATTGAGTGATAGAGTATTTCATAAGTGATTATTATTATACAAAAAAAGTATCTGGTATCAGTGGCATTTGATTATTACTTGTCACAAAAACAATGAAATAATTTTGTTCCTACTACAAGGTATAGAGGAAACAGCCGAGTGCAAACCATGGTAGCTCCTTAGTGCAACCAACCAGCTAAGGCAACAGTCTCGCTCAGCTTTACCTCTTTCTATAGGAGGAAACCAAAATTTTCCGTGATACCATGGATTTAATTTTGATTAGTTTGTTACTACTTTTTAGAATTTTGTACTAAATTCCATGCAGGTGAATATAATGGTCATTATATAACATAAATAGCCAAGTGATAAAAGAAACTGACAAATTTAAATTAAATGTGAAATGTTTACTATTACCAAATTTTTAAATATATTAAAACAAAATATTAAATTTTTTTAAAAATTTAAACCCGACATGTAAACACACGTTTGTGTTTAACTTATTTACTCTCTTTTAATCTCTTAGGGTTGTAAAGTTAATATAATGAACATGTGAACAGGTATGCTGCATGAATTATATCAAGTTCTCAACAGAGTGTCTATACATGGCGACACTTTGTATCGTCTTCGTTACAAAAAATAACTAATATCAAGTTTTCTAATATTAATAAGACATACTTATGAAACATTTTATTTTATTTATGAGTTTACTTCAAATTATCTTTTATATTAAAAATTACAGGTTGGATTCGGACATACTGAACACTCAAACATTTATCCCAATATTACTTCACTATCATTACACATTAAAACCCTTAGATCTAAAACTACACTGGAAACACGAGTTGTGGTTATAGCTGTTTCTGTCTGTGGGGAAATGTAGCTAGTTTTGGTACTCACAGTTGCCATCTTGAAATATGCAAATCTTCTCTTTATCAGCTTGATGAAAAAAGGATTTTTCCATCTGCTCCGATGCTCTGCTCACATTGACCCTTCTCAGACTCTCGTCTCGATCTCTCAGTCATACCTGTTTACTAATCTCACTATCGCCTAAGATGCTGCTCGCTTGGATCCTAGTTAATGAAAACTCGCTCGGAGCCCGTACAAGAGAGACATTCCATTTTTTTTTTTAAATTTTCTATCCCCTTGTTACAAAATCATTACATAATTCATTATAGATTCTACAATGAATCTATTTGAAATTTATTTATTGTATTTCCTTTAGCTTGGCTACGTTTTTACATTGCGGTCTGTGCTTGTACAAAAGTATAATGATGTACATTATACATTAATTTATTGAACATTTTTACAAAGTTATGGGGCTCACCTTATCTATCATAGACTTAAATTTAACTTACATCTAACAATAAAAACTAAATCTTAACCTGATTTTCCCAGACAGTCTGTTGCCATTGATGCGGGACAGGTGGTGGGGACATAGTGTTAAACACTGGGTTTGTGAGATGCTGCAACGAGTCAAATCTTTACGTGCCTCTGATGGAGAGACATTCCATTTGACCTCTGTCTCCTTTATAGCTCTTTACCCCCTCTAAACTTTCAGCATCACCGTAGTCCACTATGTGCACGCCCATGTATGTCATAATTTCTCAATGTATGTGCAGCAAATATAACGGTTTTTCTGTTTAATCAATATTTATACATCTAATCAAACTTAATAATTCTACTTTAATAAACTAAATAAATTTAATATATTTTGACCTAAAAAATAACATTAAAATATATTACCTTGCTGTTGGATGAATGGAAGAAGAGTTATCTGAGAATGATCCTAAATCATCATCCGAATTAGACACTTCAGGCACACTTTTAACTAAGTCTCGTAAGAAATCAAAACGGCTTTCTGATAAAATACACTGTTTCCTGGATGAGTAATGACACACAATTAGATCAATTTTTGTATACTTATTAAAAAAAAAAAAAATTACAGCTGTTAAAAGTGTGGAATACATACATGTGATGTGGACTTAACGTCCGTGCATTCTTCATGGTGGTGATCTCCATCGTCTTGGTTATTAAAGACTCCACAAAAAGTTCTAAAGTTCGAGGTGTGATGAGTTAAGGAAAGGAGATTAATTAAATAAACACTAATATTATCATCTATGACAGTAGTTCTTAACCATTTTTGTTCTTTATTAGTCACCAGAATTATATTTTTGAATTGGGAGTTCATAGTTAGCGGTTCAATATAGATAAATTTGTGAATGAAATTGTTGGGATTTTAGCTTAGTTTAACCAAGAAAGTTAACAGCCTTCATTTATCAGCCTTAAGTCAATGTTCCAACAAATACATCCTTATATTCAATATTTTTAAATAGATAATAACAAATATCTATTATAGGTAACATAAGATGACATTTAAGTGCTCTATATTATTTTCATAGATATTTATAATTTTTATTTTTCATTGCTTTAATGATCAGATTACATAATTATGGTTAAAAATGTTTATTTAAAAACGTTAAAAAGATGGTTTTTTTTTTAACCTTCAAACATATGGATCCCAGATTAACAACCCCTGATCATTGGCATAGGAGATAAAAAAAATTAATATTAATTAGCAAAACAAAAAGTAAATTCTAGGGGGAGGGGGTTTTATTTGTCTAGATAAGTGCCAATAAATCCCTTTAATTAAACCATAGTAACATCAAATAAAGAAAATTCAGTAATATTTCTGACAACAGCATCTTGAGAATGATCTTCCAAATCAAATGCACTCAATAATTTATATTTCTTTGGTATCAGAAATAAGATGTTAAAATTATGTTTCCAAATAAGGCTTTAAAATTTTTTATTTTATAATAACAAATTTAAGTCTAAATGTGAAACCACAAGATCAGTTCACCTGATGAGTCCGGTCATCAATGTAATAAATAA
Source organism: Acanthosoma haemorrhoidale (assembly GCA_930367205.1). Lineage (NCBI taxonomy): Eukaryota > Metazoa > Arthropoda > Insecta > Hemiptera > Acanthosomatidae > Acanthosoma > Acanthosoma haemorrhoidale. The sequence goes on along the minus strand of OV884011.1, from coordinate 126,012,056 downwards.
AAAGTTTAGTATTATTTTGATTTAAATTGATTATTACCAATAAAGGGAGGTATACGTTAAATAAATGGCTCAACTCTTATTCAGTTAGGAAGGTCATAGGTTCATTATCAACTAGGTAGGTAAACTCCATGGTTTGATCTTTCCGGACTAAATGCCAGAGAGGCTCTACTTCTAAGCACTTGGGGCAATCGTCTTACATCTGAATATTATTTTTTTTGTGTGTTCTACGACAGCTGAAAAATTATTCAACCAATGTTTATTCGCTAGGGCTACACAGAATATGTTTTAGTTAAGATATGATTAAAAGTGGTCTATGAAAAAAAAATTAAACATCGAAAAAGGAGACAAATTTAGGGTAACAAGTAACAGCTAAGCACCAACCACAATAGCTCCTTGTCCCTACTAACTGCGGCTCCCTCTCAAGGATGTATGGTGTCACAGATATTTAATTGAACCTAAATCCAAAGTTATTTCTCATTTACAAGCCAACGATAGCAGTTTTTGCTTACCACACACTAACAAATTAACTTCTGATGTAGTTTTTGTTTATCTTAACACTGGCAATATTCACTCAATTTTAATTTCCACAAAGTTTGATAGCTATTTTCACGATTTCAGAGATACAAAAGCCTTATTTAAACTAACTTATTACTGCCTACATTTAAAGTAACTATGGTATTTTCTTCTCTTATCAAAATGCTTGGGTTTTGCATTTTAAAATATATGTTTGCATATAAGTGAACAAGGATTATACAAAAACTTTTTTAGATATGTAATTAGACTGCATTTAACAGAAAAAAAACCCATCACTAACTGTTAATAAAAAAAACACAGTAATCTTAGCCATATTATTTATCAGTAAAACACATATCTCAACAAAACTAACTCATTTAAAATATAAATCAACAAATACTAATAAGACAATTATAATACACAGTCTAACAAAAATATTTATGATGTAGCTATGGATTATATTTCTACTAGACATTAAGTGAACAATATGAACTTATATTTAATTAATAGTTTTGGAGGGAAGTGCTCCTGTTAAAATAGCATTTCAACATTATTACAAACTTTGACACTAGTATTACTATATTTTAAGCGGGAACCCTAAAAAAATTATCCACTAACCTGATAAAATATAAGTCGATCCTGTGTGAAAAATTCATTGCAAAAGCAGAGATGACACAAACCACTTATCGATTAATACCTTGAAATTTTACCAAAACACGGATACTTAAGCAGGCACAGGACACAATGCATGCATAAGAGGAAAAATCTGACCCAAAGAATATATTTGCCTCATACATTTAATTTAATATTGAAATACTGTTTTAAATTTTGTCGATAGTTTGAAGATGGTTAAGCTAATATACAAAAACATCATAAGTTAAACTTAATAATTATGAAAGTTTGGAAACAATTTAAATACATTAATTATTATAGTTTAATATTATTTCAACATATATGAACATTTTTCGGAAGAAAAAAAGGATATAAATTATAACAGGTACTGCTTGAGCCACTTTGCCAACTTCTTCATCTGTTTGCATTATCTTTTTTATCCTTCCCTAAAGAAAATTATCAATCAATTGATTTTTAATAATACATAAACAGAAATAATTACTTAAAAAACAACTACGTACTGTGGGAAATCTTGTATTATATTTTTTCTTTTTACTAGGCATTTTAGAATTCAAATGTTTGTAACACTAATATTAACGGATTCGAGTATCGCCACTTGAACTTAACATAGACATACAACTTTTAATAACATTTCACAGCTTCCCAAGTTGCCAGGGAATTAAACAAGTAGGTTCATTAGGCCAACGACAATACGTTACAAAGAAGTTTAAGTTAGTGTCACTACAAACATGATGACGTATATAGACTTTTTTCTAATTGGCCAAATCGCCTTTTTGTACAAGCGCAGATATTGAAGCCCACTTTATAAGCATCATTTAGTCTTGCGATTTGAGTAAATATGTGCCCCCACATCATATGACAAATTAACACTGATTTTTATTTTATGTTAATTGTAATTTCGTCAATAATTACTGTATGTAGATTTTTTTAAGTACAATGGTCTTTTCAAAAGCTAGAATAAGTTAATAATATAGAAATTATACAAGAAACCAGAGAAGTTTTAAAGAAAGTTAAATCCAATTTGCCACTGGAAACTGACATTTATTAGGAATTATTACCTGGGACAAACGGATTAACTAGTCAGATGCTAAAGGTAGCGTGAAATCGCTCCACTTCCATCGTGTCTGTAAAATCCGAGTCGTAAAAGTACCCACCCCACGCTCTTAAGGGTATTATAATGTTAGCTAACCATTACTTAGCCACAAGTACTATAATTAATTCACCCCTTAATAAAGATTGGTATCACATTAATAGGAAGATTATACACTAAGACGGAAATATTTTTAATTGGGATCGATTGATTTGGCCCACCTTTCCACTCCATCATTCATTAAAGGTATGCCAGGTCAGATAGATAAAAAAGTAATTATTAGATATTCCCAATTAATCATCAAAAACTATAATCTTACCTTTCTTTTCTTATTATTTCTAGCTATTAGGATGATAAGACATTAATATAAATAAGTGTGCTTGAGAAATAAATCTTAGAAGATGTGAAGAACCATGAAAATAAGATTTTATTAAATACAAAAGTAATATTATATATGGAGAAAATGAACAAAGTAAGAATTATAAATATGTATAGTAGATTAACTCAATTATTCCCTTCCAGTAAATAATATATAAAGGACTATATTGAATTACTTTAAAGAAAGTATTATGGCGATTTATGTAAGTTCTGGAAACTCCTTAGGACCACTACCAAGAAGGACTCAGGTGTGTGTCTTCATGACGGAGACATCTTGTACACATCGGAAGAACAGGCGAAAATACTGGCCAACCACACTATACCGCAGACAATGCCACTAGAACAGGTAACTACCACGAGCCTCAGCAGCTGAGGACAGGTCAGAACTATATGTTTGCCTCCCCGAAGCAGCTCAAGGCAATTCTTCGCCGGTGTCAGGGAAACTGAGCACCAGGGGGCCACGGGGTGCAAACGGTATTGCTGAAACAGCTGCCGAGGAGAGGGATTGCCCAACTCGTTAACCTGTACAATTCATGAATCAGGTTGCGATACTTCCCGACAGCGTGAAAACAAGCTATATTGTTCCCACTGCGCAAGAGAGAGTCTCCACCCTCACATAGGGAAGATTCTCGAAAAGATAATACTGAATTACCTGAAGGAGTTCTGTTCGGAAAATGCTATCATTCCGTACGAGCAGACAGGTTTTCAGGCTCATCTGAGTAAAGAACATCCGCTTGTGAAGGTACAGACGGAAGCCACCCTCGGTATCAACAAGAATACAGCAACTGATATGATCTCGTTGGACTGCACGCAGGCTTTTATCTCAGTGTCCCACGGGAATCTGTGCCGACAGCTTTGTGACTGGGAATGCCCAGAGCAGCTATATACCATGTTGGTTTCGTTATGAAAACAGATTGGTGAGGGTATGGGTGGGTGATTTCCTCTCTAACCCATTCCCTCTGACTTGTGGAGTTCCTCAAGGTGTGGTTCTGTCTCCGGTTCTTTTCAGCATGTACACACCTGAAATTGTTGGGACAAACAATAAGAAAGCTACTGTAATCGCTTTCGCCGACAACATTGTGGTTTACAGCAGCAGCATGAGTGGACAAAGAGCTCTTACACAGGCCGAGTCAGTTTGTAACGTTATCAGTGACAGACTGGGCATGCTAAACATCAGTGTAATCGCCGGAAAGACCGACTGCGTAATCTTCTCTCTCCAAAAGGTGAAAAAATTCTTGCCAAAATCGTATAGCATAGGAGGGTATGAGAACTCACCAGCTTTCTCAATGCACTATCTGGGTAAAAAAATGGATAGGCATCTCCACAATGGTACAACAAATATCTTACCGGCTAACGCACTTGCTAACTTCACCCAACCTGTCGCTTCGTCTCAAATTGATGATATATAAATCTGTCCTCCAGCCAGCTCTGCTGTATGGTGCCCCACTATTTACCCACTTGTCTGACAATACAGCCAAATGTCTCCAACATTTCCAGAATGGGTCCTACTCTCGAGAGGTTGAAGAACGCTGACCTGCACCCGTTGCTTGGTGTGCCGTCGGTGGGTAAGTTCATCCGCCGGAGACACATTAAGTTTTTGACTCGTTGCAGCACCTGACAAACCCAGTGCTTAACACTATGACCCCACCACCCCTCCCGCATCGATGGTAACAGACTGTCGGGGAAAAATTAGGGTAAGAATTAATATGTAAGTTAGTTTTAAGGTTGATCAAAAAGGTGAGCCCCATCACTTTTATTAGTCAGTTTAGTCCAGTCACGTATAATGTATATCATTATACTTGTTTATTCATTATATAATTTTTATAAAATAACAAAACCTGTATATAATGTAGCGATGCTACAGGAAATACAAAAATAATTTGTAAATAGATTCGCCTGAGGATCTATAATTATCAGTAAATTTAAAGGGGCTATGAAAGAAAAAAAAAAAATTACTGTTCTATAATAAATTTCTTTCACTATACGCTTATTAATTATTGAGCTTCCTCCATAATTCTATTAAAGGAGCTCACACATTGATCTTAATTAGCTCTAATTATGGCGTGGTAATAATATAAACTGGCAGTTGCTACGGTACATTACAAACTCACGGTGGACACACACATGTGGAATTAGGCTTAACATTGTCTTCCCACTAGCCAAAACTCTCCCCTAGGCTACGGCTACGGTCATTACCCGTAAATTACGCGTATAACCCGTAAAAACTCATAACATGAAATAACCAGGTATGTATCGATATAAAAATAAAAATCATTCTGATAATGATTAAAATATGAAAATAAAAAAATCTTCTAGGTATTTCTAAAATCACTATGGCGCAGACACACAAAAAAAAATGAACCACGACACAACAATAAAAAAAATATATATGCCTCTAGGGAGGTACGCTGAGGTCACGTATCTCAAATTGATCTCCATCACCTGTGACGCACAACAGCATTATGTGTTGACGATGGGGCACCCCAGCTCCGCCGTGGGAAACTTGTACTGTTCTACATGTACCGTCCGCCGTTTGATCGGGGGAGTAACGCTTTCGACCGTGACACGGAGAGCGACAACTTGGAAAGGACGCTAGTACCACGTTAGTTCCTTACCCCTGTTGGACCCTTTTCTCCGGTATACGAGCTCGCCAAGTTTGAGGTGAGCCAAATGATCTGGCACCTCTTGTGATTAATGATGGCGTCGACGTCCTCTTTGTCCGAGGGCCTTTTGCCTGCTGAACTACTGTCACTCGGGACATCATCGGCTAGAGTCCCCTCCCGCTCACCTTCCTCACCAGGGGACCTCACCTGGACGAATTGGCGGATGTCACGTGATGGTCCCGGAATCTCCTCTTCAATCGCATTCACGACCAACGAGTGGGATAACCAATCGGCCTAGATGTTCTCCTTCCGCGGTTTGTAAATAATGTCGATGTTGTATTGACTGAGGAACTCCTTCCATCTGGTAATCCGCACTGAAGATTCTTTTAGTTTCCCCACCCATTGGAAGGGTTTATGATCCGTTTGAACCCGAATTTTCCTACTGAATACATAGGGAAGTGTTCTATCACCCATATGATCCCTAGTAACTCGCGTTTTAGCGCGCTATACCTGCTCTCGGGTTTTGTAAGGCGTATGCGATTGGTTGCTCCCCTCCATCGCGATCCAGCGAGAGAACCACCCCCAATGCGTATTCACGGGCATCCGTGGTAATCATTCTGCAAGATATGTAGTATCATAAAATATAATGATATATTTTTTTTTAGCTAATGGAGCTGTATTACGGAATACGGAAACGAGCGGCTGTGAAGAGGTCGATTATATTAAACCTTCGATCCAAGCTCTATTACCTGGTATTTATGTCCTAGTAGTTATAACAGGAGGATTCCAGAAAAAGTCCCACTATTCTTATGTTTGGCAACTCGATGCTGGGTATGAAGAAGAGTTAGAAGTTACAGTATTACGAAGTACAAATTGCAACAAAAATAAATTTCAAATAGTGGAAAACGACAAATTTTAAATTAATGTGGACTAAGTAAAATTCCCTACTGCAGAGGAAGAAGGCATAAAAACAGTTGACTGTTTTCCAGACCGCATAAACGACAAAGTAAACTGAGTTTGATTTGTACATTGCTTATGGTAATTTTGTTGCAAAGGGATAATTACATTCTTGGATTCTTGTATTTCAATTATGTTTAATAAACTTCATTGTACCTTTCAATAATTTCTTAACCCTCCTCATTCCTATTCCCTGAAATTTTTCTTCTCAGTTTCCCTGAATAAATTATTTATTATCGTCATTTCTATAGTAGTTAATTGATAAAAGGACTTAGAGGTAATTTAAAACATGATTTTAGTAAGTAGATGAGACACTAAATAACGTAACAAACAATTTAGCGTAGCTCGGTAATATTATTTCATTTCTAGGATGAAATGTATGTTTTCATTTACCCTGAAAATCTGGCTAATTGAAAATAGGTATCAGCTGTTTAAAAACCATTCAGAAATTTCTAGTAAACTCGTAACCATTGTTTTATATAATGTACAGATTTAGCACACCCATGAAAGCCAGTACTTGGACCATTATAGGTGAAAAAATACATAAAATGATCAAAAGAGCCAAAAACAGTTTCCAATTACCCCGAGTGGCCCTATAGCTTCAGTAAATATAAGAAGAACTAAGTGCAATTAAAGTTGACGTAGATTCATTGCAGATACGAAATAATGAAAATCCTAAAAAATATATGAAAGTAAAGGGGTTTTGAAAAAAACAATTACGGGCCTGGTATTTAGTGATGGTCGATTTAGCCACTTGCAGATCAAATGATAGATGTTATATACTCAATGGATCAGTGAACATGACCCAATAAAACTTAATCGTTACTGATTAACATTATTTGCCGGCCTTTAGAAAAATATTCAAAAGTGCGTTAATTAATTCTTATTTCTAATATATTTAAAATGAGTACAGTTAAAAATGGGTCTCTTGAGGCCCTGAAAATGTTAAGAGTGTTGCCTCGTATTAGTTTAGCTAACATACGTAATAGTGGAGCTCCAAAAAAGGTATTTTTATTTCAGTAATATGAAATATTAGATTGAAATAAAGGAATAAGTTTAAGTGATTTTTTGTTATTGTAGTTTTGACAAGGAAAATGACAGACTAATATTAAACAAAATTATTGTCAGTATCCTATTATTGGTATTAATACTAAGGTGAGGAGAATTTTCTCAATGGATGTTATGAGATAGTTAAATTGGGAGAACTTACTAGTGAAATATCTTTAAGAGTACTGATTGGCAGGAGGAAATGGCAATGGGTAGAGTGGACTATAACTTGTTGGAGGACTACCAAAGAGGGAGTGCTGAAATGTAAAACATGGACCAAACTTAAAACTCATCCTCTCTTCCTTAGATGTTATTTATCAACATAATTTTTGAGTGAGGCTAATGTCAGGAAGAGTCGCATTACTTTAACATTTTAATTTAATATATATATATATATATATATATTAATATATCTAATGGGGGAGTATTTAACATACAGTATGCTATGTCAAAACTTTAACAAACTTACAAAATGGGTTTATTTAACAACATCTCCATGATAAATGTAATTGACAGAAAGACAGGAAATATAAAAATACATTAAATCATTAATAATAGTTCCTGTAATGATGAACTCATACCAGAAATCTATGCTGAAAGATTGTTTCATAATTGTAGTTTAATTTAAAGCCATCTGTATATATATATCTGTACCTCGGAGGGATACAACACTATGTCCATTTTCATAACTTTACAGGAGAGGAGTTTTAAACTTTTTTTCAACATTGGCACAGCTATTTATTGAGATGTTGAAACAATATTTTACCAGAACATTCTATTTATTGTTATTTACATCTCAATAAATAGCTGTGCCAATAACACTTTTTGTTGAAAAAAAGTATATATATATATATATATATATAAATGTATTTCCTTTCCTCTTACGAATAATTATCTTAATAAAGTCTCAAACACATCACCCAGTTGTAAGAAGCTTCGAGCAGTTTTCTCCTCTTCTCCTAGTATTGTTGAACAAGAAATTTTATTGATAAAAGAAATACTGATGACGATGGTGTACTTTAGCCATGTTCTGCAACAACAGGACTTGAGTCAAGTTGTGTGTATAGATTCATAATTATGCAATCTCAAAAAAAAAAAAAAAATTGATGACAAATAAATTCAAATATTTTTTAGCACTAGATTGATTTTTATCTTATAATGTTTTTAGCTTTCTGTGCAGTTTCAAACTTTTAGATTTAAACTATCTCTTCTTTACTTATGATTAGCACTCTAAGTATGTTTTCATGGCATGACCACAGTACAAATTGATAGCGCACATAAAATTCTTAATTTTATTTCAACTGCCACTACACATTCCAAACAAATGCAAATAAATTAATAACTTACTAACCGTATGCTTTTCAGAAGCATACTCTCCTAATTCTGGGCAATGTTAAGCCAATTCAGGGTTATGAAGCAAGGAGTAACTTTTCTAAGTGATAATATTGTACCTTTAATTATGTTAAATGAAAATTTAATAAATGTTATATTATAATGTTGTAACAAAAGTTATGTCAAAACTTTAACAAACTTACAAAATGGGTTTATTTAACAACATCTCCATGATAAATGTAATTGACAGAAAGACAGGAAATATAAAAATACAATAAATCATTAATAATAATTCCTGTAATGATGAACTCATACCAGAAATCTATGCTGAAAGATTGTTTCATAATTGTAGTTTAATTTAAAGCCATCTGCTAATGCTTAGTTAAAATAGAATCTCTTTAATTAGATATAATTTGCAATTCATTTTTTGAGTTTTTATTTTGGACTTATTTATTTTTTCAAAACTATAGAAGCCCTCAGTTTTTCTTGTCAGTGTAGAAAAAATACTACCAATCTCATAAAATCATAAATAATATAACTATAAAATAGTGTGATGTATCACAAAATACATTATAAGAACAAACTTATTTCATGTAATTTTATTAATTGTAATTATTTATGCTTAGGCAAAAATAGGTCGCGGACAGCATGGAGGAGATAAACATGGTGCTGGTAATAAGGGGTCTGGTCAAAGGCAAAATTTTATGAGGCTTGGCTACGAAACTGGAAACAATCCATTCTACTTGCGATTTCCTTATGAACCATATTATAAAGGCCATCAGTAGGTTGTTTAGTCAAATAATCTTTGCTCATCACATTTAATTTATATAATATATGCCCTTATGAATCGGTAAGATGATATACTATTAAATTGCTATGTATTCATGACAAAAGATGAAAGCAAAATTGATAAATAAGTCTTTAGAATGATGTGTAAATTACTTGTGATTGCTGACCTCTAGAAGTTGAGTTGGTTAAAAAGCAACTCAATGGTATTACTCCGAAGTTACAACACGGTTTTCTTGGTATAACATAGATTGCTCTATACCCTGGGATTATTATTTACTAGAAAATACTCAATAAAAAACTAAAAATTTGGTTAATCTTAGAAAAAAGAGAAACATGCTATAGAAATGTAACATGATCTTATAAAATGAATTATGGACCTATTAAGTTAAGAGAATTCCGAAAATAAGAAGAAAATCAAGCAATGGTTTAGTAAGCCATTAGTTAATAACTATAATAATGCTTTATTTAGCATTGAATTCCAGAAAAAGTAATCTTTCTTGCTTGGAACTTTGCATTGTGAAATACTTTTGAAGGCGGTATCCCCCGTGCTGTAGGAAGGGAGGCAGAGAACCATTTTATTATTTATTATAGTCTTAAAACACCATTATATCAAAATTAGTTTTATGGTCAATATTTTCAGCTTGAGAAAGCAGTATCCACCACTGTCGCTACTTAAACTTCAAAAGATGATTGATACTAATCGAATTGACACATCTAAGCCAATTGATCTAGCTACACTTTGTAATACAGGATTGTACAGTTTTCAACCTGGGGATAAACATTATGGCGTAAATCTTACCGATGAAGTAAGCATAATAATTAATTTTTATACTTATTTTGTTTTTGGGGTACATTGGTACAGTGTAATTTCCCTAATCTGAAGTATTTGCTGCTAGAGGGTTTGGATTAGTGAAAAATGTGGATTATAGAGGTTGGGGAAAAATATAAAAGAAATAAACAATTGACATACTTTTTACTGTATGTAATACAAAATGTATGTATAAATGTATATTAAAATAAGTCTAAAAAATAAAAAGTTTTGATTCAATTAACATTTTTTTTAATGATTCCTCTAAGAGTTGCTAGGAAGAAAAATATGTTGCCATTGTCCATCGTTATCCATAGCCCATTTGATGGAGTGGTTGAAATTTCCTATAACTTCTTCAAGTTTACTGTAGCAGCATTACCAAAGTTCAGAATAGCGAGATTGCACTGTATTTTCAAAACTAGAAACCATTATGTTTTCAATTAAATAATAAATTGTCTGTCTTTCCACTATATAGTATAAGCTTATTCTGCAATAACGTTTTCGTCATCTTTAGTTGTTTAAATGAAAAGTCCCATTATAAAAACCTCAACTGTGCATATGGAGACAAATAAAATCAATCATTAAAAGTAACAATAAATAAAACCTATTTAAAATATTACATATAGCACTGCTGAATCACTCTAAGTCCAAAACGGCTCATTAATTTATTTGCTATTAAAATTAAAAATTTTACTATCCAGTATTAGCTTTGAGGATGTACAGATTTTTGCTAGAGATTATATATAATTTCTCCAATTAGTCTAGATACAGTTTCGCTAATAACTGAAATTGAACTTGAAATTAAGTTAGATTCCCTAACATCTGAAAATATAAATAAAAAAAGAAGAAATAATTATCACACGTATGCTAAGAAACCCACCCCTCCATACCCCTCCTTAATAAATCCAGTTGGGGAGTTAGCGAATCTACTTTACAGTCTATATTTATATAAATTATTTCTGATGTAATAGGATTTTCACACCATCAATTGGGGGATTAGCAAAAGTTTTTTAATTATTTATTTCTTATGTTATTGGATAAGGACAGCAGAGAAGACTCATGAAGACTGATGGGAGTCATAAAGAACTAAATGAGATAGCTGAGTATTTAAACAGAATAAATACAACAAAAATAGAAAAAGGCAAAAAAAAGCAATTAATTTTCTGGATCTGCTATTATTAGTAAGGAAAAGTGGGAACAAACATGGATTCAAAATATACAGGAAGGACACAATAATCAATGTAGCAACTTATGTAGCACATAAGACATCTTCATACCATCACACTCACAAGATGGCCTTGTTGTACTTCCTCATCAATAGATTACATAACATCCCACTAGACAAGGCTTACTATGGTAAAGTGGTTAGGCATACACACCATGTAGCAATACCAATGGGTACAAAACAGACACTATAACAAGAATTAAAAGCAAAATTGAGCATAGAAGACTGACAAAAAAGGATAAAAATAAAAAGGATGTTAAAAAATTATGCACTATTATTATATATATCGGGTATATAAAGTGTAAATTGTGGGGAATACAATAAATCTCATGTTAGAACAAACAGAAAATTATCTATTAGATGTTTTTTTTTTCCAACCCCTTCTTTTAAACATTATCTTTTTAAGTTAAAAATTATGTAATCAAAAGACGGGACTAGGTGATGTGGCTCACCCTCGGTTTAATCTATTAGATGCAAAAAACATCTTAAACAGAAAACAAGCCAGTTTAACAGCATCTACAGGTGGAAGGGTATCATGATCCACCACATAGAGTTGCCTTGGTACACCATAAAAATTATAGAAAATTAATTAATACCCTGGAAATCATTGAAGTTAAATTAAGATTCCCTAACTTCAAACAATATCAATAAAAAAAAGACAAAATAATAAACACATGTATGATAAGAAATGCACCACCTCCATACCTCCTAAATAAACCCAGACAGAAGAGTTAGCAAACCTATTTTAAAGTCCATATTTATAGAAATTATTTCTAATGTAATTCTCATTTATAATTTATAATGGTTATTCACACCGCCCATTGAGTGAGTAGTGATGACATTAATGTGTGGTGTTTTTTTATTTATTTATTACTTATGTGTCAAATTTTAAAAACTTATAAAGTGGATTTACTATTTTGAACTTAGTACAATTCAGCAGTGTTAATATTTTAAATAGGTTTCATTTATTGATACTTTTAATGATTGATTGACTGTGTTTGTCTCCATATGCACAGTCGAGGTTTTTATCATGCGACTTTTCATTTTAGCAACAGATGATTACAGCTTAGAGCTGTCTAAAACGTTATTGGTGAATAAATAAAATAATGTGGATAGATGGAAGAGTTATTATTTAATTGTACCCATCCTCTACTGGCACTAATCATATAGCATTATGTTTCACTTGTTTGTCTATATTTTCTGTTATTTGCGAGCTCTGTTTAAGCTGGAGACTTATATGGGAAAATTAGAAAAATATTGCCCTCTCCATAAACATGATTAACTTTCATTAATTAATTACATGATTTAAAAAAAAGAATTCTAGAATTTTAAGTAAAATATCAAATTTAAGATATCGACATCTCAATTGACAATGTGTAATTTTTATTTTTATTTTTCAAGGTATAATTACTAAAAGTTATTTAATAGTTTTCACCGCTGAAACCACAATTTGTGTGATGTATTGTACTTGATTCAAATTTCTTTTTTTTGTATATTCCTTTATTTTGAGATGAACTTTAGTGGGTCAGAATTGTTGGTAAGTAAATATATGTATAGTTTTAAGTATGGTCATCTTCTACCTGATTTATGTACACCTGCTTCTTAAACTCAAACGATGGCTATGGTATTGATAATTGGTTGGGCTTACCCTATGTTGGTATTATTTAATGATGAAATAATATTTTGTTTGAATTTTTATTTCAGGGAGCTGACATCTTCAGTGCCAAAATAAACATAGAAGTGCAATGGGCTAATGAAGCAACTTTTGCTGCCATTGAAAAAAATGGTGGCGTCATAACAACTGCCTATTTTGACATTCACTCACTCTGGGCCTTGAGAAATCCTGAACAGTTCTTTAAAAAGGGTATTTTTTTATGTTTTGTATGTGCTAGTGTTAGTTATCTGAACTCTTTATGGCTGATGTTTCTTTAGTAAAAAAAAAAAAAAATCAGTTTTTGGGTATAAAATGGATAGGAGTATCCATTTCTCTACTCATTTTAATAGTAAAATAGAAAATTTACGACACAGGTCTTATTGGATTTCTGCCGACTTGCTAACTTCACCCAACCTGTCGCTTAGTCTCAAACTGATGATCTATAAACGTGTCCTCCGGCCAGCTCTGCTGTATGGTGCCCCGCTATTTACCCACTTGACTGGCAATATAGCCAAATGTCTCCAACATTTCCAGAATGGGATCATGTGAAAAGTGGTCCTCTCTACCTCTCTCGAGAGGTTAAAGAACGCTGACCTGCCGGAGACACATCAAGTTTTTTGACTCGTTGCAGCACCTGACAAACCCAGTGTCTAACACTATGACCCCACCACCCCTCCCGCATCGATGGCAACAGACTGTTGGGGAAAAATTAGGGTAAGAATTAGTATGTAAGTTAGTTTTAAGGTTGATCAAAAAGGTGAGCCCCATCACAGTCAGTTTAGTCCAGTCACGTATAATGTACAACATTATACTTGTTTATTCATTATATAATTTTTATAAAATAACAAAACCTGTGTATAATGTAGCGACACTACAGGAAATACAAAAAGGTATAAGGTGTTATAATAATATGTGGTTAATGTTAGGTTTAATAATAAAGGTGTAAATAGATTTGCCTGAGGATCTGTAATTATCTGTAAATTTGAAGGGGCTATGAAGGGAAAAAACAAAATATAAATAAATTTAATAATACATTAGAATAAACAACTTCAAAATATTTGTAATGAAATAAAGGTACTTAAGCATTAGACAGCTTGCGTGCTATTGTTAGCTATGTTATGTTTGATCAGTTATGAAAAATCCAAATTAGACCTGAACATTTTTCATTTTCTGGTAGGTAAATCGTTAAAATTTCCTCAACTATTTCTTCAAATTATTGTCCATAGAGTATGAATCACAGATCACAATTATTATGGCTTAATTAGCTGAATATAATTGTTCAGATTCAAGGAGATTTTTTTTTTTAAATGGTATTTTGGTCTTATAATTTATAAATAAGTAGAAGAGTTTGTTGGGAGATCAGCCTAGTTTGATGAAAGAGAGTTGTTAGGTTTTATTACGTTTATTAATAAACAACGGTTCGACATACTAAGTATGTCTTTATCAGGTCCTAATAACAAGAAAAGAATATAGGTGTTAAAGATGACTGGTAACAACAGTTAGATACAAAAAAATGCAAAACAATATGAGGAAGATATCAGTGAATTTTTATTAATATCTGGATAGATTTTAATTACAAAGATAAATGTAAAAAATGTGGATACATCAAATATGACAAATAATGTAAACATAGTCTGCTTGTAAGATAGGTGCTGGGGAATAATAAATTAAGCATGCTGAGCTTCAAAATTATATTGTATCATGAAACATCAATGAACTCTTAAATAATAATGATTTAAATGGTGTTTCATATTGAGTGGCTGTAAGGGGGCGGGGGGAGATAAATCATACTGAAAAAAAAAGAAGTTTCTATTGTGTATAGCAGCAAAGTTACTTTAGTAATTGAAATACTTGTGTATATGTGTTGGAAATTTATCAGTTTTGTAACTGACAGAACTGAGTTTCAAATTGATTTGTAGTGTTTCGGGTGTGGTTTGTTTGTTATCAATGATTTGTGTATTGGAGAATTCAATTTGTTGTTATTGGTAATGGAATGTTTTGCGAGCGCATAACTCTCATTCTGTTATTGATTATGTTTTGTTTGTGTTTGTCGATCCGCTTATAAATGTTTAGTTTCACCGATGTAGGTTAAATTGCAATTTTGAGAACTACAAGGGTTTTTATGTATTTGGTATGTAAAGAGGTTAGACGGAATGTGTTCTTAGAGTTTTGAAAAAAGTTTTTTTTATTTTGTTAATGGTTTTCAGCCCAATTTTCAGTTGAGGGTTTACTAGTTAAAGTTTTATTATTTGGTCAGAAATCCTGGGATTGTGAATCATGGGAGAGAGAAAAAACTAACAACTAGATCCTTTAAAAGAAAGATTTGAACCTTGAAGACATTAGGGATAGCTCAAATAGAAGAGCAACTGAACAAAGATCAGAATGTCCCAGGTTCGAATCAGTGTTTTTATCTTTCATCAATAATTATTAAAATTTACAACAGTGTGATTACTTACCAACTAATAATAATTATTAATTATTCACAAATAATTAAGAATTTCAATTATTAAAAAGACTAAGTAGGCTTTTTTACTTTTCTTTTATTAAATAATAGTGTTAGGCTAATAAACCTCAATGTTTTATTTTAATTTGTTAATAAATTTTTTAAGGTGAACCTATTCCAAGGCGTATGTTACCAAGTGAAGATGTTATACTATATTATTCTAATCCAGAAAATCGTGGTTATTTAGCTGATCCAGAAAAAATAAGCTATGAGAGACTGGCTCTTTCACAAAAATTTGGTTATGAACTTCCAGTTCTAAATAAAAATGACCCAATGTATGAAGTTTTAATGGAAAGAAAGGACCCTAGACAGATATTCTATGGTTTAGAACCTGGTTGGCTCGTAAACCTTGTAGATAAAGAAATATATAAGCCTAAAGATCCAGAACTTCTTGCATTTTATAAATCATAGTTTGTAATATAAAAACTTTGTATATTATAGTATAATTAAATTTATTTGTTGTTTTTTATTTCTTGTGTATGTGTGACCTTGTTCTTGAATATTTTTTTGCCGAGGCTGAAAGGAGAGGATCTACTTTCAAACAGATGCAGGACCATTGTCTTTCATTTGTCTGACAGTGGTCTATGATAGCAGGCAAAAAAATTATCCAAGTGATCTGAAATTTTAAAGGTTTTGTCAGGAGCACCCACTGGGGGAGATCTCGTTGATCCAGCCACTGCTCTCCAGGTATCAGAAAGAGATAAATAAATAAACCTATGGTCTTTGACCTTTGTTGGCGGCCTAGTCAGCAGGCAGCTTAATTCTAAGTTTATTGATCTGACTCAATAAGATCTTAGAAGGTGTGCCCCAATAGTGCACTATGTTCAGAAGGAGGAGGCTAGGTGTTAAAGGTAGTTTTATGTGATCATTCCAAGGATCACAAGTTCACACTTGGTATCTGAGTGTAGGCGAAAACTGCCGGATCCCAAAGGTGAGTGTGAATCAGAAAGATGCAGGCTGGACCACTGTGGGAGACTACTTACTGGGTACATTTTGTAGGGTCCCCATTCTGAAGAACTTGTTTCAGGCTTTAAACAAAAATTATTAGCAGCTCCGACTGACAGCAGTGCCATATCTACCAGTCAGTAACGAAGTTGGCAGAAGGGTCTCTACTAGCCAAAAGAAGAGTAAGCAGAGTGGCATCTACTGGTAAAACCAATAAACTTAAATAAGAGAATTTGATCCTGCCTGTATATGTTTTTTCTGGCTGTTAATTATTTATAATAATAAACCTAAACTTTTCAATTTGAATATTTGTATCATTGTTACACAGAAGTGTCTAGACTGTTATCAATGGACTTTTCTATTTTGGCTGTTGTCCCTTATTATGTGTAATGCTATGGTATTAATAGTTTTTACACCCATCATCATAATTTCAAATTCCAACAGCTCTGCCGTGGAATTGTTGTATATATAAATGCGGTACAGGTCTTTTACATAATTAAATATTTCGGGAAACTTCTTAGGTTAAATTTTCACCAGTTTGTCCAAACTTTTCCCGGTGGCTTTCTCCTCATAGGAGCATCTAGGCAATTTATTTATCTCTCATCATAAAGATTTTTTTTATTCATAGACATTCTTATCCCTTATTATGTGCATTACTTTTAGGGGATACCTGATCTTATACAAAATAATTAACCTTTTTTATTCAATTATTTAATAAAAATCATTTATTTTCCATGTAATATTGCTGAAATGAATGATTATGACAGTTTATACTTAAATTAATTGATTTTATGTAATGTAAATAACAATCAATATTTAATAATCGAGTTCATATACATTTTCAAATCTTAAATTTGTGTCGAGTGTAACCCATACAGTCTCTTTAGCGAAGAGTGTTTAGGCCAGGGAAGATTTGAAAAAAAAAAATAACAATATTATATAAATAGACACATATATTTAAGATTAAAATTTTAGATGTATGTTATGAAATGTATTTATTTTATTCCTTCTTAACAGCAATCTTATTTTTTGTTACATTAACATAAAAAAATAGCTTGAAAAACTATAAATTTGAAGCAGTAAATAAGGTAGAGTGAACTCTGGACCCAACGGTTGTGCTTCCGGCTTTAGGGGACAAGGCTTTTGCTCCAAGTGAGTGTTGAAGTAATGTCTATATGAGCCTGTTCCTCTTGGAACTTGAAACCGCCCTCCAGATCGATTTGGTTGGTAACATAGGACTGCCTCAATCTTCTCTGTTATCTTTCAACTCTCCTCTAGTGGCCTGCAACTACGTGAATATAAAATTTTCTTCCTATCTTCACTCAACATTGGGTTTACTCCTTAGTGACTTTCAAATTATTGCACATAAAATAGTAATTAATGTTTGAAATAAAATTTATATTAGAAAAAGAACCATTTTTTTTATTTTACAAAGCAGGATTATATTAACTTTAAAAAAAAACAACAAATTTTACAAATTAAACTTTTATTTTACAATTGCAGAGGGAATTTTCTTATTTATCTAGTAACATTCAAAGTTTATAATAATATGTACACACTTGAAAATATAAAAAATCAGATCATTTATACACTATTAAGTCCCATTAAAAAAAAAAATCAATATAAACCGCACTATGCTTGATCTTGATAACATTCATTTACCATGCATTAAATATAACTGAAATGCCAATCAGTAAATTGCTAAACAGTATTTAATAAATACAAAGTATGCCTATAACAAACGAATAATCAACGATAAAGTTAAAACTATACATGTTCCAGACATGCAACAAATAAACGCATTGGAATTATATAATCAGTCAATGATTAAAAATATATTATAATTTAATAAATAGAAAATCATTAAATTATAAATACAGCTTTCTTTGGCACTCCTTGTCGAAACAGTGCTTTTTGTCTCCAACAAATAAAAAATCAAAATCAAAATAAATATGTTTAAATTTTATTTTACAATTTAAAAATTAAACTAATTTCTATCATCTAGCTGTAACATTCAAAGACTAGGGTATTAATTATTCTCGTCAAGAGATTATTATCATTAGATTCTTCAGTCGGATAATAAATTACTAAGAAATAAATTCACAGACAACATATCCACTGAGGTTCCAACTGCATACGTAGTCAATGTAAAAATCCAAAAAAAAACCAAATAATTATATTTAATCATATGACATTTAAAAATAAAATAATTAAGACATTCATCCATCATTGATAAATAACATTAGATTAATTTCTGGAGTTAAATAACATTGATAAAAATCATATCAGATACATAATTGTTGTTCTTCTAATTAAAATAAGTAATTCTGCTTTTAGGCCACAAATAACATAACCCTAAGAAGAGATTATTATTTAAGTCAAACCATTTAACTAACATCTCACCGAACAGTCCTAACTGACATCAACATTACATTCTAGTTGTATGCATTCAAAACACATATACATAAATGCGATGCATAATAAACATATGGATAGGAAATGGTTACCCATTCGATATTAAATTTTTAACAGAATCTTCAATCTCATTGGTCTGTAAACCTTTTTCATCTCATTTTGGTCATCACAAAATTAATTGAATCTGGATACATACAAATATCTTATCAAAATAAATAATAGCCATAAGAATCTACTTTGAAACATGAGTTATAAATGTAAGTAATTATATAAATGAATATAAAAAATCAGGTACAAACTTATCTTAAATCTTTTGGTTTGCAGACAGTGACATAAGTATATCCTAACAAAGCAGAGCCTCAATTTTAAATAACTAAAAACTTTGTAAATCAACTAAAATAAGCCTAATATAAAGAGTCATAAAGTTGTAACATTTTACATTGTGGAATGAATTACAATTGTTTTTCTAGTAAATATGAAGTCATCGCCTAAAATAATCTTTTATTAATAATAAAAATTGGAAGTAAATCCACTATGAGCTGTGATTTTTATTTCTCTAGTAATTTTGTTATCACATCACTATAGAAGGAAGAAGAAAAGACTAAAGCCTCTGGGAGGTAGGTCACTATCAGAACAACTTCTTGACAAACCTCCTAAAGGCTCCAACCTTCTTGGGCTTAGCAGTATCGCTGCAGATGGACAGAGCTTCCTGGCTGGAGGAAGTCTGGGTCTGCGAAGACCTCTTGCCCCTGGACCACGCCGCTGTCTTCATGTAATCTGGACCAGGCTTGAGAGGCTGCCATTCTCCACCACTCCCGACCACAACTATTTCACCTCCCTTCCTTCGTCTCTTCCTCTTACGCACTCCTTCTCGTGAAATCTTTCTTTTTGGTCCTTCTGTTAGTAAGTCCTGGTGGGTACCACCTGAGAAGAAACTAAAATTAAAATAATGGAAAACAGAATGTTACTTTTAATATTTTTTTAATATATAACAAAGAGAATATATGTAATCTCACACAATTTTACTTACCGAGAGATAATTCAACTTATGGTACAGTATTATGTAAAACTAAAAAAATATTTTAAAATATCGTCTATATAGCCTAATTTTTCTGTGGTATGAATCCCACTATTATTAATAATTATTAGCCAAAAAAAAATAAATAAATTGCCATGGCTAGAACCTTCTTTAAGTAAAATTGGGAGGCACATTAACTTTATAGCATTGCTTATTTGCAAGAGTTTTACCAAAGAGAATTCATATTAGTAAGGTAGTTCACGTACTTGTGCATGTTAACACAATTGGCAAAGTCCTCGACTGGATTTTGGGGAGGTCCTGTGTTCTGGTTCTGACCTTGCCAGTATATTTTTTTTTCTGGCTAATAATTATTATTAATAATAGTGCGATCCATATCACTAAATTATACTATAGTAACAGTTAGTGTACAGGTTAATTTGATGCTTTTTGTATTTATTATTGACCTTGTCTATCTTAAATCTTTCAGAAATAATAAAAGTCATCTCTAAAATTTAAGGTTTATCAACACCATTAAGTTTTGGAAACAACTAAAGGGGTTACCTGTCACTATAAACCTACTAGGGTCACAACAACCAGCAGCTAAAAATTCACATCCTGTTGTTAATAACAGCAGTCCTTTTATACAACCTAGCCTGTTCATAAGTAAATTTTGAACTAATTATTTTTGTTATTTCTGGCTAAGTGTACAAGCTACACATATGGGCCTGATGATGAACCAATACAGACATACCTCACTTTGCCCAACCCCACCCACATAACTCAAATTCACTACAGTGACCCCAAAATAATGAGAATTCCCTATAAAGCATTATTTTAAAAATAACACATAATTACATTATACTATTAATGGAAATTCGGCTGAGTACCACTACCACCCTACAAGTTTCAGATATTTTTCCCAGGAAACCATTAACTCCTCCCCCTTTAGTCAGTTAGAACAGGTGTAAAAATGTGTGCTGATAAAATATGTAAATCAGTTAAACATTAACCGTTGACATTAGAAATTAAAATTTTTTTAAAAAATAGAATGGAGTTTAACGTTGGTGCAACAGAAGTAGGTTGTGAGTTTAACATATCGGAGTTGAACATTCGTACAATTGTATAAAATCAAATCAAAAATTTGCTATCCAACCAGTCCACAGGTACATCTATTGATGCAACTAAAGTGAATCTGTCTAGATCCTCTATTATGGAAAAAATGGAACACCTATTATCAGTTTGGGTAGAAGACATAAATCAGGGGCGAATGCTTTTAAGTCAGGCTGTTATTATGGTTAAAGTTAAGTCCCCATTTGACAAATTTAAAAAAAAGGTGGAAGAATTTTTGACCATTGAATTCAAAGCAAGTAGAGGTTGGTTTGATCAATTCAAACGTCGTTCAAACCTTCACAGCTTTCAACTCCAAGGTTCCAGTGTCGGCATGGAAGCAGCTGATAAATATCCTTCCATGTTTAAGGATTTGGTGAACAGATGAAACTATGCCCCTAATCTTGTTTTCAGTGTGGATAAGATAGGGCTGTTTTGGAAAAAGTTACCTTCATGCACTTTTATTTCTAAAAATGAGCCCCAGGCCCACTGCTTCAAACCAGCCAATGATCGGCTTACACTTTTTTGGGGGTAAAGTGCTAGCAGAGATTTGAAATTAAAACATATTTTGGTTACCTCTCCAAAAATCCATGAGCGATGAAATTTTATAAAAAAGAAGATTTAACTTCCATATGGACATCAAACAAAAATGCTTGGGTAACAATGGCTGTGCTTAATGATTAGTATCTTAACCATTTCATCCCCCAAGTGAAAAAATATTGTAAGAACAACTTAGAACATAAAGCCCTGTTAGTTCTGGATAATGCACCAGGAAATTCTGTTACCTTGGAAAACCTACAAAATGATTTTCCTGTCATTGTTATGTTTTTTCCAGCCAATACAACTTCATTACTGCAGCCTGTGGATCAAGGATCAATCGCTGCTTTTAATATGTACTACTTGCAGCACACATTTGGGCAATTAATTTGTCAACAGATTCAGACAAGCTGTTAATGAAAGAATGGTGGAAATCATTCAACATAATGAAAGAAATTGAAAATGTTGATCTTTCCTTGAAAGAAGTAACACAACATGGCATGAATGGTTGTTGAAAAAAACTGTGGCGGTAAGTGGTCAAAAATGAAGATAATCAAGTTTTCTTCCAATTCAGTGAATTATATCACACAGTTAGCCAACACAGGACGGCTAAATGAAGAATCGATGGGAGAACAAGTCACCATCAAATTAATTTAATCTGAATTAATAAAACTAATTTAATCTGACATGCAGCCATTGACAAACAAAGAACTGATTGTTCCTCAAGAAACACTGTAAATTTTGCAGGAAGGTTTAATGTTAATTCAAACAGGCTTAAACATCAAAGAGCAAAATGTAGTTGACTGGGAGAGAATCAAAAAAGTTGTCAGTGGTGGAATAGATTCCTATCAACAGCTACTGAATGATAGAAAACGAAAAGTCTCAACCTGGAACTTCTCCAGGATCTTCTTAGTGATTGTGTTTGTGCAGCAGCAGTAGTTGGGGTTTATATTTTTGTTTGTGAATGTATGCCTATCTTTTAAATTAAAACACGTTACAGATCACACATTATGATTATTTATTTATCAAAACCTTTATACTTAAAAACATAGTTTATTATGTTTATAACACATTTTGATTTGGTAAAAGGAAATAACTAAAACAATATATTACTGGTAAGTATGTATAAAAAAAGTCATACCCCGTTTAGCAATATTTTCATTATATGTGAATTGCGGAGGAACGTATCTCTTGCGTTAAGCGGATTATGACTGCACAAGACAAGGTGTATCAAATAAAGGTAGAAGTGGATGACAAATCAGTGAGAAAACCCTTGATGATAGGTCTATTGAGCATAGAGAGTGTTGACCAGTTAACCTATCTTGGAACCATTGTAACTTATGTAAGCTGTAATAGTCCAACTCCACTAGAAGTAGGCACATGGAAATTATTCAAGTGGATCAGAGGACATTATTTATGAATACGAATGCACATAACCAGCCATCTAACATATTTTAATATTAGTTTCTGTCCAAATTACCAGGTCCTACTTGATGGCAAACATGTTGACATTATGATAAAAACGTGAGATAATAAATAGGGACACACCTAAAAAGCATACCTGATGGAAGGCAAGCTTCTTCTGATGGCCTTCTAGCAGTGTTCTTTTTGCGGGGTTCTTCAGCGCTGTGTCTCCTTGTGGCAGGTGGCGGCTGCGGTGCCTCTGGGGGCTGCCCTGACCCACCCAGCCTCCTCCAAACCCACACAACAGCAATGAATCCAAACACTTCCAGAATGACTATAAGTCCATGCTGCCCTAACACAGATGCCTGAAACAGATTATAACATACATATATATTTTAATGAAATTGAATTGCAAACCCAAAAGGAGAAGCTAAACTTTTATTTAGGTCTGTTCTAAGGTAATAATCTACCAGTCTGATCAATGAAATTTTAAAGGTTTACTCCAAGCACCACCAGATTAGTTTTTGGTTAAGGTACAATAACAGGAAGTATGGAAAAAAAATTGAAGGTAAAATAGTTGTAACTGTAATAGTAACCATAAATCACAATTATGTTTCCAGAGAATTGACAAGAACCATAGAGATTGGGCCATGGCTGGTATTCATCAGGTACAGTTCAGTTGGCAAGGGGAATATGAACATTAATTGTCCCTGATTCGGTTCTCGGTCCTGTAACTGTTTTACAGTGATCCATAACACTGGGGAACTATTTAATTGTCATTCATTATTCATTTCCTATTGTAAAATAAAATTTTTTTGTATATTTTAATAAATAAATAACATTTTTTGGGCATTTCAACCTATATTTTAATTTTTAAACTTGTCACGACTTTTGGAACACACACTCTTTTTCCTCTTCAGGCTGTAAATGAACAACTGGTAACAGTCTTTTAGATTAAAAAAACCCCACCCCCCAAAAAAAACATTAATTTTTCTTTCAATATTAGAGTATGTATTGCCTTTATTAAAAAAAGTGGAGTCATTCGGCAAATCGGATATTTTTTTTTCATATTTAGAAGACTGAAATTATTCAGATACGACGCCAAAACCCAGCAATGGTACATTGTTGTGAGAGGAGAGAGGCAGTTGTTAGTTGATTAGAAATGAGCAGTTTTCTATCCAAAAAAATATTTCTTCTCTAAGTACAATATAAATTGTCTCTATCTAATAAACATTGTAATAATATGAACAACACTATGATGATATCTTTGTAATATTTGTTCACATTGAACATTAAATTAATTCTTGATTCTTCCTCTGGTTTCCTAACTTAATTCTTAGAAATTCATATAAACAGAATATAATAGCAAGCTTTATTTACATTTAGCAGTCAGTTTCTTGTTTTTTTACATTTGCTAATGATAAAGCATTTGAATGGATCAATGGAAGAAGTTCCTTAATTAATCTTTTACGTTCCTTAATTCAATAAAAGATTTCAGTTATCGCCTAAAAATAAAATTATAATATATAGGTCGGTGATTAGACTTTGGCTAACTTATGCCAGTCCAGCCCAAAAATTCACTAACAAAACAAATTGCAGGTGTTTTATCAAAAATGTCTATAAATAATAAATAACTATCCATATATACTAGAATTTTCACTATGTACAACGGAACTGAAATCTCTTAATTTCCTCTCCCAATCAGTTCTTCATCTCTTGAAATAATTTGGTATCTATTTTTTTTGTTTGCTCTAGTATTATTCTCTAATTCATCTTACAAAATCAATAGACAATTATAGCAAAAGTCTACTCACAAATAAAGGCACAAACCAACAAAGTACATTTTAATCTAATAGGAATAATTTTTCTTTGAACTTATCACAATAGTCGATATTAATAAATGTTCTAAATCATAATCAGTTCTGCAAACTATTTTTTTTTTAATTTGTAATTAATTTCTTGTTTTCTGAGATGGATTTTTTAATTTTATTATCTAAAATTATAGCCAGTCATTTGATATTATTATTAATCTTGTCTAATTAGATAGTTATTAATTTAAAAATTAATGTTGATTATGCTAAACTAACTCCTGGGGGGTGAGAACTGTAAAAAATACATACTTTGCTTAACCAGCTATCCCTCTCTGCAATCAGCTCCCCAAGGGCAGTTGTTAAAGTTTCAACTTTGAGAGCCAGCGATGCCAACTGTGCCGCTTGCAGGCTCTCTCTTTCTGTCGCCAGCCTCCTCTCCTCTACCACATTTCCTAATGTGCGCTGAAGCTCCTCTACTTGCTTCTTGTATCTCCTAGAAAGCTCTTCAAGATACTGGCTCGAAAGAGACATATTTACTTCAAGAGCCTGTGAAACAAAATTTTTATCATAATATCAAATTATTTTTTGGGTTATCAGAGAGCAAAGGATAAATACAAACCTTAATTCTATTGGCAAGCCTAACAAATACGGATTCTTTCTGTACTGGCACAGCTGTAGCTGTTTTAGTCTCTTCATGCTCCTCCTCTGATTCGGGGAACAGTGAATCAAGAGCAAGAGAATCCACAGTTGGTTCATCAGTTGTTGGTTCGATGACAGGTTGTGAATCGTTAATATTGATAACTGAAATAAAAAACATAACAATGAAATCTATTTTATTCTACTCGACAAAAGTATTCTCTAAAAATAAGATACTATACCTCGTTCAACTGTGTCATTATGTGTAACTGGTAGGTCAGTTGCTTGGATTTCCGATGGGGTGATCTCTGCTTGTGGAATGGTATCTTTTGATTTATTATGTGTGGAAGCAGTCTCGGAAATAACTTCATCAATTGTAGTGGGCTCTTCAGTCATTATTACTTTTGTCGGTTGAATGGTATTAATTGTCTCCTGTTCTAATTTAAAATCTTCTAAAGGTGTACTACTAACATTATTTTCTATATCACTTTTATTTTTAATAAATGATTCTTCATTTGATATATTTAGCAATACTTTCTTTCTATTTATAGCTACATAATTACATAATGCCGCAATAGTTTCTCTAAAACAAAAATAACAGTACATTTCTGAAAATAACAATTAATGGTAGTGACAAGTTAAGATACATTTTTGTTTATCATCATTCAGCTTAATTGCTCCCAAAACTAATATTAAAAAAATTGAGAAAATAATTCATTAATATTTGAAACTAACACATAATTACCAAACAAGAGGTTTAATTTTGTTTCAAAGTTACCTAGGTAAAAGAGCTTTAAGATAGGCGACCTTAGGAGAGGATGCATAAGATGAGGAACTATAAGAGATGTTAAGATCGCTCCAGTCCAGCCCGACCTCATTGCAGAGCTGGGTGTCGGACACCACTGAATTGATGTATGGATTTGATAATAAACACTGCAATTCAGTTCCTCGGCAGCAAAGTATTTGATAAATTCTGAAAATAGATAAAAATATAACACTAACTAAAATTTTAAATTAAATTCTATCATATAAAATTCAAGGATGCCATCCATTCTTCATCATACCAGTACCAAAACTACAAAATGGCACTATTCCAGTATATTTTACATAGAACAATTAAAAGCCTATTGGTAAAATAGAGCAACAAAAAATATTAAAATAAACCATAGAAAAGATAGCGTTACTTCCAACATATACACATACACAGAGGGGGTCAAACTAAGCATAGTATTACAGTTCTCTTCAATCAATCTATCTGACTGGTGATCGTGAAGTCTCATGTTAGATCTAGAAATTGTATAAGGAAATCCCACTTGATAGACCGCTGACAAGAAAAATAAATAAATAATTAAGGGACAATAGTTAATTAAATGGTAAATTAACAAAAAATCTATATTATCAAGTATACTGGATAACTAAAGGTATTGACTCCCTGATTAATAATATGCAATATTTGTTGTGAATGGTGTAGTATAATTATAAAAAGTCATTAACGTTGGCAATAAAATCTGTTTAAAACTTGAAAGTTTGCATGAAGGATCCACCAGTTGACCTAATGGTGCTAATAATAATAACAGTCTCCTAAAAAAAAATAATTAAGAGTAATTTAATACATGATTGGAAATTTCAACAGCTTGGAAGCAGTGGTTACCAAGGAAACCCAATATCTTGACACAATATTTAACCTATAACTTATCAATCTGCACGATGAGTAATCTACATCTACCAAAGGTTAAAAAGAATTTTATGTGTGACAAGTAATCAAATCCATCAGTGGAAGACTGGTGTTAGTCAAGAATTAATTTGAAGATAAAGAATGAGAAAAAGTAGTGTATGATAAAGGAAGGATTTACATTTTATGCAAGTTATTCACAGCTTCTATAAGTTAGCAGTGGGGGATTCCATACTATTTTGCTCTACTAAGTAAAATCACAAGTAGTATTACCAATAATACTAAAAGAAATAATCAATAAACCACTGTGAACACAAGTTTTTAATTGATAGCCATATTCTGAAATTATATGAAAGATAAGAACAAGCAAAGAAGAATAAAAATAAAGAGAAATTTACTTGTCATAAAAGTCTTCAGAACAGTTGTTGCATACAATCTGGTAACTAGGCGTAAAGCACTGCCTGGGGACAAGGGACCCAGACTGACTGCAGACTGCACTGTGGTTGCCAGGCCCTTTCACCAACACCTCGGCTGCTTTCTTCACAATACTCATCACTGCTGCTTTGGCAGAGCCAAATAGGTTGGTCTTCTCTTCTCCATTTTCATTGTTCTTTGGTTCTGTAGCATTAATAACAAATTCTTCAAGGAGATCCCTCTTTTCCCCCAATTGATCTTCATCGTTTAGGTCATCTGGTTCAGAGTCTTCACTGTCCACATTTTCCAAAACCTTCACGAAAAATGGAAACAAATTAATCATCTATATTTGTAATAGTTTAATAAGAATAACTGGTCAAGGCAAAGTTTTAACTAGAGTCATAATAAACCTACCTCAAGTTCTGAAGTACCATATGCCCTGAACAGTGAAATAGGGCAGAAATGCTCACTGCCATAATGAGAATGAAGTTCGACCTTGACATATTTCACAAAATGCGAAACCCTTGGCAGCTGGAAACTCTGAACCGTTCTCTCATCTTTTGCAGTAAGAGCACTCGTCTGAGACCAGTCGCGAGAAGGGAACCTATCGCTTATGTAAACTGAAAGTTCTTGAGGAGATGAAGAAAACAATTCAAAATTAGCAATTTCAATCTGAAAATTAAAAAGTTGGAATATATGTTTAATCACTGCTAAACAACACATTTTTAGTTTTGCTGGACAAATTTTAGGTTAGGACATTACCCGCTGAGGCTGAATGGGCTCACAAAGTTCGACAATAAACCAAATTTTGACATTGCAAGGATTTAACATGTAGTCATCCCTGGTGGCTGAGAGAATCGCTGAAGGATTGCCTGCTTCTGGATTGGCAGCAATCACCTTGGCACCGCAGTCAGGAGATGCATAATTCTTATTCCTTAGTTTAGCTCCACCGCTCCCCACAGTTAAGTTTTCACCTGAAAGATATTACAAATAATAATAAAAAAACCTTAAAATAAAATATTGCCAGAGGAGATCTCTTGGCAAATTAAAGGAATGAAGGCTTGTATCAGTTGACATGTTGGGTTAGGAAAGACAAGACTACCACTTCATAGATATTAAATGATTGTATAGATACTAAACACTGTATTAAAGAGTTTGGATATCAGTATTTTGGATGTCTTATTTAAAAGAGTTTGAATATTGGGATTTTCTAATTTTAATTTTTGAGTCTATTAGTCCATTATTTAATTTTTTGTTCACATGGTTCAATTTTACTTCCCGCTGTTTACCTTATGTTGTTCTATTATTATTGTAATGCTGTTATTTGATTTTAAATTTTATTCTATACAGATTCTGCACAAGTACTTTACAATGAAATTCAATATGCCTTTGTTTGGTGATCTCCTGTGAGTAATCTACTAGCAAGTTGGTATGCAGTGTTTACGTAATCCCTAAGAAAGGTGCTTACAGCTTTGATTAACAAAACAATTATTTAACCCAACTGAAGAAGCATCTCATATTATATTATATACAGGCTAATTATATAAAATTCTTTGATACCTTTACTTCTTCCTGCTTCAGCCATGTGCTTCTTTGCCCACTCGCTGAAGGAAGGTATGTCGTCAGGTGTTGCGGGAGCTGTCATGTTGACCTGCGCCTCTGGAGGTGGTGCCTCAGGGGTAGTAAAGTTTACCACCTCCTTAACCAGTGTCTGCTCTACTGGTGTCCCTACATTTCTGAACAGAAAGTAAAAATATTTAAAAATAAATTAATGTAAAAAAACACGTTATGTTTCACATATTTTTTAGCAAACAATACACATTAAAAATATAAATTGATTTCAGATAACATGTGAAATAAATAAATATTGTATCAAAGTTCACTTAGGACAAGTTTGTTTCATAAAATAACTAAATTTACAACATTGGTCTGTCAATATCTGTTTTTTAGCTAAGTTATTATAAAAACGGCTAGATCACATACCACTCATGAAATAAATTGATAAGCCAATTATAAATAAGAGGAGGACTTTGTTGGGATATCGGCTAAGGCTGGTGAAAAAGAGATGCTAGATTCACATCAAATTCATTTATGGACAATGATTTGATGTACTATCTGCAACATCTGAATCAGGTTTTGATAACAAAAAAAGAGTTTAAAAAAGTGGCAATAAAACAAGAGGTAGATACTGAAGTATAAAAACAAAAAGAGGTAGATATAAGTCTGCTCTAAATAGTTCATGAAATGATATAAATAAAACAGGTATTTTTAAGAACATAAATAAAAACAAAATATAAGAGACAAAGTAGTTTGTGAATTTATGTATATAGTAATGTATTGTGTCATGCTTTTAACTGGGGAACTCTTCTGTATGATGAACCGGATACATTTTTATTGTTTCTTTGAGCACAAATAGTACAACTACAAAAGTAATGTAGGCTATATACAATATAATTTTTGTAACAAAACATAATATGCTTCCTCCTCATACCCTTTTTCCTTTTTGAAACCTGAGCCACACTTGAGTTGAATAAAAACACCAGTCTGCCCTCTGTACCTACATAACAGTAGGACCCTAGTCATTCCTACATGACGGTTTAATTACTCATCATTTCTTGCTAGGTATGTAAATTTAGCAAATTTACCTACAAATACTTGTTTTATCGTTTTCTCAAATTCTTTCAATTCAAACCCATCAACCATTTCATAGCTATTTATGGTGCATTCTCACACTTATTTCACCTCTTTTTTTGTTTATAATTTTGTACATATCTCTTCTATAAAGCATTTTCATACTTCTTTAACATGTATGTACCCTTCTTTTCTTATCAAAGGGCCTAATGCAGAATACATACTATATCGAAACGTTTATAAAGTTGATGAAAATCTAACATCTCTCTATCATCAAACTACGTGTCAATGCCCAAACAACTTCATCCACATGTTTATAAATTTATGGCAATCAATGAACTCCCAGTATAATAAATAAATTATAATAGAATATGGATAATTAATCATTAATACACATAATATGACATAAACCTAAAATCTTGAATAATATGATATCTTTTAAAGAATTGCGGCCAGCGATATTTAAAAAAAATTTCCCCACAGGAACAAAAAACAAACGGAGGATACAATACGAAAACTTTTAAAAACTAAACAGCATTCAGAAATGATACTGCAAAATTTTCAATAAATTACTTTTCTATCTTTACTTTTTGACCGGTACTTATGTTATCCAGAGTCACAATATTTTTTTATTATAATAATATGATATGTAGGAAACATCTTTCCTATAAAATAAAACATTAGAAATTCAAGAGCTTAATAGTCTCCAAAAAGAAGTCAGACTTGATCCAATTTTACATATATGCATATCCCTCCTCGCAGTTAATTTTAATTTTTTTTATCTAAAAGAAACTTAGACTAGAGAAGGTTCTTTTTTCATCTCAGGATAAATGGTTCGGGAATCCTGAAGTGCTCCATGCCATGAAGTGAGATCTATTTATAATATTATGCAATATATGATATGCAATTTTAAATTAAAGTTCATTAATTAAAAATTGAAATAACAAATTATAACTACGACAATGACAAAAAATGATATTAATACTCTGGACGAAATAGTTACTAACATTTGATACAAGAGGTTAGACAATAGAAAGAAACTGAATCCCTAATGAAATATCTCATTTCAATTCTATTCAAACTGGTGACCGTTTCTCTTACAGTTTCATGAGCCATTTAATGAAAGAACCAAACAGACTTTCCTTAACTAACCGTAATAAGCATTACGGCAAGAAGCCATTAATTTTTACATTTCTGTAAAGGTAATGGAAGTTTGAAGGTACTAAATAGCATAGGAAAATGGATTGTATTTATACTAGAGCTCAAAATGAATCAAAGTATTAAAAAAATAAACAAATTGTGTGTTTATTAACAATATTTAGAGTGCCCAAGGGCATTTATCAAGCAATTAGATGGTAGCCATTTTCATCGGAACCTACTATTACCCTAATCTTTAGGCTCGTTAAATGACGCGAATGTTTTTTTCCTTGAAAACTAAAAATAAATGATTAGAAGCATGCACCAGAGGAAAGTTTTAACCACTCAATTAATACCCCATAAACGAAAGAATTAATAATAATAAACAAATTCGAAAATCTTGTGCGTGTTCAGGTCTAGAGTAGAATTCGAAAGAATAACGATCTCCCTTATCTCAGGCAAAGGGGTGAGGGAGGACTGATAGCCAAAAACAATATATAATGAACTGACTGGTTAATTAAAAAAAAATAATCCTTCTTTTATCTAATGGCAATTCTACGATAAGTCCCTTGCGCTGCTCAGGTAAAAAGTGAGATTTCAGTCGGAAGACAATTTCATTTCATTAATACTCATGAATTCAAGTGTTTTTTCTGGGAATCATTATCACTCAAAGCATTTTTTTTAACCAAGGAAAGTTTTTTATCATGGAAGTCAGAATTTTTATCTTCTTTCGGTTTCACATTTCAGGGAAAAGTGGCACTATTACGATGTTCTGAGTCATTATTTTTTAAAGATTAAAAAATGATTAATCTCATAAAATTAGAAATTTTCCTAGATTACCACAGAA
This sequence comes from Acanthosoma haemorrhoidale, assembly GCA_930367205.1. Lineage (NCBI taxonomy): Eukaryota > Metazoa > Arthropoda > Insecta > Hemiptera > Acanthosomatidae > Acanthosoma > Acanthosoma haemorrhoidale. Next base: position 125,979,950 of record OV884011.1, on the reverse strand, counting down.
GTATTCTTATAAAAAAGTATTCGTAGGTTGCGGTTTCGAATCCTATCAAAGTAAGTGATGGAAGACCGGACATTCATATCACTGGCAACCCACAAGTAATTTTAGCGTCAACAGATAGCAACTAAATAACAAAGACGAGTGTATTACATTGAATGAGGAACAATTAATTAGTTTTACCCTACCAGATTGATAAGTGTTTATTATACGATGGTGCGTAATATGTCGAATCAGTTGAACGGGAAGTGAGCTTGGTGACTCCGAACGTAATGGTGAGAACAATTAACAGGAAGGATTGGCAGTTTCTGTCACTCTTAACTATCTGGAAAAACAATATAATTGCGGGAGTTTGGGGAAGAACTGACAAAATCCTTTTCCCACGTAGGTGAAAAAAACTCCTTTATTTGATATATTGTTTACGAATTTGATTTATTTTTTTACTTCAAATTAATATTTAAACAAAATTTTGAAACGTTTTTGCCCTGTGCTCCTCAAATAAAATAACACTTTTCGGCTGGTAAGATATATTTAAAAAAATAGACATTACCCTGTAAATGTGCTTATCCTGAAAAAAACACTTCAACCGTTCGTAAAATCTAACATTATGATATTGAATGTCAAACGAAAAATAGCTCTGAAACAAAACGATCGAAAGGCAAGTCGGTTTTACGAGACAGTATTTCACCCCAGCGGTCAAGAAGTCATTCGTGCAAGCCACTCTGCCCGGTGCACTTTCTAAACAGATTCGTCTGGGTCACATTGTTTATCGGTAGCATAGTTTGTTCAACAGTATTTTTCAAGTAGGGATTCAATCTGGATTTCTTAATTATAATTCATAATTTCTAGCAACGATTAGTTAATTATTATTGAAAGAGTGTTTTTTAATTGTTTTGCATTATGTGCACATCCATGTGTTTCCCTACTCTGGAATGGGCGATGCACGCCTGGGGAAATTCCCGATTCAGTTATATTTTGTTAGATTTAACAGACAGAAAGAAATACACTTCTATCACGTACTCAATAATAATAAAACTTCTTAAAAATTCACAGATAACTCCGAAAAATAAAGATAACATATACATGGAAAAATTAAAATAAATAATATTAAATTCATACTCATCATAAACATTCAAACTCATAGAAAGAAGTAAAAAAATATCGAACAAACGCTTCTCCTTCATAATGTTCCCTACACATGCTCCATCACATTCTCTCCTTCACATACATATAGAGGGGGTTGATAAAAAACTAAAAAAACAAAAATGATGTTTGCTGTTTTTTGTACGATCTCAATTGTCTTCCCTCAGAATTTGAGTATGACTGATTTTGTATACAAGCATCTCTCGTATATAATATTTATATGCCTATGAACATGAGTGAATACCATCACTCTCTTATCTTACAGCGACTTTTTAATAACAAAAAATCAAGGTGCTGGCACCACCTCCTTAAATTACGGCTCGGCAGAAAAACAGGGGGTATGCCATAATATTTATTTATTAATATTGTATTTCTCGTTGGTAGCTTGGAGATTTGAAAATATATGTATTAGTTTATTTTCAACCGAGTATAAATCTGAACTACATTATTATTTTTCTCAGTCAAGCCACGAGACAGCTTATTAGGAAACTAAACGGGGGGAGGGTCTCAAACATCTTGCTTGTTCTTAAATAATGTTTTGGAATATATTTGAATTAAGTAATGCAATATTGTCTTTAATTTATTATCAATACTGGGGAACAAAATCAGTACTCTTTTCCTTGACCATGAACATTAATAAAACTTCAGCTATTAAATTCACTTCAAAATCTCTTCAACAATGTAAGAATGCGTTACTGACAATTAAAGTCCTACAAATGTGTGACTAAAAGAAGAGAGCACGGGCAAGAGGTGCTTGAACTGCCAAGTGTCGAAGGTTCTATTCAACGTAAGCATGACACGTTTTTCTGCTTCAACGATTTATTGTCAAGGATGGCAACAGTCAGACTGGGAAGTGAGGGTTAAATGGAAGTTATTTGTCAGACGAGTAGGGATTTTATTGAATAACGCAGTCTGTCTGTTCATGTCTGCGATAGCGGTCTAATGGCACATCAAAAAACACCGCAAATCACCTTGTATGTGTTTTTGTTAAGAAATTATATCGTAATACTAAACTACCTAGCTAGATTTTCAAGACTTCTCAAGTCATTGCTCAGAAGCTATATTAGATTTAGGATTCAAAGTTATGACATATCCTACGGGCTCGGCATCTTCAAGATTTCTGCCGACGATGGAGGTGTGCAGTAGCGGCGAGGCCCAGTTACCTGCAGTACTAACACGCTTTACTAACAGCTGGACCATGACCATAGCGAACAAGTTACATCAGTTAACCACAGACAGGTCAACGTCATCGTTAGATATAACCTTGGTATGCCGTCTCAGCTCCGAATAGCGGAGGTCACTGTGTCGCTAGCCTTTCGGGAATCCAACTACCTCTAACTGACGGCGCAGCGTTAGCATGACAAAGGGACTGCAGTTAACAGGAGGCTTTGTAATATAAAAGGAAATGTGGGTCAACCGGCTCGTTCGCATAAGTTCCTATTTCGAAAGAAGATGCTTAACATTCACAACAGATCTGGGAAATGGTCTTTCGTCTGAATCCGTTCTATCTAGGATACGATAGCGGCGGTGAAACTGATGCCATCCGAAATTTCTAAGCTGTTTATCATAACCGTGGGTACTATACGCGAAATGGCACGCGTAGGGGGAAAAAAAAGGTTACATTTATGGCTTTATTTACTAAATGCTATTAAATAATGTTTTAGAATCATTATAATCTTTTCTTATAGAGGTCTGCATTTTATTTTACATTGTCATCATTTTTTAAGATCTAATAGATTTCTTCTTTTGACAGATTTAAATTTGCCATCTTCACATCAAAGCAATCATAAGGCAATAAATTGCAAGAGCAAGATTTTTTTTGAATAAAAAAAATATTTGGAATCTCTCTCTCTTTCTTTCTCAATTATTGATTTTTTTAAAAAAATGGTTTGTAGACCAGGATTATATGATGTAATTTGTGTTTATAGGTATGAAGGTATGACGATGTTTGTAAATGGAAGCAGGCAGAAAATTCATGCTGACGAATATATGCCTATTGCTTAACGTGTTTACATTTTGCACATTTAAAACCTGTGAATATATATAAAATCCATTTTATTTTAAGATCGTTTGGTGATACAGTAGGTATATACAATTCGATTCTTGCGACTTGTTCTTGTATTCTTTTATTCTGAGTAGTGACGCCTTATTGCAATTATTAAATATTTTATTTTCATATAGCGATTGAGATGCCTCTTAGATATTCGCTGTCTAGGTACGATATAAAGAGACATAGAGACGTACCTAAGATAGAACGTCCAGGTGGCAGAGACCAGCGCTAGGTAGAGGAAGGAGACGTTGAGGAGAGCTGGTGGCCATCTCTCCTTTGACTCTTTTAAGCCCATCACATTCTGTTCAGTGGAGAAAATACAATTAGATCTAGAATGCAGATATTCAAAGCGTGACTGTCCGTAATGCACTTTATAGTAGCGTTTATGTTTATAGTTCAGTAACAACATCAAATATATTTTGAAAGTTAAGGATTTCGGAAAATTAACTACATATTTTTGTAGTTACGCATGTGAACACATCATTGAACGTAACGTGTGATAAAACATATATTCAATTGATCTGGAATTCATGTCCAGGGCGCGATCTAGTGTGCTGCTGTCCTATGGTCATTCAAAGTATATATTATGTTTAGTGGACTGTAGATATAAGTTATAGCTGTAAAAATCGTTTTACAACACCAGTTTTTCATTCAGAGGGGTGGTTTTACACTTGTTAGTGGTTATATGTATAATAGTTCACTTGAGTCCCAACCTTAGTTGGCAATCATTATAAGAAGTCATTAAATTCGTGTACTAGTACGTAACCATTATAAAACTGAGTAATACATCACACTTGAGTTAAATGTTTCTGATAAGCCAGATCTGAGAGTGTAGAATACTCAAATAACACAACATATGCAATAGAATGAACGGAAAACCCGCTGCCATCACAATAAGTAGGCTGATAGCGACGATTATAACAGCAAACATATATAACTTTCGCTTTTTTACTAGGCCATATTACAAAGGTTTTTTTTTTTTTTATTGTGATACATTAGATGAGATTTCCTTTTCGGATCTATAAATGTCTTAGGCAATACGAGCTACTTGCGTAGAACAGTAATTTCTCCTTATTTAGGGATATTAGAGGCAGGGATTAGAAACTCAAGGCAGGAAACGACGTGAAATCGCATAGATCCAGACGGCCTTTCTCCTGTTTTTTATCCACTCGCCTGAGGGGGCACGGTATAGGAAGGCGAGTGATTCTTAAGACCATGGTTTTTAATAATTAGAAATGTCGACGAGGAAGCAGACATCTTGCAACTCTCGTGCAGTACGAGGAGCCCTTCTTAATGTACATTCTATTTTTGTTTCAATAAATTATTTTACAACTTTAGATAAAAAAAACAGACAAGTTTATATAGTCGTATCGATGGCATAGCTGATTTAAAGGATACTGTAAATACGTTACTAAAAGGGGGAGATTCCGCGCTGTCTCTCACGAATTTCACTAAGCTTATTAGCGTTTTTGAACGTTTGTCGGTCGAGTTTTCGGGTTCAAATTTAAAGACACATTATTCAGGAGTCCAAGTAATAAGTCTTCACTGTAATTCACTGTGTGTATGCAGTTATTGTGAGTTCTTTTCATTAAAAGTGTTTTTAAGTCTTTACTATTTATTGTGAGGTCAATAATCGAACGTATACGTCGAGTCAAAGGAAATGAGATCATTTGAATTTATAGCAAAATCCAAAGATCCTGTTAAATAATTACATTTTTAATAAAAATTAAAAAGGCGGATGTTCACTTCTGTCACCTGCATTATTGTTTTGTTATACCCAACGACCACATGGAATGCTGAACTTAAAAGTTGGTCGGTTCAGTTTAACATGGGCATGTATTCGAATTCGGCCAGGAAAAACGGTCCACCCAGTATGCGAACATTCTTCTTCCAGAAACACTAGATTGGCATGTCCCTCGTGCAACACTGCAGCAATAGAGTTTGCCAACCACAAAGGAATGTGACAAGGAATACCATAAGAGAAAGATTTTATCATTATTTTTTTAAGCGCACCATTTTAGTTCGTCTTTGTTGAACAGCATGACGTTCGTGAGAAGTTCTACAAATTCCAAACATATTTATTCTGATTCTCATACGTTTATATGTTATTAAGGCAAACGGTACGTATAATACTAGAGTATTTGTAGCAGATCGAACGTAGTACGTCATGAAAAAGTAGTGTTCAAATCAAAGAAGCGCAAATAATTGTTTTTTGTTAGAGTGCAAACATGAAGCAGCCGTTATTAGCACTATCACTCGTTGCTAAGGATGGTTTGATGAAGCTAAGGCTAGAATCGCATAGCAACCGAGAAACAGAACAGAACTACCCACAGAGGACATAACGACAGCCAGCGGAGTAACACAGAAGGTGAGCGATTTCGCCTATAATAGCTGTAGTTTTACACTAAATAAATCGTAGCATTACTTGAATTACGAACTAAAGGATAAATAGGGAGTAACGATGACGATAAGTAGACTGAAACTATTGCTACCGAAACGAAATGAATAGATCACAACATTTAGGAGCAATCAAGGATTCTTTACTGCTGTAGAGTGTAATGGCGCAAGTTAAAAAAAAAAAAATAGGGTATTACAATCGGTTTTATAAAAAGCAATAGTTTATTTCACGGCTCACTTAATTTTAGCTGATATTTACATGCTATTTTATTAATATCGTCTTAATCTTGAATTTAACACCTATCGGAGATATTGAAATATTTTATTGATGGATTAACAGTTGGATACTGACATAAAGTAATTGCAAAATAAAAAGGAAGTATTTTCCCAAAATCTTAGGAAGCAATCAATAAGTATTCGTTATGCTTTTATGAAAAGTTTTACACAATTGTATTTTCAATGCATAAAATTATATATAAAACATCTAAAGAAATAATTCTAAAAAATTTTTTGTCCGAAGAAACTACCGTATTTAAATTAGTAATGTAACGTTTAAACAAAAGCGGCGTCCAAAGGAAAGGGGTGTAAGTTACAAAGCAAAGCATCCAGGATATTAAGCATCGAGGTAATTCTCTTAATGGGATCTTTAAGGTTTCGAGTAAATCCCACAAGGATTAGGCCATTGTACTTAAACATCCTTCCTAAATATGTCTTTGTTGTCTGAAAAAATGAACCACTTTGTTGTCAGCCATCTCTTACTTTATCATGTATGATCACCCCTATTTAAATTAAATAAAATATATAGAAAATCATACTTTTATTTTCTCACATTCAGTTCATTGAATAAAAAAAACAAAGGAACCACAGTCCCTACAACTTCACCAATTCATAAAGATAAAAGAAAAAAATCAAATCAGTGTATAACATAAGTACATAAACTTCTTGTTACTAATGAAGTTAACGTTAATGGTATTATTTATTTAAAGGGATTATTTTCAGTAATAGTTATTTTAGATATATAATTAACGTTTTCAACTAAATAATTATGTATATTTTCAATAGGACATATGAAAAATGGGACCCAAAACTGCAGGTAGAAAAGAAAAAATAGCAGCAAAGGCTGCTCAGATAGAAGCACAAAAACGTGAGCAAGAAGAAAAAGAAGAGTTAGAAAGGCAAGAGCAAGAAAGACTCCAACGATTGGAGAGAGAGAGAGAAGCGAAGAGAAAGAAAGAACAGACAGAAATATTAGAAAAATCGATCAGGGATACAATTCTCCAGGACACATGCGACTTCTTTCACGAGTTAAAGAAAAACAATTTCCAACATTTACTCGAAATGAGGGAACACCAGGAATGGGAAAGATATACAGCATGCGACAGACTACCTTACCCCAACGACGTACCTAGTATGAACACCTACCTCTACCTGTGGCAAGAAACAGAAGAGTCGGGCAGGATGGAGTTCGTCTTCGATAAGAATGAGGCTATGCTGGCACTCTTGAGTCTTCTGGAAGATTATATCGAAGAACCGTTGGACGCGAGCGATAGAAAACTCTGTAATTGGAAAGAGGTGAGGGAAAATTACAGGGGAGAGCTGAGAAAGAAACTGGATCTGGCTTGTTTTTATATGATACGCAACGTCGAAGTAAGATTCAATAAAATAAACTATTGGGAATACGAATATGAAAAAAACTCAGGTAATATACATTTATGGATGTGGGTTTGGATGGTAAAAACCATTACTTCATCTGCTGCCGTTAAAGCCCCTTCAAAGACTTTTGGGACAGTTTCTATTAAACTTCCAGTGCCTTTGGCGAATTCTCCACTCATTTTGAGACTAGTACATACGACGTATGATCATTTCAGCGACCAAAGTCGCACGTGGGAAGAACCGAGGAACCCAATAGATCATGATCTGTATGACGAAACGACAATGTGGCATGGTATAAAGGTAGACATCATATCAGAAAATTTTCATGCTTTACAACAAAATGAAGAGATACCCTGTTGGTTCGAATCTCCGGAAGATCATTTATATTTTGAAGACGAAACATCAGAATGTTATGAATCAGATGGTTTGAGCGGACAAGGAACGAACAGATCATTAGAAGAAACTGTTAATACCGATGTTGACATTAAAAGAGGTGCTCGGATTAGTAAACAAATAGACGAAAAGCGCAAAAGAGAATATATAGACTCAATAATAAACAACAAAGAAAATATTATGAACAAAGCTTTGCAAAATACGCCTGGAGTAAACGACGAGATTCCAAGCAGTTGTGAAAAAACAAATAAGTACGTAGGAACTTTACCAGTTCAGGGAAGGCCAGAAATTTACCGAATAACAAGTGAAGGTGAAATAGATGTAATTAGAACTGACGGAGAATTACTGCTTGAACCGGAAGACGACGATTGGAGTATTGGATCAGAATTCAAAGATTGGGTCAGCCTCAATGATTCAATAGAAATAGATGACATGGACGTTTTCGAAATACTCTACAACGGAGGTAAATTACAATCCCATGCGCACGAATCAAAGAAAACATTGAAAACGCTTCCCGAGATGTTAAGAGAAGTGAAACCCAGAACTGGAGGACTAGCAAAACTCAACCTTTCAGAGGATGTAAGAAAAGCCATGTCTGAAACACTTGGAATAACTATCGTAAATATCAAAAAACAAATTACCGAAGCTGATCGTGAAGAAGAGAAAGGTTTTAAGTCACTTAATCAACATCTGGAAGAAGCCAGTATTCGTTATATGGAAGCGTATAAAAATAAGCTTGAACTACAAGTGAACGAAAAAGAGTTAAATTTGAGAAAGTTTGTAATCTTGGGAGGAGTTTATCACATAGACCTCATAAAACAAGTACCACAACCACACAAACATAAGGACCGTACAATAGTTCAGATGAACTATGGAGCTTACAACATCAGCAAGGAAGAGTTCTTTTTCAAGTACGTCCCTCCGATGATAACAGAGGACGAAGAGAACGAAGATGAAGACGGTAAACCACCAGTTGACGATGACATAGACAAGCTGATAACGGTTGACATCCAGGTCGCGGACACTGTATTGTGGTTTGAAACCCCTGTCCCTTACCTGTGGGACGGGGAGAACAAATTGTGGTCTTCAGAAAACATCTACGACGTTCGATTCAACGAGGAGAAACAGCTTCTTTCGTTTAGGATAGGGAAGACATCTCCGATCGGGATAGCATCCTTTAGGTTCTACAACCTTCCGTATCAGACCTGGGAGATCCGCCCTGCCCCCGACTGGAAAGAGTCGAAGAGCTTAATATTTTCACTGACGGCATCCACTGTCGTCGTCGAGTACATGATCCAAGGGGACAGAGTATCCCTTAACAGCATCCAGAACGCTACAGGTGCGGCCTTAGACGGCATTCTTGGTACTCTTTACCCTCCGAACCAGCTGATACGGATAATGAGGCAGGCAGGGTTAGACCTGTTCCCTGGCTGGGACAGCTTCCTCTATGTGGAAGGGAACTCAGCGAAGAAAAAAGTCTTCGAGGAGCACCTTTACCTGAGCATGGCGATGATGGCCCCTTCCTACCAGTATACCTGGTCCAGGTGGAACATGCCCGCTGGGCCAGACAGGATAATCTTTCAGTTGAGAGAGTGCCTGAAAGCGAAGGAGCAGAGCAGCTACAAGATGCTGCTAAACACTGCCCATCGCTCCGTTCTGGTCAGCTGCACGGAGGTGAGCCCTTCCTTTACAGACACCTCCTCCTCGGATATAGGCTTCCAGCCAGACCTTTTCAGCCTCTTACAGGCCACTGCCTCTGAGAAAGCCAAGAGGAGAGCCAAGAGGGCAAGCGGCGATGTCGTCTTCACGCTCTATTACATGCTTCTTCAAACCAAAATGTTCAGTTTTTCTTGAATCTCACTTGATTTCATTCGATTCGAGCTCTATTTTAAAAACAAACACAAAAGAAACAGAAAAGAAAAAAAATGAGGCAACTAAGGCTGGTGCCATAATAATAGGGCAATGTGAAGAACTTCACTAAAAGAAAGTTCCATTAAAAAGAAGACAGTTTTATTATATGTATACGTTCTATGTGTAACTGTTTTATAAAATACTATTTTCTATGAGTTAATGTAAACTACATTAAATCGTAAAAGTAAATAAATCAATTGGTATTTTACTGTTTGCATTGCCACCTAACTAATATAATAATGTATCATTATAAAGTGATGCTTTGATACTCTTATTTATACTTCAGGGTAAATTCTATGATTTCGTGCAAGTCTTGGTTATTTAGTGTTCAATAACTTCTGCAATAATATTTGTTTATATTATCTAATATTTTCAGAACGCGGCCGGAGTTATTTGAATCGAAATGCCAGATAATTCATATTATAAGAATTTCCATTGTTTATACGGGTGCAAGGTTGTTCATATTATTACTTAATTAAAGGATAAAATGTGACTTGCCCCAATATGAAGATTGCAAAAGCACCCGTATTAAGCTGTGAGTGGGGATAAGCTACATGATGTACTGTTTGTTTGCTTACCAATTTTATAAAATTTCTGAAATTGGTTATGATTTATTAACCTTTCCAAAAACGAGGAACAAACGAAGTTTATTACGTTTATTTTGAAGTAAATTGTATTATTGTTATGCAAAACTGTTTTGTAGACAGTAATTTTCATATAATGTAATTGAGATGCAAACCATTGAAATCAAGATATAAGATCTTAATGATATTTACAATTAAAATTGTTTATTCTCAAAATTTGTATTCGTTATTAATTATTCGGCTAGCAGTCTTTGCAGCTTTCCTTTCTCGACCGTCACAATTAAATTAAAACAATTTAATTCATAATAGGCATAAAAAAAAATTACTAAATTGTCCGTAGGCGTGAAGGCTGAATTTTATTGTCGGTATTGGCAGTTATTACAAAAAACCACAATTATCACTTATAAATAGTTTTAAGTTCCCTTCATTAGGGAAATGTTAGGTAACCAAAGTTGTAAATAGAGTTTGAATATAGAAAGGATAGCTATAAACTGTAATTGTCGTTTATTTGTTTACAGGTAAGATTGTGTAAATCAATATTAATAATTGTTTTAATATAACATATAGTGGATAAAATTGCTAACTTTGTGTACAGAGAAACTGATTTCCGTTTATTCACCCCACCTTCAATAATTGTTTTACACATATATTAAGAAGAACAACATAACGAACATTATGAAACATCCCAAAGAAAGTTCAACATATTTAAAAATTAAAGTAGATGAAGTCAAGATCTCAAATAATTTTACATGTTAATATAAAACTAATTTAAACAAGAGGATAGGCTAAAAAAAAAAAAATTCTGAACTGGCACCAACAATCTTTCACAAGTGAGTACACTGTAGGTTTTTTTAATAACTATCTTTTTCACAAATACAGGTTTGCTTTGTGGCCGCCGGTTGACCCCTACTTCGAGGGACTTCCTGATCGAGGGGTTTCTGTTTCTTCCCAGGATTTGGCCAAAATATTCTTGAAATAACTTCCAATTGAAGTTAAGATCGATGATAAAACCTAGATATTTTAGCTCAGTACCATTTTTGATCTGTATTTTAACTCGTTGATGTATTTATCAAATATTTTTAATACATAATTATATATGAGATTTAACCTTTAGGAATATAAATTAATTAAAAGCTTAGGAAAATAAAAACTTATAATCATGTGAGTAGATGGCATATATATCACACACGAATGTTAAGTACTCCTGGTATTGGAATCCGAGTTTACATCAATAGTTAAGCCCCTATAATACCCAAAAAATAACAATAAACAGCACTATTTTTTCTTCATCATTCAGTAACTCTTAAGCTTCAAAAATATTTCATCATAATTTAAAGGAAAATAATGGGGTACATGATATTATTATTTAATGCCTGTCTTTGGGTTGATAATAAAACAGGCAGTTATCATTAATATCCCCAATAAAAGATATGGTATTAATTTGGAACAAGTATGACCACTACAAGCATTACACCACTTGAAATGCATACTTTTAAGAGAATAATATTAGATGTACACTCAAAAACAATTTTTGCGACAAAAAAAAGTTTCTGATTTATAGTTGACCAATGTTTAGGTTCAATAGCAAATACATCAGGGACGTAGGGAAAGTTGAAAGAATTATAAACAGCAAGGGGAAAACATCGGTCGGCCTTAACCCTTCGAATTGCACCACGGGAAAGTAATGTTGATAGATAACATTATTTAATAGCGTAAAGGGAGTAAAGGCACGTGATGCCTAATTATGACTATCATCTGACAATTGATGTCCAGTTAAATAGTCTGATTGGAGCGAACCATATCAGTGTTCTTGGAGAGAAAGCGTCAAAGGTCTGGAAAGCAGAAGTAGCACGACTTGAGAGATAATCTGCGACAGTTGTCATCCCAATGAGGAGACGCCGAAGGGGAAGACATTCACTTATAACGATCGCAGGTAGGTGAGAGGCAGGCCTTGTAGCAAAGGGTTAGGCTACTTTCCCGCGGCCACTTTCCAACAACACGAGGACCCAAGTATGGGCAGCAATTAGCAATAAAACATGTAACGTAATATGCAATTAAAAACATATAACGTATAGGAGGGAATGTGGAATGACCAAACCACGGTTGATGATCCGGTCACTACAGTGAGTGAGCGTAGGACCCACTTCACGGGGTCAACAACGGAGGTTTCGCTTTCGTTTTCCTTCTTCTTCAGCCTTCCCCAAAACCTCTTCGAGTTTATAAAATACTGGGATGTAAGTGCATGTGTAATAAACTTTGAGAATTTAAGATAGATTGCGTTATTTTTACTCCCATTCTCTGTAGAAAAAATACGAAAAGACGAGGCAAAGCAAAGATCCTGTAAGAAATTAAAGCCTTCGGGCTAGGCAACAATCGGGGAGGATATGTATTGGGATTTTGGTGTGTCATTATTAATAAATTATAAATTGCAATAAGAAGACATTAAAATCGCTTTTGCTGCTGTAACGAAGTCCCTAATAGTTTGACTACACATGACTTAATGTTTACTTCCTTTCATTGTAATGGCTATAATACATATAATAGTTATTTTTTATGAACAAGTAAAATTATTTCCTTAAATTTAAAATATCAGCGAATCAAAAAAAACAAACATTCAGAGTAGTTCAAAACAGTCGGATAAAAAATATTTTTGAAGGAATCGAAGATGGCGTACATCCAGATCTGGACTTCTCAACACAACAACAAGAGTTATTTATAAAAAAATTACAATTTATTTTAGAGCATCTACCGCGTGGATAGCAGAGTGACCTGCAACTTCATCGCTGACAAAGGGTTTCTATTTCAAGGAAGTTATTCAGTTCAAAGAACTACGAATATGCCACAGGTTGCTTGCTATACGGGCTTGTTATTTTCACTACTGTTCATAATTTGACTAGAAATAGATTGAGTTAATAGCTTTTCCTCATATTGATAGTCAGATAACAATATTTTCCAAAGTGCAGTTCTTTACATAAACTGACTTAAACAATATTAATTATCGAATAAAAAATATTAAATTAATTAATATTTAATCAAAACGTTCATTAGACTTAGGCAGTTTCGAATGAAGGAATACGTTTAAGAAGTGTTGACGAAATTGATAATGTGTCCCTCAACCATTTCTTTACATTGTTTCTTCACTTTGTACCTACTTTATTTCGTTAAAAAAAAAAACAATCTAGGTTTATAATTACCAAAAAACAGCAGTAAAAATAAAAATATGCCACATAAGAAAAAATGAGTCTATTGATGCTTGGATTATCTATGGATCTTCCTATTCACCAATAACGAAAATAATAACAGTTCAACACCAACTTAGCTTTCTCAATTTTGTTTCTATAAGAAGCAAATGGTAAAATTAAATCGAGTCTGTTGAGGAAGTCCTCCAGATACCCATGTTTCCTAAAGTTAAAAAATAAAGTAAAATTACCATGTAGTGTTCGTACCTTGTAAGTTAGACTATAATCCTAAATATTAAGTAAACACCCGAAACAGCGTGGAATTTTTCAGCATATAAATATAGTGTTCCGGAGTATCCCCCATACTCGGGAAATTATGCCAACAATGAATGAAATGAATCCCAACAATGAATGAATATTACATCCGTTTGGCACAGGTAGCTTATTTTTTTAAAAATATTTTCTACTGTTTACATCGCAAACTGTTCACATTCATAGGGCTGACCAATAATGACTGAATATTTTCATAAGACATATCCAATTTATCATGAATAAAAAAAGAATACTGATGAGGAAGATCACTTAACAAAATCACCATGATAGCGCTTGATATAAATAACCCAGGAAGTAAACGACATTCTTTCACACATGCTCCCATGCACCCTTGGATCTGTAACGGTAAAATACTAATAATTAATATTTTAACAAGAAAATTTGATTATATTAATTTAATAATAAAAATAATTTTTTTTTTTAATCCCATATTTTTTTTTTATAGTTGATGTTTTATGAATAAAGTGTGTGGACGCCTGCGCGATTTCTTCTAGATATCCAACCTCTCTTCATCCAGAGGACTGGTCAGAGGCACTCAGTCTTAATATGAATCTTTATCTCCGTGAAATTTGTACTACATGTTATCACTATAAACAAGAATGTAATTCATAATAAATACTATTACAAACCCAGTGTTTAACACTATGACCCCACCAACCCTCCCGCATCGATGGCAACAGACTGACATCGGGTAAAAATTAGTTTAAGAATTAGTATTGTTAGTTTTAAGGTTGATCAAGAAGGTGAGCCCCATCACCTTGATTAGACAGTTTAGCCCAGTCACGTATAATGTATATCATTATACTTGTTTATTCATTATATAATTTTTATAAAATAACAAAACCTGTATATAATGCAGCGATGCTACAGGAAATACAAAAATAATTTGTAAATAGATTCGTCTGAGGATCTATAATTATCTGTAAGTTTAAAGGGGCTATGGGGGAAATAAATAAATAAATATAAATATATATATATATATATATATATATTATAGCATCGGTGTCAATAAATCAAAGTAATTTTAATTATATAATTGAAGAGGTCTTATTTAGTTTTTTTTTTGGAAGGAGGGGTAATAATAAATTCATAGAATTCACGTGTGATTCCAATATCAATTTAGAAACAGTTTAATTTTTGTTTGTTTCATTGTTTATTATAATTATAATTGAGAAAATGATATCAGATGTTTTGGTAATGGCATATCAATAAACTTTCACATTGTAACTAAATACTATTAATTATGTTCTGCCCTTGTGACTATAATCAGTTTTTCTTTTTCAATGAATAATTTTCTGTTTTATTATTAAATATAACTTTTCTTTACTTACATTCACCTTTCAATAAACATTTATACCATTATCCTAATGGATTTCATAGTAAATATACATAATTTAACTACCTAAAGATTGAAACGTATATAATACGCAAGGGGTAAGTAAGTAGAGGTAATCAGATTATTTCTTCTACATGTAGATGCCCTACAACGGACCATTTAAAACTCTCTGTTGCTATATAGGATCTCGAGGTGGCATCTCGTATTTACAATTTAATTAATAGATATTTATTATATACTCCATGATATCTCAAAATCAACAGCATTGTAGGGTGTTGGTTGACATGAGGTGAGGAGAAGTTTTCTTTGAGCATAAGGCAACGACGATAATTAATTGATGGAGAAAATGCTTTATGGAATTTTACACCAATCCAATTCGTTGTTTTTTTTTTTAACTAATTCGTCGGTCGTTTAAAATAGCTCCAAAAAACATAACAAAGCTAATAATTTTTTGGGGGTATATTCGACTTTGTATTATAATTTCTGCCTTCAATTGACAACCTTTTTACCATTTGATTGCTTTTGAACAATTCCCATTATTGTTGCTTAAGAAAACGTTACTCATCAAGTCCCGGCGATCGGCTATCGGATTTAGGATAGATGAGATCATTTTTAGGACCGTTGTCATAGAGGTGGCCTAAGCTGATTGGTCCGTAAAAGTATCAAAGTAATGGCACTCCTTTGGGATCGGAAATAATTTTTACTAGCACATTTTTGTGAGAGAGTTGGAAAAATCGTAGAAGGTGTGTAAAAAACGGGGAGAAGTGGGACGAGTTAATATTTATCTAGACTGGATCAGGGTCTATCTGACGGTCATGGAGTATCCCGGATTGGTTTTCCATTTGATATTTATCAATCAACTAATCCGAGATGGACACGTATGTTGTCACAACTGCTGATTTATATCCGGTACATACAGTCCGTTAGGACGTTGCTTAATGATACTTTTTAAATAATAAAACAACACTCAGAAACAGGAAAACGGAAACTGAGGAAATAGTACAGGACGTAAAACGCCATAAAAAGAAACCCTAAAATATAAAAAAGTTTTAAATAAAAAGGACTCGAATGATCTAAGGAATGGGTTTTAAATTTTTTCACAACTCCTTTCCCTAATTCGGGATTTAGTTGGATATTACATTAAAATTTAGATCTTCTTTATACCTACTACCGTAGAACAACAGTCTAAGGACAATGGCACCGTACCTGTTTGCAATTAAACCTGCCTAAGAATAAATTGTAAAGAGCGGTATGGCTGGGGTCATTGCCATGACGGAGCAAAAGAGAGGAAACGTTGACGGAACACACCCTTGGCGTCGACAAAAACCCAGCATTTCTTTCCCTTTTGTCGTGTTAATTCTTGCCTTACTTAGTTTCGGAGACGCCGGGGTGTGCTATTAAGCACTCGGGCGCTTTGTCTCCGGGTCGTACTTAAATGCCCATGTTTTGCCTCAGTAATAACAAATCAGACTCAATGTGAACACGACGATAATTATTTCTAAGTGATGATTTTGTTTAAAAAACATTGCACACGCAGTTGCAGCTCACCCATGAGATCAGCGTATATGTTAGGAAAAGATAAAAACAATTACGTCACGAAAACGTGTCTATTCAGTTCAGCTACCGTATTAGTATCACTGTATCAATTGCGTCATGGGCTCATTGAGAGGTCAATATCCCGGCAAGTGATTAACACTCCGAAGCCATCTACTATTAGCTGTAATAACTAGTAGCATGTTCTAAGATGTCTTCCTTAAATACCGACCTATACAAATGTTAACTGTAATGTCCGGTAAAGTATAATCTGTGGATTTTTAAGACACGTTAAAGTTCGAAAACAGGATTGATTGAATACTAACGAGACTGAAGAAATAGGAAGTAACGAAACAATACATATCATGAAATGCCCTAATGTATTTCTTAACAAGTCATTATGATAGGAAATACATTGATTAATTTGTTAACGATATCGGAACTTGAAAATTGCCTTAAATAAAGATGTAAATGGCTGAAAAATAGTAAACTATCTTTTCAGGAAGTTTTATTAGCATCTTTTAGTAGAGCCTTTCGTATCGTGCTTGGAAATAAAAAATATACAGCAACTACTACTACAGTGGAGTTGCTGACTGTAGATAGTCAAGTGAATAGCATGAACGTTTTAATCTACCTATATATAAACGAGAATCACTTGACGTTTTATCAGACAACGCGGAGGAATGCTGGCCGTGTCTGGGTTCAATGAATGAATTATCCTCACGATACGGATCCGGAAGTCACAACAGCACTAAATTTTTCATCGTTCTCAACAGGAGATTTCGGAACGTAGGTTAACATCTTCCGTTCATTAATTCGAGCCCTTTGAGGGAAGCAGGTTGCTTTCCAATATCAAAAGACAGACTTAAGCGTAAACATAACGGTGATAAATTTCCGGAAAAATTAGCAAGGTCGCTAGACGATAAAATATACTTCACAATGAATTTAAGTTATTTTATCCCATTGATTTAATCAAATATTTAAATGTTGATAAACTGTACCACGAAGTATGTGCCTGAAGCGTATGCTTATGCCACGTTCCATTCTAGTTTAGCCTAAACTTTTTTTTCCGGTAGGTATTGTTCTGAATAGGATTAGCTCAGTTTCAAAAGAAAATAAGAGATATTACTTGATGGACTCTATAGGCAGAACTTGGGATAGTCACTTATTTGTGAAGAACAATTTATACTTAAAGTAACAAGTACTTAATTACGGATTATTAAATATAAACAATAAATAAGGTCGTGGATGACACTGTGATGGTGCTGTACTTGGTGCCAAGGCTAGATTATCAACTCTCAATCTAACCTGGGCCAGTGTTAATAATAGTCAAGCAGTAAATTAAAAACTTTAATTTTAAATTGAATCACAACTGAAAAGTGGAATAATGTCTTATGACATCGAACGTATAAATTTTAGTCAATATAAAAATTACTAAATAGGTCCAAAAATGTTTTTAATTGAACCCAAGGAGGAAACTAACCAACGATTATCATTTGAATGCATTTTTATTTTTTAACCGGAAAAAACAACAACAATGCATAATAATCAATCACGTTAGTAGGGAATCCTTCAAAGATGTTTCATTACCTTGAAAGTTTTCGTTTCACTCGATTAAATTGTTCGTATAAAAAGCAAATATTGGACGAAAAATTAAAAATTTGTTAGACATACAGGATACAGTATTTAATATATCCTAGACTTGGTAAATTCTGTAAGTCTGAGATATGTGTTTAAGTTATCATTTACAAGGCCGAATTTTTGCGATCATACTTCAACCATTACATTGCAACCAAAATATATATGTACGTCGTAGTTTGTTGTTAAATGTACTGATAAGATTTCAGAGGGGTTGGAACATTTGTATCACATCCAATCCATAGGCAATCCGGTAGGCAGAAAGAAGATAGGTGACACTTATTAAAGTAGAACCTCTCCAGCGTGGTTCAGCAAGTACATTACAACTTCTTAGATTTTTTTCAAATATTTTTGATAACAATATCAGTACTGTGTAGTAAGAGTAACTGTACTGATAGACCGACAGCAGATAATCATGTAACAGGCCCACCCACCCAAGCCAGGCGCCGACCGGCCTTGTACACACAAGTGACCTTCACCGTACACACCAACATATTGCGATAGTGTAACTACCCACGGAGCATTCACCAACTTAACGGGTCACCACTAAATCTTAATAATAAGTAGTTTAAAGCTGGGTAATGGATTGTCGAATGTAGGTATATTCGAGTAAATTCATAGACCCCCCCCCCCCCCAAGCAGTTATCCACCTATGAAGATTAGGCTATGACCGTTAGAAGCCAATAATGTAAAACATAAACAATATGTGTAAACATATAATCTAGATATTGTACATTTTCCTCTCTGAATGACCGAAGAAGTATAAAATAATTAGTATTTACCTACAGTACACCTGATTACCTTCAATCCATCATCATATCTCCGGGTGTATTTACGTTACAAAAAAAAACTTTGGCGACGAAGTCTGCAGAGGCCCATATTACCCTGTGGTACGCCAGAGCAGTCCAGTGGGGTAGGTAGAGGGTACTCTAGGGGTATTGACAATCAGCATACATTTAAGTTTATTATTTACGAGTATACCAGGCTAATATACTAAAAAATACAACCGGATTACGACTAATGGAATATAATAGATACAAATGTAATATTGTAACTTTAAAGGTATATTTTCATTATTGGCTTAATGTGTACTAAAAGGTTACATGGCGATCTGGTATTTCTCTTTAAAAATACCAAGGAAAGGTCATAAGACTCAAATGAATTCTGTATTCGGAATATTTGAGTGGATGTCATAGGCTGATTTATTGTTTTTGTCATATCAGCAAATCTCACAAGGGCTATCAACCAAATTGAATTTTTGAAGATACTATACATCGTTAGAAAAATTATTCCAAACCTCTTCTACCTTGAATATCACATTAATAAAACAAATTAATCAGTCGCTTACTTTTTAACAATTTCAATTTGACTCAAAAATTGAAATCCTTGCAAAAAATATTTAGTAGAAGGCCGTAAAATATGCAATAGAATCGATAAAAAATTTATGGTATTCATATTTGTTTTGTGTTTTACAATTTTTCACTCAAGAAAAAACACTTATGTCCTCCTCAAAACTTGGCCATCTTTTGTAGAAAAAAATTCTACATCCTTTTCGAAGCCAATAACTAAAAACTAAAAGATTTTGAACGATGGTGGTATTCATGAACAAATACATTCCAGCGATAATTTACGTATAAAGGACTAATAGAATATCATATAATTAATAAAAAGTGCAGGTATATTAATTAACAAAAATAAAGGCAGAGTACCAAATTTGAAAATTCAAAAAAGACTAATTTAATCTATTTGGTTAGGAGATACTCTAATGTAGTATGCAGGACCGGACGAGATAATATAATCTGATGAAAATCGATTATTTCTTTATTATGGAGCCAATTACCAATATAAAGGGCGGAGTGTTTTAGTAGTTGGTAGTTAAAACTATTCTGCGTTCACTGTTAAAGGTAATAACCTATTATACCAATAAAGGAAGTACCTAAAACAGTTAAGTAGCAATAAAAGAACAAGAAATCAATAAAATAGATCATGCGTTTAGTACTGGAGCGATTGGGCTGACACATACTCTGGATGGTGAAAATAATGATAGTTACACCAAGTTCATATAAAACGAAGCACTTGTGCTAACCCGTTTCGTTAATAGGTCCCTTCATTTTTGAAAGTAGCTGTGAGAAAGTCTGTTAAGTAACAGTGAAAGGGTTGCAGCGGTGCATAAGATTTACTGCACTTAACCCTTCCCATCCCCTTCTGCCAATAACCCTAAGTTATGGATGATTGTCACATCTTAAGTTCCAGTTAACGACTGATCCCTTTACTGGGTTCTGTTATGCAGCATTCTAGAAAATGATTGGCATGAAGCGTTGCGGTTGGTAAAGACGATCAGAGCAGA
This sequence comes from Acanthosoma haemorrhoidale, assembly GCA_930367205.1. NCBI lineage: Eukaryota > Metazoa > Arthropoda > Insecta > Hemiptera > Acanthosomatidae > Acanthosoma > Acanthosoma haemorrhoidale. Next base: position 125,959,459 of record OV884011.1, on the reverse strand, counting down.
ACGTCTACAAACCGAGAATATTTATTCATGGCCAATTAACTATCAACGGATATTATCTAACAATGGAATATTAAAATAATACTTACTTTTACAGTCGATACAGGCATAAATTGAATGTAATAAAAGAAACGAATCCTTTCTTTTGTATTTAAAAAATAAATAAATAAACAAATAAATGCAAATAATTGGAAGCCAACAAACAAGTGATATAAATATTTGATGTGTTGTTTGGAACCAATGTTCTTTAATTCATAAAGTGGTTAACTTAACATTAGGGAAAGTTGCAGATCAACGTCCATGTTCATTTCTGGTTTAGAGGTAAAAAAAAAAATCACCTATCACATCTCTATTTCATTAATTTTCACGAGCTAATCACAATGAATCGATATACTTCTCCTTTGTTAAATTTTCTCATATGTTTAAATTAGATTTGTCCCAATGATGTTAACACATAGCAGCGACCTGTCAGCATTTAAAAAAAATAAATAGCATTCATCAACTAAAGGAGCTGAGTTTAGGACTAATAAAAAATCAAAGGTTTTCAAACTTTCAGACAACCATTTTAAAACATAGCAAGCTTATGATTTAACCGTTGATAGAAATATGCTTTAAGGTACGCAACCCTAAGGTAGTGATAACGCTGCACACCCTTGTTACTCTCTCACTTATGAAAAAGGTTAGGTCAGAACAATCAACGCGTGATCCCTAAACCGCATACTTGTGGCTGGCTCCTCGATCATAGAGGTTTCATGTTCTCGAGGGACTCGCACAAAGATGTACTGTCAAAAATAAAGTAAGGTGTGCAACCAACTGGTTAACTGCAAACTGTACATAAACTTTCACAATACATGACCGTGAACAAATAATTTTCGTAATAAGCATATTTCATGGTACAACTATTCACCCCCCCCCCCCCAAGCTAATATTGATCGAGACATCTTTAAGGTCAAAGGACTATTGCCAGCCAATAGTCTATCTCGTTGTGATAGAGTCGTTGAAAATTAAACTTAAACGCAATTCACTCTCACAATCGAATAGACTACAGGCTTAAAGTTGATTGGACTATTTCTTCCTGGATGATGTTTGGCGACATTTCCTTTTTATTATTCAACAGATAAGTTGCAACTTTCAAATATTCGTGGGAATTACGTTACGTTTTATTTATTTTATTGACCGAGTATTGTAAAATATGGAAAGTTTAAGTCAGCGATATGTGTACAACTGAGATGTTATACAATAAATATTTGAAATAGGGAAGGTCTTTAAACAGTAACCAATCAATATTTATTATTAACAGCCATGTTACTATTAAATTAAATAAACGTGTAAATTAGTAGTGAAGGATACGATCAATAATCGAACGGCACCCTTGAGCTTCTTCTAACCTTGCTATCAATAAATAAGATATGTTTGTGTTTATCCTCAGGCTTACCATCCATTCATAATTCACATACTACTATTAAGCCGTAGTATAGTAGTTTCTATAATTTTTAGCACGCCAGGACTGCCTAGGACTAGTCAGACACGCCTAAGATCCTAAACTCACCCAACAAACTTTTTTGTGAAACCAGCAACTTAGAAATTTATATGTGTGTTAAAAGAAAAAAGACCGTAAATGAATTGGGACCTCGACAAAAAATTACATATTATGGTAAAGGGGAGCACAACAAATGATGAAAGGTTTCAGGACAAGAGAATATAGCAAGACATCACCTACCTAATGACAAAGTATACACGAAAATGGTATGAGTAGCTATTAGTTAAAACAGACCACATCTTTGATAAAAAAAACATTAAGCAACCAAGTTTAGCAATAATTACGTCAAAACTTATTGGGATATCTTTATATGACATCAAATGCGGCATATCTAAAGCACAACGCATTGGATACCTATCGAGGCGGAGAATGAATTACAGTTCACTTTAGTACTCAAAAGTGCCTCCCGATAGGATAGGCAACCCTTCTTGCAATTGGTAAGATATTGGAGCTCTAAATCGACATAAGAACCGAAACACATGAGTGAACAATTGACTGACTGACAATTTTATTGAGGTACACAAAGTTACTACAGTCACTACCAGCTCACGGTGCTAGTACCACCCGTAAAAAGGACGTATGTGATTGACCTAAGATGAACCTGCGGTTCAAGGAATCTCAGAAAAATATTGTTCACGTTACAGTATGTATAGAGGCCTCAATAAATAAACAATGAACCAGTCATAGCAAAAACATAAATTTAAATCCATGCTTTAGCCTCGTTCACACTTGATTTGTAGGTACGATAAAGCATAGAGGTGTCGACAACCTTAGCTATTGAAGGGGTATGCGTTACCTATTTTCGCGAAGCCGAATATTCACGGTACGATGAGCCATGAGCTAAATAGGCAGGCATTGTTCATATTACAATGGAGCTTGAGCTCGTATTTTGATATAACCTTCTACGAAGAGTCTATCCGTCAACGGGCACTACAGAGATTAATAGTAAAAATATTGCGTAATGACGGAATAAGAACCGTTGTCTCTTGGTTCTTTCCGATTCGTTGTCATTGCTACAGTCACTGTCATATAATGGACAACTCTACGAGACTGCCGTGCTAATGTAAAATTATGGTAATAGCTCTAATAATGGGTTTGAGGTGCTTATAAGACAGCTTATTCTAATTGGATGCCAGTAGGACACCATTAATTTAAATTTAAAGAAGAGAGTATTTCTTATTGGATAAGTGTATATTAAAATAATTAAATTAAATACACAGCACGAAGTATTTGTAAAAGCTGCCTTTCTCTTAGTATGCTCGGCCAATGTGTTCGAAAATGTAACAAATATGGACGCTTTGTGGAAATGCCTACAGAGGTAGTTACATAGTAGTTGGCAGGTGGCACTGAGGTCGAGTAGAATTATATGTAGGATTATCTTAGAAACTTTTATTCATGTTTTCTAGATTGGGTACGTTATTTCTTTATTTAATTTAGCTAGTTATTTCATTGCCTTAACGAGTCCAGTCCCACCCACGTCGATAATCATCCTTTAGAGAAGCAAGGAATAGAATTTGTAATTCTGAGCGCTACTACTAGACCAGCTTAGGTACATAAATGGAAGAGAGCGGATGGAAGAGAAAGCAAAAGAGATATTTCATTTTTAGAAACGATTTTTTTGTATTGGTATAAAATTTTTCAATCCGAAAATGTGTATAAATGTTCCATTGTTTCATAACAGTGTGTTTTCAAAAAGTTTGATAAAATTGCTTAAAACAAAACATTTTTGGCTCAAGATTTGCCCCCAATGATATCATCTTAAACGGTTTTCAAATAACTGCATCATGCGAGGTTCTACTGAAATATAAAAATATAATGGTTTATGATAGTAAAAGATAAATTTATTTCGCAAAAACGTTAAAACGCGTCGTATAAAAGCATATACATATTAGATTGTAAAATAGAAAACGGTGACCTAAGATGAATTTTCCGCAAGGCACATTGATCGGAGTTGATTAATGGACGATATAACCAGTGTACAGATAATAGCCGTAAATTGATAAAGACTAGTTCTTATATAAATCTTTTTGAAAAATGTAGGCTAAGAGAGCGGGAGAGTAAAATAAAAATTATGCAAATTCATTAATTTTTTTTTAAGTCAGCGATCAAAAGAAATTACCTTGCAAATGATAATACGTTCTAGTAATTTATTATTTAAATTTACAGCCAAAAATATTTTGTGCAACGATTACTTTTATTGCACATGGGTATAAAGTGGAATTGGCCTTGTGTATAAAAGAGCAACCGGATAGGCTCTGATGTCATATAATATTCTTGGCATTCGTTTTCCACGACCTCTTCGAAGACACGAATCACGACATTTCTGTAATTGAACAAGAGAGTATACTGCAAGCTGAGTATAAAAAAAATCTTTAGTCATGATCATAAAATAACTACGGAGGATTATGATTAACATTTTCGATAAGTAAACAATATTTTTATTAATTAATTAAAACGTATATTATTATTTAAATATGACTATTTATGTGTTTTGATGGTATATACATTGGTAGCAAAGTAATAAATATCAGGACTCTCACCACTGCACCATTTCCACCTCTACCGAGGCTTCCCACACTCCTTAATTCCCTCACTCCAGCTTCAAACAGGTACTCCTAGTAAAAGTATCCGCTCACCCCAAATAAATTCCTTTATTTTTCCCTTATCCATAATCTTAAAAAAATAAGAGCTATGAAAAAAAAAAAAAATTTAAACACAATCCACTTACATATATCAGTATATGCCACTGAATGATGGAATAATCCTTCCAAAGTCGATATTAACGAAAGGCAGATCTTGTCTGCCGGAAATATTTATTTCACAACAAAGCGCTTTTGGCTATTAAGTTGCTAGCCCCTTGTTACTGACTGGTTACCTTCCCCACCCTCACCAGGATAAACCTGGATTTCTCAATTGTATGAAAAGTCTAAATCGATCAGAAATATTTCTCACTCCGTTGAACAGTATGGTTCATTATGTTTCATTTCACAGATACGAGTAACTTAAACTCTTAAATTATAATTATTCTGTTATATTTTATTCCAGATTATATTGCTACTAGGGAGGCAACTAAAAAAAATGATCGTAGCTATAATAAGAACCAAAATGCCACTAAGAATCCATTAGCTAGGAGTGTTAAAGATTATTTAAAGGCGATTCCGGAATAAGGGGTTATACAGTCGTAAAGTGTATTAATTAAGTCCGAAGGGAAAAGTTCTAGTTTCAAACAATTTCAAGTCTTTGGTCTGCATACCAGCCTGTTTTCACGTAATTTGTAAAAATGACCTACTCGATCCGAAACTTCAAAGGTTCACTATATAAGATACCACTGAATGTTTTTTAGTTGTTATTTTTTATAGAAAGGATATTTATGTCTATCCAGCTTTGTTTTGAAATGCGCAAAGAACAATAAAAATAACATGGTAGATAGACGAAATATCCGATCGTTAATACCCTTATTTGTGCGATGCATTACATTACACTTGATTTTGTTTTCTCCTTCGAGCACAATGAAGTAGACATAAGACAATCGCTCTATACCTAAATGAAAGTAGAGCCTCTCCGTTTGGGCAAGGCTCTAATCGATCCGAAACTTCAAAGGTTCACTATTACCGATACCATACTCGATCACAATTTCATTTATTGAAAAGGTTCAGTAACCGAGATGGTTCCAATAAATAGTTACTTTATAGCCTGGTTATTTTGAAATCGATAATTTAAAACGATTTCAGTAATTTCCCTCGCAGTTTCGGATATTTCACAGACATTTCAGTCAGTGTTATCGGTGATCAATAAATGACGCAATACTAGCAAACATTTTCGATTAATTTTATTCCTTATACAAAAAAATTAATTGTAAAACTGGGTATAGACTTGGGAGTGATAATGACTTAGCGATTGAAGGACTTTAAGACGACGCGTCGCGACGGGGAGGAAATTTCCACTGATCCACCTTCATCAAATCCACTTAGCAAAAGGATGCTTACCCTCCATACGATAAGCATCCTGCCGATCTTTAACAGCTGACATCTACGTAAGCATTATCCGCCTCAACGTGGTGACAGATAACGCAGGCGCAACAATGTAACAATGTGGCATGAAGGTTGGCGGCGGCATATGTGGCCGAATCGGAGCGTGCCACGTCAGCATGTCGGTCACTCATTAACATAAAAAATTTCAATTAAAAGGTTTTTTATCAGGTATACTATACTGGCGGTATCAAGGTACCGGTAACCATTGGCCAGTCGAAAATACTACAACTGAAACACCTAAGGATATCATCGCCCAACAGACAGTGTAATAATTAATTATTAGTTGCCCGATTTTAATTGAAATAGGGCATTAGTAGTTGTTTTTGTTTTCTCACTTTCTATTTTCAATAGCTGCATAAATCTCCCTAAGTCAGAACGGAAATAACGTTGAATAATTCTATTTATAAATAGCTGATTAAAGGTTCATATATTATTGATTTTATATTAGGTGCTGCGTGCACAAGAAAATGATCACAGATCACTAAAGGTCGACCGCTAGTGTAGAAGAAGTGGTTCTTCTTTACGTATTTCATCTTACGGTCCATACATTTAGGAAAATATTTTCATGCGCGTTATATGAGCGCCATACATGTTTGTTAATCAAACATTGAAACAAATATTGTACACTCTTATTTTTTGCCTAGTTGGAGACCACAACTAATCGCGCAGTGAAAGCTTTAAAACTATTCGTCAGTTACTAAGATTAAATTATATGAAAATGCTACGCATAAGTAATTAATTATCAAGGTAATTAGATTCACAATGAGAGAAACAGATACGGATTGCTTTGTTTTACTTTCGCAGGGAACTTTCATCCCCATTCTGAAGAATCTCTTTCTGCTACTTTCCACAATTAAAAAGTAAACTTTTCCAGAACAAATGAGGTCATTAGATGCGTTTGTTTGTTAACTGTATTTCAATTAATGAATCGTGAACGTTTTCTTGATAGACTCAAGAGTTATTTGTTCATTTCGTTTAAATTACCTAAATTAAAGGTAATAGCCTAAACATTCTATTTTTTATTCAGGTGGATAATATCCTTATGATTATGGAATTTGAAATTACCTTTCAGCTCTTTGAAAGGAAGGTTTTGTTTCTTTCAAATTTTATTCCTGCCAAATATGACTTGTCATATGTTTATAAAATTACAGGACGTGTTATTTAGTTTTAATCTATATGGTTAGAACTGTATTTAAAGGGGCTATGGAAAAAAAATATTTAGTTCTAAATTAAACAATTTTTTATGAGATCGTTTTCTTTTCGTTGGTTGATTTAGGCAATAAGTTGGAACACACAAGCAAAATTATACGACTTTAGGTTAAGCAATGGGAACAAAAATTGATTTAGGCAATAAGTTGGAACACACAAGCAAAATTATACGACTTTAGGTTAAGCAATGGGAACAAAAACTGCGATCTAGGAACGGAAAATAACATTTAAACCTCAAAAATAAGTTGTTTTTTTAAATTAAATTAACACTTGTAACCTATTCTGTCCTCTTAACTGCGAGTAACAATATCTTTCCCAACATTGTTGGTTAACACCTTTATTTCTCCAATATATGATAAAGTTTTTGACAAAAAAAAAATTAAAATGTACTGAAGTTGCGTTCCAGAAATAGAAGAATACCGATATAAAATTTCATGTTTAGGTTATTGAGAGGGGACTCACAATGGGCAAGACAGACAAACACGCAGGTGAAAACAAAAGCGTTTGTGATTTTGCAGGGAAATCAACGACACCTTAAAAAACAAAACGATTCCTTTTAATTAATTTCAGCTCTCGCAATACAAAAAACTCTTCTATATAAAAATAATAATATAGTGTTATTTTCCTTTTATTTTTCCCACATCCTATTTTTTATAAGTTTGAGAGCTATGAAAAAAAAAAAAAAAATATAGTGTTAATATAAATAATATAATTTCTATAAAATAACAAAACCTGTATATAATGTAGTGATGCTACAGGAAATGCAAAATAAATTCACCTGAGGATCTATAATTCTATATAATTATCTGGAAATTTAAAGGGGCTATGGAGGAAAAAAATATAGTGTTGCCAGCCACCAGTGGACTCTCACCACTGTACCGCAACAATCAGCCTCTACCGAGGCTCCCCACACTCCTTAATTCCCTCACTCCACCTTCAAGCAGGTACTCCTAGTACAAGGATCCGGTCAACCCAAATATTCCTTTATTTTTCCCTCATCCTTAATCTCATGATTAGAGAGCTAAGGAAAAAAAAAGAAAAAAAAGAGTTATATAATCTTAATTTTATTTATTTTGCATTCCAAGTTCTAGAGATATATCTGTGATATAAATATTCTCTATTAACTGATATTTTAACTTTTGAGGTTTCCACACAAAATTTTCACGTCCGATTTTTCAATGATTGATTTATTGTACAAAATATCTTACGTAAAAGTATTCTGCAATAATTCCTACCGAAAAATGAAAACAAAGATCTTATCTGTTCTAATCTCTAATAAAAATTCATAAACAAGTTTTATCTTATTGATCCTACATTACAATAAAATATTTACAACTATTTCGCAAACATTGTCAGTACAAAATGTCATAATCAGCCAACATCTGCGTATAAGAGCAATGATAGCGATTAATTGTTCCGCAAAACTTTCATATCTATTCATTCATTTAGATCCATTTTGAAGATAGTTAACTTAACATTAAAAACACAGGTAAACTGTTTAAACCACAATCATGAAATCTAATTGAAAAATATTTTAACGGACTTATATACTTTTTTTTATTAAGGATATTATTTCGGAATACTCGAATCTTACAGTTTTACCATCGAACCTTCGCAGAAAATCGCTTGTCGTTTTTATTATTTCCTACCGGGCATTGTTACAAGTTACAAGTTTGACCTAGCTATATGGAATTTTATACCACGGTTCCGCTTGATGTAGCAGGACAGGAAAAATACAATCAATATCTGTTTATATTCAACATATTCAAAGGTCATTAATTAAACAATTATTCCAAAAAATAACCTCGACGTCAAGATTGAGAATATCTATTGTTTGTTGGAGATTTACTGCATTATAATCACAGAAGCAGTTAAAACTGTCAATAATATCAATCTTTTGATTATTTAACGACATGAAAAATACTATCAACTCCCTAAAACATAATTAAATTAATTTATTAATTAGTCATACCTGCATATAATGTAGCAACCCTACAGGAAATACAAAAATAGATTCGCCTGAGGATCTATAATTGTATATAATTACCCGGAATTTAAAAAGGCTAGGGGAAAAAAATAAATAAATATAAAAAAATTATTTTCATGAATGTCATAGCGTTTAACTTAAAAACATTTTTACTATTACTTAAAAATCCTGCTTGGTTGACATTAAACAATAAAATAAACTATCTGATAAAAGTTAGAACGGCTGCAAGGACACAAGAGAGTTCATTAACCACCTGTTTTCGACCCATTCATAAAATAATGAATTTTTACGAAAACAATGGGACCAATCAACTCGGACATAATGAGGCTTAAGGGAAGATCCACAATCAAATTGTGGAACTTTGATGATGTAAGACCGCAGAAAAACTTAATTAAAAATCGGAATAAGGATCTGTATAGTGCCCTGAGAGTTGATGAGCTAGCGGTCTTGGTGCTAACGGTGTTACCTCACAACATCAATTTTATTTTTCTAAACCGGATTACTATTTTGTTTTTCACTCATCTATGATTAGGTGACTAAGTAAACCCATCCCAAAAAATCCTTAGGATGGCCAGGATTCCGGTTGTGGAAGTCAGCATAGTAACCATAAAGATTTTATACTTAATTAATAAAAATGTAGATAATACACATCCTCATTGATCTTCAGACATGGTATTTCACACAGAGTTTCCACTTGGTGCTTTTGGCATCTGGACATTAGAAATATTATAACCAGCTGTTACCAAAAATCCCATATTCTACTTTATTATGGACTTTTTTTTTTTTTTATAATTGGCGAACACAAAGGAAGAGACTCAACTTTCAGTCAGGTACAAAGCGAGATACTTTCACCTGTCTGTATATTCAACGATTGCTGGCGAGAAAAATACTTAATCAATCTGAAATTTTAAAGGTCAGTTACACAGCAAGCTGATAAGCATAAAATAAAATAGAATAATGAGGAGTATAAATTAAAAAGGGCCAATAAGGGGTTTCGCTACGTTTTAAGATTTATCAAGTTCTAGCTCAATTTAAGATTTTATTTCTGATTTTTTGTCTCACATTTAAGACGATATCGCAAAAATAATCTCAAAGATCAATTGAATTCGTTACAAGCCCGTTTTAGTATGTTTTTTTTTATATTACATTTTAGTAACATTAATACTCAGTATCTGGTTTTTTTTATTTGTGTAAAGACATTTTTTAATGACTGGAGTGGTTCAATAAATAAATTGAAGTATTTCAAATGGCAAAAATAGAAAAAAATCGCGAGGCTTCAGATCCGTGAACCAACTATTTTAAGTAGATTTATAGTCAACTTTGAGTAAGCCAAAAATAATTAAATTAATATTATTACTTTACTCTCCAGAAGGCCAGTTGAATTAGTTATAAAATAAACTTTGCATAAGCTGGATGCTATAAATGCCCTGGCGAAAGATAAGGTCGAAGAGGCAGATGTCGATGCCCTTTATGAAGATCGGCTGGGGAAGTGCCAGCTGGGTATGAGAACTGACCACCACCAACACGAAGGAGGAAGGTACGTACTACTGTCAATGCTATCCAGGCTGATGGCGAGGGAAACTTCAAACTCGTGATCGGGATTCACAAACCCTTCAATCGTCATTAGTAAATTCTTGTAAAAAATCAACTGCGGGATTTTAATCCAAATAAGGCTATAATACAAAACGATATTCGCACTGTTCAAAAAATGTTGTTTCGACAGGTTTCACAAAAAAGTTTAATAATAAAAGTTAATAAAATAAGTGTTAAAATAAAACTTTTCATTTTTTTGAATGCATACAAGAGTAGAGTAAAATTTTGGATAAATACTTTTAGTTATGGAAAAAAGAGTGACAGAGGTCGTACCCGAGAGCTCGAGAGGTGAGACGGGATTCGGGTTAGCTATCTATATTGAACACGATCTTTGCCAATATCAAATATCTTCATAGCTTCACTCTTGTGAACCTCAGAAAAATATAGTAACAGCGAAGTCTTACAATGAGGACTTAAATTTTTCATAAGACCAAGACTTATGCAGTATGGTCTACATTTTAGGACTTTCAGATATTGTTCTACCGAGATTCACGAGTGCATAACTTAAGAGATTTGATACAGTCTTGATCCTATATATTTTCTCTTTGGCAATAATTATTTATTGAAACCACATACTATTACTAATGTTTTGGATAAAGATTTTTAGTTCTATTTACAATTATTGGAACGAATTAAAAAAAAATTGTAGAAAAGTTATCAAATAGAATTTGGGATCTGATACTTTACTTGACATAATTATATATGAATCAATCTCATTCAATGTGTTACAATTAGTGAAACTAGGGCTTTAAATCAAAATGAAATAATTATATAAAAAAAAATCTATTCATTTTCGCTTTAAGAAATTTGTGCATATAGATATAAAAAAGATATTTTTAAAACTGACTCCACCCGCCTCCTTTAGGCATTCCACACCCTATATCCTTCTCAAACATTCTTCAAATGGGGGACTCCCCTTAGTGAAAGTCACTCATTAGCCCATATCCTTTATTTTTCCCACATCCTATTTTATAAGTTTGAGAGCTAAGAAAAAAAAAAAAAATTAAAACTGTGATTCTAATACTGAATATTTGACAAGTATGATATAATGGCGTAAGAAACAAATGATTCTTGACAACATTATAGTTTACATTTAATAAGCTGACATTATACGAGATCAGCCGAAGAGATAAGAAATTTACTACACTAAGGGTTCGTAGAGATGGATTAATTGGAAGGAAGACCATCTGGCCGAAGTAAAGAGATCCGGGGTTCTAATCGCGACTATATCAATACCCCTCTAATACATTGTGATGAATGAATGTATTACTTAATCATCAAAAATTCCATAATAGTTTTAATAAGCGACAGTGAAATAAGATTAAATATATTTTTAAAGTAAGGATCTCAACTTAAACAAGTCTTGAGTGTTAAGGGATTTTAAGGTTGGCAGAACGCAATGTACAAGAGCTTCCTAATCGCATGTAAACAAATTTAAATGATAATTGGCAGTTTATAACGATATTTTATTATCTTTAACTCACTGTAATCGAGGCCATTTTTTGGAAATTGTGATTCTTCTGTTCTTGTGATTCTGAATTTTTATAATTATCAAAATGTACCAGTCTTCGCTTGAGAAGAGAAACCCTGATTGTTAAAACAGTTTGAGGAAATAAAACTAGATCATTGGGTCTAAAAATACAAAGTACTAATGGTTGTATTTTTATTATTTTGTACAAAAACAGTACTTCAATTAATATTAATCCATTTTAAAAGTATAATGTTAATCAAGGTCAAGAAGAAGGTAACAGGTCAAGAACAAATCGAAGTATATTTCATTTCTTAGTTAATTTCATCAGAAGTTATTAAAAGTGAAAGGTTTATTGAAAATTATATTGTGGTCGTTTTATTAATCAGTCTATTATAAACCGTGTTGGAGTACACAGTTTTAAAATACCGTGACAATATGCAATAAACTTAAGCACATTGTTAAATTATAATTTTTGAAATTTTATTTCTTTACCTAAGCGTTCGAGGCTATTGCCTAGGTACAAGTTTTTCATTTTATTTCATTTACTAATTAGCCGAATAAAAACCCCACAACGAGGTAAAAGTGCACACGGACAGCCATGATAAAATCAAGCTAATATAAGCTACTGAGTAAATAGTATATATGACCTGATGATAGATGTTTGAACCACGTGACTACGGCAACTCCCACTGGCACGGACAAGACGTGCTCCACACAGGATTTTCAGCCACTGACTGAGGGGCAGCTGGCTTATCTGGTCAAAGCCTTCCCCTCCATGACAGAGGGGGTAGGTCTCCCTACCTCTCGGGTAGGTGAGGGGAAGTTAAGTAAAAGTAAAAAAGAATCCTCCTGCCGTCACGGAATCGTCGAAAAAATATTAACAACAAGGGTTCTTGGTACGTAGTTACTTATTGATGTGCCCTGTCTCACCTGGTCAGGGGGAACCAACAGATTTAAATCAACCTCGGGATCTGACCCAATACTAGAATAGGAAATTCCTTATATTTACACTTTTTTTTTACTATTTAGCGAAGCTATATGTTTTATAAGTTAATTTTTGTATACAAAAGTTTCATTATATGAATTATGTGTAAACCAAATTAATTCACTTAGGGGGTGGGGGAATATATTATCGAGGTTTGGCCACTTCTCAGTATCATTAAATTATTGTGATAAAGAAAACTTTTTTGCCAAGTACACTTAATTAGTTAGAACATCTCAGCCACTTAAAAAAACATTGACATAAAAAACAATTAAAACCTATTGTATAAATGGTTAAATGATGAGTCCGTTTAAGCTGTTCACAGATATTCTCTTTTAGCAGCAGAATGTTTTCATTAACGACATTACCATTCTCAATGGCTATAAAATAATAACAATGGGTTTTAAAAATTTTTGCAGCTATATGTATGTCACATTATGTAGGTGTAAGATCCGGATCAATTTACAGTATACTCAAATAGTAGGCCAATTGCTTGTAAAAAAAAAACAATAAAATAAAAACGATTTTTAATAACAAACCCGAATTTAATACATAGAAAGGTTATAAATAAGTAAGATACAATTTCTAAAAAATTAAATAAAAGGACATCATGTGATATGCATAAAACAAAAGTATATTTAGTCTCTACAATTATAATATATAAAAAATCATTACGCACTATTTGAAAACAGGTTAGAATCGAGTTCTTTATTCGCTTAGGCTGTGGCTAAATAAGTGGGGGGGGGGGGACGTATTCCGCATCATGCAAGTTTAGGCCTTTTTTTTTAGTTTAAGCGATTTAATCATTATTAAGTATATTTTTATTTCTATACTTTCACAGAAATGTTGATGATTATTTTAAATCATAATACAATATGACCTTATTTCATTAAGATAATCCACAAGATTAAAGGTGAAGAATTGTTCAATTGGCCGTTAAAAAACAGAACGGTACCATTTGTTGTTTTTTTTTGTTTTTTTTCCCTTCATAGCCCGTTTTTTTCCTTCATAAACTTACAGACAATTATATACAATTATAGATCCTCAGGTGAATCCATTTACAAATTATTCTGTATTTCCTGCAGCATCACTACATTATATACAGGTTTTGTTATTGTATAGAAATTATATAATCGAATATAATAGAAGTTCCGAGTCTAGAACGGTACCAGCATATATATATTTTTTTTTTTTTTTTTTTTTTTTTTTTTTTTCTTCATAGCCCCTTTAAATTTACAGATAATTATATATAATTATAGATCCTCAGGCGAATCTATTTACAAATTATTTTGTATTTCCTGTAGCATCACTACATTATATACAGGTTTTGTTATTTTATAGAAATTATATAATGTATAAACAAGTATAATGACATAAATTATACGTGACTTGACGAAACTGACTAATAAGGTGATGGGGCTCACCTTTTTGATCAACCTTAAAACTAACTTACATACTAATTCTTATCATAATTTTTCCCCGACAGTCTGTTGCCATCGATGCGGGAGGGGTGGCGGGGTCATAGTGTTAAACACTGGATTTGTCAGGTGCTGCAACGAGTCAAAAAACTTAATGTGTCTCCGGCGGATGAACTCACCCACCGACGGCACACCAAGCAACGGGTGCAGGTCAGCGTTCTTCAACCTCTCGAAAGAGGTGTGTCGGACCACTTTTCGCATGATTCCATTCTGGAAGTGTTGGAGACATTTGGCTGTATTGTCAGTCAAGTGGGTAAATAGTGGGGCACCGTACAGCAGAGCTGGCCGGAGGACACATTTATATATCATCAATTTAAGACGAAGCGACAGGTTAGGTGAAGTTAGCAAGTGCGATAGCCGGTAAGACCTTTGTCGTACTTTTTCTATTTTATTACTAAAATGAGTAGAGAAATGGAGATGCCTATCCATTTTTATACCCAAATAGTGCATTGAGAAAGCTGGTGAGCTCTCTTGCCCTCCTACGCTATACGATTTTGGCAAGGATTTTTTCCCCTTTTGGAGGGAGAAGATTACGCAGTCGGTCTTCCCGGCGTTTACGCTGATGTTTAACATGCCCAGTCTGTCACTGATAACGTTACAAACTGACTCGGCGTGTGTAAGAGCTCTTTGTGCACTCATGCTGCTGCTGTAAACCGCAATGTCGTCGGCGAAAGCGATTACAGTAGCTTTCTGATAGTTTGTCCCAACAATTTCAGATGTGTACATACTGAAAAGAACCGGAGATAGAACCGCTCCTTGAGGAACTCCACAAGTCAGAGGGAATGGGTTAGAGAGGCAATCACCCACCCGTACCCTCACCGATCTGTTCTTCAAGAACGAAACCAACATGGTATATAGCTGCTCTGGGCATTCCCAGTCACAAAGCTGTCGGCACAGCATCCCGTGGGACACTGAGTCGAAAGCCTGTGTGCAGTCCAACGAGATCATAGCAGTTGCTGTATTCTTGTTGATACCAAGGGTGGCTTCCGTTTGTACCTTCACGAGCGGATGTTCTGTACTCAGATGAGCCTGAAAACCTGTCTGCTCATACGGAATGATAGCATTTTCCGAACAGAACCCTTTCAGGTAGTTTAGTATTATCTTTTCGAGAATCTTCCCCATGTGAGGGAGAAGACTGATCGGGCGATAGTGGGCTGGGTGGTCGCCTCTCTTTGTGGGCTTGCGCAGCGGGAACAAGATAGCTTGTTTCCACGCTGTCGGGAAGTATCGCAACCTGATACAAGAATTGTACAGGTTAACAAGTTGGGCAATCCCTCTCCTCGGCAGCTGTTTCAGCAATACCGTTTGTATCCCGTCGCCCCCTGGTGATCGGTTTCCCTGACACCGGCGAAGAATCGCCTTAAGCTGCTTCGGGGAGACAAACATATAGTTCTGACCTGTCCTCAGCTGCTGAGGTTCGTGGTAGTTACCTGTCCTAGCGGTGTTGTCTGCGGTATAGTGGTCGGCCAATATTTTAGCCTGTTCTTCCGATGTGTACAGGGTGTCTCCGTCATGAAGACGGACACCTGAGTCCTTCTTGGTAGTAGTCTTTAGGAGCTTCCAAAACTTACGGAAATCGCCATGTAAGCCATGTAGCCGTTCGTGCCACGTTGCCGTCTTCCAATTCCTCATCAAGCCACGAATTTGTGTTGTAAGAGAGTTTACAACTTTCTTGGCCTGACGATTCCTTGTTCTATACCAGTTATTTTTCCAATTATTGCGTAATGCAATAAGTCGAAGAATATGGTCTGGTGGTTTTTGTAGCATGGGTGGCTTCGGGCTAAACTTTGGGACAGCTGTGTTAGCTGCATCGACGATAACCTCGGTCAGGAAAACTACCTGTCGATCCACTTCCTCTGTACTGCGGAGAACAGGAACCGTATGCAATTGGTGGTAAAGTTGTGATCGATATAGGTCCCAGTCAGCCCGACGATAGTCGTACTTCGTGGGACGCGGGATCACAACTCTACCGTCAATGGAATACAATACTGGTAGGTGGTCGGTCGTTACTAGGTCCAGGGTCTCACAATTGTTTATCCTGTGTGGCTGTTTTGTGAGTAAAAGATCTAGGGTGGAGGTTTGTGCGCTGTTACCTCTATGGCGAAAGGTGTGGTTCTGAGGGTGAACGACAGTAAAGGGCGCCTTTACCAAGGCTCTCCCCGCTGGGTTGGCGGTGGCATTATTCCACAAGGTATGCCGCGCATTTAAGTCTCCGACAACCCAGTGGTTATTTCTCTTGGCACACTCTTTAATAAGAGCTGAGAACTCTTGGAGAGACGCCCTCGGTCTCTTATACATGGCGGTGAGATAAATGGGTGTCCCTAAATTTATTTTCACCGTCAAGTGGTGGAGCCTGACATCAAATGTATTCAGTGGCGGATCCACTTTCATCCATGTGATGCCGTGCCGTATAGCCACCAGAACTCCACCGTAGCCATCGGTCCGTTCGATGACAACAGAGTAGCCCTGTAGCCTTACGTTCTGGTTCACAATTCTCGTATCCGTTAGCACGACGATATCCGGTGTGGAGATCGCTATTAGCGCCTCCACTTCTTCAAGTATAGTCATCAGACCGTCAACGTTGAAGTTAAGCATCTTGTACTTACCCATGGCGTGCCAATTGAGCAAATACGGTCTGTAGTCCGGACATAAATTCCCTGATCATGGTCTCAAGAATCGAGAACCAGGGCGGAAGGCCAGGGGTGTCACGTCTTGATGACGTTGCAGAGGCGACTTCTGCGTACGTCGCTCCTGCTGTGAAGTTCGGTGTGGTGGTGGGCGGCTGTTGGTTACTGCTCCTAGGCTGCTGGCGTTGGTGGACTGGCGGCGCTTTCCCCGTCTGCTTCTGCTTCTTCTTCTGGTCCGCGGCGTCTTGTAGCTTTACACGGTAGGGGCACGCTCTGTACGAGGCTACGTGAGGTCCCCCACAGTTGGAGCACTTTGCTTCTTGTGCCTTGTCACATTGAGCTGATGCGTGTTCTTGCGAGCAACGTACACAGACGACTTTTTGGCCACAGTGGTTTTTAGTGTGACCAAACTCCTGGCACCTGTGGCATTGTGGCATGCCCTTTTGTTGTATATAGGGTACTACCCTAAAAAGGACATAATTTATACTTCGAATTTTCCGAAGGTCCTCTATTTTTGTAGTCGGCGCCACCGTTACTAAGATCGGTGAGATCTCGGTTTTCATGCCATGGGAGTCCGTCTTTCGGAGGCGCCAGACATCCAATACCCCCGGGGCAGTTTTTAAAGTTTCTGTTATTATTGTGATATCCTCACTTACATCGATGCCCATAATTAAGAACTTTTTTAACCTTTGGCCACCTCTTGGGGCATAGGTGTGGTGTGGAGTGTTCTCTTTTTTCAGGGCAGATATTGTTTTTTGTCGATCAGTCTCGCTATCGAAAAACAGCCTGACCCCCTTATGAAAGGGCCGAAAAGAGTACGCAGTAACACCAATATGCGCCAACCTCGCTCTGGTGGTAGAGGGTGGCTCTGGCACAGCATATATTTCAAGATTTTATTTATTTCAACGGTCGCGTATTTTCCTCACATATCGGGTAGAAGCGTAATCGGCGAGGCAGACAATCTAGGGAAACCTGGAGCACAAGTCGTTTTTTATTTTATTTTAGAATATGGAATTTATTGCGTGGACCCATCAAGACATAACGTTCCAGATGTGAATTGAAATCATTCCATTCTGGTGCAAGTGAACTCACTCGCTAACAAGTTCAACTATGGTTTTCAAAAATTGAAATTAGTATTAAATAAAGGAACCATTATCACATCAGATCTGATAGAGGTTAACTACTCCAAAAATAAAATTTAAATATATTATTTTAGCGCCAAATAATTTTGGGTAATCACTTTACCGACAAAAGAATAAAAATAAGTTTCATACAAGTTTACAGGCGTATTTGTGCCAGACTATACAGGTGTACAATTGAAAATAATTTCATGTAATTCAGGTTACGGATACGAAAACGATTTTAATTTATTGTAAAAACAAATAATTGGCTAAATTCATTCCTTCATTTTTTATAATTGGACTTGCTTTTAATCTGAGCATCTTCGGAGTATTCGTGCAAAAAACAACGTTTCCTTTATAATTCTTTACACATACATATCCATTCTTTTTATTGTTTTGAAATTTTATTTTCATTGATCGTAAAATTACCATACAGACTAATAGTTTCAGCCAATAATTTATTTTAAGAAAAGTAAATTTTTATAAGGGAAATAGTCCTAATATTATAAATGTATTATTATTGTCTTTAGATCGAATCAGGGGCCGACAGACATAGAGGTTGAAAGAATTAAAATCTCTCAAAACATTATTTTTGTTAAACCTTTACTCCATCAGTAGTTGTAGCTCTTTGTTATTTTACCTGCGCAATGGCATACAAGCCACTCACATTCACTGCTCATTCAATGTTTGCTGAATATATTTAAACTGTTGGCACCGGACCGAGTAAACACAGCGGCATCATACTCGATGTGCAAATGTACAAAGGACTACTATTAACTGACTATGTACGCCTCCCCTGTGGGTGGCCGTCCAAATCGGTGAAGAAATCAACTACATACATGCACGTTATTTCAGGCGTTTTTTTTTCGTTATTTTTAGTTTTTAGTTTATTCATATCAGGTCGTATATGGTACGGGTAGGGGCATAAGGTATGTATACGGGATAAATGGTACCAGACTCCGGGTTTGTTTTAAATATTTATTAAATGCTTGTGAAACGACGACTTTTCACCAAAAAATAAATAGCTAAACCGTTAAAAAAAAACACCTATAGTTGACCAGGAGAAGCGATTCCCAAAACATTATTTTTTAAAAAATATATTAGAAATTATATTTGAGTTGAAGGTCTTTAATAAATAAAAATATCAAACAAGTCTCATTGATGGATTATACTTGTGGGTTAGCACAATCTAAGCTAATACGCGATTATTTTCCTTAAGTACTGTTTCTATAATCCGTGTCATCAGCTAGTGTTTTGGGTCCTGTGTCATTAGTCGAATGTGCTGTAGGTAACATCGGTTCCTCCATCAGCTCATTTGGTGCCTATACTTTTTCATTTCTTGTTTAAGCGTTAAAATTAATAGAGCAGACTCCACAATTCACAAAGGACTAAATAGTTTAAAAAATCGTGCGGAGGAAGAGCGAGTTAAATCAAATTCAAAATGCGAAGCTTGAACATGAGAAGAACGTAAGATTATATATTTTTATGACTCACAAGTCCTTGATTCACAGTAACAGTACGTTAGTGTGATTGAGTGATAAAATAATTTTTTTTCCAGCTAAAGTAATGTCAAATTCTAACTACTGCAGAATTGTTATTAATTTTTTTTTTTAAGCAAGGTGTGTTTTTTCCCGGGAGCCATTTTTAACTTGTGTGTTTTTGAGTGTAAGAAAAGATTACTGACTGAATGTCTCGAGGTTTCAATAATTTAAGAATGTTCCACATACAGTTATCAAGGAGACAAAATTGCCTATATTTGCATGTATTGCCTATATTTCAAACTTTGAGGTAATTCTTCGCGATAGTCATGGAAATGACAATTAGCTAGATAGATTCGACAGTGGATTGGTTGGATGGATCCGGAAACGTGAGACAGTTCCATTTGGTATGACATTACAGATGACTTTTTAAGCATGAGATCATGCTTTGTTTGGTTGTTTGTCAAGGAAGCAGAAACATTCAAAATTAAACTATAATATTTTTTTTTTTATGCAGCACACTTTAAGTACCTTTATTGGTAAGACGGAAGCAATGTGTGGAGAGGTATTTTTTTTTTAAAGAGAATTTGATCTTAACAGAACAAAAATCAAACTTGGCTAATAATCCTTGTTGCATTGGTTCTTTAAAGAA
Organism: Acanthosoma haemorrhoidale; assembly: GCA_930367205.1. NCBI lineage: Eukaryota > Metazoa > Arthropoda > Insecta > Hemiptera > Acanthosomatidae > Acanthosoma > Acanthosoma haemorrhoidale. The sequence goes on along the minus strand of OV884011.1, from coordinate 125,939,293 downwards.
GATTTGTACAAGTGATGAAAACGATTCTAGTAAATTAGATCACCTTCAAAGACCACTAAAAATGCCAAAAATAAAATTTCAGATGAATCACCAGCTGACTTCGCGCCGAATTATTTTGTCTGGGTGGCTAGAAAGTATCGATTATACGAGGACCCAGCCTCCTTCTCCCGATGGAGTTTGGTCTAGACTCAGATCTCTCAGACTCAGGATCAAATCCATTTTACTACAATAAAACTTGGTAAATATTTATACAATTACTCAAGCTAACTGGTAAAGAATGCATATATTATCGGTTCAAATATTAAATTAAGCAATAAAAATACATAATGAGAAACACATTTGAGGGATTAGTGTAGGTTGATTGCACAGAGATATTACAATATATTACTTGTTTCCATAGTTTTCTAAATATTTGACCTAATAATAATAAGAAAATATTTTATTATGCAGGTGATTCGACAAAATTCGGAAAACTTGATCCCCCAAGCAATAACTAATTCAAAAACAGACTAATAATAATATTCTCATCTAACTAAATAATAAAATATGTAAAAACCAGAAATTACATTTACAAACACATTAATTGCCCCTGGCACATGCCATTGCTCACTGAAGTCACTGCTAGTTTGGTTAGCATAATGAGTAAGAAAAACTATTGTAAATTAAAGATAAACTTGGAAAATATATTTTTACGGAAAACGTACCCAATAACAGGTATTTTCGCCCCTGTCACGAATCACATCTCTTAAACTCCTTGGCATTTATTGGAAGAGATTTTCAACGGAGTCCTGAGGAAATGCCACTCCAGAACATGCATGAACCACCCACCACAAATTTCCACTGGAAAACCATATAGCACAGCGCGTACTTCTCTCCTTGCCGTCTCCATGTAAAATTACGGCCATTTGAAGACTTGAGACCGATTCTCACATCATTTGTAAACAGAACTCTCTTCCAGTATCTAAGCACAATTAGTTTATTGTTCACGTGCAAACTGAAGCCTGGCCATTTCGTGAGCAGTGGTAAGTAGAGGTCCACGGGCAGGATGTGGAACCTTCAGGTTATGTTAATTAAACCTCCATCTTGCAGTCCAGCTGGAAATGGAAACATTTCTGACGTGCCTTATGAACTTTTTATCTCATTTTAAGTGATTCTCCGGTTCCGCAAAAACAGTCGCCGAATGTACCTATCGTCGCTTTCTTGCTGTGCATCCAGGCCAACCCTGTCCCTTTCCTCTTGGTGGACGCTCTGTCTCCCTAAATCCCTGCTCATGGAAGAGTAATACACACCCAGTCCCCTGGCGACTTTGCGCTGGCTGTATCCTTCCTCTACCAATGTCACATCCCTAACGCAATCTTATTCACTTAAATGCCTTACTAGGGCCATTGAACAAAATTAAAAATGTTTATAAAGAGAAAGAATGAGTGAGAAAGAAATTTTAAGATGTGTATATTGGATGGATCAAATCCTGCTGTTGTGAAAAAGGGATTTAAGAGTAAACAAAGCATTATTAACGGTTTATATTTACACTGATATCACCTAAATATCAATAAGTAATCAAAATAAAAGCGGAAGATAATTTATTTAATTTTAACTAATAAAGGTTCAGTGTTGCGTTAAATTTGTCCATCAGTGTATACTACGGAATTGTCACATTTGTTTTTAGAGTATAAGTTGAAAAAAAAATACCGCGAACGTATTTATTTACGTAATTATTTGTGGCTTAGTTCATGTGGTATTCTATTGTTCTATTATTTAATTATATATTTGTTTACAACATAAAAACAGATCATACCAAACATTATTTATTATTAGCAAAATGTGTTTCCCATTTCTCCAATTAATGAGTTCACAGAAAAAACTCAAATAACTTCAACAGTTACAAATAAATGATTTTTTAAATATCATCTTTCGAACAAAACTATTAGATAATCCATACTACAAGTTCTATGTTAAAACCCGTTAAATGAACGTATTTCAGTGAAATTATCTCTTAGGGGTTACCAATATATTATATTAGCATCGATATGTAAGTTTATGTTATTTTGGGTAGTATTGTTCTAAATATTTCAAAAATGTATACATAGCACACAATAAACTTACATGTAACTCGAAAATAACTATAAACACATCAAATTAGTTGATTTGCATTATGTACGATTAATAATACTATTTGTAAATATACAAAATAACCTTAAATACATTTGGTAATTCACTCCATGAATGGATTTATTTTGGGTGCCATGTAAAAAAAACTGCGTGGTTAGAGGCTCCATAATAGTTTAGATCACTAGGCGACCCATAAGTTATTTTATCCCCAAGAATTAAAATTAAATGGTTACTTTGCATCAGCATACTATACAATTACTCATTCACATTGACTTGCATTGATTTTATTTTAGTTAGTTCACATCCGGGTGGGTTAGCTGAAATATGCATTTTAATTCCAGCACAACAAAGCAGGAAAAAAGCTAAGTGCAACCCAATCATGTTTTCATAACAGCATTATAGCGAGTGGTTATGCAAGTAGTATAAACGGATAATATACTTTCTAACATAAGACTAGCAACCGCAAGCAAGAAATTAAAACTGAAAATGCGGAAATAATTCATTTGACGCACTAAACACTTACATTAGGTTAATAGCTTATGAAATACAAAAAGGTCTAATTAAGATATCGATTAACATAATTAATTTATTAATTTTATTATTAGAGTTATAAATAAATAAGTTAAAAAAACAAGTACAATCCACTTTGTGGGTAATTATAATAAATGTAAAATTTATTCATTTAAATTTGTTATCAAGTGAAGGAGTCAAAACACTTTCTCATTTTTTTTTTTTTTTTTTGGAGGGGGGAGTGGCGTTTGTAATGTCCAAAACGATGATTTTATTTTTCACTTCAAGCAATTCGTCCGTTCCATAGAGTTCCCCGAAAATGAGGAGATTGCTAGTTTTGATATTATCTAAATAACATATTAAGTGAGGTAAGTAGTCCCTCTGTGGCTAATATAGTAAAGTTAGCAACTTCAACTCATAAACTGAATAAGAGTTCCAATAACATTTTCCTTGCTACCGCCGTGAAGAAGAGGATTGCAGAGCTGATAAATAGATAAATAAACACTCTATCATAGAACGATCATCGTCAATAGGGATTATAATTTTTTTGTAAGGCTTGACACATTTCTATGTTTTGTATGTATAATTTGATGCCCTGACATGTATACTCATTGTTTTCGAGTAGCCTCCCTTCCTTGTATAATTAGATTTGAAATAAAATATCTTTCTCAGACAAAATAAGAAATTATTCATAAAATAATTATGTGATGATCACATTTCTGAAATTTATAATTCATCAAGTTGTAATCAGGATCATGTTGACATACCTATATACAAAAAATACAACGTATGTTGCAATTCTTCCAAAATGTAATGCAAATATTTGCGACACAACAGCAGATAATAAATGTGTGCATATCAACCATAAATTTTTTTTAAATAAGCTAATGTTTAAACAAGCAAATAAGAAAGCCTTAGTTTAACAAAAAATACCCATATTTTCTTCTTAGCACGATGGTTACTTTTCTCATTTGTTGGTTAACTAAAGAGCAAAGTTGTCCCATGAATTAAATGGTTAGCAATCAAACTGTATCGGTTCATATAAAATAGTCACCATCATGATGCATACAGACAGTCATACAACTCTCCGTATATACGATAAAGCCACATGATAGCAAGTAAAAAGGCACACTTGAACAGAACCTTGATTATACAGTGGATAACCCACCCAACCAATAATGGAAGGCTATTGCCAAATACCACCATCCATTAGGTCCAGTTCCGGCAGAGCTTTGCTCAATCTGTCATTCTACAGTGGTAAAAACTTTCTAGTAAATAAATATCAAGTGATAAAAACATCGCCAATAAAGGTTTAGTAAGTTAATTTATAATAGGTATCATGTCCAAACTGCTAGGTTTTCTACCATCTTAGTAGAGCGTACGACACTCACTTAAAGACTAGCCGCGCAGCTAAAATAATTCTACCTTCAGGGCCAACGGAGGTGCGATACTAAATAAAAACAGGAACCACGGACATATTCCTAATCAGGGCAGGGAACAACGAAGCAATTTTATTGATTTTTTATCAAAAGCGGAACTCTTTCTGCCTGCTGTTTAATATCGATATTACAATTAATCCAATAACTCAACGACATGAAAAATATTTACATCTCTATAAAACGTAATTAAGAGTTGCCAATTAATTGGAAATAAAAATAAACATTTTTCGACCACGTAGATTAGGGCATTAAATTAAAAATCTCGTCACCTGATTAAGTTGTAATTTTTTATTGAACTGTAATAATACTTTAGTTATTAAAACCTTGTTCATAATTTTTAGTCATACCATGTTTTACATAGAGTTGTTAGTCTGTATGTTAATTTCGTAGAATGCCCTTGTCGGGTCAAGATTGTCGAATATCCGTAAAGTGGGGAGGAGACGCCCGCCGCGGGCTAGGGTCGCTACAACCTCCAGCCGCCGTCCGGCGAGCGCCAAGAAAGAGATAAGGCGGGTGGGCCTGTGGTCTTTCACCCTGGCTGGCGGTCTAGTCGGCGGGCAGCCTAATTCGTTTTGATCTGACTCCATAAGATCTTGAAAGGTGTGCCCCGACAGTGGATTATGTTCAGGAGAAGAGGAACAGGGTAGGTTTATAGGTAGTTTATGTGGCTTGGAATGACCACGAATTCACACTCGGTATCAAAGGGTAGACGTCCCATAACTTCCTCGTTATTGAAATGTATGAATATGTATAGTATGTTCGGGGTTAGGTGGAATAATAAATACAAAAAAAACATTAAAGCAGATCAATAACAATTTTTTTTCAAATATTTATTTAAAATAGCTATGACCGTGGTTAAAATTTCCATGTAAAGTGCCAATAAATATAGAAACTGCTTTTGAATGTGTTTTTTTTTTTTTTTTTTTTTTTTTTTTTTTCTTAGCTCTCAAACTTATAAAATAGGATGTGGGAAAATTATTTTTGGCTAATGAGTGCCTTTCACTAAGGGGAGTCCCCCATTTGAAGGATGTATGAGAAGGATATAGGGTATTTGAATGTAGAATTTGAATGTGTTTAGTAATAATAACAGTTCTATAAAACTGAGGCAATAGATTAAGTGGGAGTAATTAGTAAAATCATAGAGACCCTTTATTGAGAACATCGCAACACTTTCAATTAATATGAATAAAAAAATGAAATATTTCATTACATGCTCTACAGTTTTACGGAAGTCAATGCCGGCCACTAGACCTTTAAAAACTTCCTTAAGCCACTAGACCTTTAAAAAAATCCATGGGCCCACGCTCAGTAAAGTTTGTAAACCACAGCAGAAAAAATATTAGTATGACCGGCCAGGTAACCAGAATGCCATTGGAGAAATGAGCAAATAATTAGTTAATCATCTCTACACGTAGAAGAGGACGAAAAAGGAACTGTTAGCAGGTTTGAGGAAGAAGGAATGACAAGAGAGCTGAGGAAAGGAATATATATAAATGTTATTGTCGGATTGTCACTAGGGAGGTGCCTGATCACCCTAACCCTGGTGACAAGTGCGGATTGTTCGAGTTAATAACCTGGATAATCGTTCCAGGACGGCGTTACTATCTGACTCCATTTTATGATAGGTATGTGCCCCGACAATGCACTATGCTCAAGAGAAGAGGTACAGAGGTTTCATAAAGAATAAGTCAAGTTTCCAGAGCTCGGGCGGAAGCTAAGGGCGCCACAGAGTCTGCAAGGAGACTGAAAGACGGGTGAGAGACTCAGAGGCGGGTGAGGAGACTGAGAGACTGACTTCCAGGGCCAGGAGCCCTGGCGTAAGGCGTCACCGAGTAAAGGCCGCGATAGACCCAGAGGCGGATGAGGAGAGACTAAGAGACTCACGAGGAGACTCCGCGAGGGAGACTAGGAGACGGATGAGGGACTCAGAGGGGGATGAGGAGATACTGATTTTCAGGGCCAGAAGCCCTGAATTAAATATCGTTTCCCCTTCCTGCCGGGAGGCGGCGAGGGTCTAATTCGGTGGCGGTACCCGCGCACACCTGCCTCGTCGCTGGTAGAGAGGCACTAAAAGGGTCGCTAAGTTTATGGCTGCCAGGTGGTACGGATACCACCAACTGGACTGAGGTGGTGAGACGAGGTGACCAGAAGAAGAACCGGCAGCAGCAGCAGCAGCAGCAACAACAACACCAGCAGTGGCAGTGGCAGCAGCAGCAACAACAACACCAGCAGTGGCAGTGGCAGCAGCAGCAACACCAGCCGCGGCAGCAGCATCAACAGCAGCAGCATCCGCAGCAACGGCACCAGCGACCCCTCCGGCAGCAGCCGGATCGGCAGATGGAGAGGACCCAGCCGAAGAAGCAGAAGAAAGCAGAAAAGGCTCACATTGTCCAAATCGTGCCCTCGGAAGAGAAGCTAAAGCTGCGACAGCTTGAACTGCGGAAAGATCTTCAGGACTGCCTCGAGAAGGAAGATCGGAGCCTCAGGGTGACGACGTTGCAGCGGAGGGGAAACTCCTTCTTCATCCAACTACACGACTCTGCGCACGAAGAGAAGATGAGAAGCATCAAAGATCTCCCGACGAACGGATACACGATCCAGGAAGGAAGTGGACTACGGCGGCCGTGCTAGGAGCTGGCGAACATTGAAGAGGACCTCACTGCTGAGCAAGTGGCGCTAGACGTATGGAAGAGAAATCAGGAGGAGTTCTTCACGGAGGTACAGGAAGAGGACATTATCAAGTACTTCAATCCGACTTACCAATTACGAAACAAGTCGGTACCATGGGTTAAGTGGGTCATAGAAGTTGAACCCGGAATCTATCAGAAGATCATGCGCAAGGGTTCCCTATACTGTGGATATAGGTGCTGCAGAGTTCGAGAGCACCTGCAGACAAGCAGGTGTTATAAATGTCACCGTATAGGACATATCGGGAAGATATGTCGAGAAGACGTCACGTGCAGACATTGCGGAGAAGAAGGTCATCATATGGCAGCCTGTCAGAGATTGGCGACGAACCCTCGGTGTGTAAACTGCATGCGTGCAGGCTAGATGGAGTTTAGCCACTCCGTGGCATGGGAAGGATGCCCGGTGGTCCAGAAATGGAAGAGGAAACAGCAGTCGATGACGGACTACGGAGATGTGCCCTAACACGGATTAGGAGGTGGAGTAGTAGGAAGGAGTGGCGTAGGGACGTGGAGACCCCATCGCCCAACCGAAAGGTTGCAGTGTGCCACTGGTAGGTGGATCCAGCCCTCCTACCCCTTTTAGAGGGGCTAACGCCCCTCTATAGGGGTAGCGGGGACCACCAGGGATAGTAGACGGCCCATATTGGGCCGTCTACTATCCCGTCTATTCCGATTGAGGGGATTGGGGAACCGACTGTCCATTAGGACAGGAGGAGACCCCCAGTTGCCGTACGCCTACCACCGCGGTTGGGGCTTGTTCCTGCGTGTTGCCTAGCCAGGGGATTGGGGAACCGACTGTCCATTTGGACAGGAGACCCCCAGTTGCCACAGGCTGGTCACCACGTTTTGGACTTGTCCCTACCTGCGGGCTGGGAGTTCCTGTTTTCAGGAATGCCTCACGGTGGAGGCTAACCACTAGGGATAGCAGACGGCCCATATTGGGTTACGTCTTGCTATCCCGACTATTCCGGATGAGGTGATTGGGGAACCGACTTTCCTGCGGGACTGGAGGAGACCCCCAGTTGCCATGCGCCTACCACCGCGGTAGGGGCTTGTTCCTGCGTGTTGGCTTGCTAGGGGATTGGGGAACCGACTGTCCATTTGGACAGGAGGAGACCCCCAGTTGCCACAGGCTGGACACCACGTTTAGGACTTGTCCCTACCTGCGGGCTGGGAGTTCCTGTATTCAGGAATGCCTCACGGTGGAGGCTAAAGAAGAACCTGGTAGGTGGATCCAGCCCTCCCACGACTTTTAGAGTCAAGCCCCCCCCTCTCTCTAAGTTTTGTGGAACCACCAGGGATAGTAGGCGGCCCATCTTCGTTTTACCAGGGTTTCGCTTTGCTATCCCGATGCTTATGCCCAGGAGCAGGGAGCCGTTGGCAACGGGTGGTAACTCCCACAGGTCGTAGGACCATGGGTACTACGGGAAGTGGTGCAGGTGCAGCTAGCCACTGCACCACGAGGTGGTCCCAGGATCCTCCTTCAGAGGTTGCCTGGAGTTGACGTAGTGGTCTTAAGGTTACGGCGCTCGTTGTGGAACTAGTTAGGTTCTCTGACTAGGGAAACAACAAGCGACGAGCTACGATAGTAGGTTGTCCCAGTCCTCGCAATGTAACGTTGTTTGGCATACACAGTTAAGGCTCATGCTAGGTATGTGTCAAACAAATACACGTTTTCTATTGCCAGGTGGTACCCTTGCCCACCTTGCTCTTAGGCCGGTGGGTACCTGGCTGTTTATGACTGCCAGCTGCTGGCCCTTTCAGGTTTATGACTGTTTGGCTTCCGCGATTTATTGCTAAACCCTTTACAATGATTTACAATACATTTAGTTCCTGTTATTTTACTTCTGTTTACAATATATGTGCACCATAGTATAGGGTGATTTAACTCATGTAGTTAGCGGTCGCTACAGTTATGAATAACTAGAAAATAATTATAATACGACAGGCAAATGGGCAATGTCGAGAAGAGAAGAAAATCTGTTTAGACAAATACTCCATTGTAATTAGCAGTAAAGCAATGTAGAGCAGTTGGTAATTGACGAGTACTTGAACCAATAGCCAAACATTAGATCTATTACTGTAAAAAATAGCCCAAGCCTTGTAATTGGGATCCAATTCCCAAGATTAGAAGAAGCTAGAAGAGACCAATTGACATTTAACACAACCGTTCATACCAGTTTGTTATTTCCTGATAATCTTCACGTTTTATAAGATTGAATTAATAAAATAGCAATCGAAATAACGACACTTTAGATTTTAGGCTTTGAACATACACTTTAGATGAATTACGCGCAGAAGTAATCCTTGAATGTAATATTTCAATGAATTTCACATAATTTCGTAGAAAAAAAGGTTTTTTTTTTCATTATTCTATTTGATCGTGTCCATTACTTGTATTCCATTAAGGATAAGATTTTCCCTCACATTTCCCGTAATTAAATCTGCCTAGAAATGAATTAGAATATTCTATCGTTGTGGAATATACCATTACAATTTCAGATGGATTGGATCATTTTCACGACCATCATTGCAGAACGTGCTAACAGAGCTGAGACGATCTTTACTCTATTGAATGTAGAGCTCGGATAAAACGAATCGGGGCTATAAGATGTTGCAATCAAAACTTGACGATACTTGACATTGAATATGAATAAGCGATATGTGAATCCAATTGTTTTTTGCCTTGTTAGAAATTCTTGAAATATGTCATACTGTGTCATAAGAATTTACAGGGAATATGTTCATCGGTACAACAGTAGAAAACATCCATAGCTTCCAATCTTGTAATGTGTTAGTGAGAAAAATAATATGTAAGTATATTTTTATAATGTCTGTACATACTATGAAGTATGAAGAAATACATATTATGAAGTATGAACTTCATTACGAAAGTACAAACGATTTCGACAGAATAAAAATTCACCTTCAAGTCAACATTTTTAACAATATTGTTTGAGGTAACAATTGTATCCCCTACACAAAAAAAGAAATTACATAATATTCCTATTGCAAGTAATACATTTTTTTTCGTCAATTTTATCTCGTGGTAACCTAGTGATAAAAACCGAGAACCTTCTGGTAACGTTAGACGAGCATAACGAGTGACGGCGCAGTAAATTTAATACCGTACAGGCATACCACCTCCACTCGAATTTCAACTCTGCAATCTACAACTAATGTTTAAATAGTTACTCAAAACTGCTTATGTTTACGTAACATACTTCGAGGATTATTTTTTACTTCAGCAGAAAATCGTTTAATTTAAATGACAGCCCCAAAATCAGTTTCAGGTCAGCTTCAACAAGTAAAAATGCATTGAAAAATTGAGATATTCCCTAAAATGGACACAATAGTTGGGAAAAAGTTAGACCCCAACCAGAAAAATTCACCACAAATAAAAAAAGCCAATGAAGAAGTTTAACAGAAAGAATGCAAGGATGCATGTTCTCAACTTTCTAAAAAACTTGGTTAATCAGTTCACTTTTCTTATTAAATTCATAGACCAGTCAAGGATTGATCTTGCATACAAATGACATGTGTCTGAAATCTCTGTTTCTCAACACTTTACAAAAATAAAAATAATTAAATAATTAGGAATAAGTAAATAATTCAAAATTGAGTCTACTACAGTACGATTTTTTTTTTAATTCAGGTAATTCATTAGTCTTTCTCTTTCCATGCCGTATCATGAGGAGCTTTGAGTTTGGTGATCGTAAAATGTCCATTGATGTACAGTCCTACCCGCAATTCCTCTGTATCTTCCAGTTTATAATTAGCCATAAGACCAGGCACTTCTGTCAATGGATTAATTTAAATGAGCCTTAATCATCTTTTACAGAGTTGTGAATATTTTTTGGAACATGTCTCCACCTTAAGTGGAAGTTAGATGTCTTGAGTTTGAACAGCGGAGTCACAATGACGAGAACAGCCATCTTATGGTGTTTCCTCTAATAAATTCTAGATGAATGGAAGGTAGATTTTTGTATATGCACAAGAAAAATTAATTAAAAGGAGAATAACCTGGGACAGGTTATTTATTCACAGGAATTTCGCTTGGGTAATCAAAGAGGAAAATAATCGGTTAACAGAGAATACAAAAAATGTTTATGGAAATATCAGGTTAAATTCAAATACAAAAATAATCTCTTATCAAAAAAAAAAATCATACAATTGAAAAATTCAGTATGCATACAACAGAAAATCGTAAATTACACGTACTTGACTTGTTTCTTATTTTCAACTTGAGTAATTAATTTATGTTTATAATGTATGATACCAGTTGTATTTATAAGAACATTTAAAAAATGTGTATATCATTACAAAAACTCATATCCTGTAACACAAACGTTTATGTCGAAATAGTGGAATTTTTAGAATAAAAAAAAAAAAAAAATTAAAAGGAAATAATCGAAAATGATCAGATGACAGAGAAAATGGGTATGAAGTTCACACTTTCCAAAAATTTCCAAATGGTTTGGGTTAATGCATGTCAAGAATGTTCGGTATTCATTCTTTACTATTTATTTCTTGCCAGGAATTGAGACCGATTATAGTCGCTTATAATTTAATTGTATTCAACTAAATATATTTGAATTATATGTTCAGTGTGAAGAAGTTATCGATAGCTGCCATTGCAAATGTACTTTGCAAAATGTTACGGATAGCTGACATACCTCTGTTCTTCAGAATGAAGTAAAAATTAGGATTGGAGATGCCTCCTCCTTGGAAGACACAATGATTTTTGTTTGTATTGTATTCCCTTAGATTACCTAAAAGAAGTGGTAATAAATCTGTAGGTATTTATACACCTACAGTTGTTTTTACTATATCTGAAGGAAGAGGACTCTACTTTGATTCGGCTTGGAACTATCGTCTTTTGTCTGTCTGTTGATATATTTTACAATAGGAGTCTAAGTTGATTACATAGCTTTACACTTTTAAAAGTATATTCCAAAACAACTTGAAATAAACTAATTAGTTTTTGATTAAAATATGAAAGGAAAAAACTTTTTAAAAGGCCTGCTTAGCTTACTTTAAAAAAACTCCCAGCTCATAAGCTTTTAGAGATATAAAGGTATGATTTTTATTCTACAAGTTTTAATATTACATACCAATGTAGTATAGCTATTAGTTTTTATATCACTAACTTTTAACTAATTATTTTTTTTTAACTAGAATTCATGGTGCATGAATTTCCTTTTCATTATCCTCATTCAAAAATCTGTACATCTCTGGTATTAAGCTCAACACATAAAATAAATATTAGGTTGGTATTTCTAACATGGGAATTTTTTTTATTTCAATAATAATATTTGTATTGATTCACGATCTTCTATTATGCTTCAAATGAAATACATACAATTTATATTATATAACCATAAAAAATAAAATGAAACCATTAGCAACGTAGGTGTCCCTTATTTCAGCCTAATGCAGTAGATATGATTGTTCGTTGTTTAATAGTAAAATAAACTTTTCATAAATGTTAATATTTTCTGAGCATTTAAAATATATCAACTCTTGAAAAGAAATCACGCCTCAAACAACCAGAATAATAAAGTTATGATAAAAATGAGTCATAAACCATGATTCCAAAGAGACTCGTCAAAATATGTTATTATAAGCAAATATTAATTTAGTTTTCATCAAGAATTACAATTTTTTTGCAGTAAATATTTAATATTTTCAAATCTGATGTTTACATATTCAATGAAAAGTCTTCTCTATGATGAAAACATACCTAAAAGAATTGAAAAATAACATGTTTATACAGATTCATTTCAGTAGCTACTCATTTTTTATCATGAGGCTGAGTGAATTCCAGCATAACATTTTGCTTTGTCATGGCTTTCGAATGTGTTGCATATAAATTCACCCTCCTTGGACTCATATTATATCCTTGAATATTGATATTTTAGTAATATTAGTTCAAAAATCTCAAAATTTGCAGGGATGAGATGAGTTATTTATTTTACAGAAACCTCACAATTTTGGCTTACTTAGATAAACAATTCTCAGTTTCCAATCACTCAACAAAATCTTTTAAACTACATACAATCAAACACATATTGTTCTAATAATTATGGTGGAAGTTCTTTTGTTTTAAGGTCATCAGTCTGACCAAACACCGAGCTTAGCTTTACAATTGTCATTCTTGTGTTATTATAATATAGAGTAACCAGCCAAATAACCTACTGCAAGATATCCTTATATATTAATAGACAGGGCTTTCATGTGGCTTAGTGGTAATCTTCATGGTATGAATGTTCAGGGTTCAAATCCCTAGAAGATCAGTGAATATAATTATATTTCTGCAAATAGAAGTGGGTGCGTTACAGTAGGATAATTATGAATTGGAGAACACAAAATATTAAAAATCCCAATAATTAGAAACCGTGTTTTGAAAATAAATTAGAAGATATTGTTAAATGTCAAGAGCTCCATTTAAAAATCATCAACAGCAGTTAGGCAAGTTGTAAGGGAAGGTTTTCAGAAAATAGATGTTTAATCAAAAGAAGCGATGTAGCAATGAATACAAAAAATTAATATTTCTTTAAATCAAAATAATCATTAGATTAGGAAAGGGTTTGCACTCTTCCCACATAGAAACATCACTAAAAAATGACTATAATAAAACAACCATCACCTACTTCAGAACTGGTGAACTGAGATCCACTGTCGCAGAAGCCAAGCTGTCATCCCGCTTCACCTCTGCCGTATCAATTAATATACGAATGTCTTCAAAACTGCCATGGATTTCATGAACGACAGAGTTGACCTTCAATAAAATATTATTGCATTAACTTCACAATCTTCCAACAGGGTTTTTCCAATTGCAATTAAATAACTCATACCTTTCCATGTATTACATCTACCATAGGTGGAACTACTGGAGGAGGGCTTACTAAATCTTCGGATAAAGATTCATTCCTAACAACATTAACAGAACTATTAGTTTGAAGAACTCTTCCCTCGAGATTGCTTAGTTCAGCCATTGCCAATGTAAAAATGATGCAGCTGTAATAAATACACTTTTCTTTAAAAAAAGAGGAACTAATCAGTTTAAAATTAAAAGAAACCATAAATTAATCTGTTGAAAAAGGCACCTTGAACATATTAGGGCTACCAGTGATATCCGATGAGCAACGAATAAAATTACTTTCATAATTTAATCGCTTCATATACTTGGTAGAGTTTAAACTTGATATGTGAATGTCCCAGACATACGTCTAACAGAGCATAAAATCGACTCACTAACGGAAAAACTTGGATTGCTGAAACCTCCCATGACATATGCAGGTTATTAAAACAGACCATAGAATGCGCTTAAAGCATAGCCTGTTGGAGGGTAATTCTTTTTTGAAAAGAATCTATTAAACTTCATGAGATTAAGAGCATTCAACCATCATCACTAGAATTACTGATTAAAAAACATTAGTTTGAGTTTAAAAGTGCAGATTTTTTAAAAGTTTTAAATTGTCAACTCATGAAAATAATAATATCAATCTAATTTTATGACATTTTCAAGAGAAGGTTTTTTGTTTTCAATTACCTAGTATGGTCTCAGTAAGTCATATTTATGTACCATCAAAAATTTAATCAAGAATGAAATGGATTTTATCGGTCATTGTAATCTTGTTGATATGTTTCAGGATAGTTATGAATTAACACCGCCCAATCATTCCCAAATTTCTATATTTTTGATTTCCCCAAAGGAAGAAACTGATTTTTCTTTTCCACATAAAAGGCTGCAGTCACCTACCAAAAGCAACTGTAGTTCGGCATCAACATGTAGGATTTGCCATGAAGGTATTTAATTTCTTTTTAGAAATAGCAAAAGAACCTAATTATACAATTAATTAAAAACCTTGATTGGATTTTTGACTGAGTAAAAACAATACATGACAATTAATCAGTATAATTAACCCATTAAGCATATTTATGTAGATGATAATGGTAATATTTATAAAATGAAAAATATTTTTTTTAGAGTTTTACCAAAATTTTGTGACATTATAGTACAAACGTATCAATCATCCCTATAGTTGGCATCATGAAATTAGAAGCTTGAGACCCACAATCATGCTACATACATGGCAAGCCTTGGTGCCGTTCTGTGAACTACTTTTTTTTTTTTTATCCACGTGATCCCTTTACTTTGATAATGCCAATCATTAAGCATAAGCAAATTAACTAATCACTAATTTGCCTGCAGCCCCCCCCATATATAGTAACACTGCACCAATTATTCCTTCATCCTAGGTGTCTAATTTGATGGTGGCGACTATAGTACTAATCAATAACTAGTTATCATTAATGTTTTTTTGTATTTTTTAAAGAATCAATGGTATTAATTTTTAGGAGATGGATCTGATGTCCTCATTTCTCCATGTCAGTGCACTGGAACTGTAGGTCTTGTCCATAAAAAATGTTTGGAAACATGGTTGTCGACTTCAAATACGGAACAGTGTGAAATATGTAAATTCATTTTTAAAACTCATCGAGAAAAACGCAAATTGAAAGAGGTATTAGTTTCTTCAATATTATTCCTAAGCAAAGGTGACATCGATTACAGTCAGACATTATAATTTATACTCTTATTAATTGTATTATATATACTATGTAAATATGTTTAATTACTTATAGCAAAGCAAATTAAAAATTATTGACCACCAATAATTTTAGTTAACTTAAAATAAAACAGACAATGATTGATACATTAAAATATATTCAGGACATTGATTTGTTTTCAATATGTTTTTATAAGACTAGTTTAATTGTGACTTCAAACAGGTAAATTCTGCTTTCATGGCCATCTCATTGTTTACTTAAATTAATCCTTTCTTATTCAATAAACATTTACAGTTAGATTTAACTTGCAAATGTCTTAGGAGGAAAATGGTAACGGTTTATATTAGTTAGTCAATATTAAACATAAAGTTACATGACTGTAATAAAATAAGTTTAATAATGATAATAATAATGATTTTTAATTTGAATTTATTTTATTATTTGTTATTACTAGTTTTTTTTTTATAGTGTGTTATTTTATAAACAAATTATTAACTTATCAAAACCAGGTTATATTACTATACTAATCTTTTGATGCTTAGTGGTTACTGTCAGGGGAGAGTTTTGCTGGCCCGAATGGATTCTATGGAGACATTGTGTGCATTTTACTGTTAACACCTCTTTGCCTGATTTCCATTTACTTGTGTGCTGCCGGAGCCTTAACATACTTCGGAAAAGGTCTCTGGGAAGGAATAGGACTAGCAATAATAAGTCTTACCATATTATTAGCATATATATTGTGGGTATACATGACAGTAAGGTAAGATATTTATTTATGTTTAATGATAGAGCTCTATTACTTTGTAAAATTATGTTCCATTTAATTAGCCTTACACTTTTAATATATCACATTCTTGAACACCTTATGCCACCTGAACCACTAACAATTTCATAGATAGAAAAGTTAGCTCATTAATCACCTTTTAAAACTTAAATGTCGAATATTTTGTGAAAAACAGCAGGCTGCAGTAAAAGAAAAATCTTTTCAAGCGAAATGTATCATCAAGGGTTTTACATACATAAAAAAGGTATTTTTGACCACTGCAAAACCATTTTAATGACAGTTTTAGCTAATTTTGGTAATTTTATTTAACTATTGTGCCAACAGGTAAAACACATTATTAATCAAGTCAGCTTTATATCGATACTCTACTCCTGGAGATAATTTTGTTTTAATCAATTGATTAATTAATGGCCTTTAATATTTTTATGGAGGCACTTTTATTTTTAGCTTCTTTGTGACATCAAGTATAACTTTCTTTAAGAATATCACCCCGCAAGTAAAACTAGCAACAAAAAAATTGTTAGCACAATTTTGATAATGGTTTTAACGGCTTTTTGTACTTATAGCCCATTAAAGGCCTAACAGGCCTGATTATTATTAATAAGGACGTCAAGATCATTACTTTGGTACCCTACTTAATAGGGCACAATAGGAAAATATTTATTTATAATTACTAATTAATTGATTAATGAGCCTTCATTATTTTCAATGGGGTTTATTTTGTTTGTAGCATTATCCAGTTATCATGAATGTAGTAACTACCATGTGAAATTACATGTTTCTAAGTAAAATTTAGATTGAGTTGAACTTATGATCATGGTTAGTGATAGTTTTAATGACTTTTGGTTATACATAACGTCAATTTAATTATCAACTTAATCATGCTTTATGGAGACAGCAGGATATTACACACAAACAATGACCTGAACTGACAGTCAAAAAGATGCACAGGTGAAAAAAAAAAAGGAAACACCTAATGAAACTGTAAAAACAACATTAATAAATAACTATTAAACAATTTGTGTAGAAAAAGTCTTGAAAAATTATGAAATTTTAACTTAATCAAAAAAATAAAATGCCCAGTCAATAGTATGAACTGTTTCTTTCCATTCATAATTTCTATTTTAAAATTTTATAATCTGTTTTTTCTTGTTTATGGTTTTCTTTAATATACTTAAAGACATTCATCACTTTTATACATACATTATAGATCTCCGGTATTACTTAATAGTATTAAATCAGTACATTAATTACATTTTTGTTACTAGGTTCCACCTAAGATGTCTAAGAGCATGGCGTCATTCAAATCCGGTTATTCAGCTGGAAACTCCCAGTCATAGAATGAACCCATAAGATAATTTGTAGAGTAAATAGAATTATGAAAAACTCATAATATTTCTAAATTGCCGATCTAAAAATTAATATTATAAAATATATTTTTATAGCAATGTTAGCAATTATTTCTAATAAACGTTATACATCTGATGGTTAAAATAATGATCAGAAAATGTCTTTAATGAATAATTAGAGCTATTATTGTTTTTGGTTTTAATAAATGGATTTTTATTTTCTAGTCCAATTTATATCTGATGTACATTTTAAGTGCACATTATTTTCAAGTGTAGTTATTTGATTTAAAAAATAATCTATTTTATAATTTTAATGCTATGTTTAAAAGATATACTGTTTTTACATAGCAACTAAGTTATATTATTACCTGTTAAGCTTTAAGTTATTATAATATATAAAAATAACTACATTATTTTTGTAATTATAAATTATATATAATATTTCGTATTCATTACAAAATAAAAAAATATATATATTCAATTCTATGATATATTTTCCTTAATATTAATACAAAAATGTCTTCTCCAAAAAATAAGCATGATACATTCTTATTATTTTACTAGTGAATACAAATTTATCTATTTAATACCAACATAAGGGGATAAAACAAATATAAAAAATAGGAATTATACTATCTAATTTTTTGATTGAATTATGTAAGTAAGACAAAATAAATACACCCTGCTTTTAGTTGCTGAGAGTTGATCTGATTATTTAAAGTGGCATTGTAGAGGTATTGTGTTTATCACTTCAATCAGTGGTATTAATACTCAATTATCTTAACATCTCACTGTCCTGTAGATTGTGGGCTCCAAATTTTATGTGAAGGATTCATTTCTAAACCGGAAGACATATTTCGGAAGAAATATTTCAACTCCATAAAACATAATTGAGGGGGTTTAATTAATTAACTAAAACTAAATATGTTTATCATATTAAATAGCATATCAAATTAAAGATATTGATGTCCTAATTTATAATATGTACCATGTTACCTGTGTTCACAACTTTAACTTAATTAGACGCGTGATATTTTACCCTGTTGATGCTTCAAGTAAAAGCAATCTCATAGCAAATAATTACAGGGTAATTAAAATAGCTTATTTTTTAAATAGTTATTATAATGACCCCAACATGAAGACTTTTGGTGTCCTGATCAGTAAAAGGTTGGGACTTACAATTGTTTATAATTACAAAAATTCACTCAAACTGTCATTAATATTGTGTTTACAACTTAAGTCAACTAGTAGTTTTTTTCAAAGGGATAATATTTTGAATGGCTGCTTTATTTTGATACCCCGTTGTTGCTAAAAATAAAAACGATCCCCCCCCCAAATTGTATGAAACTACAAATCTCAACACCCTGATCAATAATATATTGGTTCTTTAGTGGACTATAGTAAAAAAATTATGATAAAAATCAGATTAATAAAAGAAAAAATATATATATATATATAAATATATATTTATACAAAACATTTGTGGCTGTAATGAAAAATGAGGCAACTTAGAAAAAGTGTTTTTTAATTTGAATATTAGTAAACATTATCCCATAAAAATTAGGAGATTAATCAAGGAGGAATATTAGAAATATCGCCGAAATCTTTAATTGTGTGATGCTGGGCACTTAACTGACTTTGTGATAAAATGTCGTTTTCTGGCCACATTATTCTATTTTAACTACAAGACAAGCAATTTTGATAATCAGATTGTTATCATCTGATGGCTGAGGATTGATGTTACTAGGCTGGCCTGGGTACAGTAGGCAGAAGCCACTCTAGTCACATTGCTCTTTAGCTACAACAAGATAAACAAGAATTTGTATGTAGAAAGTACATGTGATAAATTAAAATACAGAAACCTTGTTGTTTTAATAAAACATTGAGCTCACAATCTGTCAAGAAACTAATTAATTTTTGTTTTTCATTTTTTAAACAATTTCTTTTGGTTATTTTTACCGGACAGATTATGTTTAGATGAATTATGATCTTAATCTATTTTTTGAAATATATGAATGAAAGATTATTTTTAAAAGGGGAGAATCAGATACTAAAGATGTGTTCACCCAGTTGTAGAATCTATGGTTGTCTCCTAATTTAAGTTTATATTAAAAACCAAGCTGTGTATCATTGTATAGTAGTGATATAAAAAAATAAGTATAACCGAAAGATGATTCAAAGCGAAATTTGACAGAAAAAAGGCTGATAGATAGGCGCTAAACCCAGCCATTGCGTTGAACCTACAAGGGTAGAGAAGAAGACATCAAGACCCTGATGAAACTGTCTTGAGAGAGTCTAGGTTGATTAGGAAGAGCTGGTTGGAGCTAAGTCAGCTGGCTAGTACAGAAAGACGTGGAGAATTGTGAACAAAATTAGTCATAAAAAGGAAATAATGGGAGCAGTACAGTAAGCAGCAAGAAATAACATCAACTTATGGAACCCCACTTTAATTTATTAAATACTTATCAATCACTTATTCTTAATAAAAAATACTTGATTTTATTTTTCAAATCAGGCAGTTGCCTGAATACTGCATTTTTTAAACAAAAAAAAATATCTAAAAAGTTGACAAAAATGAAATTATTGAAATTGAGTGGATAGATTTTGGCCCCTTTAACTACTTTTTTTTTTTACAATATATTTACATTTTTTTTTACGCTATTGTCTAATATGATATCGACTGTAGCAAAAAAATGAGAACAGTAACTGTTTAATAGCTTCTGAGCTAATAACTTGAAAAAGTTTAAAAAGTAAGAGAGAATTCTGTCAACTAATAAGTGCAGAGGCGACTTTTTCCCGTCATTAATTTTTAGCTAAAACATACACAGCATAGCCAACTTTTCCACAATAATTTGATAAGTATTTGAGATTTTCAGCCCGATTTCCGTGTCTATCTATCAATATTTTTTCTTCATTTCTACTATCCTGTGTTCCTTGATTGTATTCTTAAAAAATATGTTTTAGTTGATAGTCGATGTAAGAAAATTTATTGGTATGAATTGAAAACAAATAAATATATTTGTAGGTTTTGACTAAATTCTAATAAACAAATAAATAGGAAAAATCCTTCATCGATTGCACCGCCATATCTACAAAAGTCGGTAACGATTTTTTTGTTTAAAATATACCAGTTTCAGCCATGATAATATTGGTGGCCCGGTAAATGGGTTATGCCGTGCTAACAGAGAGAGGAAACGACCAATATTCTAGAGGGTTATCTGGCCATCGGCTATTTGTTCGCCGTGAGCTAGGCGCAGGACTCCGGCCAATGGTCAGTACACGGGCCGGGCTTCACCGGTAAACATGTGGCGGGATCTTGGTTAGCTACCATGGGCATCTGTCTCGACACAGGTATACATACATATGCATCAATTACTAATAGAACCAAGGATCAGTAGCCTAGTCATTTTTTTTCATTAAAAAACATGTATATTTACTTACTACGATTTATTTACTTCGATACATTAACTATTATAAACCAAATTGTATTTTTTCAAATATAAGGCCCAACGGGGAACAACGGGCGTATAAAGTGAAGAAATAATAACGAGGAATAGTAGTTAAAAGATCCTTTAGGTTGTTTGCTAAACCATTTTCAGTTATTAAATAAAGTTAGTGGAACTTTAATTTTATTGACATACTTGCTGTAATTGTATTTGAACCAAAACCAAATAAGCACGTTTTGAGGTATTGCAAAACGTACCTTTAAAGTTTTGGATCGATTGAATCATTTTTACGACTTTGCTACGCTATCGTAAAACATGCTTGTTGTTAACAGCATACAGTGACCAACAGACAGACGAAAGACAATCGCCCTTTGCCTTGATGTGTAAAGTTGAATTTTTTCCCAACGTCTTTATAAGGTTACCTATAGGAGTATTTCGAAACAACTCGCCTATTAGCTTGCTGTGTGTAGCTGGTGAATAACCTCGATCCCTTAGGTGAGCCCGCTTATTCCTTAATTAACTTAATATTTAACCGCTTGATGTGTACCCCTGGTTTCCAAAACATACTTCCTTAAGCTCCATAATTTACGCATGTATCATAATATCATTCCTTAGGAGCTTCAATGCCCCTTACTCGAACGCCAGCTATTGCTCCTAAGGGAACTTACAATGTCAAGAAAACTTGAAGCGTCAGTTCTTAGTTCGTACAATTGTTTTTAATGATAGGCTTAAAATTAGTTGATGTAGATAAAATGGTTAAATAGCAGCATCATATATCACTGTGAGCGGGAAATGATCATCAAATGCCGAAGCGCAATTCACAAACACCGCTAAAGTACTTTGTAATAATTTTAGTGACAAGGAGCAAAATGTGACAAATTTCAGGGATTTTTGTTCGTAATTATCGTGCCTCAACTATTCCACTATATATATCGTCCTTTTGACTTAGAGATATGAGCTGAACATAAGGTGACTGTTATCTGTTGCACGGAAGGGCGAGAAATGCCAAAACAAGAGTAAAAAGTTAAAATAAGTACAACGGAGGTATAAAGTTATGCTACGGATTAATTTTTTATTTAATTTAGGTTTGTTACGAATTAAAATTAAAGTTGACAAAAGGAAATCTGAGGCACTTCTGATATTTATCAGCATAGGCTGGTTTGTTTTGCTGTTGCCCTCGGCGTTGGATAACCGTCTAGTTGGAGCTATTTGTGAAACCACGACCAGTACGATTATAATCTCAATTGCAAGATTGGATGATAGTCTTGCTCCCGTAATTCAGAATTTTGTACTCAATTTAGGAGGACATTCCCAATGATCTCGCCCCGACGATCATGTTTTCTTGGTTGTCTTAGGCCTGTTGCTTTAGGGGTTCAGGATTCAGTATCCTAGGGTCCATATCACATCAATAAGTCAAGATCCATATCCGCTATGTGGAGGGGAAGGGAAAGGATATGAGTAGGGATGGTAAGGAAGGATTCCCCAACCCGCAGAGCCAGAGGCTAGAGGCTACCTGTATCCATTGCAGATGGGTGATGGGAATTACACTCCTCCCCTCGATTGTTGGTCTATTCAATTCTCTACTAAAGTCAAAAATTTAGGTTTGGTCATTGAGCTGTAACTCATTCCTGGAAAGATCACATTTCACAAAACCATCCGCCGATCCATTTCCACCTTAAACTTCTCAATAAATCCACCCATTACATACGAACCAACTCCTAGTTTCCTCTATTGTATTCCCTTATTTTAACTACGGTTGCGTGGTGTATGGAGGTCTCTCTGGGATTCGTAGGGTCGCTTAAAACGGCTGATGAACAGTTTTCTAAGATCTATACTCGGGATCCCCAGACATCATCGCATTTCGCGGCATTACTTCGAGTTAGGATGGCTGCACCCTTCCACCTGTCACAAATGCTTCCTTGTGTCCCTCCTCTTCAATAGTGGTGACGAAATAGCCCTCTTTTCTTCACGACTTGGTCGTGATTTAGATCAGTAATCAAATCCCGCAATACTAGATCCTACCCTTCCGACCTGTATTTCCCTTCTCACAAATCTGCTTTCTTTGACCCTTCTTTTATTATCTTTGCCACCTTTGGGATTCCATCATTCGATACATATGGTTTATGAAAGGTTAATAACATCTACTTTTCATCGTCTTATTATCTAACAAAGTTTCGAGAGTTTGTGAGTTGCTGACCATGAAAACCGCATCGCAGAAGCAGGACGAAGCAGGCCTAGCACTGGTAAAAGAAACAACAGATAAGTTGCTGCCTGTTCTAAAAATTGTGGAACAACTAACCCTGTCCCTGGACAGCACGGGTCAAGTAACAATTAATCAATTCTGTTCCATAGGGCCACATACCAGTGCAGTTTCGCCGGGAAGGGGTTCGGTGCCCCATTCCGATCGCTGCAGGCCAGCAGACCTACCTAGACAGACCAGCAAGGCCTACCGAGGAGTACAGTCATATGCACGGGCATAAGCACACTACTCCACTGAGTATGAAGGTGCATACAGCGGTCCGCAAATGCACCCGCCAGGCTTCCCCGGCACCAGTGGAATCAGAATCCACCGGATTTATGCCTGTCCCCAAGAAAAAAGCCGCTAGGGTGGTGCGGCCAGAAGTGGTCGTAAGCAATAGGTACGACCTGCTTCCCAAACCTAAACCTACAGCGGGCCCCAGCACGCAAGAGAACCACACTGTGAAAAAACCACCACCAGTCGTCATAACTGTGCCAAAGCCACCCTCTACCACCAGAGCGAGGTTGGCGCATATCGGGGATTCAGCGTCCTTCTTTCGGCCCTTTAAAAGGGGGTCAGGCTGGTTTTTGATAACGAGACTGATCGATAAAAAGCTATATCTGCCCTGAAAAAAGAGAGCACTCCCCACCACACCTATGCCCCAAGAGGTGGCCAACGGTTAAAACAGTTTTTAATTATGGGCATAGATATGAGCATCACAATAATAAGAGAAACTTTAAAAACTGCCCCGGGCGTATTAGATGTCTGGCGCCTTCGAAAGACGGACTCCTATGGCATGAAAACCGAGATCTCACCGATCTTAGTAACGGTGGCGCCGACTACAAAAATAGAGGACCTTCAGAAAATTCGAAGTATCAATTATGTCCTTTTTAGGGTAGTCCCCTATATACAGCAAAAGGGCATGCCACAATGCCACAGGTGCCAGGAGTTTGGATATCGTCGTTCTAACGGATACGAGCATTGTGAACCAGAGTGTAAGGCTACAGGGCTACTCTGTTGACATCGAATGGACCAATGGCTACGGTGGAGTTCTGGTGGCTATATCACATGGATGAAAGTGGCTCCACCACTAAATACATTTGATGTCAGGCTCCACCACTTGACGGTGAAGATAAATTTGGGGACACGCATTTCTCTCACCGCCATGTATAAGAGACCGAGGGCGTCTCTCCAAGAGTTCTCAGCTCTTATTAAAGAGTGCGGTAATAAAAACAACCACTGGGTTGTTGGAGACTTAAATGCGCGACATCCCGTGTGGAATAATGCCACCGAAAACCCAGCGGGGAGAAATTTGGTAAAGACACCCTTAACCAAAAGTTGTAGTTCGCTCCCAGAACTACACCTTTTGCCATAGACGTGACAGTACAATTACTTCCACCCTAGATCTCTTACTCACAAAACAGCCGCACAGGATAAACAATTGTGAGACTCTGGACATAGTGACAACTGACCACCTGCCAGTCCTGTATTCCATTGACGGTATAGTTGTAATCCCACGTCCCACGAAGTACGACTACTGTCAAGCCGACTGGGTCCTATATCGATCACAAATTTTCTACCAATTGCATAGGTTCCTGTTCTCCGCAGTACAGAGGAAGTGGATCGACAGGTAGTTTTCCTGACCAAGGTTATCATCGATGCAGCTGACACTGCTATCCCTAAGTTTATCCCGAAGCCACCCATGTAACAAAAATAACCAGACCATATTCTTCGACTTTTTGGATTACGCAATAATTGGAAGAATAACTGGTATAGAACAAGGACTCGTCAAGGCAAGAAAGTAGTAAACTCTCTCACAACGCTAATTCGTGGCTTGATGAGGAATTGGAAGAAAGGAATGTGGCAGGAACGGCTTCGTGGCTTATATGGCGATTTCCGTAAGTTTTGGAAACTCCTTAGGACTACTACCAAGAAGGACTCAGGTGTCCGTCTTCATGACGGAGACACCCCTCTACACAGCGGAAGAACAGGTGAAAATACTGGCCAACCACTATTCCGCAGACAACGTCACTGGGACAGATAACTACCACGATCCTCAGCAGCTGGAGACAGGTCAGAGCTATAACGGTATTGTTGAAACACCTGCCGAGGAGAAGGATTGGCCAACTCGTGAACCTGTACAATTCATGTTCAGGTTGCCATACTTCCCGACAGCGTGAAAACAAGCTATCTTGTTCCCACTGCGCAAGCCCACAAAGAGAGGCGACCACCCAGCCCACTATCACCCGATCAGACTCCTCCCTCACATGGGAAAGATTCTCGAAAAGATAATACTGAATAGTGAATAATAATGAAGGAGTTCTGTTCGGAAAATTATATGATCACCAGCAGATAGGCTTTTAGGCTCATCTGAGTACAGAACATCCGCTTGTGAAGGTACAAACGGAAGCCACCCTCGGTATCAACAAGAATACAGCAACTGCTATGATCTCGTTGGACTGCACGCAGGCTTTCAACTCAGCGTCCCACGGGATGCTGTGCCGACAGCTTTGCGACTGAAATGCACAGAGCAGCTATACACCATGTTGGTTTCCTTCTTGAAGAACAAATCGGTGAGGGTGAGGTTGGATGATTGCCTCTCTGACTTGTGGAGTTCCCAAGGAGCGGATTTGTCTCCGGTTGTTTTTAGCATGTACACATCTGACATTGTTGGGACAAACTATAAGAAAGGTGCGGTAATCGCTTTTGCCGACGACATTGCTGTTTACAGCAGCAAAATGAGTGCAAAAAGAGCTCTTACACAGGCCGAGTCAGTTTGTAACGTTATCAGTAACAGGGTGGGCATGTTAAACATAAGTGTAAACGCAGGGAATACCGACTGCGTAATCTTCTCCCTCCAAAAGGGGAAAAAAGCCTTGCCAAAATCATATAGCATACGAGGGCAAGAGAACTCACCAGCTTGCAACGCACTATCTGGGTATAAAAATGAATTGCCATCTCCATTTCTCTACTCATTTTAGTAATGAAATAGAAAAAGTACGACACAGGTCTTATAGGCTATCGCACTTGCTAACTTCACCCAACCACTATGACCCCACCACCCCTCCCGCATCGATGGCAATAGACTGACGGGGAAAAAATTAGGTTAAGAATTAGTATGTAAGTTAGTTTTAATTTTGATCAAAAAGGTGAGCCCCGTCAGTTAGTCAGTTCAGTCCAACCACGTATAATGTGTATCATTATACTTGTTATAAAATTCATTATATAATTTTTATAAAATAACAAAACCTATATATAATGTAGCGATGCTACAGGAAATACAAAAATAATTTGTAAATAGATTCGCCTGAGGATTTATAATTGTATATAATTATCTGTAAAGTTAAGGAGGCTATAGGGGGAAAAAAAAGAGATTTCATTCCCACCTTTATTCGACGTTCACTTACTCTATGTTCAAACCTAGACTTTACCAGTTTCTTATCTCCCTATAATCTCCTAATTCATCGTTATTATTCTATTTATTTCTTTTTCATTCACCCCAGCACTACATTTCAGCATCTTTCCATGTTCTTTCCTCCCATGTGATAATTTCTATGTTTTATTTACTTAATTGTTTCATATCTATTTATTTTGTTTTAATTTGTTGCTGTTAGTTCTTTGCAGTAATCTCACAGGTGCATAGCCGAATTAAATCGTATTATAGTTTTTTACATACTATTATTCATAACTTTATCAAATTTATTTAATGTTATGTACTTTTTTCTTTTTTTTTTTGTCAGCTAGACATTCCTATTATGTTCCTTGTTGTTATTCTTTGGGGACAATGTCCGAGAATAAAGTTTTTTTTTCATTTCATTTCACGATGTCTTACAGACACACACTTGGTGAAAATCGCTAATTAATCACAGCTTCTCAAGCTGATTATATACAAGAGTGTACTCAGGTCAGCTCTGCAGTATGATGCATCGCCTTTCAGTCATTTGACATATGGAATGGCAGAAGCGATCGAATGGCACCATCTAGGTTTAAATTATTTTGTAACCCGATGATGGTCCTGTTTGCATTGTTTAATTTTTTTAACCATAATCCGATGTTTTTGTCAGCTTGTAAGACCTTAACATGCAGCTCGGTTCAGTGTGATTTGAACAATTATTTACTTATATATAAGTTAAGCTCCGGGCAGCATCAGTACTCAACCTTAATCCCCGAACGTCGGGATGTAAACATCCCGAATGTAAATATACAGGGTTATAGACTCGAAATAAACAGTCTAGTTCTAACTTTCATGCGTGTTGTTTCTCTGTACCTTTTTTTCCTTTTTTTTGAATTCTAAAGCCAATAAGCATTAACTGGTGTCGAAACCCGGGATTCGTGGAGTGGGAAGAAAAGGAAACGACGTCTGCTCGATTTTTTTTTCTTCTCCTTTTTGCCGTGATAAATAAAAAATTGAAAAA
Organism: Acanthosoma haemorrhoidale; assembly: GCA_930367205.1. NCBI lineage: Eukaryota > Metazoa > Arthropoda > Insecta > Hemiptera > Acanthosomatidae > Acanthosoma > Acanthosoma haemorrhoidale. The sequence goes on along the minus strand of OV884011.1, from coordinate 125,911,741 downwards.
TGGCGGAAGGAAGCGTGTTAAGACCACCTGTTCTGAATGTAGCGGATGGCGCGGAACATGTAGCAACGAGAAGGGTGGGCGTTTTGCCAGAAGCTCATGCTACCGCTCTTGCGTTGATGAGAGTGAAAGCGATGAACACTCAAGATCTGAGGAGGCAATTTCAGAGCTGGAATGGTTCACTGGCGAATTAGAAGAACTCAACCACTTTTTGAAGGGAGGAGATCGCCTCATGCCTTAATCCTAGCAAAATCGGAGGAAAATCTTGTTGACCCCAGGGGATGCAGAGTCACTAAGAGCGGCCCTAATATGTTGGGTCAAGAGAAGTATTTTCAACCAGATCCAAGCGGATGAGGAAACGTCCTGGGAAACGGCGAAGATGCGGCTAAAGAAAGCATATGGAGGGGGGCGATGGACCCCAGAAGAAGATATTTTCCAGATGTTCCGGGAGACAAAATCATCAAGGCAGAGTAGCGGCCAATATGCCGCAGGTCTTCTAACCCGTTATAATCAAATAATGGAGAAAATGAGAGAGACGATGAGCATCGAAGAGGTAGAGGGCAGAATGGGATTTCTGTCTACTATACTGATGGTACAGTTGGCGAAGGAAACAGGGAGAAAAGAGGTATTCCCTAACGAGCGCTCATTCCTCGAATGTGCCCAAGTCATGATTGACAACAGCGCCAGGTAGGAGGAATCGAGGATACAGGAGGATGAGGGAGAATGCAGCCGGATAGTGTACAGAAGAACCAGGGTCCCTAAATCAAATTGGAAAAAAGTCGAAACACCAACGCGGTTCAGGGCGGCGAGACCCAGGTACGGACCCCGCAGAGAAGAGAGAAAATGCCATGGGTGCGGGAAGACGGGTCATTGAGTGGCACAATGCCCCAGCACAAAATGTTTCGAGTGCAGTGAGGAGGGGCATATCGCTAGGCATTGCCCTTACGTGTATCGGAGGAGAGATGTTCATAGGGCAGAACCCATGGAAGTGAATACGCGCACCATGCGAGAAAGAAGGAAGATATCACCCATGGGTAACGGATCTTCAGCTGAGGAATCTTCAGGAGCGTCAGGAACGTCGGAAACGGAAGGAGAAGAGCCGGCTCGCGACAGGAGCCGAGAGCATGAGCAAAAGAAGACTACTTCGAGAAGATGGGAGCGGCGTGTGGAAGCTTGAGGAGGGTGGCAGCAGAGTGGCGACCGCACCCTAAAGTGTAATACAGTGAGAGGGATACTGTGCGAGTTGCCAATAATCAGAGTCGAGGGGGGAGAGAGGTGCTTGGTGGATACAGGAAGCACCAATACCATAATGTCCCGCGGTGCGTTGGAGCGGCTGTATGGCGGAGAGAGGGCACTCCAGGTAAAGGTATGTAAGTGCAAGTTAATTACCCTGGGTGGGCCCTGTAAAGTGGTGGGAGAGGCGGTCGTGAATTTAGAGAAATGGGCGAAAAAAAGGGCGGTATTAACGTACATATTGTGGAGTACATGCCGCGCGAGTATGAAATAATAGTAGGGTGTGACTTATTGGGACGGGTAGGCGCGCTTGTAGAGCACAAGGGAAAGGAGTGGTGGATCAAGTTAAGGGGAGGGGTAACTTATCAATGTCAGGGGACAGTAAGAGGTGGGTGTGCGCGGATAGGGGCAGTCAAGAAAGTTGTGGACTGGAGGGAAAGCTTACGGAGGGAGTTCGGAGGTCTTTTTTAAAGTGGAGGGTGATATGCTTGGGGCGACGGGGAAGACACTACATGAAATCCCATTAAAATCTGACCGAATAACGTACGTGAAGGAGAGACGATATCCGCAGGCACTCCGCCAACATATCCGGACAGAAATCGACAGCTTAAGACGACAGGGTATAATCGTGGACAGCACATCACCGTATAATAGTCCTCTGTGGGCAGTACGAAAGAAGAGTAAACCGGGAGAGGAGGAGGAGAGATATCGAATCGTCGATCGTCGAACACAATGGATGAGAAGTATCCGATTCCCCGTTTTGAGGACATTCTCGGCAGACTGAATGGAGCTACAATCTTTAGCACCTTGGCTTTGAAAGCAGGGTACCATCAAATCAAAATGAGTGCACTTTCGAGAGGGGGCACTATGAGTTCACTCGGATGCCATTTGGTTTGAAGAACGCTCCGATTACTTTCCAGCGATTGATGGACGAAATCCTGAGGGGGATTGACGAGGCCGCATACCAGATTTATACGGACGATCTTTTGATCTTCAGCTGAACAGAATCTGAACACATTAAACATCTCCGGAGGGTATTCCGACGATTACGTGAATTTGGGTTAAAATTGTCGATGGAAAAATCATCGCTGGGAGAGTATTAGATAAACATTTTAGGACATACCATCTACAGGGAGGGAGTCCAGCAGGATTCTGCGAAAGTTGACGCAATTCGGAAGATGGCGGTGCCTAAAGACGTCAAGGGCATTCGGCGACTTTTAGGTACGCTTAATTACTATCGGCGTTTTGTGCCAGACATGGCAGAGTATCTCGTACCCATCAGTAACCTGCTGCGGAAGGGGGCGCGGGTAGTGATTATACCTATTATGGAGCAAAACCTTCGAAAATGCATGGCTCGACTGCAAGAGGAACCAATCCTGGCGTTTCCCGATTTTGAGTTGTTCACTATCACCACCAACGCAAGTGAGTATGCATTGGGAGCGGTGCTGTCGCAGGAGGGAGATGGTGGGGAGCGACCAGTGGCGTACGTGAGTCGAAGACTGACCAACACGGAGGCACGGTACAGTGCCCTCGAGCGCGAACTTCTTGGCATCATATGGGCTATTGATCATTTTCGTCCATACGTCTTCGGGCGGAGATTCAGAGTACATACGGACCACAGACCTCTTCAATGGGTGGGGAAGCTTAAGGAATCATCCACCAGGGTGACACGATGGAAGGAGTTTTTGTCACAATACAACCTGGAAATTGTATACGAACCAGGGAAGGACAATGTAGTAGGCGGACTGGCTATTACTGTAAATGCAGTCAATGAGGGGGAAACGTCCGGGGATCACAGACAATTTATCCAGGAATGGGAGCCCGGGGAAGATGGAAGTCGCGGGATGGTAGCGATGGGAGCGAACAGCAAGAAGCGGAAGAATCTGCCGGAGAGCATCCGGTGGAAATGGAGACGATTGAGGGTATCATTAACGATAAACGGTGGCAAATTATTTGGAAGACGCAAACGTCCTGCCTAATGCGAGCTATTCATGAAAGCTATGGCAAGAATAGTATCACGACAATCTGGTCCCAACCGGGTGTCAAGGGTGACCAAATTTGCCGGGCATTGAAAGATGCGTCCAGACCAGGGAAGACCTACCATCTATTTGTTGGCAATGCGACAGTGTGGGGTCAGATCAAGAAATTATGGAGAACAGAACAACTGGGAATTGATCGATCGTTAGTTCGTTGTCTGTCTATGGTCCAGACACTGCGTGACGAGGAACGGCAGCGGGAAGAAACGCTTGCCTAACATCAAGGGAAGACGAACCACCGCGGTGTGCAGGGGACTTTGCAAGCATTGCAGCGGTGGTACTTCTGGTGGGATATGAAGAAGATGATCCAAGAGATTATAGGAACGTGCGATATATGTCTTAAGACTAAATATGACCGACACCCACCACAGGGACAACAGGAGGAAACACCCACAGCAGAGACGCCACTGAGTGAACTACAGATTGACACATTCACTTGGAAGGATTATAAGTGGGTTACGACAATAGATACCTTCAGCAGGTAGCTATGGCGTATGCCGTACAAGACAAGTCATCCAACGCCGTCTTACAGGCATTACGAACGTGGTTCCAGTTTTATGGGGTACCGGACCGAATCTCGTCGGATGGGGGTAGGGAGTTCGATAATGCAAACGTGCGGACGGAGCTGAAGAATCTTGATATCGTGTGGCATCTCAACACCCCAGGACATCCTAAGAGTCGCGGAGGCATCGAAAGGTTGCACAGTACCTTGAGTGACCACTGGCGGGTGTATCAGGTAGAAAAGGGTCTGCAGGCGAACGAGGCGATGCCGAAGGCAGTGGCGGCATACAATCATTCCATCCACTCCACCACGGGGTTTACGACGTTCAGGATCCTCTTCGGACTACGCGCTAGGCGCCGGAACGGGACAGAGACGGTGGTGGACGAGGGAATGGTGAAGCAAATGTTAAGTGCTCACTTAAAACGCGGCAAACTTTGGGGCAAAATTCGTGACAGGATCGTGAGGAAGAAGGTAAAGAGAGTGGCTCGGGTAAACCTCAAAGTCCGGGGTCGAATGGGGGACCTTACAATTCGGACCATTGTATATCGCAAAATTGGCTCTAATCGGAGCAAAGAGTCCGTAAAATACGAGGGACCATTCAAGGTGGTGGTGATCAGGGAGCATTACATCGTCACCATCGAGAGTACAAGACCTCCGACGAAACGGAGGACCGTCCACGTCGAACAGTTAAAACTCCCACCAGGGGGGAGGGGGCAGGCCATGAGTGAGTTGGAGTGTCCTCACTTCTGCACGTAGCCAAATTTGGTATGGTATACAGACGTACACTTTGTACCATTTGTAGAAGTATTTTTTTTTTGTAGTTCCTTTTGTTGTTTTTTTAGAATTTACACAGGCTGTGTAGAATAATTGATTTAGCGTAGCGTGTAAGATGCCATTGTTTTCTGTGAGTCATGTAGTTTTTTTTTGTTTGTTTTTTTTTTTTGATTTTGTCACTAGTGGCTGCAGTGTTGAAGTGTCTTAGAAATACGACCGAATGTAAGGGATTACAGGTTGTGTACTGTTTGGGCTGGCCTTCGCTCCCTAGTACGATTAGGAGAGTGATCGTAATATCGCCTATTTCGTCCACAATTTAGACTTAGACTTCATAGTTTACGAGAAGGTGTGCGTAAACTGGCAGGGGGGAGTTAAGCTCCGGGCAGCATCAGTACTCGACCTTAATCCCCGAACGTCGGGATGCAAACATCCCGAATGTAAATATACAGGGTTATAGACTTGAAATAAACAGTCTAGTTCTAACTTTCATGCGTGTTGTTTCTCTGTACCTTTTTTTCCTTTTTTTTGGATTCTAAAGCCGATAAGCATTAACTTATAACTATATATATATTTTCGTTTTTCAATAAATAAATGAACAGGAGTTTAGAAAAAAAGGTCACTGTATCTGGGCATCAATATCATAAGATAAAGGGTTTCGTTTTGGTAGCTAAAAAGATTTGATTGACTCTTCAAGTGACTTCTCGAGAAAATAGACCGCTTAAGCCCCATAGTACTGGGTTGGCAAGAAAGTGATTTCGGTTTGCACCAGTACATAGAGTTATGTTTGTTTCGTTATTCTTTTGTCAATGTTAAAATTTATCTTTTGAGATTTGGTAGTTTATAGCTTTAGGTTGCTATAGAAAGAAATTCCGTGTAATTTTGTTTACAACTGTCAGTTTTAACATGGAGTGCAAAAATAAGCATTTTCGACACATTTTACTTTTTTATTTTCATGAAGGCAAGAAAGTGGCTGAGGCTCACAAAGAGATATGTGAAGTTTATGGTGTAGATTGTTTAACAGAACGCACGTGTCAGAATGGGTTTAAAAAATTTCGTTCTGGAGATTTTTCACTAAAAGCTGACCAATGTTCTGGTCGACCTTCTGAAGTTTATGATAACAATATGAAAGCCATAATGGAATCGAATCGTCATGTAACTGTGAGAGAGATTTCAAAACAGTTAAGTGTTTCACACACAACAATTGAAAATCATATAAGAGGTCTTGGACTTGTTAAGAACCTCGATATTTGGGTTCCACCACGAAAGTGCGAGGTCTCACTCATCTTTAGCAGCACGTACGAAACTATTGGAGCTTGGTTGGGAAGTGATGTCGCATACCCCAAACAGCCCGAACTTACACCATCGGATTATTATTTATTTCGAAGTTTAAAAAACTTCTTAAATGATAAAAATTTCAGTAATAACGATGACCTGAAATCGCACTTAATTGAGTTTATTACTGATAAGGACTAGAAGTTCTATGAGCGCGGGATCATGAAGTTACCAGAAATATGGCAAAAGGTCATCGAACAGAATGGAAGGTATTTGACTGATTAAAGTTCATTTTTTGTATAGAAAAAATTGAGTTTTATTTCACACTAAGAAACCAAAATTAGTTTCTTGCCAACCTCAATATATTATCGGTCAAGGCGTTGGAACCATAAATTTGATGCCCTGCATTATGATTGGAAATTTTCATTTTTTATTTACACTTGTAAGTATTTGATTAACTTATGCCCAGTCATTATTGCTTTTATTTTTAGCATCACTGGGGCCACAATTAAAAAAATAATTAAAAATAATTTCATAAATCCTAGCAAATCAAATCAAGAGGAGTAATTAGTACGACCGTCAAAGCTCTTAATTGTGTGATAATGCACCGAACTTTTTTCGTTTATATTATAAATATATAAATGCTGAATGGATGATTAGCTTCTGATCTCAATTTGACATAGTGTTTCAAACTATATTTTAAAGACCCATCTGTCTGATAAATAGAATTTAAGACATTGTGTGGAGATAAGTTGATAATGATACTCCAGTGAATGTACCCTTTAGTTTTGCCAGAATAAGTGGGATATTTTTCTAGCCGACTTAGAGTCACTTAATTTATTAACGTTATTATACCGACCATAATAAAATATTTGAGTTTAAAATAACGATTACCCTTAACCGGTAAGAGTCACTCACAAAAACACACTTGATTATGCGTCCTCATCCTCACAATATGAAGGGACAAACGTTCGTGTCCGACGCTATCTGATGAAATAATTAATGGAACGCTCGTCCATGTACTTCGATAGTTACATATCGATTGCTGCTTATGTATGTATTAATAATCAATAGTCTCCGGGTCAGAAAAAAATAATATTTTCCCTTCCTAGTCAGCTCCATACGTTGTATTAATAATAATAGGTACGTGTAGGTTTGAGAGGTAGCTTCTATCTGCAGTAAATGGGACTGAACCGTATTAGAGGCTCGCGCAAATCGATTAAACGCTATCCGATGAAGAGATGATAACAGTTGTTGCTTGCTATAGGCTTAGTAACGGTAAAAATAAAGGAGGTGCATGCAAGATAAAAAAAAAAAGTACAGTATGATTAAGTGGATTATGCATTGAACATAACATTATACTAGAAAACGGCTTTTTTAACGGGTGACTTCCCTCGGGTGATAACATATACTTGGTGATTACACTCACTGTACTTAGTTTAACGTTTAGGCAATTAACCCACAATGATGCAATAAAGCCAGAGAGTTCGTTTGTACTGGGGACATTAGCACGCATTCGACTCAAAAGGGACCCGATAGGTAAAGGCTTGCTGGAGAGTTATGGAAGACTTTAAAATTGACCCTTATTTGTGAACGATACTGTTTGAAATGGAATGAGCTACAATGTTTTTGTTTTTTACCCCAATCAGATTTGAAATTAAGGAAAAAGGATAAATGGAATTTGGGGGGGATACTTTTTCCAGGAAAGTCTTGAAGAGCAACGGTGCCCAATATATCTTCGTAGTCTCAAAAGAAGAATTAATGAAGTTCAATCATTAAAAAAAAAAATTATGAGACTTCAGACCCAAAGATGGATGGTACTTAATATCTATTTTCAAACTCATAGTTTGAAGGGGGCTGTTTCTTGTACTAAATGTAAGCGATGTAAAAGACGAACCGAAAGAGATTCAAGATTAATATATATGAAATACAATTGGCGTAATTTCAAATTTGTTTATCCTTATTTTATATTTGAATGAAGGTGTCTGTTTCGAATCTTGCGACTCTAAGGAATCCATTTAATTAATAATAAAAAAAGTGTCTTCCAATACGGAATTTCATTATTATTTCAGAACCTTTCAATTTACAGAATATCATTCTCATTGCAAAGTATATAACAAAAACAAGAATAAATTCTTAAAACCTCTGACCAATATACTAAAAAGATGTGTAAAAATGTTAAAAAAAAAAAAATATCCATTAAAATGTAATTTTAGATATAATACAAAAACAGATTAATATTAATCTATATTAATACATAAATGTATATTTTACAGTTATTTAGGCCCTTGTTTATTATTGATTGAACAATCAGATACGTATTGAAATAATCTTTGAGACGTAAGAATTATTTTAAGGAAAACATCTTCAAGGTCACATGTCTAAATCAACTGTAGACAGTTTTAATTTGAACTAACGAACTATGCTAATGAAAACTAAAATTAAAACTCACTATGCATTACTTTTAAACCACATATAATAAACATTGAATTCGATTCGAGCTTTCTATCCACCGATCTCCGATTTGTTTAGACATGCGATCTGCTAGACGTTCTGTATTCATTCATAAAACTTCTCCTAAATACATCTTCGATCGCGGTTTAAATAAAGACCAAAAGAAAAAATGTTTTTAAGTTTGTCGTATATTGTGTATTTCTATGTAGCGGCCTTTATTTTTCTGATATAGATATGTAAACTTATTAATAGTTTTTTTTAATAGGGAGCTGTTTACAAATGGGCCAGGAGAAATATATTCTAAATATTAAGTTGAATAGAAGAATCACAGTCAGTTTTGAGATGGGTGATGTAAATAAAATCACAAATGTTTTTGGTTGTTCTCTTTGAATAATGACACTATTGTGTTTTTTCGTAGAGAGGGAACAAAACGCAGAGGATGAGTTCGAAGAGGAAGGAAGTGAGGGATGGATGGGAGGCCAGGGAGACTTCAGGTATGCACGCACTCCGCCTGAGGGCCAGTTCCCGGCACAGAACGGTGGCACGGTCAAGTTCGAGGCGCCCAAAGTTCCAGTTGTCTTCGTGCTTGGTTTGTGTGGCTATTTTTATTAGTTTAGTTTAGTTCTTAGTGCCTACATATCTTTCCATTACCACTCTGCAAGAGCTTATTAAGTTCACTTTATTTAGAAAACTATCACTTTATCACGATAGAAATGTATCAATAGCTAAAGTACATACATATATACGACAACTCGTCTAATATTAAAATATAAAAGTGCTTTGGTTTTTGTGGTGGACCAAATTAATTTGCAAGTATCGGTAATTATAATGAAAAGCATTTAAAATATTTATGAATAAACTAATGACATGAATACATGCTATTTTATATTAGATTGTTTACTTGCTTAAACAATATTGAATCTGAAAATGTTAAAATATTGAAATCATTATAGACGAAGTCATTAAATTTTCTAATCCTAAATTCTCTTCATTTAGCTCGAGCGCTTCGGTGGCTTCACCCCAATTTTCATATGAGATGAAAAAATGATATATTTATTTGTTTCTTATTACTTTTCAACTAGGCCTGGGTACTACTGAAGTTAGTAGAGTGGATGCTACCATAAAAAATACTGACTTTCCTTAATAGTGGTTTTATAAAAAGTATTTTGAAAAGGACATTAGTTTCACTGAGGATGGCAATTTAATTACTGACAGCGCTTTGGTGTGAATTGCGATATTTAATTTGGGCCTATAAGTTATAAGTTATAATAATAGGTGTAGCGACCGCTAACTATATATGTAAATTACCCTACACTCTGGTTCATAATGTATTATAATAGAAAATGTAAATCTGTGTAAACTTCTGGTAATAAATCAGAGAGAGGTCGGAAGTCGTAAACAAGTAACAGGGCACCGACAGACGGCAATAAACCAAGAGAATTAGCCACCTGACTGCCATATATCCTAGGGCAAGGACACTTACCCCTATTAGAATAGACCTTCAGCCCTGCTAGCAACCATAAAAAACACACCCTTTTATCCCAACGGCCATATAACTAAGTATACCATATACCAAGGCCATATATCGTAAACCATACCCCTGTCAGCAACTGCACCTCTCACGAGGTAGGGGAGATGGTATAAAAATGCCAGGAAATAAGGGCTGACGGTACTCTCTCCCTGCTGTCCTATGAGTCGCCACTCTGTCTCTTAGTCTTCATAGCCGATTACCTCGCGATATGCCAGGGCCTCGGGGCCCTGGGAGTAAGCCCCCTCAGCCTTCCGCTAATCGACTCTCGCTATGCTACACCTCTACGACGGCACTTTGCCTCACAGCCTATAGCAGACCCCTGACGACTTGTACTTATTACGCTGCCGATCTCTCACCCGAACTCTGAAAACTGGTCTTATTCTTTATGAACCTCTGAACCTCATCCTGAACAGTGTCTTGTCGGGACACATCCCTATCAATAAATGGAGTCAGATATTAACGCCTACATGGAACATGGTCCATGTTATTAACTACAACAATCCTCTAATGATACTTGTGATTAGGTCTAGCTATTGGCATGATAACATTATTATGAATAAATGTGCTTGAGAAACAAAAACAACATACAAATATGTGAAAAATCGTTAGCAGCAAGATTTATTTATTAAATAAAAAAAATATTACAGTTACAAAGAAAACTTACATAACAACTATTAGGAATATACATTATAGATTGAATCAGTATTCTGTACTGACAGAGAACACCAAACAAAAATATTACTGGTTTATGATATGTATAAAAAACACAACCATTTGGTCTTAACTATTATATTATAATAATAACTAATATGTATAGTTAACAGAACCAGAATATTGAAATTAATTGGCTCCAAAGATGGCATGGTATTCACATAAATTGGCATAACTCACTGGTTTACAATGACGAAGACCAACGTTGCTCACCTAGGCTGGTTTCTGGTCACCTACCAGCCTTAATTATATATATAAAGAAAAATGAGCTATATGAAGAAAATTTGGTGTTCATATTTTCAGATTTTACGTGAAAATTTCTCTTAAATTGTTTGTCGGGCTCAGATCACTGAGTATCCCTAAAGTGGGGAGGAGACACCCGCCGCGGGCGAGGGTCACTACAACCTCTAGCCGCTGTCCGGTGAGCGCCAAGAAAGTGATAGATCGGGTGGACCTGTGGTCTTTCACCCAGTCTGCCGGCGTAGTCGGCAGGCAGCCTAATTCGTTTTGATCTGACTCCATAAGATCTTTAGAAGGTGTGTGCCCCGACAATGCGCTATGTTCAGGGGAAGAGGTAAAGGGTAAGTTTATAGGTAGTTTATGTGGTCTTGGAATGACCACGAATTCACACTCGTAACTAAGGGTAGGCGAAAACCGTTCGGATCCCAAAGGCAAGTGTAAACCGGAGAGAAGCAGACTGGATTGCCGTGGGAGACGCTACTTGTAGGGCCACGGCAACCGTCGTCCGCGAGGGAGAGGTCTCTCCCAAGAAGGTGCTAGATTTAGCGAGAAGAAGGCAGAGATTCCCACAAGGAAGGTAAGGGGTCTGACAGCGCCAGACTAAAACATAGTGAGGTTAGGAGAGAGAGATGCAGAGGTAGTTGAATGAGAAGACCCTGGTTTAAGTAGAGCAGCAAGCGCCAGTGCAGAGAGAGAGAGAGAGAGAGAGAGAGAGAGAGAGAGAGAGAGAGAGAGAGAGAGAGAGAGAGAGAGAGAGAGAGAGAGAGAGAGAGAGAGAGAGAGAGAGAGAGAGAGAGAGAGAGAGAGAGAGAGAGAGAGAGAGAGAGAGAGAGAGAGAGAGAGAGAGAGAGAGAGAGAGAGAGAGAGAGAGAGAGAGAGAGAGAGAGAGAGAGAGAGAGAGAGAGAGAGAGAGAGAGAGAGAGAGAGAGAGAGAGAGAGAGAGAGAGAGAGAGAGAGAGAGAGAGAGAGAGAGAGAGAGAGAGAGAGAAAGAGAGAAGTGTTAAAGGTACCGGTTTGTTTCTTTCTGGCGTCTGTCTTAGGACGCGCGGTTTATATAGCAGGCCAGCCATGGTGGGGAGCCATCCCCACCAGCGTCTGTTCCCCCACTAGCTTCTCCCCCGCTCCGACTGACGTCATATTCTTTATTTGTACAAATATGGAAACAGATATTTTCTGTGCCGAGATGAGGGTAACTTTTAATTATTCGTAATTAAGAGGTGGCCACAACATTGTTTAATTATAACAGAAAGATATTAATAATGAAGGGAGGGAAGCGAAGCCTTGAACATCTGACTATAGTTACTGTCACAAAATAAGAAGCATGAGACCCGCAATACTTGGAAAGCCCTGTTGCCGTACTGTGCACTACTGCTTTTCTATCCATGAGATCACTTTATTTCGATAATGTAAATCATAAAGCAAAATGCAAACTATTGACTAGTACAAAATTTTGTACTATTTAAGTCTGTAACTAAACAGACAATACAACTTACAAACATTTACTTCATGATGTATTTTTTGATAAATACATGATTGTTCTGCCAACCTTTTCACCCCAAATAAATATAAGTTATCCTCTTCACGGATCAGAAAACACCCACCTACGTTTCCAAATATTATTAATAAATCTTCGGCGCAGTTTAGAGAGGAGGGACTAGTTAACGACCCTGATTCAGACATAGCCCACTAGGGGCGGAGGCACAGAACGGCCTCTGACCTGCCTATGTAAGGAAATACATTTTGAGCTTTTTTCAATATCAAAAAGGTGAGCCCCATCACCTTGTAGATTCTTGTCAATGAAACCAAGTACATTGTGTATAACTGTATTGATTATATAACTTCTATACCGATTCAGACCTTGTATATAGTGTACCGATGGTACAGGACATATAAAACGTAATATATAAATAGATTCGCATAAGAATCTATAGTAAATAAAAAAAAATTTTTAGTCATTATTTTATGAAGATATGGGAGGGAAAAAAAAAATTTCAATAGTTAAATAATCTTTGTAGAGGAGAGCATTTTAAAATAAATGAAATTAAATTTTTCGACTCCCTGCAGCATCTCACAAACCCTGTGTTTAACACTATGACCCCACCACCCTTCCCACATCGAAGGCAACAGACTGTTGGGGAAAATTAGGTCAAGATTTAGTTTAAGTTTTTATTGTTAGATGTAAGTTAGTTTTAAGTTTATGATAAATAAGGTGAGCCCCATCACTTTTCATAAATTCAGTCGATTAATGTATAATGTACATCATCATACGTTTGTGCAATGCAGATCACTATTTTGTATACTAGAATTTGAATTAAATGTAGCCAAGCTGCAGGAAATGCAATGCAGTAAATATATTGTAATAGATTCGTTTGTAAAATCTGTACATATTTAAATTTGTAACAAGGGGATATGGAAAAAAAACAAAAAAAGTTTTTTATTTCAGCAAACCTTTAAAGGTGGGAAATGTAGTATATTTTAGTTAGGGGACATTTCCTTTTTACGCAATTCACCACCCAGCATGGGACTGCAACCCGCCGTGATTTAAGGCCAGGAGCTCTGACTTAACGCCTCATTGTGCTGTGCTTATAAATAAATTAATTAAAATAAAAAGTCATATTCCTCTTTTCCAGGTGGTCCAGGGAGTGGAAAGGTGACACACTGTGATACATTGATGGAAGAAACGAGAGGGATCATACATATCAACATGACGGATATTTTACAGCAGTACACAGTCGGTGAGTTATGTATTTCATGGTACACCTGATTACCAGCGGTCTAGCTTTTGGGTTGTCTAGACATAATGACATGTTTTGGGCCTTTAACTAAAAAAACGGAAAATTCTATTTTAAACAATATTTAATAGCTTTTGCCAACGTATTAAATGCATTTCCAAGCCATGCTTATGTAAATTAATGTCCTTAGAATTCATAAATTCTGAACAGGCATTTTCCAAGGCTTTTTAGTGTCAATTTTATTTCTTTAAGAAGTGGCCCAGGTGTTTAATATAAGTCTTAGTCAGGAGTCGAAAAATCTAGAGATAGACATTAGGTTAGATGAGGCAAGCAATTTTATTCACTATATTTTATGTTATAAGAATTATTCATATTATTTACACAATCTTACCTGTAAACAAAGAAACGACAATTACAGTTTATAATTATCACTTCTCTTTCACACTCTTATGACAACTGTAGTTACTTAATAAAACCTTTCTCTATCTTCTCACTTTTTAGAATATTGCTGATAGCTCCATCTAGTTGGTCAGTAGAAGCAGCGCGGCAAATTCAAATTAAAGAGAGTATACTGTTTTTACATCTCCCCTCTCTAAGGTGAAAATTCCTAAAAAATTGAAAACTTTCCGTCTGGTAATATCGGAAGTACTTTTGTTATGTGAAAGAATCCAGTTTCTTGCTTTCCTCTTCCGGTTTTTATTTTATATATTGAATTTGATATCTTCTCTGTTATTTCAAAGGTAACAATTTTTAATTCATCTAATTTTTTCCAGTTTAATTTTTTGCCATTCTCTATATATACTGCATCTCCTGTGTTAAAGTCTCAATGTTTTCTAGTTTTATCAAATATTTTCTTGTTATATTCATGAGAGTTTTTTGTTCTTTCTAAGGCTAATTTATTGTCATCCATCCAGTTTTCTTTATTGCTTCCTTTTTTTAATTCTTCGGCAAAATGCTTGTATCTGTGCCATCTAATAAATACTTGGGCGGAAAACCAGTTACTGTATGTTCTGTTTCATTATATTTATCCTCACATTCTTTAGCAATTGTTGTCCAGGCTCTTTTCTTCCCTTTTTCGTTCATTTTACATCTGATTTTATTGACTAGAGTTTGGTTTAGTCTCTCATTTAAACAATTGGAAAAGGGTGCATTAACTGCTGTAAATATCAATTGAACATCATTTTCCCTTAGGAACTCTTTGAATTCTCTTGAGTTGATTCCTGGGTATTGATAAATTTTAATTAATTTAATTAATATATTATTATTATTATTATGATTATGATTATTAGTAAGTATTATTCCTATTTTGTCGGATTCCAGTACATTATTTACTAACTTCACGAAGTCGGTGGCACTCTGAGTTTTTGATGTTGAAATAAATGTATATCTTGTGAAATGGTCAATAAGCAGGTGGAGGTATCTTTTTGTTGATCGTTTTCCTCCAAAACCTCTGTCGGGAAATGTCACTAGGGGAGTGTCCAATCACTCTAGCCCTGGTGACAAGTGCGAATTGTTCAGGTTTGTAACCTGGACAATCGTTCCAGGTCGGCGTTAATATCTGACTCCATTTCTGATAGGTATGTGCCCCGACAATGCACTATGTTCAAGGGGTACAGAGGATTCATAAAGAATAAGTCAAAGTTTCAGAGTTCGAACAGAAGCAAGTATAACTGAGGAACGGTCGCGAAAGATTGGTCGTCCGGGTCTAGCCTCCTCCGTTAAATAGGGGCTGAAACAAAAAGGTTGCTTAGTGCCTGCGAGATCCTAACATGTGTTGAGGACGTGCCGGTTCTCAGTAATCGGTCAGGTGGCTGACAGGACCACTTAGCCTGTGGTCTACATGTGTTAAGGGTCCCCGCAGGGCTGGGCTGTAAAGGTCTCTCTAATTTATGACTGACAGACGTAGTCCCGTCTCGTGTTACTTGCTTCTGCGTTTTCTTTATTGCTAAAAGATTTATAATAATTTACTTTTGTTCATGTTATTTACCTTTGTCTATAATATATCTGCAATAGCGTATAGGGTGATTTCCTTAATTACTAAGAATTGCCACAACCTCCAATAGTGTCAATTGACATTATTTCGAATGGTTTAGTTGCCGGCCCTAGTTGTGGACACTGGTCCATATTTTTCTTGCCCTCTGGATTTGTTTTAATAAATATTTCACAGTTTTTACATACTTTTTTTTTAAATTTGCAGTTATATTTTTTGCTGTATAATAAGGGCATACCCTAATCAAGATTTGTTTAATTCCTATATAGCACCATTCAGAATGTATTTCTTTGATTAATTTTAAACTTATGTTTTCAGATAAAATTATCTTTTCTTTATTTCTTACTTTTTTATATATTAGAACACTCCGTCTTTTTTTATTAATTTTGTTTTGGTGTTTTGTAATATTCTATTTTCCTCTTGATCTTTTTTTATTTTTACCAACCTAACTATATTTAGCATTTCTTCTTTATTTTCAATTGATTCTAATACCGGGCTTCTGCTAAAACTATCTGCTTTGGTGTTATCCTTTCCCGGAATGTATTTAATTTCAAAATTGTGTCACAATACAAGTTCTTCATCCATTTCTGCTCTTATGTTTAAATTTTCTAATGGTTTGTGATCTGAAAATACAATGAATTTTCTTCCAATTAACCAGTGTTGCTAATATTTTAACGCCTTTTTGATTGCCAGACATTCTAAATAAATTGCTTTTTTTGTTTTCTGAGGTTCGCTTAATTTTTTTTTTAAATACGCTACTGGCTTTTCTTTGCCATCGTTTTGTACTTGTTTCAAAACTGCACCAATACATTTTAGAGATGCATCTGTATAAATTCTTATTACTGAATCATTATAACACTGGTTGGGAACATAGTAATGTCTTTACTTTTGCAAAGAATGCACACTCTTCTATCCATACGAATTTTTCCTTTTTCCTAAATAATTTATGCAGCTGATCTACCAATATTAGTTTTTTGGTATGTACTCGTGATAAAAATTAATTTTTCCTAAAAATTGTCTGATACGACTGTCGGGTCGTCACGAGGGGGGGGGGGTCTGATACGGCCCGGACTAAAACATAGCGAGGTGAGGAAGAGAGAGGTCCAAGGGGTTTCATAAATGAGAAGGCCAAGTTCTTGAACATCAGTGCAGCAGCAAGTCATCAGTTAGCTAGTCGTCGGGAGAATGATTTACAGCTAAAGACCCTGGTCTATTTATAGTTGGCTTCCTTCATTAGTGCCCAATCATGGGACTCGTTGTTGTGGCCAATGACAGCCCAGTATGTGGTAGCCTTTGTTCTTTGACAGGCCAGGCTTGAGTCACTGATACCTGACCCGGGTAAGGGTCTCCATTCCTTAACTAATTGACTTGCAGCTCCGACTTCTTGTTGTTTACAACATTTACAATGACTGATTTATGTTATTTACATTTGTTTAAATTAATTTACAATATATATACAATAGAGTATAGGGTGATTTATCTTATGTAGTTAGCGGTCGCTACACAAACTCCCCCAAATTAACCTATACTCGGTGAAGTTTGACAGAATTAAGTGTGTCAGTGCGGTGGTTTGTTAACCGCACATAACCAAGAGCTGAGAGCCCAGCTATCCGCGACGCGCAGGGAGCGCCAGTCGGTGTAGGAAAGGGTTCGCGACCGGATGATCCGTCTTTCTTATGTATGTGTTCTATCTTATGTAGTTAGCGGTCGCTACACAAGCTCCCCCAAATTAACCTAAACTCGGTGAAGTTTGACAGAACTAACAGTTTGACAGTGCGGTGGTAATGGGGAAGAAAGTTTATATAGCCTTGGTGGCCCCGAAAATTCCCGTAGCTGCCAGATGGCCTATGTCCTGACGCAGTACGTCTTGTTAACCGAAGAAACAAGGGTACAATATCTGCCAGGTTTTTGTGGAATCCACGTAGGGCGTGCAGCGGTTGCCTGGTTCGTTCCGTATTGTGAAAAAAGTTCCACGTAGGGTTCTACCGGCAGCCATTCTCTTGGCGTCTGGCTTCGGGCGTGTTGTGTATGCCGTAACTAGGGCGCTGCTCTTATTTCTGGCGTTGGTGGTAATGGTGATAGCGGGGGCGCGTTTTCAGTGCACATAGCTCTAAAAATAGCCTGGGTATGTGCACACTCTTCCTGGCTCGTCGGCCCTTTGGGTGTTGTTTCGTAAGGTCTATCGGGATGAGCGCCCAGCCGGTTCCAGTTTCTTCTGTATTTGTTTTTGTTTTTCTTCGCTTCGTTCCCTTTTGGTCCATTGAGTATTGTTGAGCTGCAGGAGATAAAGAGTGTTCGTTAATTTTTTTTATTTTTATTTTAAAACCTCTTTATTGAATTTTCACTTTATTATTTTTAAACAAATAATTTTTGATTTATATTTTTCTCCTCATGCTGCATACGCAGATGCATTCGAAGGAGGGCATAGATATAATACATTTTAGTTTGATGTTAAAAAGTCAAAACACATACACACACTTTGCGATGAGGCTCACCTTCAGCTTACAACCGGAAAAAAACTATACAACTAAACCTAAAACTAGAACCTAAGACTAAAGCGTTCCTCCCGCGACAGCGTCCTGCCATCGATAGGGGAATGGAGCGGGGGTTATCGTGTTAAACACCGGGTTTTGTCAAGTACTGTAGGAAGTCGAAAAATTTGATATGTCTACGTTGGATGAATTCATCCACAGTAGGCAGCTCAAAGATCTCGTGAAGCTCACTGTTGCTCCGCTGCTCGAATGAAGTATTTCTGACCACTTTCATCAGTATACCGTTTTGAAATTATTGGAGTCGCCGAGCTGTCGTATACGTCAGATGAAGAAAAAGCGGTGCACCATACAGCAGTGTGGGCCTGAGTATACTCGTGTAGATCAATAGCTTGAGACGCAGTGATAGATTGGGGGAAGTCAATAAATGCGTAAGCCGGTAAGACTACGTGCGTGTTGGCTTCAACTTCTTCGCAAAATCGTTACTAAAATGGAGGTGTCCATTTTAATCCAGATTGTAATTATTGCACAATAAAGGAATTATACTATAATTGAAATTGAGCTCAATTTATTTCTTTAAGGAAATGTTCTACTTCTAAAAAAAAAAAACATTTCCTTCCCAGAATATTTTTCAGGGTTTGGCACGCAGGTTTGCTCTACAAGCTCAAAAGGTATTTACCACAGACCCTTTTCCTAATCCTACAGTCCTACCTTTCAAACCGCTTCTTCCAAGTCCGCTGTGGTTTAGAATACTCTAACTACTATCCCATAAGTGCAGGAGTTCCACAGGGCAGTGTCCTAGGCCCCATCCTCTATAACCTATACACCGCTGATGTCCCCTCTACTCCCAATACCTTCTTGGCCACATTTGCAGATGACACTGCAGTCTTGTCATCCCATCCAGACCCCGACATAGCATCCCATAACCTTCAAAAACACCTTGACGAGATCGAGTATTGGTGCAATCAATGGCGGATCAAAGTTAATGAAGCAAAATGCTCCCACATTACCTTCACCCTTTGTCGCAAGTCTGGTCCACTAGTTTATTTTAATTCTATTCCTCTCTCTGTATCCGAGACAGTACGGTACTTAGGCTTCCATCTGAATGAGCGAGTGAATGATGAACTGTAAATATTGTATGAATGAGCGCATATATCTTAATTACTTATTGCCTTATAAAAGGCAGATTGTAATTATTGCACAATAAAGGAATTATACTAGAATATTTTTGAGAATTTAGACTGAAATCCCGTAGGAAAATTCATTAACTTGACACGTTGATCAGACAGATTAGTGAAGAATTTTAAAGCATTAAAAAAAATGAGTTTTATGACTATTTTTTAAAATTATTTCATCACTTATCTAATTGATGTTATAGTTACATGTAGTTTGTCTGAATCCTCGATTAGTGTGTTAGTGAAGCTATCGTAAAAGCGAAAAATATATTTTTTTATGATTCCGAATGTAGTTTTGATTTGCAACGTTATGGATTACAATAAAGATATAATTCGAGGAAGACGTTTAAAACAAAAAAATGAAAAGTACTGTGTACATAATTAAGTTTCATTTTAATATGATTAATTATATGTACACTATTTCATTTTCTCTAGTCTCTGTACATAAATTACATAACCCACCCGCACCCGCATCGATCTGTTGTTCAGGAAGCTAGCCAGAATTGAATAGAGTTGTTCCCGGTCCCGTGCAGACCCGTGGGACACTGAGTCGAATGCCTGAGTGCAGTCAATCGAAATCATAGTCGTGGCTATTTCTATTCAAGTTATGGCTAGCTTCTGACTGTACCTTCAGAAGGGGATGCTCTGCGCTCATACTGGATTGAAATCCAGTCTGTTCTGGCAGAATAATGTCGTTTTCCGAGCAGTAATTTTTGAGATAATTCAATAGAATTTTCTCAAAAAATTTCCCCATCTTCGGTAGCAAACTGATCGGGCGGTAGTGGGCTGGGTGGTCTCCACTCTTTGCTGGCTTGAGTAATGGAAACAAGATGGCTTGTTTCTATGTGTCATGAAAGTACCGCAATCTTATACAAGAGTTGTATAAGTTTGCGGGTTGTACTATCCCTCTCCTAGGCATTTGCTTGAGCAGCACTGTTTGTATCCCGCCATACCCTTCTGCTCGGTTTCCCTGACACCGGCGAAGAATCACCTTGAGCTGCTTCGGTGATACAAACATGTTGTTCTGTTCAGCATCTACCGGAGGAGGCATGTGGTAGTAGCCCGTCCTAGCCGTAATATCCCTAGCGTAGTGGTCGGCCAGTTTTGTTGTCTGTTGCTTAGCAGTCAGAACATTGTCGCCTTTGCGAAGACGGACAGTGGCTGACTTTCCTTTTGTAGTCTTCAACAGCTTCCAGAACTTTCTGTGATCGCCGTCAGTGCTACGAAGTCGCTCATGCCACTTTGCTGTTTTCCAGAGTTCCATGAAGCCTCGGATTTGCGTTGTGAGAGAATTCACAACTACCTTAGCTTGCTGATCTCTCGTCCTGTATCATCTATTCTTACAATTATGCGCAAGGCAATAATTTTAAGAATATGGTTTGGAGGTGGTCGCAGGGAAGGTGGCATGGGGGTGAACTTCGGGATCGCAGTGTCTGCGGCGTCTATGATCAAATCAGTTATAAAAGTTAGGTGAAGATCTACTTCTTCTTTTGTGCGGAGAACTGGTACCGTATGGAGGTTATGGTAAATTTGCAACCGATAAAGCTCCTAGTCGGCACGACGGTAGTGGGCGAGGGGTCACCACTTTACCATCTACTGCGTACAGTACTTGTCTGTGGTCAGAGGTTATAAAGTCAACGGCGGTGCAACTAGTGATACGGTGGGGTTGCCTTGTTAGTAGTAAGTCAATTGTCGAGGTAGCCTGCGGGTTACCTTTTTGTTGAAAAGTAAAAGTCTGGGGGTGAACGACCGTAAACGGCGTTCTCACCAGGAGTTCCCTAGCCCTATTTGTTGCGGTATTGTACCGCAGCGTGTGTCTCGCATTGAGATCTCCCACCAGCCAGTGGTTAGGCACTCTGCGCACATGCGTGAAGCAGGGCTGAATACTCCCGGAGAGACGCGTACGGCCTTCTGTATAGAGCGCTTAGGTAAATGGGTTTCCCCAAATTTACCTTAACTGTCAGGTGGTGAAGCCTGGGATCACTTGTAGTCAGTGGTGAACCTCAAGTTGTAAGTAAGTACCTCGGTGGTTCAAGGCTACGCCGGTGTTCTTGTCGAACGAAGACGTGTGTGCCGTCGTTGAGGTCTTTGCTAACGAACGTTTTCTTCGTGTCTTCCCGGTGTTTGCGATGTAGCGTCGAACGTCAAGATCCACTCGTGTTGGTGTAACTCTCCGGAAGGTGTAAGGGTTTTTTGTAAGTTCGCTTAGCAACGCTGCACCCGAGGTCTTCCTTGATCGCACTTCGCATGCCGAGCAGGACTGCTGGCAGACTCTGCGTCAACTGACGGTGTTGTGAGTGGGCGGTTAGCGGTTAGTGCGGCTTTAAGCGAGCGGTGCCAGCGTTCAGTTCCTTCTGTCCTTCTGACGTTAGCAGTGGCCCTAAGAGGTCGATATGTACGTGTTCGAACCTTCCGGCGTCCGCGAATTTCCCTGGAGGGGTTATGGTGTGGCGGTGGACTTTTGAGGTCCTTGCTATACAATATCGTGCCCATCGAGCCACATCGGCATTCATACCCGGCCAAAAAACCTTTGGCTTATCATTTTTCGACTTCTTCTACTTCTGGGTGACTAGGGGTTGTGCAGCTAGTCGAAGGTGGATCTTCGAAAGCCCTAAGGTAAATAAGGCCTTGGCTCCCCCAATGAGGTCTCGCAATTGAGAGAAATATTACAGCCGGGGATGTTGACGGGCTCCAAACTGCATGTGGCGTTCTGTTCCCTGAACTCTTTCAATTCCTGGTCTTCTACTCGAGCAGTGTGTAACTTTTAAAAATTTTCTGGGACACAGACGGCTCCTATGCACGAGAGGGCTTCCGCCACGACATTGTCCTCACCCTTAAAATAGCGTATATCTGTCGTGAATTGGGCTATGTAATTTAGGTATCACATACGTCGTGGGCAGGAAGTGTCACTTTGCTGGGCCATGGTGTGTGTGAGCGGCTTGTGGTCTGTGTATATGATAACCTCCCGCGCTTCGAGAAGCTGTCGAAAATATTTTATTGCTTCATTGATAGCTAATAGCTCTCTATCGATGGTGTTATATTTGGACTGAGCAGTGTTGAAAGCGTGGATGAAGAAGCCGATGGGTCGTAGCACTCCACCTTTCATCTTTTGTAGTGCTGCACCCATTGCTGTGTCACTAGCGTCAGTGGCTAGGATGAGCTGCCCATCTGTTGATGGGTGAGCGAGATGGGCGGAGTTTGCCAGAGTTCTGAGGGTTTCCTCGAAAGCGCTAGCAGCTTCTTCGGTCCAGTTGATGATGGTACGGTCATTTTTCTTGGCCTCTTGTAGGTAGATGTTAAGTACCATTTGGTGTTCAGCTGCGTTAGGTAATTATCGGCGAGAAAAGTTGACCTTTCCGAGAAAACGTCTGGGGTCCCGTATCGTAGTAGGTCGGGGATAATCTAAGATTGCCTGTACTTTAGTTGGCGATCGAAAGATGCCTGGGGTGAGACATGGTACCCTAGGAATCCGACCTCGGGCTGTCCTAGCACGCATTTCGCGATTTTAAGGGCTAGCCCTTGAGCAGCCAGACGACTGAAGACTATTTCCAGGTGACGCTGGTGTTCCTCTTCGTTGGCCGAAGCGATCAGTATGTCATCGAGGTATACAAAAACAAATTGTAGATCTCTAAAAATGTTGTCCATATACCCTTGGAACGACTGGGTGGCGTTGCGATGTCCGAACGTCATCCGGAGAAACTCAAAAAGTCCAAAGGGGTTGATAATAGCCGTTTTAGGGATGTCCTGAGGGTTTACCGGAATGTGATGGTAAGCTCTTTTGATATCGAGTGTTGAAAATATGGTAGTGCCAACAACTGGTTGTTCAAGTCAGAAATGTTGGGCACACCATAATGGTCTGGGATGGTTTTGTTGTTCAGTTGTCGGTAGTCTCCACAGGGACGTATTGTTCCGTCCTTCTTTGTAATAATGTGAAGAAGGCTTGCTCAAGGGCTGTTTGAGGGCCAACGAATTCCTTCGTCCATCATATGTTGGAACTCTTCATTGGGGGCTTGATATTTTGCTGGTGCTAATCGACGAGCCTTGCTGCAAACGGGTGGCCCACGAGTTTCTATGTAGTGTTCTACCTTTGTTAGCAGAACTGAGCTCATAGGTTGGTGTGGTCGTGTGAGCTGAGGGTAGCACCGCAAGAGGTTGGCGTATTTGTTGTCGGGTCGTATGCTTGATATCACGGAGAGCGTAGCGACCTTTGTTCTTGTCGTGGCACGACGACCAGTAATGCCATCGATCATCTGGTGGTGCTGAAGATCTATCAATAGGTAATAATTTGCCAGGAAGTTGGCACCTAGGATTGGTTGCTGAACATCTGCCATTATAAAGTTCCACTTAATGATCCACTGCATGGCTAGGTCAAGGTTCCTGTTGACTTCTCCATACGTTGGAATGGCACGTCAATTAGCGGCGTAGAGTTGGCAGTCGGAGGGTATCGCCTTCTTTATTTTTGGCGGGGGAAGTACGGAGATAGCTGCTCCTGTATCAATCAAGTAGTGTTGCCGTGTGCGGACGTCCGTAACGAATAGGCGGCGAAAGGTTAGGCCTGCCATGGGTACCGCTCTGACCATGGCGGCATCTAGGTTCCCACTGGTGGGGTAATGTCGTCGACCCACCTACATGGCCTGCGACACCGATATGCATCCTTACCGAATCTGTCATGTCTTGTCCGGTATCGCCGAGAGGACCTGTTTTCTTTTCGTCTGCTCATTGAATTGGCCAGAGAATCCCACTAGGAGAGTGTGGGGTCTGACGAGGCCGGACTAAAACATAGCGAGGCTAGGAAAAGAGAGGTCCAGAGGGTTTCATAAATGAGAAGGCCAAGTTCTTGAAAATCAGCGCAGCAGCAAGTCATCCGTTAGCTAGTCGTCGGGAGAATGATTTACAGATTTTTTTTTTTTTCTAAACCCCTTGAAGTTATACAATGAAAATATTATAAGAAACTTTCTCCTCATTCTGCTATGCGCAGATGCATTTGAAGGAGTTCGTGCTACTCGACAATACAGGTTGTGGTTAATAGGAAAATAACATGAATACAAATCTAGGTGACCATGTGTTCAATGACAATGTGTTCTGCTTTCACCTCCTCACTCTTTTTACAATACTGTTCAGTCTAATCGTAACTTATATATATATAAACGCATATAAATTTTATTTAGCACTATACTCTCGTATGCCCACTTATACGCTGTGGACTGTGGTGAGCGAAACAGCCAGTCACTACAGTAGTATTAGATTTGAAACTAGCGTTAGTGATCCCTTGACTAGTAGCCAAGCCTTCATTGTCTGCCAGTTTTATAAGATTACAGAATCGAGGGATGATTAAATAATCTACTTTTACAAATATGCTTCAAAACAAATATTTGAAAAAAATTTACTTTACTATTATTATTTATATTTAATTTTTTTTCAAATTTTATATGTAAATGTAGTATTTATGTAAACGTTTCACTCAAAACAGAACTATTACAATTATTTCATACAAGTAATTCAAACAAAATTATTGCCTGATGTGACAATAATATAAAGCAAGCCTTTTATGCTGGTATGTACACCGATTTTATAAATGAAATATTTTGAAGAATAATATATATAAACACTCAACTTGGAAAAGTGGTGCTATTACATATGGCTGCTTACTGGAATTACCATCCCCACCACTTGGGCCATAGTAGTTTCCCTTAGGCCTTACCCCTTAGGCCATTACTCTTCTATCCTCCTAGCTTGTATAGTTTCTTGTATTTTTCGTTTGTAGAGTAAAAAAAATCCAACTATAGCAGCAACACACCTAACAAACAATCATATTTGACTGTATTTCTGTTAACAATGAGGTCATCCTACGAGTCATATCCAGATAGTTAGATTTTATACCAACCTGTGGAATATAAACCACAAGCTGTCGGAGAAAACTTGCTTCAATAAATATAAATAAAACATAATTCATTTAACGTTTCTTTAGGACCAAATCGATGACGGGCCACAAACGGAAACGGATGCTGATGAAAGATTAATAATAGAAAAGTAATGTTGCCTTCAAAAATTTAATGGATTCGATTACTACTACTCATTCAATATTTTATTTCCCAATTCATACGCTTCAGGAAATAATACAAACTTGATAATCAATACCTTGTTGAGTTACTGAGGATTTCATAGCTCAATAATAAAATCTTGAGAAATAATTATGTAAAAACGTAAATAATCTAAAGTTAGCCGTGGATGTGTTGTTAGCCGTGGATGTGTTGTTAGCCGTTGCTAAGACAGTCGCTCAACAAACAGTCGGATGTTCAAGTGCGAGGTCTATCTACCCGAGGGAAGAGGGATGACGGGAAAATCGATCATCTAATGTGTCCATTACCGGTGAATCTTCCCACATACTGGACATACCGGTTTTGCCTTTTGCCAATAATGTATAACCAGTGAAAATCATTTAGACTATACCTTAGCTGATTTTAGTTACGAAACCACAACCTCCTTAAAATGCAGTACTTCTGCAGTAAGGGCTTATTTATTTTTTATCAAAAAATACTTATAGTTGCTCATAGAAAATAAATAGATTAAGTGGCAAGTTGGGACCTAGGGTAGCAGGGATAAATATAGAGGTTATATTTTTCAGCAAAGAAATTACGTATTATTTTCTCCAATAAGTATTGATCACAGATCGTGGTTTGTGGTCTAAATTTAAACTATTTGATCCGAGCATCACCTGGACTTCACCTCCACGCTGTTTATTAGATGTGAGTGGACTGCTACTGTACCCATCGGTCCGGCGTCGTCAAGAACAAAAGGTATGGAAGGGTCAAAAATTACAAGTTTTTAAACTGTCACAATGATGATTCACAGCTTGAAGTCAAAACAAACTTTTTGCTAGAAGGTCTCCAAGTGCAGTATTGTTTGTTGATAGGTTGGGGATAAATTGGGAATAATACGTAACGATCGTGGGTCGTCGTTTAATTTTTTCTGGACATTTTGAAATCCTATTTTTGCCCATAGCCAAGGTGTGATGTCTTAGTTTGAAAAATGTGAATTTAGTTTTATTAGCATGTAAATTGAAGGCCCGAGGCGGTCCAAAAATGCCTGCAATGCTCGTAGGAGAGTATGTCGCTCAATCCAAGTCAGATAAAATGCTTTTGATAATGTGTTTAAATTCACTGGGTGCCGTCTTGAATGCAACACTAAGGCGGTTCATTTTGTATGTCTTCCTATGTGTTGAAAATGTCTGTATTATTTCACTCTCCTCTTCAACTGTAACATGCCGAAATGGCTTGAATAGATCAATAAAACAAAAATATTCCAAATTACGAAGGCTGTTTGGAATATCTTAAATGTTAGATATAGCATAATGGGAACCTTGGAGTTGAGGGTTGACCGGGCTTTTGTAATTGACAAATAACCTAAATGTATTATCTCTTTTCGGTTTCGCAACCAATGGTGATCCCCATTGAGTATTCTACTTCGGTAATAACCTCAT
The DNA here is from genome assembly GCA_930367205.1 of Acanthosoma haemorrhoidale. Lineage (NCBI taxonomy): Eukaryota > Metazoa > Arthropoda > Insecta > Hemiptera > Acanthosomatidae > Acanthosoma > Acanthosoma haemorrhoidale. The sequence continues at coordinate 125,885,125 of OV884011.1, read as the reverse complement.
GTTGTTATAATGAATCATGTTATGTGTTAAATGGCTACCCCATAAATTTCAGCCATGAGGCTAGTTTCCGGACAAAGCCTGCTTTGCTTTTTTCTTCAACCACTAGATGATGGAAGTGGATTTGAGGAGCAATATTATTTATGAGAGGGGCTTGCTATCAACAGGGCTAATTAGCAGGTTGGCCGTGTTTTACTAAGATACTCAAGCGTTATTGCTTGATGTGTTGTATCATATGGTATGTCATGAATATCAAACTTCGTGTATATGCGTGTAGCAGGCCTGAGTACTCTTGAACTGAAATGAAAAACATTGTCCCCATTCCATTTCTGGAACATTGTACCTTAAGAATAACAAGAAGGAACAAAAAAGGAATGTCTAGCTGACAAAGAAATACTTAAGATTTCACAGATTTGATAATCTGTAAATAAAGGTGCTATGTACGTGTGAGATTTTTTTTTTTTTTTTTTTTTTTCCTTAGCTCTCAAACTTATAAAAATAGGATATGGGAAAAATAAAGGAAAATTATTTTGGGCTAATGAGTGCCTTTCACTAAGGGGAGTCCCCCATTTGAAGGATGGATGAGAAGGATATAGGGTGTGGAATGCCTAAAGGAGGCGGGTGGAATCAGGAAGGTAGTGAGAGTCTACCGAGGGTGGATGACTATAAAGAACCAACAACATTAGATTGTAACAAAAAAGATTATTGAGTAGAGATGAAAAAAAAATAAAGAGCACAGGAATTATTAGAAGGGGGACAAGAGCGTGAAAGGTAGCCGGGATGATTGAAAAATAAATAAATAAACATAATAATAATGATGAACTATGAATTGTTAGATTGGAGGGGGATAAGGAACAGGTAAAGTCTAGATTTAGAGGTTGGGAGAGTTTATAAACGACTTTTTTGTATTAATTGAATATAATATGTTTGCGTTGAGGTGAATATTGGTTTTTAACTCCAAGAAACTCGTAAACCAAAAATGTACCTCAATATATATATTAACGATATAAATAAGCAGACCATGTGAATAGGATTGAATGGTAATGATTTCACTATTAGAGTACAAAGTCATAGCATCGATTGAATGTGGCGTAGACTGTTCCTCTAATAGGAAGGGACATGAAAAACATCATTTACCACAACAATGAGTCATACTTTACCCATCGTGTTACTAAAGGCCATGTTTTTGACCATTCTCTGAGTCAAGGTTCTAAGTAAGAATAAAGTTATTATTTACTGATCTCTACTTGGAATCCTGTTACCCCGTGTGCATCCTTATGTTCTGTCTTATGTAGTGTTCTCTGTAGATCAGTTTACTATGAGCACGAGTAATATCTATATTAATTTATTTATTATTCGTAGAACCCCTTCAAGCCAAGCAACGCATACATCAAGGTTTCAAAAACATATGCCATAATTGGCGATTCGAAAAAGCCCTTCTTCTCACTGAATTCGCTTGTCATTATGTCTGACGTGTCACGCGAAGAAATGTTAATGCCTTTTAACTATAGTCCATTAAAGTACCAAAAAATGATACAAATTATTAACCAAGTCGTCAAAATATTTAATTTGATACCCAAGTTAATAGGATTAAAAATTATAATTTTACTTTTTAGTTACAATTAAATGATTTATTAATGACCATAAATGGGCACCTGGCCTCTCAGATAAGGATCAACAAAGTGTTTATGTGTTTGTTCCACAAAGACAAAAGCAGAGACAAGGCTACTTGGAACCGGTCGGAGTCCAGGAGGCACACTTGTCAGGCCGTGTTTATAGATATTGTTTAGTAGGACATTAGGTATGATTGAGAATATATGTAAAAACCATGCATTCTTCGATCATACCATGAAAAAGCCAAAGCCCGCCTCCAAATCGTTAACTGAAAGGTATTTCCCATCAATGGGCCCTTTATGTTTTATATACAATGTGTTTATTTCCTCTTTTAAAACAATGTTAGTGAAAAACCAAACAAAATTATTTCATAAACTCTAGGAGAAAATTAGCACATGACTTTATGTTTTGTTTTTTGGTTAGAGTTTCTGCTATCATTATTTCTTTTATGTTTCATTAATAGTCTTTATTAATTAATGTTATACAAATTCAACGACCAACTAAAAAAAACTATAAATATAACACATAAATTAATTTTACTACTGCATTTGAACTTTTTATAAATAGAAAGATAAATTATAACTAAGGTAAGTAATAATAAAAAAAAAACCCAAAAAATAAAAAGGCTTTGCTTATTTTAATATCAATTTTTAATATAAGAGCTGTGAAAACAAATTTACATATTTGAGAAACATAACCATCTTTGTCAGGGTATTTTAACCATCTCATTTATATAAACCTAATCGTGAACAATCCCTGAACTTCCATGTCCTCAATGGTACATGTAAGATATTCTTGGATTTCGCCAATTTTGAGGTCAGAGTTATTAACAAGAAAAAAAAAAGGTAGATCGTGATCGACCAAAACGTATACGACGACCATTACCAGTGTCCACTTTGATCAATTATTCATGATAGTGCCATAGTCGATAACCGTCAACAGTGGACTTGAAAGCCTAGGTCAAACCCTTCAGTCTCTCTGCTAACCTTCAGGAGGAAAGGGCCTATTTACATATTGTCTAACCTTGGTCGATATTATGTAATTGCAAATTAAATTCTAATGAAAAAATCAATTCATGCACACGTAAAATCAAACAACGTAAAAGCTAAAAAAATTAGCTTAAAAACAATACTATAAAATAAACTACCAGATAAAATAAATTACTAGACATCATCCAAAGTTATCAAAAGTAACGACGATTTGTTAAAGTTGCTAACATGAGTTTAATGGAATTTTAACCAGCTGTAGTTCAATACTACCCCCCCCCCCCCCGGTAATGTACATATTATTAATCAGCTTGAAAGCTTGAATCCATTTTTGCTGTCAACTCATCAATTTTGAATTATTTTTATACATCACCTTCTTAGATATCGTACCTGCCTAAAAAAAAAAACTGAAAAAGGCCGAGCTTTCTTAAAAAGCTTATGAAAGGAGCTACTATTATAATAGATGCATATCAATGCAATGTTTGCATATCTTAAAGGGTAGGATACTCAGTTTCTAGCTCTAATTCAAACTATTTCTGAACATTTGAGATCTTTTTGAGACCTACTGGTGGTTTTAATTTTACCAACTTAAGGTTGTTAATCAATTTTTAAAGTGAATACCTTTTCTCGCCAAGTTTAGATCATTCACAAATGAATTATTTTCTGCGGTAAATCAGACCTCAGATGACATTTTACAAACTATTAAATTAGCAATTGAAAATGGGGAATTTGAGCGGAAATTACTATAGCCCACCTTTTACGAACATCCAATAAGGAGATAATTAATGAACATTCGTATCATAAATTAAACAAAATATCGTTTAATCAAATAATATTTATATTTAGGGTTTTATTCATTTTTTTCAAAGCCAGAAGCCTTATTTTTTTACCTTTATGTCAGTCTGCCTCTCTGCATTTTTGTCTTAGTAATTGCTAACCCCTGGTAGATTGGTTGAAATTGTTGGAGTCACTTTGCTGTCACTTTAGTCAGTGACTAAAAAGCGGTGCACCGTACAGCAGAGCCGTCCTAAGTATGCTTATATAAATCATAAGCTTGGGGCGCAGAGACAAATTGGGGGAAGTTAGTAAGTGCGTAATCCGGTAAGACCTTTTATGTGTTTTAAGTTAGCAAAATGGCCACTAAAACGGGGGTATCGATCCATTCTGTGCCCAAATTTACGAGGATGTTCGCAGGAGTCCTGCTGCGCTACTAAAGTGTATTTAGTAGGCAGTGGTTTATTTCCCTTCTGAAATAAATACAAATTACGCAGTCTGTCTTACCCACGTTCACAGCGATGTTGAGCTTCCCCAATTTACAGATGATCTGGTTACAAGCTGATTCTGACTGTCTAAGAGCTCTCTTGACGTTAATGCTGATGCTGTACACCGCGATGTCATCGGCGAAAGCAGCAACCGTGGTGTTTTTGTACCGGGTCCGACAATCCCAGACGTATACACGTTGCATAAAACTGAGGAGAGCACTGCTTCTTGAGGTACTCTACAGGTCAGAGGCTATTCGGAGAAGCTATCACCTAGCGATCAGTTGAAGATTCAGGAAGCTAGTCAGTCAGGTATCTATAGAGCTGTACCGGGCGAATGCCGTTCGCAGAACATTCGATTCGAGTCCCGTGGGAAACCGAGTCGTTGGTCTGCGTGCAGTCTAACGAAAGCTTACCTGTGGCTTAATATAAAATATACTAAATATAATTAAAGTAATACACGGTTTACATATTTGAACTGCAATTACACAAAGTCATTAACAGTCAAGTTGTGTCACAAATTTAACTACAGCGGTGATTTATCAGAGGCGTTGTTTACGTGGATGGTTGTTTGCCGATGGTGCTAAAAATAAAAGTAATCATATGAAAAATAATTAGTCATTAATCAATTAATTAGTGTAATAATAAACAGTTTTTCCCCTAGCAATCTGTGTAGGATTAATTAAAGATCTGGAGTTTTAGAAAATTAAAGATCTCGACGGGCTGATTAAGAAAATGTACACTATATTGCGGTTATTATTGGACTATAAATACAAAAACACAAAAAAATAGATTAATAGATATCTTTGTTTATATATGTACAGCTGTGGCCGAGGTGGAAAATTCCTATGTAGTAAAATTCAAACGGGCGCGTTCAAACTGTTTTTTATGTTAATATGATAATTCAATAAAACTATGGGAATTAATTGACAAGGAGTACAGAAAGGCAGCAAGATCCTCGAAACCCTACCGTGTGAAACTTATATTTGACAAACTTAATTTATTTGAGAAAGTATTTATTTTGCATAAAATTGAATACTAAATTAAGAAGTAATGATCTTTATAAAACCTTCACAGTCGATCTTTAGAGAAGTACACAACTCGTACATTATTACTAGTTTAATATTTGCTGTCCTCTTAGACAGGAAGAGGAAGAACTCGTGCCCGTCATGAATTTTTCAACTGCTCGCAGTGGGTCATCGACATCGTCTATAAATTATATTCTAGCCATTGTGGTGGACTGCATCTTTTAAAGACATTCACGGTCGAAGAACTTCTGACTTTTCACGTTCATATATAATAAGTGTGTTATAATCGTTAAAGTGGGACAATGCTCTCACGCTGTTAAGCAAGAGAGAGTACGTTCACCCCTTAAAACCATTTTGGTTTTAATTCCGTTTCACAAATACGCAATGAAATACATGTCAATCAAAGAGTGCTAATGCCTTAGTATTCATAATAGATACGTATTGCTGATTTGGACCACATCGTTTAAATAATGTATTCGACAATTTTTGACCTGAATACAGCGTTTTTAGTCAAATGTCAGATTCTAATGCTTGCCATGTAACCATTAGGTTTACCACTAAGCATAAGATATGTTTATAAAATATATACACATTATGTAAAAAGGTAAATAATGCAATTGTTCTGCCAACTTCACCACGCACAAATATAAGTAACCCTCTTTACGGGCCAGAAAACACCCTTCTACTTTATCATACTTTTATATATCAATAAACATCCGTATGTTTATCTATGCGTCAGTATAGAGACGGTTTTCGCCCACCCTCAGAAACTGAGTGTACGAGCTCGTGGTCATTCCAAGACCACGTAAACTACCTATAAAACCTAGCCTGTACCTCTTCTCCTGAAAATAGTGCAAAGTCGGGGGACACCTTCTAAGATCTTATGGAGTCAGATCAATAAACAAACACGAACTAAGCTGCCCACCAGAAAAAGGTCGGATACCACAAGTTCGTCTCTTTCCGACGGCCGCCGGGCTGTGGCTAAGTCGACGAGATCTCACCCGGTAGATGTTCCCGACAGTTATGTTCTACAACAAAACATTTAGTTTTAAATAATTGACATCTCTAACAAACTTATGGTTTCTGGGCCTGGCCTGGTCTAGACAAAGTACGAATTTAAGAACCCATCTAGGAGACCATTTTACTGCCCATGACAACATTACATACAATCAGCACAATCGCTCTATCTCGATATTGCTGTTTAAAGTAATTCACTCCAATAATGTGTCCTGGATATGAGTTAATAACTTCTAGTATACTAAAGCTGATTTCATCTTTCTTCAGGCTTGAAAATATTGTTAGTAAGAATGATTTTAAAAATTTGGATAATATGAAAAAATGTCATATATTCAATACATTTACCGGCATTACTGAACTATTGGACAAAATAATCCTCAGACGATATAAGACTGTACTAGGACAGCTACTTAACCTAGACTTACATAAAAATAAAATGAAATGAAATGAAACAATGGTTCGGTAACTAATTAAATAATATTTTTATTTCTTATTTAGTACAACTTTGCTCTGCACTAATGCAATCGTATAGATGTGAAATACCTGCGTATTTATAACTCAGGATGAATACCGGTAGTAGATCCGAAGATCCACTTTCTGACCATTTATTATATTTAATAAAGATTAATTCAACTATATCTTGTACTAACTGTGGCTAAAGGGAAACCAAAAGACGACTGATTTATTGTTAATTAACAAAGTGGAAAGTACTTGCCAAATTTAGTTTTTGCAAGAGTACAACATTTTGGTCAGATGAGGCCTCCAATAAACGATGAACCACCAAGTCTTTTGTTACTTCATGAAAATTCGTTTAAACCATTTAGTAAAATCAAAATGAAATTTGTTAAGTTTAGCACAGAGGTAGGTTTTTGACCCCTGGATGTACGATAGGCCCCTTACTGGATGAAGAAGAATCGATATGTTGTCACTGTCGTCCTAACGCCGGTCAATATCGATGATCTTATCCTGTATAGCCCAGCCTTGGCCAGACCTATTTCAATATATATATATATATGTAATGAAAGTGTTCTCTCTTTCATTTGAATTTGCCGTGCTGCTTCCACTGGCTGCCACCAGATGGAGCAGCAGTTATCATATAGAGAAGGTTATGTGAGGTAACAGAACATGTAAATAGTGTGTATAGAGAATTGATAGTTAGAAACTGTAATTGTCGTTTCTTTGTTTATAGGTAAGATTGTGTAAATCAATATTAATAATTGTTATAATCTAATATATAATGAATAAAATTGCTAACTTTGTTTACAGAGAAGCTGATTTCAGTTTATTCACCCCACCTTCAATAATTGTCTTACAAAACGACAATAGGTTTACAATAGGTCATTCTATGTCCTGTAGCTTGGCTTCATTTTATACAATTTTTAATAATTTTACACTACGATTTGTGATGGTTACAAAAGTATGATGTACGTTATACATTCATTGTCTTAACATGTTTAAAAGTGATGTAGCTCACCTTATGTATCATACACTTAAAACTTAACTTACATCTAACAACAAAATCTTAACCTTATTTTACCCGAAAGTCTGTTGCCATCGATGCGGGAAGAATGGTGGGGTCATATAGTTAAACACTGGGTTTGTTAGGCGCTGCAAAGAGACAAAAAAACTTGATGTGTCTCCGGTGGATGAACTCACACACCGACGGCGCACCAAGCGAGAGTTAAAATTTGTTAGATAGTATTTTGTAGTTGTAAAAAAAAAAGCTTTATTATGAAAGCCAAACACTGGTATATAGGAAAGATCAATAGATCAGAGTAACAACATACTGGTTTGAATGTCTTGGAGCAAGGGAAGTGTCTTTTTTTTTTTTTTTTTTTTTTTTTTTTTTTAAATTTTCAAAACCTTTCTTTATTAATAGAATACAATGAGCAAAATAAATAATTTATGATATACAGATTTCTCTTTGATTGATTATATAACTTCTATACCGATTCAGACCTTGTATATAGTGTACCGATGGTACAGGACATATAAAACGTAATATATAAATAGATTCGCATAAGAATCTATAGTAAATAAAAAAAAATATTTTGTCATTTTTTTATGAAAATATGGAAGGGGAAAAAAAAAATTTCAATAGTTTCAATTGTTTTTTTTTGTTTTTTTTTTATTTCAAAACCTCAAATACAATGTACAGAAGAAAAATAACAAAATAATAACCTAGGACTAGAGTGTTCCAGCCGCGACAGCGTCCTGCCATCGATGGGGGAACGGAGCGGGGGTTATCGTGTTAAACACCGGGTTTGTTAAGTATTGCAAGGAATCGAAAAATTTGATATGTCTACGTTTGATAAATTCATCCACCGTAGGCAGCTCAAATATCTCATGAAGCTCTCTGTTGCTCCGCTGCTCGAATGAAGTACCTCTGACCACTTTCATCAGTATACCGTTTTGGAATTGTCGGGAAGTGTCTGAGGCTAAAGCTGAGATATATATACATACACACACACAGATATATATATAAGAAAAGGGTAAGATTCTGGGAAGCAGGGAGATCTGGGAGGGATGCGGCTGCTTACTTAAAAATAACAGGACACCATCAGAGACTTCCATGAAGTCACAAGCCAGGTATACAGTTCTGCTGAAGTTATTTCCTTTATTCACAGTATTACACAACTCTCCTTTTTAGTTCCTGAACTCCTGAGCAGGGTAATAAGGTTTAATGGATGGCAAGTATTAGTCAACAGCTGTAATATCTTCAGATGTTTTTGATGACGTTGGTAGAGGAGCTGTTGATGGCTCAGCTTGGTAAACAACTGTTAGGATATGTATTGGGGTAGGTATTGAATACCAAGCTTTACAATATTTGTGGTTAATATAAAATAAGGTCATTATAATGATTAAAATAATAATGAGTTATATAAAATACATATAAGGATATTCAGTGGTTAGTAAAGGTCTTAATTCTACTTGAGCTACATTATGTTGTGGTATAGTTGTAATATTATCAATTTAAATTTTACAAGAATCATCATAAAACTGGTTATATTTTAAGAAATAACATACTTCTTTATAGCAATCTACAATCCATATATTAATTAGAATAGTGTCTGGCAGAAAAATAGTACTGTTATTGTAGCAATTTTCCAATTCGGATGTTCTTATAGCTAGATAAATTTTCAGTTCATCATTAGATGTTATAGTGGTGTTAGTATAATTAATAAACTTACATTGGGATATTTTACCATTATAAAGTATAGTTGATATATATAAATTCATAAATACTAAGGTGTTAACAAAATAATAATTATTAGATAAATGTGTCCAATTAGCATCATATAAATTGTCTTTTTTTTCACAATAATCACTGATTTTGCGACACTTACAGTAACGTATGATTGTTTGTGTTTCCCTGGGGTTGGTAGAATGAGAAAAGCTTTAACATCAGTGAAAGCTTTTAGAAGTTCTACAAATATAGGTGAGATTTCGTTATGAGTTGTACAATGTATTTTATTCATAAGCCATAAAATAGCGGGATCCTTAGAAGCTAACGTTACATTTTTAATAAGTTGTGACATTATTGATGTATGGTAATTTCTATCTTGCATAGTTCTAAAGTCAATGTCATGAAGAGCAGATGCTCTGTCTATTTTAGCAATATTGTTCTGCCCTTGGTTAAAATTAGCATTTATCAAGTCCATGTCGTTTTTAAATGTGTCTATAATACGTTGGATGTAATTTAGATTCTTGTGAACAGTGATATACTGTAGAAGTGGTAAGTCTTACAATGGTTTTTAATGTGTTGTACATTAATCAGAGAGAAATACATTACTCCTGACGGAGTGTGTAGGTTCGTGTTTATCAATGTGGTTACTAGTGTCCATAGTGTTTTCGGTATCAGAATCTTTGGCTTCATTTCTGTCTGGAAAACATCATTTCTTCTTTAAGTACTTTTTACGTAGTCTTAGGATTTACACGCGTTTTATTTGATTTTTATCCTTATATTTAACTATTGGTTTATACATATTGTCATATTTTCTATGTTGTAAAGAACGTAAAAATATTAGTTGATTATGTTCAATTGCTGGTGCATCTTCGCGATTTTTATTTAGTGTATCAGCTCTCTCTACTTTTTATTTATCAATTAGTTGTTTAACTATATCATGCAACATTCGTCGTTCATTATGGTATTGTTCGGTAATATTAACATTTCGTTTGTTATTTCTGTCATTTATGATCCCAAATGTGATCTCATCTGGTGTCAGTTTTAAGTTGTTATTTAAAGTATTGTTATAAGCAATAACTGCTAGCCTCAATCTGTTTTATAAAGAGTTGTTAGTCAAATTTTAGTTCTTCAAAGTTCTTAGAATTTCTATTAAAGTACTGTTCTGGTGTTAAGCAATCCTAATGAGTCAGGTTGTCCCGTTAATATAACATAGTGTTATATCGTTTGTTTGTAGGAAATTAGTAACTAATTGATTATGAAATTCTTTTCTTTTCATTTTTATATTTTTTGGCGGTGGATGTTCAAGATATTGCTTAATTACTTCACACACTTAAATTCCGGTTACTGATTATATGGTTCTGGCAAAAAGTCGTTTTGAAAACGTATAGATAACTGTTATTATATATTTGGTTTCAAAATGTGAGGTGCCTACAATTAGTTAATATTGTGTTTTATTGCATATTACGCATTGATTTATGAAATCGTTTATGTTTTCTTTCACTAACGGAAAATAATAATTTTTTCTTAATTTGTTGTAAGTTTCCATCATTCCATGGTGGGATGTCTTTCCAGTGTGGTAGTCTGCAATTGTTTCTAGTTGTTCCTTTTTATTAAGTACATCAGTTACAAATCGTTAGTTACATAATGCTATATTATAATCCTAATATTATATTGTCGGGTCGTCACTACGGAGGTGCCTGGTCACCCTAGCTCTGGTGACATTTGAGGATTGTTTGAGTTTATAACCTGGACAATCGTTTCATGACGGCGTCACTATCTGACTCCATTTTTGATAGGTATGTGCCCCGAAAATGCACTATGTTCAAGAGAAGAGGTACAGAGGGTTTTTATAAAGAATTAGTCAAATTTTCAGAGTTCGAGCGGAAGCCACGCGTCACGAGTAGAGGTCACGAGAGACTAATTTTTAGGGCTAGGAGCCCGCCTTAAGTACCCTATCCAGCCTTGTCTACTGGGAGGGCTGACACGTACTGATCCCACACATGTGGTGAGATACCCACGGCCGACGCCTAATTACCCGGCCAGCCCTGCCCCCCTGGGAGAGGCTGCAAAAGGGTGCTTAGGACCTGCGGGTACCTCACTCATGTGGTGAGGTACCTACGACTGACAGCTAGTGACCCTTCTAAAGTGACTTAGTTGGCCCCCGCCTTTTATTGCTTCACATTTACAATGATTTATATTTGTTCATGTTATTAACATTTTGTCTATAATACATTTAGTTCATGTTATTTACGTTTGCTTACAATATATATACAATAGAGTATAGGGTGATTTACCTTATATAGTTAGCAGTCGCTACATATATATATATAAGGCTAAAAGCCCCTTCTAGTGTATACCTGCCTCGGGACTTCATGGAAGTCACTGGTGTTTCTTGTTATTTTTTTAGTAAGCGACTGCATCCCTCCCCGAAACAACCCTTCTGATATACACATATGTCTCAGATTTAGTTCCAGTTCACAGTTGTCTCCCAGACACTAGTCCCGAAACACCCGACCCAGTAGTATATAGTAACATAACTCTTAATATTTGTATATACCAGTGTTTTGCTTGTACTTCATAATAAAGATTTTCTTTCATTTCTTTTAAAATACTCTCCTCTACAAAGTTTATTTAACTGGCACCCGAACAGGCACCTGGCAGTATATTCAGTAACTTCACGGTAGTCCACCACTTAGAGACCCCTCATTTGGCAACGGACAGTGAGACCACTCCAATAGCGTGAGAAGGCCGATGAAATACCTCCGGGAAGATACCCCACAGGACAGGACTTCACCGATATTGGGTACTGATCTATTTCAATAGATTTTCACCAGGTAATACCCTAAAGAAATTTGTTATATATCTGAGGAAGTTGAACGAAGAAGAAAGCTTGTCTACATTGAAGACATTATTCACTTGGGACCTGCGAACTTGAAGTCAGAAGAGAAGAAGGTTCGTCATCAAGCTAAGAAGATCCGAAGAAATATTCTCTGCATCTGTGAGTAATTCCTGAATTATAAGATTGCTTAGATAACAGGATTTGGGATTAATTGACTACCACTCTGACGGACAGGCTAAGAAGGCTCGAGGAAATAATTACAAAGTCTGCGACTGTTCACTTGAAGGTGCATTGCAACGCTTCATTCTGGTTGTACAGATACAATAAATTTAACACAGACCACAAGAAGACTTTTTCAACAGCAATAAAAAAGCCTTTAAAGTGTCATTGTCAGTATAGGGTGAACAATTGTCGGAGGTCAACAATTGTCGGAAAAGGTCGATTGTTGTAGTTAATAACATGGACCATGTTCCATGTAGGCGTTAATATCTGACTCCATTTATTGATAGGGATGTGTCCCGACAAGACACTGTGTTCAGGATGAGGTTCAGAGGTTCATAAAGAATAAGACCAGTTTTCAGAGTTTGGGCGAGAGATTGGCAGCGTAATAGGTACAAGTCGTCAGAGGTCTGCTAGAAGCTGTGAGGCAAAGTGCCGTCGTAGTGGTGAGGCATAGAGAGAGTAGACTAGCGGAAGGCTGAGTGGGCTTACTTCCAGGGCCCGGGAGGATCGCGACTTTCGAGATGCAGAGACTGGAGAAGAGTGAGCCTACCAGGGCCAAGTGGCCCTGGTGCTAAGTGACAAGAAGTGCGGCTCAGGCGACTAAGAGACAGAGTGAAGAGTGAGGGCGAAAACTTACTGATATAAGTACCCGTGCCCCTCCCTGACTGGAGGCGGAGCCTGTGTGCAGGTGGTCTGTTTTATTATCCCGTTGGTCCAAAAGGGTGTGTTTTATGATGTAACACCTACCAAGTTACGTGACTAAGCTGTTCCTAGCATGATTTTATGACCGCCGGAAGTGACTGAAGGTCTATTCTAAGGGGCGGTGAGGCCTACCCTAGGTTTTATTGCCGTACCCTCGATGTTACTTGTCTATATCTGCCGACCTCTCTATGATTTATTACAAGAAGTTTACACAGATTTGCATTTCTATTATAATACATTATGAACCCGAGTGTAGGGTAATTTACATATGTTTAGCTCTTCGCTATATATCGCTACAGTCATTTTTGCAAACAGTACAATTTTATATATATATTTTTTTCAATTTTTATGACAAGAACTAAAATAAAAGATATTTTAGATAAAAACAGACACATTAACGAATTAGAAATGGCTCTTAATGACTATCATATGACTAAAGAAGACTATGGACACCTTCCATACTATAATGGTGATCCGACTAATTTAATAAAATTCATTACACCACTAGAAAAAATATATTTGGCAGTATGTAACGAAACAATCACAAATAAAATACATAATGTACAAAGATTTATACAAATAGCTCTTTCTAGACTCACTGGTGACGCGCAACAATTATGCATGTATGAAGATTTCTTATCAATTAACGACTTAAAATTACATTTAATAAATTAATTTAAGGATAGTCGAACAACATCTCACCTACAATATGAAATCTGTCGTATTAATATGTACAGAAATGCATACCCTATAGACTACAGAATTGATACCTCTATATGTAATAAAGAACAAGAAATATTATCACTAAAAGTACTAATTGTAGACCACGTTCTTAGAAATTTACCATCAAGACTTATGGATGCACTCAACTATTTTATTATTAACGACCTGGTACAAATGAAAAACGTTTTATATAATAACTCTATATGGATCATAATGGAAGACATGTATCCTCAAGGAAACACTAACAGCAGTCTACAAGAATACCGACCAAGACAAAACTTCAGACAAAACAATTATAGGAGAAATGACTATAATGGGCAACAATTTCAACCCCGACAGTACCAAAATAAATCTAGAAATAATTGTCAACAAAACAATGACTTTGAACATAGAAATAACTATCAGCAACGTTATGAACCCCGACAGAACATTAGAAATAATGAACAACGACTTAACTTTCAAAGACCTGAACAAACATCATTCCCATCACAACCCTTCAACCCACATTCACAAAACACCGTGTCAATGCTCGAAGTAACGGTGTTATCAACAAAGATTATTTAACTGTTGGTACCTTTTTAATTTAACTGTCTTTTTCGGTTATAATTAGTGAAATTTCATTAAATAATTGTTCATAAAAATCCGTTAGTAAAGGGATGTTTGATTCGAAATAAATACCATAAGTATACTTCGGCCGTAACACTTGTTCAAATAGTGCGTTTAGTTCTTGTCTGTTATTTACTTTAAACTCATGTTTGTGTTTGTTAAACGGCCTAGAATAGATTATTTGTTTGATTCCTTTTGTTATCATTATCTGATGTTTTTCGATATTTATATATTTGTCATTGTCAACAATCCAAATTTTGTCACTAGTCGATTTTTGTGAATGTACAGGCGCTAGCTCTTTCTATTGGTAGGTGTGTATCTCCTATGTTCATGTCGCTATCTACATGATTTATGCCTGTCTTAATGATGTCGGGATAGAGCGTCCGCTACTAAATTAGTTTTTCCAGCAATGTGTTCTACGTCATACTCGAATTCACATAATTTCCATATCCATTTCATAATCCTGGTATTCCCATTTTTTATGGTAAATATCCATTTTAACGGTTTAAGGTCAGATTGTAATAAGAATTTTGACCCATAAAGGTAAGGATTGAAATGTTGGGTTGACCAAACTACTGAACTAGTTCATTTTCATTTGTGGAATTGTCCATTTCGTGAGATTGTAGTACACGAGAAGCGAATGGTAGGGTGTTCAACTCCGACCTCATCTCTTTATGATATAACTGAGCCGATTGTCGCTGACGCCTGTTGTTTAAATAAATTGTTGATTCTTATATGGATAAGCTAGAATTGGAGAGTTGGTCATAAATTGTTTAGTTCGTCACAGGCTGTTTTTATTTATTTTGTCATGCATTCTTTTGCCTGTAATGATTTAGATACTGTTTTTTTTATATTTGCGCAATTCTTTATAAATTTTCGACAATAACCAGTCATTCCAAGAAATTATGCCAATAAATTGTCTGGGTGTTCGTTCGTATATAGGATAAGGGAGTCTTTGCTTCCAGCTTAATAGTTTTTAAAAGATCTCGTAGTGTTTATCTTTTTTTTCCTCAATAATTTGTCTTTCTCATTAATAAATTTTCATCGTCAGTTAAATAATCTTTGTAGAGGAGAGTCTTTTAAAAGGAAACTTGTACACTTGTCCCCAGACACTAGTCCCTTAACACCCCTCCGACCCAGTATATAGTATCATAGCTCTTAATATCCGTATATACCAGTGTTTTGCTTGTACTTCATAATAAAACTTTTCTTTTAAAAGACTGTGCTCTACAAAGATTATTTAACCTTCGATGGCTTCTGGGTTAAGTTCTTGTAAAATTTGGTTGTATTCTTCTGAGCACCCATTAGGGGTTATTTCTATTAATCTGTCCATGTCTTCTTCCGTTTCCATATCGTCAAGTTCTAGAAAGTCATGTGATGATATTATTTTATTATCTTTAGTTATATGTCCATGTCTTATAAGAGTTTCTAGTTCGTTTCCATTCTTTATTAAATATAATTAATTATATATTATTTGACCCTTAATAATTATTACGTTTATTTTATTCATTTTAATTTCCTTATTCGTTCCTAGTTTAATCTTTGTTTCTAGGGTTAGCATTGTTTCCATCCCTAATTATATTTTGTATTTGTACATGTTGTAAATGTTCTTCTATAGTATTGGAGTATATAATTATATCGTCTTCATATACTATAGCGTTCGGTACATTAGCTATCATCATGTGTATAGCTCTCTGGAAAGTTGGTGGACCATTTGTCGTCAGCCCGTAAGGCATCCTAAGAAATTCGAAATGTCCATGTTCTGTACAGAAAGCGATCTTTGCTATCGAGTCTTCGTCCATCTCTATCTAGTGGAATCCAGATGCCAAGTCTATTGTCAAAAATATTTTTTCTCTTTGTAATTTGTTCAGTAAGTCGATATTTGGCAGTGGGTATTGGTCTTTTACGGTTGTCTCGTTGAGTTTTCTGTAGTCAATAGTTTTATAATGATAAGAGCAAGTGAAGGGGCTTGAGCAGAACTGTATACCTGCCTCGTGACTTCATGGAAGTCACTGATGGTTCCCTGTTATTTTTAAGTAAGCAACCTCATCCTTCCAAGGCCTCCCTACTTCCCAGAATCTTATCCTTTTCTTATACATATATGTCTCAGCTTTAGCCCCAGACACCAATTGTGCCTAAACATTCCACCCAGTATGTTCTAACTGATCTCTTAATATTTGTATATACCAGTGTTTTGATTGTACTTCATAATAAATACTTTTCTTTCTTTTCTTTTAAATGACTCTCCCCTACAAAGATTATTTAACTAATGACCATGCGTACTTTTTTAATTCCTGATGCGTCCATCTTTTTCGGTACAATCCACACAGGAGAGTTGTTTGGTGAATTACTTTTACGTATGATATTATTTTGTTATAAATTTTGCACTTCTGCGGGTGCAGGTTGGCGTTCATTAACTTATGGCAATTGTGCATCCAATGCATCCCTGCAGGATGTGACTCCTATTCTGATATGAGCAATGGAAGAAAACGACACCGTCTCGTTGAGGGAAGTACAGAGAGGAAGTGCCTTGTATAAATATAATAGTCGTTTAAATATTAGGTATCTTTGTATTGTGCTGCACGTAATATATCTTAAATCCAGCCATACCATTTAAAAAAAATAATTTAAGACAATTTCAAATAAAGTAAGTGGACAGAAATTTTATTCTACAAATTTCGTGTTGTAAAATAGTTAATTAATTTGTCCTATGTGCAGCTTTCAATATAAATTTAGAAGTTTCTTATTTTTTGTTTGGCTTAGTTTTTTTGACAATAATTTTAGATATTATGGTAATAGCGTACCTGTAAAATTCAAACTGTGAGTAATATATATTCATTATGTTTTGCCCTTATAAGATTATTGTAAGCACACACATGTAAATTACATGTTTCTTTTCTTATAAGAATTTTTAATTCATTTATAACCATCGCCCTAATGCAACGTTAACGTAAATTAGTCAACACGATACACTTTTGGAAAGGAAAGAGTACAATTTGGTATTTTATTTTGAGTAAATGAAGATGACATTCAATCGGGAATTGTGGAAAATCAATCTCTTCTCATACATATTGCATTCCGGTATAACTTACCTTTTAATTTAATAGAGATACTAATACAATTTTTCTCCAGAATATTTGGTTTGGAACAGTATTAGGAGAGGGGTGGTGTTAACTATTTAAGTGATATATGAAAACATCTCCAAAAAGAATCGTAATGAGCCCTGGTGAGTCGACATATGCTGGAGTAATGACAGAGCTTTTAGATAACATTTGCAGCATTTGACCCAAACTTCGATATGGCTTTATAGACCCGATGCATGTAGGGCCTATGGAAGTTCTCAACTCTCTGTCCTCCAGTACACTCTATTTTTTCTGCGTTCGTCGCTTTCCTCTTCATCTGGCTCATGGGATGTCTTCAGTTCTCATATGTTCATAAGTTCATATATGTTAAAATAAACCTGCCCCTGTAATCTCTTACATTTATGGAAAAAAAGGAGAAATTCCTTGAAATTGTCCTCGTTGTAAGCCAAAACAGGCAGGTCCCTCATCCAAGGCAGAACATGTACGCATAATGTGTTTAGCAGTTTCTTCGTCTCTACAGTGAGGACATTACGTGAGTTTCGATTTCCTCGATCCACGTGGATATATCTTTTTCCCTTCTGGAGTTCTTTAACGATGGTATCCCGGAGGGCGAGGTTTGTGGGAGGTGCTTTGCTTCTCGCCACCTTGTTCGTTGGCTGGCAGAGAGAGGAGCAAACCGAAAGCCCCACCGATCAGCCCCCCCCCCACAACAACCCCAAACGCTTGGATAAACCAAATAGGAGGGGAAACATAATCATACCTGCGAAGGAAAGATCCTCAGAAGGTGGGGCCTTAGTATCATGACACCTTCCATTCATCCTTGTTTGTAAATTAGTTTTAGGTCTCTCATTTTATCCCGAAGCTGATTATCCGTCACCTGGTCCTGTTTTAGTTTTTTTAATTGTTCACTACCTGTTTTTCTTAGTTGTAAGTACCTGCTTACCTGCAACTCTGATGTAATACAAGCAGCCTATTTCTAATGTGAATTTTTGGTTTCAATAAATTATTTGATGGATTTTGGAAAAACTTCCCCTAGCTTTTTCACCAAGACTAGGTCTATTGGAGTAGCTGCAGCTAGTACTTGAACCACCTCTTACGATGCATATTAGTTGGCTCTCGTTACCATTGAAGAGCAGTCCTTTACATTTTTTCTAATTTCTTTTCAGACCATTCCTCCACCGCGCACCTCATGATTTCGAGGATTGGGTGCTGTACGTCTGGTCTCAATTTGCTCGGTTTTCATCGAGTGCGAAATTTCATAACTTTTGTGAATCGTTTTATAGTCCTCTTGGAGAGCTTTTCAGAAATGCCTGTTTCTCTACTGATGGTATACTCGCCTTGCCTTGTAGAGGTGTCCACTACGGACGTACGGACGTTTTCCCTGAGAGTCTGATTTGCATCTAGACTAAAAAAAATAATCTAACATCATCGCTTTTGATTATAAATAAAGTTTTCGTTGAAGTACTTATACATTTTAATCAAGGAAAAAATTTAAATAAAAAAATCGAACGTGTTCCTTCTTTGAGAATTACGTTCTCTCCTTGGTTTGTCAGTTGTAGTGAATGCCTTTAAGGTCATGAGTTACATCTAATTTATTTATTGTTATGCCTACCCATAAATAAAAAGTTACTGGATTTCCAGCCGAGATGAAGGACTTCAATCAGCTCTCGAGTAAGACCGTCACTGAAGTTCTGATGCTGGAGATGAAGATGGCGCCGGCAGCCAAAGCCTTCTTGGTGTCCGGCTATCCGAGGAACATGAGGGATGTAGTCGAGTACTCTAATAAGGTGAGATAGCGTTCACTATCACAATCACTATTAATATTTTTGAGGGGAAATAGAGGGAATGTCATTTTTCACATTCTTTCACAAATCTGAAATAATTGTTTTTTATTCTTTATGGATTATTTGAAGGGTAATACCCAGCCTCATTTATATGAAATGTTAAAACTTAAAATAAATTTTTTTAGTCATGATTTCACAAGGGGACAGCATACTAACATCAATTAAAATGTATTATCCGAAACAAACTTTTATAAATTCAATCCATAAATGGCATATACTTATCATGACCAACTTGTTAGTAATTGACCTAAAATGACAAATCAAAGGCAGATGAAATACATCAATAGGTGAGTGATCTTGACTCGACTCCACTCATCCTAATTTTCTTAACAAATAATCAATAGGATACCCCGAAATTGACCAACATATAAAACCTGCATGATTATTTCTTGTAACTGTGCTTACGATATGCAAACAAACATACAAAAAGGGTCCTTAATGTTTCATATCATTTTTATGCTATACATTTTTTAAATCTTTTACATAGTTTGTAATGTTGTGACTATGAAGTTATGCTAAATCCTCAAGTCGTATATATATTGGTGAGATAGGGTATTTGGGATTAGACCCTATTTAATGTCATGCCGAAATATGTATTTAGGATAATTAATTAATTATGATTTATTTCTCATTTGGGAACAAATTAGGATTAGTTAGTAATTTTTTGGAAACTTTTAAGTTAAGTTGATGTAGGTGTTCGCAATTTTAAAATTTGGGTTGAAACCATTCAACGAAAAAACTTATGGCTGGAATTGGTCACGTTCGATAGATGTGACCGTTGTAGATCGAAATCCAATGACTGACCACAAAAATTAATTGCATTTCTAGAACTGACGACCTCTAAGTTTGTGTGCTGCATTTAATGGAAATACGGTTGAAAATAGGCTCAAAATGTGTAGTAAGCTACTCTGAAACAGAAATCAAGATAACTGACGATGAGGGTGATTGCAATTTGAGCTCTTTGTGCACTCATACTGCTGCTGTAAACCGCAATGTCTTCGGCGAAAGCGATTACCGCAGCTTTATTGAAGTTTGTCCCAACAATGTCAGATGTGTACATGCTAAAAACACCGGAGAAAAAAATCGCTCCCTGAGGAACTCCACAAGTTAGAGGGGATGGGTTCGAGAGTAACCCTGCACAGGCCGAAACAGTAGTTATGTTGGAATGATTTGTTTCGTAAATTGCAGACATAAAGGAAATAAATCAATTTTTTAAAGAGGTGGGAAACATTTTTAAATAAACACAAGTGTGTTTTTAACTTACTTTGCATTGCTACATCACATGATCTTAAGCCCTACATTTAGGGTCATATAGGATAAACTTTACTTTACCCGCTATGCACAGGAAAACACTAGACCATACCGGATGTTTAGGGATTACACGTACAGAAATAAGTTACTTTTAAGCATGTAAATATAGGATATGATAAATTTAGTTAAATAAGAGGATACAAAACGTAAATAGTTCATAAGTTTTTTAAATTGATAATAAGTTGTAAATAGAATCAAAAAGTTTTATTAAGTATTTTTATTTATGTCTTTAGTTGTATATATATAAAGTTTTTTGTAGTGAATAACTCAAGTTGCATTGGTCGTTGCTAATTATAATAATAATTTTTTATTATTAATTGTTTATTTTCGATTGCATGATGATGGACTGAATGAGTCCGAAACGTCGCAAATAACTGTATGATTTGATAAGGAAAATGAATACATTTAGATGAAAATAATGTGAGGATAGTGAATGGGTTCAGAACATGGGATAGTGCGAAGATCCCTTGACATTTATATATTCTCCCTTTTTTCCAGTTTTTAGCCATAACTACCATTAATTCATGTTAATTTTTAGATTACCATGAAATTGGTAACTGATACTATTAATTGCTTTATTTTCTCGACCAGATTCAGATAGTGAACGGTGTGGTGCTGATTGCCTGGAGGCAGAGAGTGCTGGAAAGGCAAATAGACTATGGTGCCAAGCTGGGACAGGTGGTTCTTAGCCTGGCTAAGATGGAGCTCAACAACTTCTTTAAGAACGTCACTCCGGTAGCGGACTACTTTGACCAGCGGGGAATGGTCATAGCGGTATGTATATATTAGCTTACTTATCTTCAGCATGCCTACATGGAAAAAGCCGTGCATTCCTTTTAGAAAAGAAGGAATTCGGATTTATTTTTAATCTAACCGTTTGACTAAGAAACATTAGATTACTTAGAGTGGCTTATTATTGTCTATCTGAGAGGGTGTACTTGAAACCTAAATCAAAAAAGTTGAATTAAACGAGGTTGACATATCTCATTAATTGTTTAGTAGTCCCTTCTTAATACGACCGAAGTAAGGTAGAAAATAGAAAATAAAATGTTATTTAAAATTAAGTATGTGTTGCATAATTAGTAGATTGCAAACTTTTGAGCTTGGATAAATTACAGGTATCATACCGCACCGACCACCCGAGTTCTTAGCACTTGAAAATTCTGCAGCCAACCAGTTGGTTTGGAATTACTTGGAAAGAAATAACATCTTTATCTGCTTCAAGTGTCTTGTCCTGTCATGTAGCTATGTTTTCACTAAAGGGGGTCCGAATCCCGAGTAAATAAAAAGTCTTATTAATATTTATATTAATAGTTCATAAAAAGTTTTATTTTTTAGTTTTCTGGAAACAATTTTTATTATCAATAGCCTATTGCCTATAACTAGCTATTTTTCATAAGCATAATTAATGGAAAACCCGTCCATTTGTGTCAAATTCAGCTTATGTCAGTTCCTTATGTATGTTTTATGTTCCTCAATAATGATCTAATGATTTGTATACCAATGAACACACGTCAATAAGTTTTAGTTAAGCAGTTGTCCATATATCGTTTTGCTTAAACACATTGAAATATTCATAGGAAATTATTGTAGAATGTTTTTTTGTTTAATTTTAATAATCATTAAACTGTGATATAACAAAACTTACCTTATCGAATGTTTTCTGGTTGAGTACAGTTTAGAGCTTGCTTACGTATTTATTCTTTGTACAGCTCATATTCATAAGCTGAAATAAACAAAAATGACTCTGGAAACCGGTAAAAAATCAAGAGTAATATTTAGAAATGGTTACACTAAATTAGTGAATAAATTAAATGATTTATCGAAGGATAAAGATTTAATTGATGTAAATCAAATAGATATACTTGCCAAATTACTGGATGACAGAGTTCAAATACTACGTGGTTTAGATTCAAAAATCTACGTCTTAATGTTAGCAGAAGATATATTTAGTAATGAAGAATACGGGTAGTTTTTATCAAGGGTAGTTTTTCAAGAGTATATTTAATTGATTATTATAGAGCGAGAGGTAAAATTTCAAAATTAAATAATGGAAGAGGATTTGTAAATTCATCACGTAGATCTACGGAAAGTAAGCAGTGCGTAGAGGAAAATAAATGTTCTTGTAAATTACCGTTGTTGATGTTTAACGAGTTAAGGGAATGTATTAAAATATTGGATTCCCTTCTGGTCGCAATTCAAAAAATCTATGGTGATGATAGTGATTTTAATGATAAATTACAAAATTTAATGATGACCACTAAACCTGATTCAGTTGCAAGACAGGTTGTGGTAAGTTATCCTAGTTCTGGGGGAACTGTATCCTCAAGTACTTAAAGCTTTAAAAAATCGTTTTTTGGAGGAGGTGATTTGCTGATAGAATTTTATATTCGTGAGTTATTGAATATGCAGAATACTTATTCTGATAATAGAGTTTCTTTGTCAACATTTAATGACAAAATACAATGCCATCTTAATAATCTTGACACTATAGGAGTTTCTTCTGAAAGGTTTGATTCTATCTTATTTCTTTTCATCATCTTGAGATTCATCTTGCTTACTGGAATTGCTAGAAATATGTAAGGGTTATTATGTAAGGGCTAAAATTTTGTATTAATATAATAAATTTCAAGATATAATTAAAATAAACGAAATAAATATTGACACATTAAGAGTCATAAAGATCTCGTACTTATGTCGATTACAAATATATTGAGAGCTAGAAGTAAAATGAATCCAGGTTATAACAATTATTTTTTACACAATATATTCCGAGTATAATTCTTTTGGTGCGATTGTACTTAGCAGACAAGGGAGGTACTTATTAACATATTTATAATTTATGATTCGCCTTATTGTATCTGATGTTTGACAATCTTGCTGATTAAGTTTGGTTCCCTTTGATTAAAAGTAATTTGAAAAAGGCAACCTTCCCTTTCTTCCAAACCTTGGCACGGATAAAAAAAGAGTGGTCTTAAAAATTGGTATTTCCTTCACTATAATTGGTCAGTGAGGTTGGTCAAGGGTTCCTTTGGCAATGGTTTTCTACAAAGGGAACATTTATTGTAATCGATACCGGGGACAAAAGAAGCCTGGAATGTCTGGAAACATTATTTTAATATTATCATTCATGCAATCGTCATTTGAATGATTTTGGCGTTGTCTCATTACTTTACTTAGACTGGAATCATGGGTGTAGCTACACATTTTATTGAAGGGGTATACTTTTCTTTTTTTTTTAAGTTTGTAGCGATCAGTTATCTAAAATCTTTTAAGCGGGTTTATCTAATGAGATTATCCCTGATCCAGAAGGCAGTTTGAGGTTGCCTGCTTACACACAACTATTGTTTATCACCCTTTATTAAAGATTTAACTAAACCTTCTAAAGTTACTCTTATTAAAACATTGCAGTCTTGAATCAAATTGAAAACGCTCATGGTTTTGAAGAAGTAGGCCCAGAGGTTTGGTTTGATTTGGCATTTGCTAACCTTTACGTCTTGTCTCTGTTCGTCAGTTAAATAATCTTGTAGAGGAGAGTATTTTAAAAAACTTTATTATGAATAACAATCAAAACACTGGTACATATACAAATATTAATCAGTTAAAGCGTTACAACATTATTTTAGGAAGGCTAAGCCACAAGTGTGGGTATCTTCGCCGGAAGCAGGTAGTCTGAGGGTTAGGAGGGGTTTAAAAGACAAAAAAAAAGGGAAACCATTAGTCTCAACTGAGGTACACGTTTCTACTAAAATTGAGTATTATATAAATCTTCCCTTTTTTAGGTCCTGAACTCCTGGGCAGGATAATAAGATTTGATGGATGCCAAGTAGTTGTCAATGGCTGCTATGTCATTGGATGTTGGTGGAGTAGCTTGGTAAACAACTGTGGGGATATCTATTGGGATAGTTTTTGAACAACAGCCTTTACAATATTTGTGACATATATAAAATAAGATTGTTACAATGATTACAATAATAATTGATAATATAGAATACATATAATTATATTCATTGGTTATTAAAGATATTAATTCTACTTGAGTTACATTTAATTGAGGTATAGTTGTTATATTATCGATTTGGCTTTTAAAGGAGTTCATCATATAATTGGTGATATTTATGAGCAACAATATGATTATGAATGGGAGGAATTTCTTTATAACAATCTACATTAGATACATAAATCAGAGCAGTGTCTGGAAGAAAAATAGTGTCGTTATTGTAACAATTATCTGATTTAGGTATTCTTATAGTTAGGTATACATTTAGTTCATCAATATATGTAACATTAGGGTTAGTATATTTAATAAAATTACATTGAGATATTTTAACATTGTAAAGGATATTTGATATACATGAATTCTTGAATACTATGTTCGTGCTTTATAAGAGTTGGTAAGGTAAGAAAGGCTTTAATATCATTAGAGGCTTTTGGGAGTGATACAAATATGTGTAGAATATCTTTATGAGCTGTACAGTGTATTTTACTCATAAGCCATAATGTTTGTGGATTTTAAGAAGATAAATTTACATTTTCGTGTACGTCATTGATAATTTGTGACAAAATTGATGTATGTGTAATTCCTATTTTGCATAATTCCAAAGTTAATGTTATTTCATTAATTTTATCATATAGATGTGAGAGTGGTATGTAAATGTCATGAAAAGAGGTTTCTATGTTCATTTTAACAATATTATTTTGGCCTTTGTTAAAGTTAGTATTTATCAAAGTCATGTATTTTTTAAACGTGTCTATAATGCGTTTGTAATTTACCGTGGATTCTATCCTGTGCTCAATATTGTATTTATTTTTTTCAATTTCATTTATTACTTCATCATAGTGTTTTTTATCATCAGCGTTCATGTTTCTAGTTAACCAGCTGATAGCTATCCCTAAACCATTAATAAGTCCTCTTTTAACTCGTGGGTTATGAAATTTAATTAAATTAATTTTATTTCTAGCATTATTAATGATATTGACAATTATAGGGTAAATCGTTAATTTCCGATAAAAAGATGTATGTGATTGAATGTTCATCAGTTCTTTTTCTAATAGTGAAATATTATAGAAGTGGTAAGTTTTGTGGTAATCTTCAATAAGTTATACGTTATTCAGAGAAAAATGCATTACCCCTGGCGTGGTGCTTAAGTCTGTGATTTTAAACGTGGTTATTGTCATCCACTGGCACATCAGAGTCAGAAAAATTGTTTGTGTCTTCATTATTGTCTGAAACACATAATGGTCTTTTTGAGTATCTTTTCCTGGGGCGTTTCATGCGATTTATATGTGCAGTTTTTATTAAATTTCTATCCTTGTATTGTACATAAGGTTTATAAATATTATCATGTTTTCTAAGTGTTGCTATTTTTAATAATAGTTGTTCTTCAATAATATCAGGAGGTTCCTCTCGATTTTTATTAAGACGTATTGTCCTTTGTTCTTTTTCACTGTCTATTCGTGTTTTGACAATGTCATGCATTATTATTTTCTCATTGTGATATCGCTCTACAAATTGCTCTTTGATGCTAGTTGTTTTTTCATTATTAGTTTGCCGTATAACTCCGAATGTTATTTCATCAGGAGTAAGTTGTTTACTGTATTATTATATACTATTACAGCAAGCCTAATTTAATTTCCAATTGTTGAATTAGTTAAATTACTATTTTTTAGTGTTCTTAATATTTTAATCAAAGTATTATGCAGTCGGTTGAGTAAACCTAAGGAGTTGGGATTCCCTGCAGTTGTATAGTAGGGTATGATGTCATTTGTTTCGAAGAAGTTAGTTACTAACTGATTTTTGAATTCTCTTCCTTGGTTTATATCTTTATAACCTTTGGTGCTGGGTAATGCCTTAAATATTCTTTTAGTACTTCGCATATTTTTATCCCTGTTATATTAGGGATTCTTCTGGCAAATGGTTTCATTGAGAGACTATCAATTGTGGTTATAATATATTTTGACTCAAAATGTAAGGTATCAATCATGAGTTCTTCAAATGGTTTTATTGGTTTGGGTGTTTGTAGATATTTAGCTTTGATAGGTCTCCTTTCATATTTGGTTTTTTTACATATTATACATTGATTAATATAATCATTAATATTTTCCTTCATAAGCGGGAAATAATATTAACGTCTAAGTTTGTTGTATGTTTCCAGCATCCCTCTATGTGAGGTTTTTTCCGTATGATAAGATGCTACAAAGGAAGTTTGCAGTTGTTCTTCCTTATTTAATATGTCGGCTACAAACCGGTTATAACGTTTCATTTTTATAGTTGGGTAATTTTTTGTAACAATGGTTGATATTTCAAGAAACATTTTATCGTAGAATTCTTTTAATAATGTTATATTAGGTTCACTTGAATATTTGAATACTAAGTTTATACTATCAATAAAATCTACTAAAGTGTCGGATGACCCATCGAAAGTTGGGATCAAATGAAAATCTGAATCTTTAATTACGTAATTAGTTCCGTCCATTTCTTCTGTTTCTGTTATGTTTCTTAAAAGGTTAAGTCTGTCAGTTACTGATGTCATAAAATCAAAATGTGTATAATAATTGTATTTACCAAGTGAATGATGTCTTCAGTGAAGTCCACTTTTCTTTCTTCCTTTAACTTCCTCAGATATATAACAAATTTCTTTAGGGTATTACCTGGTGAAAATATATTGAAATAGATCAGTACTCAATATCGGTGAATTCCTGTCCTGTGGGGTTTCTTTCCAGAGGTATTTGCTTCGGTCTTCTCACGCTATTGGAGTGGTCTCTGTCCGTTGCCAAATTAGGGATCTCTAAATGGTGGACTACCGTGAAGTTACTGAGTATACTGCCAGGTGCCTGTTAAATAATCTTGTAGAGGAGAGTATTTTAAAAAACTTTATTATGCATAACAAAAACAACAAGCCACAAGTGTTGGTATCTTCGCCGGAAGCAGGTAGTCTGAGGGTTAGGAGGAGGTTAAAAGGCAAAAAAAAGGTAGTGTACCTTTGAACTGAGGTACACGTTTCTACTAAAAATGAGTATTATATAACTGACGTTCTAGGATGGCCTTGGCTGAAGTCATCCACTAGCATTTGGAGATGTGTCCCTTCTGGTTGCAGGAGTAGCATACGATATCCTCAGTAACCAGTAAAGCCAGAGTATCTCACCGTTTCTTTGATCGCTAAATATTCTAACTATATTGTACTTTTCCTTCTAGCCTTCATATATTGTTTTTGAAAAGTAAGTCACTGGCTTTTCTTTTCAATCAGGCTGTGTCTGTTTCAAAATGGATCCAACACCTTCCGAAGAAGAATCTGTATAAATATTGATTGCCAAATCTTAATCTAAAATTTCCAAAACTAGTTGGGAGCATAAGCATGCTTTTTATCGTCTCAAATGCTTTTTATCATTCATCAGACCAAACGAATTTTTTATTTTTCCTGAGTTAATTATGCAATGCCTCTAGTATTTTTGCACTATTTGGTTTATACTCATGGTGAAAATCATTTTTCCTAGAAATACTCCTCTTCTTCTTCTTGAATTTAGAATAATTCTGAGTTTTTGGAACAGGAAAATTCTTTATTGAAATCAAATTAACTTTTACTGGTCTGCATTATTCAATGACCCAGATACCTTACTAAGTCTGATGGAAATCTGCATTTTGTAAATTTTAACCTGAGACCTTCTTTTTTAATTGATTCCATCAACTGTGTTAGTTGATTAATATGTTCGGAAAAAGTTTTAGAAACTATAAGAATGCCATCTATATAATTAGCAACAGAATCAGTAAATTTATACTTCCTCGATTATTCTTATGTCTTCTGAAAAGTTGCTGCTGAGATCTAGTCCGAAAGGTAGGCAGGTTCACTGGAAATGTCCTTCCTGTGTTATGAATCCCATCATTTTTCTATCTGTGATTCATAGAGGAATTGACCACAAATTTGCTGAGTTCCAGCCCTTATTTGCAAATGATTCATAGAATTTGTTTTTCCATGTTGATCATTCTGAGTTCATTGTTAGTTTTATAATCATTGAGCCGTCACCTACCTACACAAGACTTGTCCATAAACAATCTGAGTACTTAAATTTTCTTTTCATCTGTTGTCACATAAAAGTGTATGCATTCTTTTTCAAAAATATCAATCCACTGGTTTACATTAGAAATTTTTCATGTAAATTTATTAACCAGGAGTTTCTCTGCAATGTGTTTTAAGCTCTGATGTCTATTTCTACTAATTTCTCAACTATTTTTTATAATGTACCTGTTTCTTTTTTATGAGCAGCAGCAAGTTGTTCTTGATTCAATTATTCTAGAAATTGATCACCGCATTGTAAATTACCATCCTCATCTATGTAAGTTCTTGCAAATTCTTCGTAATTGTTAACCGAACTCTTCTAATCTTGTACATTTTGTTTAAACTATTTTTTACTCTAACATATGCTGTTGTCTTCTTTGTTCTTTTATGATGACGCGATGTCGGTAGCTCTGCTGGTACACAGAGCCACTTGTGGCTATTCAGGTTACAGAATAAATGTTTGATTTTCCATCACTTACAGGCGATAATGTAAATTCAAAACCAAGTTTCTCCATTTTCAATTGAATGGCCAACACCTTTATAGCTTTAATTGTTTTTCTTCAATTTATCAGGATTGACAAATCAAACACACTATGTTGTTTTGCTCTGTAAAAAAATGGTTTTATGTCATTAGTTATAAGTTCTGATTATACTGATTCACACTACTTACCTTAAGCTCCTAAATAAACAAATAAAATTCTTAAATATGGAAATTCCTTTTAACAATTTTGATTATTTAACTTTTGATAAACTCTTTATGATTACATTAGCTCAACCAACGTTTTTTCTTAACCTTAGTTTTTCCTGGCCGTGTAAACCAGCCTTTGTTCTTCAACGCGGAACGCGGAAAACTTCAAAATTAAATTAATACATTTTCTTTACATATTGAGCTTATATATATGTGAGAATGGGGTAACTGCAATAGCTGGGTCGGGATTCATAATAGAAACACTGTTTTGAATAACTGAGATAACTATTTAAAGGACTCTAAATAATTTGTAAATAGATTCGCCTGAGGATCTATAATTATACATAATTATCTGTAAATTTAAAGGGGCTATGAAAAAAAAAAAAAAAAAAAGGACTCTAAACATTAGAGTAGGATAGCAAGAGGACGGACTCCCTCGACAACAGTCTGTGCACTACTAGTGTCCACACCAGAATGAATACACTGGACCTTCCAACAAACCATCTAACTCAGGGTGCTGCCGCGAGATGAGGAGCTTGAGGCGTTTTGTTGCATATCCTGGTCTGCTGATTGTTCCAATTATAGATGAAAAAGATACATTTGTATTGGTTCAGTCATTCATAGGCTTGGTAAACACCTCTGATGGAATTGAATGTTGCAGGTGAACGGAGAGAGGAACCCATCAGAAGTTTACAGCGACTTTAGAACGGCGATTTTAAGGATCATAGGTAGCCAAGAGGGCAAGAAGAACGGGATCATCAGCAACGGGAACATCAGCGCTCAACCACCAAGGACGGTAGCATCCGTTTACAAACCTCCGGCGAAGGGATATCCCCCGGTTATCTGGATAATAGGTAAGTTATGTCTTTGTATATTATTTATATTTGAGATATAATGGATTCATGCAATTGATAGTATAGAGACCCGGAATCGCCTAGAACACAAGAGAGGATTAACCGATCCTGCTGTAACCGTAATGTAACTGTAACCGCAGTTGGTTTGGAGTAGAACAGCGTCAGCTGAATTATAATCTTGGAGAGCCGATTTTATTCTGTACCTAATTACATAAAATACCTTCATGCCACTTTCTACTAGCTAATATTTGTTTGGTATAAGAAACTTTGGTTCATAGGTTTAATTATGGTATTAATATACCCATATTCTAATTTAGATCTAATATAGGTTTTTTGGTTACAAACAAATGCGTTTGACAGTTAGCATTTCACAGTATTAAGTTAGCGTCAGTCATGTGTTAAAACAGGATTGCATGTGGATTGGGATTAGGCAGATGCTAATGAGTACATATTAAAAAACAAAACAATAATAATATTAGAAAATAGTAATAAATGCATATACTGAGTTAAGTAATCAACGTATAATTAGGTGGACCTGGTAGCAACAAGTGGGCTCTCTGTCAGAAAGTGGTAAGAAAAGCTAACGGTTGGGTTCACTTAAGTGTTGGAAGACTACTCCGAGCGGCCTCAGAGCCGTCTGATCCTAGGCAAGGAGATTCGGGCTTGATAATGGCTCATATTGCTTCAGGAAATTTCGTCCCACAAGTAAGAAATTCATTTTTTTTACCTACTTAACTATAGAATTTTAATCTTGTAGAGAATGAACTTTTTACATAGTTAAACATAAAAAAAAAAAAAAAAACATGCACCAATTTGTTTACTAGAACAGTTTATAATAGCAAAATACTCTGGTGGATGGATGACTTGCTAGGACATATTGACAATACTAAGACCATTCGAAAAAACAACAAATAACGTTACATTAGGGCAGAAAGGAAGACATATTTATCGACTATAACAACGTGAATACTACTTATGACTATGAACAAAATTACGACCTGCTCCGATAGGGCAATTATCTTATCCATACCATGTTTACAATATAGCATCCCCCCTCTCCTTCATCCAATATTTACAGGATACATTCAACAGTAATTTATTGTTAGGACATAGTATGGGCTGAAAAATACTAACGGAATAAATACAGGTACACAGAAGACACCAAACGCGGTGTTAACACGGTGGAAGTAGTAGGAACTGATCTGACTAAACAAGAAATGCTCTTGTGACAACAATCCTGAAGTGACATATGCCCATTTATTACTTGATTGTGTACTACAAGTTTAAGATAAATCTTAAACCACGCATATGAGTTTTTAGTCTTAGAGTAGTCTTAACTAAGTATTTATTTTATTCATTTTTGTAACCAAGTAGATGTACTAAATAGAGCAAGTTTTGTGCAAAAAAAATGTATCTCAAATTCCTGTTATTATAATCAATAATTATTAGGGAATGAAATAAAATAAAAATAGAGAGTAGAACTGGTCACCGCCTGGGTGTTCTATCCACTCAGGTATTTCCCTTGATCACAAGACTACCCCATATCAAATCTCTTCACTAACCTCTTATTCTAATAATACTAATTATTTATTTTAGAATATTGTCATCCAACTTGTTGAGTCTCAAATGACTACTAATATGAACGCACAAGGAATTCTGATGGAGGGCTTCCCCAAGGACATGGAACAAGTTAAGGATTTTGAAGAAAAGGTAATATGATTATACATTTGGTTCCTTAGCACTTAACTACTAAATTAGCTAATATATTTAGATAATAAAAGAAAATAGAAACTAAAATAATATGATTTTTGAAAACTGAATACTTGTTTGTTTTATCATCGGATTGATCTGCTACTGTCCAAACTACAACTAATGCTATCCAATAATATTTTACATAAACGTTATACTAGCCAAACAGACTACTTCACACATTCAAGCCTTTGAAAATTATTTACATTCCGCTATCGTGTTGATCAAACCAGATGAAGACATAAGAGCTTAATACACTTTTAGCTTCATATTGTTTACGCTTACACCTTGTTATTTTATTCGTCAGAATAGATCAGGATAACTGTAGCAATGATATGCAAGGTACTAATTTGAAGAATATGGCCTGCACACCTGTAGAGTGAATGACATCGGGATGTATTTCAGGAAAGAGGTGTCAGCAGCATCGACAATCAATTCGGTAATGGGAGTCAGTTAAATATTCACTTCTTCCTTGCTGGAGTGACTGTGATAAATTTGCAACCATTAGAGTTCCCAGTCAACCTGACCTTGTCGAATTTTATGTAGGGAGGGTTCGCTATTATACCGTCATCTGCATACAATACTGACCAGTAGTCCTACGTTACGAAGTCCAAGGCGCTAAAATCCGTGATGTGGACTGAGTGATCACCAAGGGATGAGAGCCAAGGTTATCTGTGGGTTGGCTCTGTGGCAAAAGAACCGTTACGATCGCGAAGGGTGTTTTCATCAATAGCCTCCCAGCCTGATTGCTGGTTGTGTTATGTCACAGTACAATTATGTCGAGTGCGTAAAGGTCCCCGATTATCCAGTGGTGGGTCCAGGGGAAGGACTTTCATACGCGTAGCGTGGTTGAGTCTTGTGGAAAGACGCTTATGGCCACCTAAAGAAGGTGGTATGATAAAAGGGATTCCCCCTTTTAGGGGTAAGCACATCTTCACCGGGGCATTAATCCTGGGTTCGTATGTGCCAGACTAGCGGCTTATTCTAGGCGTTTGTCGTTGGTGCTGGACCAGGGCCTGTTCTCGGTGACTTCTTCTCGCTAGTCGTCTTCTACTGCTAAGCTTGCGACACTGGTATGGCAGTTCTCGTGGCACTAGACCTTATGAGCTCCTTCATCTTAGGGCATCTCCGAAAGAAGGCTGACTGGGCTTCCCCACTGTTGACAAATTTCAGTGGCCCGAAGGCACTGCACCACTTCATGTGAATATCCGTATTTTTATCCCACAGTGGTTTGGTGTGCCCAAACTCTTGGGACCAAAACCCTGGGGGTGTTCAGGGAAGAACACGTTATTCATTAATCAACCTCTCCAGCAGCAATTACCCATTAAGCGATGCTGATGCCACTAATTATGAGAGATAGTAAGTAGGAACTATATCAGTTCTATGTTTTTCACCGCTCTCTCTCTTAGGCTCTTGAAAATAGGGACTTCCTCTTTGGATAGATACGGAGTGAGTAAGAAACTGATATAGATAACTAGAACGTTCCTGCCTCGACTTCCTTGTATAGAGCTGTTTCGGGCATTCCCGGTTACAGAGCATTCAAGACAGAGTCCCGTGGGACATCGAATCGAAGGCCTGCGTGCAGTCTAGCGAAATCATAGCTGTAGCTACGTTTCCGTTAAAATTTTGGCTAGCTTCTGATTTTACCTTCACAAGGGCATGTTCTGTGCTAAGACTGGATTGAAATCCAGTTTGTTTTGGCAGAATGATGTTATTGTCTGCTCAGTATTCTTCGAGATAATTCGAAAGATTTTTCCCCAAAATCTTCCCCATTTGTGTTAGTAAGCTGGATTGGTTAGAAATTGCAGTGAGTCAAATAATTTCATGTCTATGACTAATAAATTCATTCACCGTATGTAACTCAAAGTTGTTATGCAGTTCACGATTTCTCCACTGCTGAAATGAATAACTTTCCTGTGCCTCCCTATCTTTACTGAACTTTGTCTCTCACGCCTCCTCCGGTATTTTTTTACTTTGGGACACTGAGTCGAATGACTGTGTGCAGTCCAACGAAATCATAGCTGTGGCTATGTTCCTGTTAACGATCTGACTATAACTTGCCAAGGTGACGTTCTGTGCTAAGGCTGGCTTGAAATCCAGTCTACATGGGTGGGATATCATTGCCCAGTTGCCTTTGAGATAATTCAACTGAATTTTTCAAAAGAAGTTCTCTAGAATATTCCGATGAGGGGTAATAAGCAGATCGGGTGGTAGTGAGTAGGGTGATCTCTGGTTCTGGCTGGCTTGGCAGTAGTGGGAACAAGACGGCTTGTTTCCATTTGTTAGGAAAGTACAGCAATCTGATACAAGAGTTGCACAGGTTAGTGAGTTATATGATCCCTCTTCTTGGCATACGTTTCAGCAGACCAGTTTGTATCCCATCCCAATTTCCCTGAAACCAGCTAAGAATCACCTTGAGCTAATTTGGAGATAAAAACATGACGTTCTGTTCCATTTCCAACAGAGGAGGAGGATGGTATTCGCTTGTCCTAGCCGTGTACCCCCAACTTAGTGGTCAGCCAGTTTCTTCGCTTGCTGCTCTGCAGTAAGAAGGGTGTCTGTCATTTTCGTTTAGGTAAAAATTGAGGTCTTACTCCTGGTAGTCTTCAGCTTCCAAGAAGTTTCTGTGATCGCCAAATGGGCTATCATTGTCTATCATAAGTCATTTGTGTGGTTTTTCTTACAATTTAAGTATGCATTTATTTTCTGGCATCTTCTATATATTTTATAATGTGTGGTATATCTTTCCATATGATTTCTTTTTTGTTTGCCATAGTTAAATTTATTTATTTTCATCTTATTATTATTCATTTGGAACATTATCCCATAATTAACATCTTTTCAATTCTTTTCTATACTAAAATATTGTTGTGATATTTTAAAATGATGATTTTTAATAATATTTGTTTAAATAAACTAGGAATTAGCGAGCATTGAAGAATTTAGTAACGATCCGTGGTTTATGTTTTTGAAAGTATGAACGTTTTTATTGTCGTCATATTAATTATTAATAATTGAAATAAAATAATATCATATTTAATATAAACATTTATTATATAAACTTCTAATTTAAGCAAAGTAATAACTATTCAAAACAACTGGCATTAAATAACCAGTTGAAAGTCAAGAAGGCAGCGGGAGGTAGTATAAATAAACCGGCATGAACACAAAAACACATTCTTTCGTCAGGAGCCCACATTCTTTCTTTCGTCCGAAGGCAGGCAGAGCAGGTAGCATCCTTGCGAAGGCACGGCGACCCACCGCCTCGTGGGCACACTTTCACTCGGCACGAAGACAAAAGACGCGCAAGTAATACGATTCGGACCAAGCAAATGAAGATTACCACCGAAGAGAAGAACACAGAGATACACTGGCCAGTATAAATACGTAATTTTAATCTTAACAGTAATTTTTAGTACGTACGTAATTTATTATTTGTATATCAATTTTTATATCTTAATGTGTGTAAATAAAACCAATATTCCGTTAACCAGAAGTTTCCTAGATAATTATTAACAGAACCCTGAATTAACGTAAAAGTTATTAAATATAAAGTTTTTAAAAATTATATAAAAAATATATAATTAAAATATTATTATTAATGCAACAAGCAAATATTAGAATATTTGGCGCCCGCGAACTAGGACATGTTAATTTAGGAAATCTGGTTAAAGGATTGATTGGATAGTGTGTCACGAAAATTGTTTAAATTTGATATAAAGGTTAGGTCAAAAAGTGTTAAAATTGTGTTTGTGGTAGGGATTTATATCGTTAAAGTTCAATCATGGAAAGCGTAGATAAATCGAGTCGGGAGGAGAGTAGGTTGGAAAAAATGTTTAGATTAATGATGGAAGATAATAAACGAGATATTAATAAATTATGTGATAAAATCGATAAAATTGTGGAAGAACGTAACGAAAAATTTAAAGAAAATAATCGATATAGTAGCGAAAAATGTAATGAAAATAAACGTAGTATTGACGAACAAAATAACGTAAATAAACGTAGTATTGACGAAAATAAACGTAGTATAGATGAAAAAGTTGAAAAAATAGACAATAATCAAGAGATTATTGAACCAAATTTAAAAAAGTCTTTCAAACAGTCTAATGTACAACTGGATGATAAAATACATCTTTTAAAAATGGAAGTTAAATTTGAGAAAAAAATAACATGCATAAATAATAAACCGGTAATTGATCCTGATGAAATAAAAATAATTAATAGTCATGATAAGTTAGACACTCAGCAATTCAAAAGTTCTGACCCAGTAGTAATTATAAGTAAAATAAAAAGTATAATAGGTAAAAGTTTGAATTGGAAAAGATTCCAATTTAACATTCTATATCAATTTAATGTAACTCCCCTTGGCGAGTTCAATATAAACAACATAAAAATAAAGAAATTGACAAAATTTAAAAATAACCACAGGGATGTTTTTAATACTATCGAATATAATTATAAAAAGAAAAAAAAAATAGCTATACCTTATTATTACGAAATAATGGTAATCGGATAAATATAAAAAGTAATAAAAAAAAAAAAATAAATAAAATAAAAAATTTAAAATTAATAGAAAAATCTATTATTAAAAAATGGCAATTAGGCACGTGTAAAGTTTAGAAATTAAAGTTTATTATAGTGTAAAATCAAAGTTAAAATTATATAGTAAAAGTAAAAGATATAGAAAAACTAGAAAATTAAAATCAATTGGAATAATTTAATATAACAGCAATCAGGCCCATGTAAAAATTTGGAATTAAAGCTTATCATAGAGTATTAAAGTGTTAAAATGTTTAGTTGTAAAATAAAATTTGAAAATATGGTAAAAGACATTGAAAAGCTTGAAAGTAAAATCAATTGAAAATAATTTATTATAAGATAACTTCAATCACCTATGTAAGAATTTGGAAATTTAAGTTTATTATATTGTATTAAAATGTTAGAATGTGTAACTATACAATCAAAGTTGAAAATGTGTTAAAGACTAGAGAATTAAATTTAATTTAGAAATCTTATTATGAAAATAATCTCAATCAAGCAAGGTAAAGACTTGAAAATGAAAAATTATTGTAATAATTGAATGTTAAAATCTCTGTATAGTACATGTAAAATTTTGGTGACATACATTTTCGTATTGTAATTTAGTTATAAGAAAATACAAATGATTAATATGATGAACAAATAAATGTAAGATCAATAGTAAAGTAAAAAAAAAAAAAAAAAATTTTTAGACAAGCTCAAAAATTTTTTTTAAATCGGAGCGGACCCGAATGTTGTGATATTTTAAAATGATGATTTTTAATAATATTTGTTTAAATAAACTAGGAATTAGCGAGCATTGAAGAATTTAGTAACGATCCGTGGTTTATGTTTTTGAAAGTATGAACGTTTTTATTGTCGTCATATTAATTATTAATAATTGAAATAAAATAATATCATATTTAATATAAACATTTATTATATAAACTTCTAATTTAAGCAAAGTAATAACTATTCAAAACAACTGGCATTAAATAACCAGTTGAAAGTCAAGAAGGCAGCGGGAGGTAGTATAAATAAACCGGCATGAACACAAAAACACATTCTTTCGTCAGGAGCCCACATTCTTTCTTTCGTCCGAAGGCAGGCAGAGCAGGTAGCATCCTTGCGAAGGCACGGCGACCCACCGCCTCGTGGGCACACTTTCACTCGGCACGAAGACAAAAGACGCGCAAGTAATACGATTCGGACCAAGCAAATGAAGATTACCACCGAAGAGAAGAACACAGAGATACACTGGCCAGTATAAATACGTAATTTTAATCTTAACAGTAATTTTTAGTACGTACGTAATTTATTATTTGTATATCAATTTTTATATCTTAATGTGTGTAAATAAAACCAATATTCCGTTAACCAGAAGTTTCCTAGATAATTATTAACAGAACCCTGAATTAACGTAAAAGTTATTAAATATAAAGTTTTTAAAAATTATATAAAAAATATATAATTAAAATATTATTATTAATGCAACAAGCAAATATTAGAATATTTGGCGCCCGCGAACTAGGACATGTTAATTTAGGAAATCTGGTTAAAGGATTGATTGGATAGTGTGTCACGAAAATTGTTTAAATTTGATATAAAGGTTAGGTCAAAAAGTGTTAAAATTGTGTTTGTGGTAGGGATTTATATCGTTAAAGTTCAATCATGGAAAGCGTAGATAAATCGAGTCGGGAGGAGAGTAGGTTGGAAAAAATGTTTAGATTAATGATGGAAGATAATAAACGAGATATTAATAAATTATGTGATAAAATCGATAAAATTGTGGAAGAACGTAACGAAAAATTTAAAGAAAATAATCGATATAGTAGCGAAAAATGTAATGAAAATAAACGTAGTATTGACGAACAAAATAACGTAAATAAACGTAGTATTGACGAAAATAAACGTAGTATAGATGAAAAAGTTGAAAAAATAGACAATAATCAAGAGATTATTGAACCAAATTTAAAAAAGTCTTTCAAACAGTCTAATGTACAACTGGATGATAAAATACATCTTTTAAAAATGGAAGTTAAATTTGAGAAAAAAATAACATGCATAAATAATAAACCGGTAATTGATCCTGATGAAATAAAAATAATTAATAGTCATGATAAGTTAGACACTCAGCAATTCAAAAGTTCTGACCCAGTAGTAATTATAAGTAAAATAAAAAGTATAATAGGTAAAAGTTTGAATTGGAAAAGATTCCAATTTAACATTCTATATCAATTTAATGTAACTCCCCTTGGCGAGTTCAATATAAACAACATAAAAATAAAGAAATTGACAAAATTTAAAAATAACCACAGGGATGTTTTTAATACTATCGAATATAATTATAAAAAGAAAAAAAAAATAGCTATACCTTATTATTACGAAATAATGGTAATCGGATAAATATAAAAAGTAATAAAAAAAAAAAAATAAATAAAATAAAAAATTTAAAATTAATAGAAAAATCTATTATTAAAAAATGGCAATTAGGCACGTGTAAAGTTTAGAAATTAAAGTTTATTATAGTGTAAAATCAAAGTTAAAATTATATAGTAAAAGTAAAAGATATAGAAAAACTAGAAAATTAAAATCAATTGGAATAATTTAATATAACAGCAATCAGGCCCATGTAAAAATTTGGAATTAAAGCTTATCATAGAGTATTAAAGTGTTAAAATGTTTAGTTGTAAAATAAAATTTGAAAATATGGTAAAAGACATTGAAAAGCTTGAAAGTAAAATCAATTGAAAATAATTTATTATAAGATAACTTCAATCACCTATGTAAGAATTTGGAAATTTAAGTTTATTATATTGTATTAAAATGTTAGAATGTGTAACTATACAATCAAAGTTGAAAATGTGTTAAAGACTAGAGAATTAAATTTAATTTAGAAATCTTATTATGAAAATAATCTCAATCAAGCAAGGTAAAGACTTGAAAATGAAAAATTATTGTAATAATTGAATGTTAAAATCTCTGTATAGTACATGTAAAATTTTGGTGACATACATTTTCGTATTGTAATTTAGTTATAAGAAAATACAAATGATTAATATGATGAACAAATAAATGTAAGATCAATAGTAAAGTAAAAAAAAAAAAAAAAAATTTTTAGACAAGCTCAAAAATTTTTTTTAAATCGGAGCGGACCCGAATGTTGTGATATTTTAAAATGATGATTTTTAATAATATTTGTTTAAATAAACTAGGAATTAGCGAGCATTGAAGAATTTAGTAACGATCCGTGGTTTATGTTTTTGAAAGTATGAACGTTTTTATTGTCGTCATATTAATTATTAATAATTGAAATAAAATAATATCATATTTAATATAAACATTTATTATATAAACTTCTAATTTAAGCAAAGTAATAACTATTCAAAACAACTGGCATTAAATAACCAGTTGAAAGTCAAGAAGGCAGCGGGAGGTAGTATAAATAAACCGGCATGAACACAAAAACACATTCTTTCGTCAGGAGCCCACATTCTTTCTTTCGTCCGAAGGCAGGCAGAGCAGGTAGCATCCTTGCGAAGGCACGGCGACCCACCGCCTCGTGGGCACACTTTCACTCGGCACGAAGACAAAAGACGCGCAAGTAATACGATTCGGACCAAGCAAATGAAGATTACCACCGAAGAGAAGAACACAGAGATACACTGGCCAGTATAAATACGTAATTTTAATCTTAACAGTAATTTTTAGTACGTACGTAATTTATTATTTGTATATCAATTTTTATATCTTAATGTGTGTAAATAAAACCAATATTCCGTTAACCAGAAGTTTCCTAGATAATTATTAACAGAACCCTGAATTAACGTAAAAGTTATTAAATATAAAGTTTTTAAAAATTATATAAAAAATATATAATTAAAATATTATTATTAATGCAACAAGCAAATATTAGAATAATATCTACTTTGAAATGCAACATTGAGTAATGTGAAAGGATTATCTTTTGGGACATAAAATATATAAGAACATTAGCATTACTTATATATTATTATATCCTACTCTGTGTCCTACTCCTGAGTACTAACTGTGAAGCTCCAGTGTTCAATCAATCAATTCACATTTATGATATAAATACTTCAGCCATTTAAATATTGAACTCTAACAAAGCAAGAAATCATTACTTCATTATGCTCCTCATACATCTTCGCATTTATCCTCAATCTGAAAATGTCACCCTCCCTAATACACCCAACAGTTCAACTTGAACCTTTTTTATATATTATGAATTACTTATTTTATTTTATTCATTAATATTACTTATTAATCACATTTTTTTTATTAGTTCAAACAACAGCCTATGATAGTCCTGCTTGACTGTTCCAAACTGAAACTGGGGAGAGGTAGAGTAGATGACAGTGTGTCCTCCTTTAGGAAAAGATTAGAAATATTCAGAGAGCAGACTCTACCTATGCTGAAGACACTAGATAATGAAAACAGATTGCAGATAGTAAGATACAGATATATTTTTTAAAACTATTATTATTCAGATTCAATGTTTGTATGGGTATTAAATCGATATTCTCTACAGGTTGATGGGGACACGGACTTACCTGCAGTCCAAGATGAATTTGCACGAATAGTTTTATCAGAAGTTGAACGTCTGAGGAAGGCAGATGGGCTCATAGTCCCAGAAAACCAACCAGTACCCAATGGTGACTTAGACAACCTATTGCAAGATCTAGAAGAAGATGAGGAGATCACAACGATCAGCAAGACAGTTGCCGCTTATCCACAAGGGAGGCCTTCGAGGGAAGCAATTAGAGATATGTATGCAGGAGTTGAAACTTACAGGCTGGACTCAAACATGTGATAACTGAATTTGTTTTTCAGGCAATATGTGTTCTCCCCCATTTGTTTTTATCATGTTTAATTACGTAGTAGATCATTTTACATTAAATTGTTGACACTACTACAAGGATACGAATTTAGATCATTTTTTTAAATGCTAATGATCCAATTTGATGGAGGTTTATGAAAACAAAAATAAAACAAAGTATTTACCAAATTTTATTCCACAAAAACTTTATCCGATATAGAAAAAAACATTAAATTTTAAAAGCATGCGTATGTTTCCATGGTAAAATACAAAACAGAGAACTGGTTTGGGCACCTTGATTCAAGGATGAGAAGCATAGTTTAGCATATTGATAATTTTCTATGTCTGCTTTCTTCTCCCATCATTGCTTAACTGTGCTCTATGCGTGACATATTCACCTTACTAAGTCAGATAACGAGCTAGCAATGGCCACCTTACTATCAACTAGCCATACTATATGCATGGACTGCGTTATTTTATACCGTCAGTATAAATTCAATTATTATTATACATATTTTTTCTTAAGTTTTTCATTACGTTCTCTGATTCAGGGCTTTTACATGAAACTGGCAGGTATAAAATTTCTGTTATAAATCAATTATTCACTGTTTGAAAGAACTCATTTAGTCAAAAGAATAAATCAAAACAAGGAACTATGTATGTAACTAATGTAGCCAAATCTTGACATCATTCAGTCGTCATTACCTATTGAGAAGAATGTACCTGAATGAACAGAGCAATAGTTAAATCTCTGTTCAAATATATTAATGACATTTTTTAATTCTTCTTGATTTGACTGTATGTTCCTTATTTTCGCCTAAAATATCAACAATTTCACTAAATCACTCTATGTACCATTTACTATTCATGTAGTGATTGTAAAACTTTCCACTATAAAATAAACTTGGCAGTGCCATACATGCCTTATTCACATAAAACTTTAACTTTTAATTTATGTTTATTTTATTTTATTCTGTCTAACATTTATTTGATAATTAAATTAAATGAAGGATCAAATTTAATAACTGTAGCAAAACATTTATGGATGTGATTTATTGTTGTTGAATTGATAGTTCAATTAGTAACTTTTTTAATAAATTAATAATGTATGGTTATTGATCTAAAGATCCTAAAATTAATTTTACATATTGTTACTTGGAAGAAGAGTGCCACAATATGAAAATGTGGAATTTTCCAAGAGAAGCGTTTGAAGTTTGCCTATTTAGGTCTATCCCTGCTCTGCAACTTTGTTGCTCTCCAACGGTAAATATTGAAACTAAAAATATGAAATTTTTCCTTACAGAAATATACATGAATGGAAGATTTCCAATAAAAAAAAAAGAAAAAACAATCATATTGTGGCACTTTTCCTCCAAATGAACAATATGTTTGTTAATTCTTATCATCAATTATATAAAAATGACAAAAGATTAAAGCACAAGCTCTTATATGTACGTTAAGAATTAACTTTTGACATATTTTGACATATTATTAATTCTATAAATGGTAAATTATACTATTAAGGGCACAAAATAATGTTTTATTGATTGATTTATATTTTCACTTGTGTGATCACTCTCATGATTTTTGTTAAACTGTGTACACTATATGAATAAAGACATAGTCATTTGTGTATAATATAATATGAAATTCCCTATATTTTTTTCATTACTTTTACAGGTGGATATGGAAATTCATTTTTACTGACAAATTTTAAACTCAAATGAGTCCGATTTGAAAATAAAGTGTGATAATCCTAGTATTCTTGTTAATATAGATTGTGGTGCTTTTGAATAGCATCACTTATATAATAAATCAATTATATTGTATATGAACATGGGTTGTTATGTCAAATTATAATTGATGTTAAAGAATAATTCAACTGTAAATATTTTGATTCTCTTTCTTTGAGTGGACCATAACTAATTTTAAATTAATATTAAAACTATATTTATTTTTTATGAAAAGTTACTATTTAC
This sequence comes from Acanthosoma haemorrhoidale, assembly GCA_930367205.1. Lineage (NCBI taxonomy): Eukaryota > Metazoa > Arthropoda > Insecta > Hemiptera > Acanthosomatidae > Acanthosoma > Acanthosoma haemorrhoidale. The sequence goes on along the minus strand of OV884011.1, from coordinate 125,842,022 downwards.
AATAAATAAAACATTATATTTATGTATCATGTGTAAAAATATATATTTTAAGATATTAGCTGTAATTGGCAGAATAGTGTTAATAAAGTGAATTGTTTGGTTTGAAATTAGAATTAATACTAAAATATTTCCCTGTATCCCATTAGCTTTTTTTTTTTTTTTTCAGAAAGTTGATAATAAAAAAATATACATCAACAAATATTTTAAAGCACAGCAATGCAGATAATTATTACTTTTATTGAAATAAAAATGCAAACAATGCTGAAGTGAAGGCTTACTATAGTATGACAGAAATAATAGAAGTTTTGGGAGTTACGGGTTAACATTTCTATTGTTTGCTTAATAAAGCTTTCAAGCATGTCCTATCATTCTGTCACTCTGCCTTGAACATGGGGTGTACTCATTCCAGGGATCATCCAAAAAATGTGAGTTTTTAAATTTAACTACAAGTAATTACACAATAATGATTTACTCTTTATGGAGATAAAATCGTAAAATATGAAAAGTCTGTAAGTATTTGATATATTTTCAACTGAAAATATCTATATTCTATAGAAATTAAATTTTTTTTTATTTTTAATGATTCCATGACTGCTTCTTTGACCCAAAGATAATTGCAACAATAAATTGATAAACTTTCTGAAAAGTGGCAATAAAATAGTAGATTTCAGGTCAAACAGTGTTGAATAAAATGATATAAAAGAGAGTTATGTCTCAATACCAAGCTAAGCTAGAAAGATTAGTGCACTCCCCAATCTATAATTTCCCTGAAGAATCTAAATTTCTTGTTTCTTTCCAATCTGGCTTTTGTCCCAGTTACTCCACACAATTTTTACTAGTTAATATCAATATTGACATTCTCGCCACTACAGACTTACAAAAACTAACAGTCCTAATTCTCCTAGAATTCACGAAAGGCTCTGACACCATATATGACTCTCCTTTCCAAATTAAAATCATTAACTTTCTCTATTTGCTCTATCCACTGGTTTCGAACATCTCTCTCTAATTGTGCACAAGTAGTTAGTTTATTAGGCATCCATAATCAACTCCCTTGCTCCCCTTCCTTGCAAGGATCGAGCATTTCTCCTCTTCTTTTCAGCTTTTACATAAATACATTCATCATTGTTCCCATCACTTCAACACCAATGAGACCCAACATATCTATGCTCTTCTGCTCTAATTTATTAACAGTGTTTGCCAAGATAGATCAGATCAGTCAAAAGCCTAAGTGTCACTGGTGATCTGGAAACCCCAAATTTCTTGAAGGTTAATTGAAGGCTAACCTTAACTCTAGAAGGACTGTCCACATCATTTTGAGAGTTTTCAGTACCTTAAAAATATTTTTTATTATACAACTTTTTAATTTAAAAAGTCTTAAAATTTATTAAATTTAAATATTTCTTTTAAATTTATAATTGACTCTTTTGTTATGGATTTCGGGTAATCCAGACAATACAGTAGTGCTTTTTTAGCTAGACTCCTCCATTACCAGATCTTTATCAGGAAATTTACTACTGGATTGAATATGGTAAAATATCAATCCCTTCTTTTTCCCTTTTAGCTGGTCTTTAGTTTTGTTGCAATAAACATCAGTATGAGTAAAAAAATTTATAAAACTCCGAAAGAAGCTCTGGCTATGTTACGGGAAATGGATGAAGAAGGAGTCGAAGATGTAATAGTTTCTGAAGACATACCGACAACATTCTGTTATGCCTGGGACAAGGAGGGTGCCTGACCATGTATTTTATAATATCTTTATAAGATATGTAGCTGCTTTTGTACAATTCTTAGATTCAGTAAAAAGAAGAAACAAATGAAAAAATAAGAAGACTAGTATTCATTCATAAAGGAACTAATTGAATAAATTCAATCCAATTGCAGAACAACTGAATAAATGTCTGAAGCTATAATATATTTCAATTACTGCAGAAAGGCGCAAAAAAGAAAAAAATGCAAAATTTGATCAGGATGTAATAATATAATATCAGGGAGTAATATAAAAATTTAAATAAATCTAAGTTTTGTTAATTTGGTGTATTTTTTAAAATAATTATTTCCTCCTTAACTATTAAAACTTATAATTTATTATAATTTCGAATGTGCAGAAACTATAATACAAACACATAAAAATGGAATTACGAGTTACATTCTGTTACGCCAACTGTCCCAGTTCTATACATTTTTTTTGTATTTTTCTACTTCCTGCAGCATATCTCTACGTCTCTGGTAAGATCTTTTTTTTCCCCCCTTGATTGTTGCAAGAAAATGCCGTTTTGGTAACAAAAATCACCATCCAGGTTAAGAAGAGTACTTATACCCTATCCAACACCACTTCCTTCTTGTTACTTGAACACATATATCTGACTGAGACATCCATTGGAGTAGTTCCATCATGTGTATCATGCATTTATTGATGAAAAACTGAAGTTTGCTGGTGATACTGCCTGTCTCTAGCCATATAGTAGCACACTTTTTATATTGCTATTGGAACTGTTTCCGCAAACTACAAAAAAACTGCAGTTTCCTCTTCAGAGGGTTGTTCTGTGTGCACCTTAGTGGCCAAAACTGAGCAAAGGCTTCTTGTGATATTTTTAATTCTTGCACCGACGTCTTCAGTTGAGCAGACTTTTGGAGACCACTCTCCCAAGGTGGTCTATTCCACTGTCTCTATTTCTTCTGCAACTATACATACCACTTTCTGTTTATCAGTGTTAATGCTGATTTCTTTCAATTTTTTAGCGCTTTGACACAGTCCCACTGCATCTTTGGCTCAGGTCTCAGCCTCGGTCTTTCACCTTCCCTTGTATGACGGTGAACCTGTGTCAGTAAGCATATATCTTCCCATAGTACATGTCTTCCAATTGCTATAAGTATCTTTTTTCTTTGAAAACTTTGATATTTTTAAGACTTTGTCTAGGGCCAAGATAAATAGAACCAGGGAAAGAGTCCATTCTTGTTGTACTCCAGATTTCCCGTACGGGATATAGTCCTAGATTTTTTTTCCAATAATTATAAATTTGATAAAGCTATTTACTGTATGATCATTAATTAACAGCACTATGATTCTTATTTACAGCTAGACTTAGTAAAACTGAAAAAAAAATATGACGCAGAGCATAGGTATGATAAAAATGTAAAACTACTTCACATTTGGGTTATTGGTGAGTATATTTTTATGTTATTTATATTTCTCTTAAAGTTGTACAGTACTCTAAATTATTTATACAGTAATACTTTTCAAATTGTCGTGATTTTCAACATAAAACGTAATTATTGCAATAATATTGCATTAAAAAATTATTTTTAATTCAATAATAAATATAGCTAAGCTTTTTCAAAGCATTATTATAAGTATCTTTAATTTTTATATAGAAGGATCTGTATTTTTTTATAATATCCTTGCAATACAAAAAAAATATGGATTAACAAAACTAAAACCTTATTGGAATAAATCCATTATATGGAGGGAAATGAATATATCTTTGAAATTTTGCTAATTTCATAATTTACTACTATCATTGGAGGTAGAGAGATTAGTTTCTGAAGAAGGAGGGTTTCTTCGTGTGACTCAGGAATCTCTATTACAGATAGAAATGAACAAAGGTATGGACCAAGGGGTGATTATCCAAGAAATTATTCAAGACAAGGCAATATTTTTCCCGGTAATGTATAAACTAATTAAAAAAATTAATCTGATTTGTTATACCACATGACTTCAATAGTTCTGATAATAAAATCTCTGCTGAATATTTTTCAGCTATAAAAGATTAACGATGAGATTTCATTGATGTATATTTAGAGTTTAGCTTTAAATCATGTTCACAACATTAACTCAACTAGTGATTTTTCTGTGAGGCATAAGATTTTACATGGTAGTTCCTTTTACTAAATGCTAAAAATAGCAGTTATCCAATGAAAAAGAATAATTGTCATTAATTACTGTGGATTGAAAAAATAATTTTTTTCCTAGCATATTATGTAGGGTTTCAGACCACTTCATGCCGATTAAGAAAATATATAACATCTATGTGCTTTAGTGAACTTTTCTAGTATATTTGTCTTTAATCTTGGTTATTTACAGGGAATCATTCTGGATCTGACTATTGAGAAGATTTTGAAAACCTACAAGAACTAAAAGGAGTTACCTTCCAAGGCATCCCAAGCCTTATCTCTGCAAGCACGGCACCTTCAACATTTTGTTTGTAGACTATTAGAATAGATTAACTTGGCTAATATGAGGCGTTTTGTTTCAAACCCAGCTCGATCCATTTTTAGAAATTTTATGGGAGAGACAAAAAACAACCCCAACCCAGGCATGTGATTTTGGGTAAATGTTTTTGGTGCTTTTGGAAAGAACTAAGGCTTATGATTGTTTTAAGATAGTTTTCATTGTCAACAATATTTTAGTTTTTCTGTAAATTGTGGTTGTTTATTGTATCTCCAGTAAATTTCTGAAATTGGATCGAGTTGATTTTGAAACTCAAAACTCAAATTTCTACCTCATATATTACCTTTTCTAAAACATCTTAGAATCACAAACAATCCTACAATAATCTATTCTTGTCTGATTTACAGTTTGTAACTGTCCACTTAGTGAATACAGAACTTCCAGAAGAGAAATTGAAATCAGCTCTTACAACACAGGTGGATGAACAATGGTACTCTTAGAAATAAAATAGAACAATTTCAGAAATAATCACACAACTGTCACAGCACATGCACATAATGAAAGTAAGATAATATCAAATAGAAAATTATATAACAAATGATAATTTAATCCAATAATTTTAATTTTTACAAACCAGGTTGACTTTGGAAAAATCACTAGAAGCTTGGTTGCTGATTTCATGCAAAGAATCAACAGTATAAATTCAAATATACCCATGTGAAAATAATCAAAGGATTTAAATTATATGTTTATGATAATATTTATGTGCACCATCTTGCCTATTTTAATAAACATGACTACACTTATGAAATACCTTTAATTATGGACCTATATATTTATCATGAAACAAAAAAGGTATGTGAGCAGTTTCACACAATAAGGGGGTTCAGTGATCTTACTAATTACTATCTCTGGATTGAAGTTTTAGTAAGTTACTTATAATAGCAGACACAAGCAGTTTCTCTAGCACACAACATTGATTGGCCCTGTACACGGGATGTACATGAAATGTAAGGGATGAAATGGGCACAGGTGTAAGGATATAAATAATTTAAAAAAAAATTGTAATAATAAGTGAATTTATGTTTTTTTTTTTAAATTAAATCCATTACATATTAGACATATTCTTAATTAGCGAGGTAAAATCTGATATCCTAAACAATATGCTAGGAAAAAAATTATTTTTAATTCCACAGTAATTAAGAGATTAATGAGAATTATTATTTTTCATAGAATTACTTTTATTTGTATCATCATTGAGGCATCAAATAGAGCTACCACACGAGTATCATGCCTCTGAATAAATTACCGATTGATTTAAAGTTGGAAACATGTTTTAATGATTTTGTGTGATTACAGTTAAAAAGTTACATCATAATAATTAGGGTAACAAGGACTTTATCATGGTAAATAACAATGTTTCATAATTGATCAGTTATGTGATAATTAAAAGAAAGAAAATGTACCTATATAATGTAAGTAATATAATGTTCTCGTTTGACCTCTTTAGAAAATATAAAATATGTTACATTTTTTTAATTTTATAAGCTCTATAATTTAAGGAAATTGTGAATTAAGGAAAATTTATTAAAATTTTTATTTGACCGAATAAAGGAACATTATAACATTAACAAAAACAAATATTCATATTACGAAAAGAAAAGTATGATTCGTACCATATAGGGTAGGGTATGGTTGCGCTGACAAAAAAATGTAATTTTTGAGCTTTAACTACACAAAGTACTTAAAACAGTTGCTATAATTGTGTTTTTATATTTAAACCATACTTTATTTTACAAGGAGAGATGATATTTTACATGTTATCAAAGCTCAATTTGACTTTCCAAAAGTCAAAATTGAAGAAAAAAAAAAATTAAGCTAAACATTATTCCCTGGATATTATTTAGAATAAATTAACACTCAAGAATAAGTTTTTAGAACAGTTATGTATGATTATAAGGAAATTATTTTTATTGGGTCTCATTGGTTTTTCAAAACCATAAATGTTACCCTCAAGTGGTATAATAAATAATTCTAATAATGAAATATAAATAATTCTCTTTGACCTCTTTGGAAAATATTAAATATGTAGAGTACATACATTTTTTTAAAATTTTATAAGCTCTGCAATTTGAGGAAATTTTGAATTAAGAAAAATTTAATAACATTTCTATTTGACCAAATAGCAGAACATTATAACATTAACAAAAACAAATATTAATATTACGAAAAGAATGTCTGTTTCTATAATTCTATTGATTGTACACAGGTGGTCTGAAAAGTTTCTGACCTCAACATGAAGATGATAATAAAATAAATAAAAGCTAAAATAAAAGCTTTGTTAGGTCGGAAACTTTTCAGACCACCCTCGTATGCATACAAGTTCCTAAATACCGCGTACAAAAGTATTGTACTTCGTACTGATACAAAAGTCAGTTTGAATCATTTTGCCATCAGTCACAATGAAATCCTCATCAGTTTGTCTGCTTGCACCAAATATAATTCTAAATAATTAATCATATATCATATACCTGGAAGGTTGCCGGAATAAATAATATACACTAAGACATGTGCATATGTTCACAGTAAAATGGTTTATTAATAAGAAAAATAAATGTTCATCAAGAAAAGTTAAGTGAAAATGCATGGAATGGGTTTACTGTAGTGTACATGAATACTTAGATGTGGAATCTTGACTGATGATAAAGGGGACTTAGTTGACTCCCTATATAGCCTAGCCTGTTAGTTACTGTTGGTAGAAGCTGACAACCTTACAATAGGAACATAGACATGGGGATTCTACTTAATGTCCCAAGCGATGAAAAAAAAGATTAAAAGTCCCATAAAAAAAATAAAGATGTTTTATTAATCAATTACTTGGAAAGACAACTTTGTACACAAATGAGATAAACTATTTGAATATCAAAATGCTAATCCATATGATATAGTTAGCAAAGTTATGAAAAATCATGTTGGTTCATTTAATAATAATCAAAATATTATCATTGTAAAGTTATCTCAGGTTAGAATTATTTTGAATTATTATATACAATTCCATTTTCCAGTAAATTCCCCATTATTAATTAAACCCCTAATTTTTTTATACACCCCCACTTAACTAACTTCTATTAAAAACATTTAATTGAAATAGGTACAATTTAAACAATTAATAATATTTTTGAGTATTTATAACATGAATATTTGTTTATAACTATGGAAAATTTTATGAGAGTTACTGTAAACTCAAAACAAAATTGAAAAAATGTGGGGAAATAATACACTGACGAGATTTATCTTAAAATTATTTGCAAGAATGTCTCCTAGAGCCGCTAGTTGTCAACTTTATCGACCTCGGCGCCAAAAGTTAACCCAGTCAGAGCCTGGCTCCTATCCCGTCTGTAAGGAAGGTAAGTTCTTATCTTTGTCCGATTTTTGACGCTTTTAAAAGTTACTAAACTTAGTTTATAAATATAATTTATTTTAAAAAACAACTCATTTTTTTCATATAACTCAATTGATAATTTAACTTTGTCCCAATTCCATCACTCAAGAAATGAAAGCAGTACTTTCTCTTAACTTGGCCTCTTGAAACCAATCAGACATAAGTACATTGCAAAATAAATAAAAAAATTGACGTGAAGTGTACAATTATAATCTATAGTAATGTGAAAATATAATTAGTTTTTCTGCCAAAACCAAATGTCAAATATGAACCTTTAAATTATTTTTGTATCAAATAAAATATATTATGCTAGAAAAAATCATCATGAACAAAATAATAATTCATTTAATATATTAATTATCATGTTTATGTAATAATCTAACGTAGGACCAAGAAGGAGAGCTCCAGTTACATCCCGTTTACTGTCAGTTCTATCCGTTAATTGCCGGCAGTTGATTATGGGTCATTTTATTAAACACTGATTTTCTGCGGATTATTTTTCAACTACAAAAGAGATATCGCACTTATTAAAACAAATTAAAAATAAGATTTCAGTGATCTATTTTTATGGTGTTGTTATTTTTTTTTTTGAAAATCAGAAACCCTTGTCCACCTGTGTGTCTGTCTTTTCTGATGGATTTTCTTGCCCTGTTCTGGCTATAAACATGAAATGTTATAAGGAGGTTCCATTTGATTACCTAACAACATGAAAAATATTTCTACTCCATCTATTTTTTACCATACTCTACAAACGTTATTGATTCTTTAGAGGCTGAAGTGCTAAGAAAAATAATGTTACTATTTCTATTAGTAATAATAATAACATACTAATTATGTAGGTAAGCGAGAGATCTCCTGCTTATAGGCCAAACAGGGGACTCACAATCATCTGGACAAACAAAAAAAAAAACAGGCGAGACCGTAAGGGTCAGGGAGGGTTTCAAATTTTGAAAAAAATAATGAAACCCTAAAAATTGAAAACGTACATTATGTGATATGTTGAGGCTAAGTTGACATGACATATCTTTCTTGAATTAAACAATTGAATCTCATTATTGAGATTGCATCTATGTTGCAAAGTACAACGACGTGACAAGGAGGGAAAGAGGTTCCGTAACTGCCTTACATATTATTAAGTACGAATTTTGGAGTTCAAATTTAAACAATTATCAATCGTTATAAAGACATTGGTATATAGTGCCCTTTCTATTATCGTTAGTAAAGGTTTCTGCAAGTAGTCATAGAAGGAATAACATGCATCTTCGGCAAGCCTATAGGTACAGAGTAAGGTTGCACATTCTGACTTCAAGGTATGTTATGCTGTGTTTACACTTTCCCTAGGCATAAGGAGTTTTTTTTTGTGTGGACGTACAGTATACAGCAATTTATCGTCGATTATGCCCAATAAATTAGATGCTTATAACATACGTTGATGGCTGGGTTTAATCACATCTAAATACGATGAAATCTTCTCTCTAAAAAAGTTAGAAGTTGATATATAAAAAAAAAGTATAGCTTATATTACATACCTAAGTCTACTAAAGTGTTGAGAGATCAATCTTTGCCGTCCAAAAGAACCAGACGGTTTATTAGTGCGCGATAATATCTTGAAACTCTCTGTATCTACCATAAAATATCTAGGTATATACTATACTTATGTATGTGTGTGTGTAGTTACTATGTCAAGAAGCTCTTTGAGGCATAGGCAAGATTGAAATTCTGTATCTATTGGTAAACCACGAATCCATCGAGCGGTCCAACTGGTGATTTCGCTTTTTCTATATAATTATCATATGATGAGGACATGAGGAATCTTTGGTTGTGGGGGTTTCGGTTCGGCATCGGCTACTAAGGGAAGAAGTACGCATTCTAAAATAAAGTTATAGGAATAGTAGTGTTCAATGTAGCCTGGGTAATTCACAACACCCAGCTGCACAAAAGTTTATTAATGGAAATTAACATTGAATTTATAAGAAAGACGTTTCTCAATTACTATAACTTACTGTCAGTGGATGTGACATTGATTTATAAGGTAGGCATTTTAACAATGGCACCAAATTCATACACATTAAGATACGCTAAAACTCTTTTACTATAATTTCAGATCACAATGTTGTTAATTATACACATATGTTCATTTTAATATACCATTCTATGGCATGTGATTTTTTATTTACCTATATTACGAATACTTATGTATTCAATTAATTTAATAGTTATTTGACGTTTCACAGAAGATTCTTTTTTTTTCAACGTAAAATTATTTGCATACTGTTAAAAAACCCATGTATGACAGACAATTTGGAAATAAACAATGGAAATTTTACATTATATAAACGCATTTAAAAAATGGTTCTTATCTTATAATTCTAAAACAAAGTTATTTTTAAGACGAAGGGTATTGTATTTCGGGATCTATTCTCCTGCTACCTTGAGACAATTATATCCAATCTTATTCTTTTAACCTTGATCCTGTTTGAGTTTTTGTATTACCTACACATAATGGTCACTTCAAGTTTGTTTCATCTAAAATGTATTTAGTAACATAGCTGTCCGTTTCACTCGTAATTAAATGGAAACGGTAGTAAATGGTAGAGAAAACTTTGTGAAGACTAAGAGCATGACAATTACTGTTTCTATATTTATTAATATACCAGGCAAGGCAGTTCAGTCTCAGATGACGACGTTTTTGGCACGACGCCAAAGGCTGCAGTAAATATCAATTGATGTCAAAATCAAGAGAGCTGTAGTTACTTTAATTTGAAAGAGAAATTTATATCTGTACTTGCTACTTTGTTATAAGTACCATTGGAATTAATTGTTTTGTAACTGCTGTTTTTTCTACTCAAGACACAACGGAGAAAAAAAATGTGTTGATACCAATAGTTGCCCATAAAACAGATGAATGATGAGAAACTAAGTAAGAGGTTCAACAGGGCTAAATTAAAGCTTCATTTATTGATTACATCAAAACAATATCTTATAAATTAATCGGGATAACGACAGTAGAAATAGGACTGTTGCTCATTCAGAGCATTAAAACTTAACTAAACCATTATGACTGAATGAATAATAAATTAACATACCTGGTAGTAACATAAGCCAAAGTGCCTTAGACGGTCTATGTCACTACCAGGTATGTTCTATATACGAGTATATATCTCACAGGTCATGTACAAATCGCACTTCTATATTGAAGAATAAAACCTGTGCAGCAAAAAACAGTTTTTGATGGAAGAGAAAGAATTTTTAGACTAAACAGAAAAACCCAATATTATATTTCTACAACGACAAATCTCCAAAGAAAAAATAAACATATGTAGGGTAACAATAGAATAGCAATAAAATTAATAACTATTAGTAAAAATATCGATTTATCAATGATTAAATATATCGATTGAGATGAGTGAGTGAGGAGGTTATAGTGAGAAAAACTGAATGGAGAATAAAGAGTTTCACAGTGTGAAGTGTTTTCTTTTTATTTTGGCTAAAACATTGTGCAAAGTATAAAGACAGCAACAATTGGTGACCCCGACGTTCACAATGTCGCAGAACGGAAGCGAAAATGGTGATGATGACGGCAAAGGTAAGAACATAGTGAACAAACCCAATTTACATGTAGACAGGGTAGCTATAAAATTGCCCCCGTTCTGGGTGGAAAGGCCCGAAATATGGTTTTGCCAAGCCGAGGCCCAGTTTGAGCTTTCAAATGTAACCCGGGAAGAGACAAAATTTAATTACTTGATAGCTCAGTTGGATTTAAAAACAGTTGAAAATATTTGGGACTTAGTAAAATTGGAGGAAAAAGACAAGTATACAAAAGCCAAAGAAAGATTACTCAATATTTATAGAGAAAGTGAAGATCGTCAGATCCGCAAATTAATCAGTGGCTTGGACATTGGTGACATGAAACCAAGTCAGCTTCTTAGAAAAATGAAAGGGCTAGCTGTTGTATTTGTACCGATAATAAATACATTTAAGACCAGAAATTAGGCTTTTATTTATTATAAACTACAGACAGTAATGACAGAGTTGAAAATAAATTTGAACAATTGAACATATGATAAATTAAACATATGGAATATTAAGCATTCCATTTCATCACATTCTCCCCCTCTATATTTTGAACTAAAACTTGGCTACATAATCCTTCAGATAAGCAGGAGGCTTGAGAGTTCGTCTAGGTCTTGAGGTTTCAGTGTCAGTCGAAGGTAGGTCGATTTGAACTGTCCGATTGATATTTTGAGGACTGGAGTTATTCAGATCTAGGGTGAACGGTAGACCTGCTTCAGCTCGACCTGTTCCAGCTCCTTCAGGGCTAGGTCGAATTTGAGACATTTCTCTTCGTTCTTCAATAAGTGGAGGGGCTTCAGCTTTTAGCAATAGATCCGTGTTCCCTCTAGGGGCAAGTTGTCGTAGAGAGACAGTTGATTCACTGCCATCTTTCCGCCTAATACATGCATATTGGGGGTTAGCTTCTAGAAGTTCTGCTTCTTCTACCAAGTCGTCATACTTGCTGGACCGTATGTTTCGTTTGATGAGTACTGGCCCAGGTGTGGTAAGCCAAGTAGGTAAAGCTTCTCCGTTTGAGGTTCGGCGAGGAAAACTAAAGAATCGTTCATGAGGAGTACAATTCGTGGCAGTGCATAACAAAGACCTAATGGAGTGAAGAGCTTCCGGGAGAACTTCTTCCCAATCGCGAGTCTGGAGATTTTTCGTCTTGAGAGCTAGATTTATGGTTTTCCACAAGGTACCATTCAAACGCTCCACCTGTCCATTCCCTTGAGGATTATAGGGCGTTGAGTTGCTAGTGGCTATTCCGTTGGAATGCAGGAATGATATTAATTCTCGCGAAATAAAGGAGGAACCTCTGTCCGAGTGCACATATGCTGGAGTCCCAAAAAGCATAAAAAGATCTGTAAAACATTTTATAACAGTGCCAGAGGTTGTGTCTTTACAAGCGTAGGCGAATGGGAATCTAGAATATTCGTCTATGATGGTCAGAATGTAGTAATTCCTCGTCTTCGAGGGGATTGGACCCTTGAAATCTACATTTATTCGTTCAAAAGGAATAGTTGCTTTGATGAGAGTACCTTGAGATTTGTGAAAACGGGGTTTGACTTCGGCACAAACCGAACAAGTTGAGTTGACCCTTCTAACATCTTCAACTGAAAATGGGAGATTCCTGCACCGCAGCCAGTGAACCATTTTGGTGATACCGGGATGGTTGAGAGATCGATGCAACTCCAACAGTCGATCATTGGAGATGGAGCTACAAACTCTAGATAGGGCATCAGCCTTCGTGTTTTCTCTTCCAGGGCGGTAGGTTATATCGAACTGGAAAGGAGCCAATTCGAGTCGCCAACGTAGAATTTTATCATTTTTTATTTTTCTTGAGTGTTTTTGGTTGAATACGAAAGAGAGTGCTTGTTGATCAGTTAGTAGTTGAAAATGTCTACCCAAAAGAAAAGATCTCCATTTCTTGAGAGATTCCACAATTGCAGCTGCTTCCTTCTCAATCGCAGGGTGTGCACGTTCAGACTTAGTGAGTGTCCGTGAGAAGAACGCCACAGGCCGACCACCCTGACTCAAAGTTGCGGCCAAGGCGACGTCTGAAGCATCTGTCTCTACTACCATCTGTTCATTGTCATTCATTGTGGTAACTGCAGCTTCAGCAATACTTAGTTTTAGGTTTTCAAAATCTTTAGTAGTTTGATGATCCAGAGGGAAGGTCTTAGAGTCGGTCAGTGATCTAATTTTATCAGAATAATGTGCAATCCATTTCGAGTAGTGAGCAAAGAGCCCTAGAGCACGCTTCAGTGATGCAGCGTTATGAGGAGGTGGCATTTCCAATAGGGGTTTGAGGCGCTCTGGATCCGGTCGGATATCGTTATGAGATACCAAGTGCCCAAGCAAATGTATGGAAGTCAGGTTGGATTTGCTTTTTCTTTCGTTGATTTTGAGATTGTGTTTGTCAAGAGCTGCAAGGAGTCGAGAGAGATTCAGATCATGGTCATTTTTATCGTGCCCACATACAGTTATGTCATCCAAGTATGAAAACACTCCAATTAACTTCTCTTGTGTTATAACCTTGTCAATAACTCGCTGGAAACAGGCGACACCATTTGTCACCCCAAAAGGGATTCGGTTGAATTGGTAAAGTTTTCCCGCAGCCTCGAAAGCCGTAAAAGGTTTTTCTTCTTCCAAAATGGGTACCTGGTGGTATGCTGACTGAAGGTCAATCGTGCTGAATATTTTGTAGGCAGCAACTTTCCTAACCAAATCATCGATGTTTGGGAGCGGATATGCGTCAAGAAACGTGAATTTATTTATTGTCTGCGAGTAGTCTATTACCATGCGTTTTCTGTGGTGTTCACTTTCAGTAACTAGTACCTGAGCCCTCCAAGGAGAGTTGCTTTCCTCAATCACCCCCTCAGACAGAAGTTTGGACGTTTCATCGTGTATGAACATGAGGTCAGGCTCAGTGTATCGCCTGGACTTTGTGGCAATAGGCTTGCAGTCTGCTGATAGATTACCAAATAAGCGAGGAGGTTCCACAGAGGCACCAGTAGAGGCACATATAGTGAGTGGGGGCTTTGATCCACCAAAAGAGATTGAAACGTCAGAATATTCCACGAGTATATCATGGCCAATCAATACTTCAGCACAAAGGCCTTTCATGACTGTTAATTTGCATGAAGGATACATATTTTCGTTTAGTTTGAGGTCGACCAGAACATGTCCTTCGATTGTAGAGGAAAGCGAAGTTGAGGCCATTGAAACCCTCCCCTCCCCCGGAAAAAGAGGAATCTTGTGTTTGAGAGTGAAATTGTGGTCTATAAAGCTAGAAGAGCTTCCAGTGTCAATAAAGCAGCGAGCACGAGTGTCATTGATTTCTACTGGAATGATTGCTCGACTCAGCAGATTTAAATGTTCCTTGTTGACTGTCGCAATGACGGAAGCGGAAACTTTAGTGCTAGCACTTTTTCTACATACTTTAGCATAATGCCCCTTGATACCACATTTTCCACATTCAGCGTCTCGTGCAGGACATTTAGGGCGGGGATGTTTGTCAAAACCGCAAAAATAGCATTTATCACCCGATTTAAAGAACTTGGAGATGGCACATAGAGTAGTGTCCGTTTTCTGTGCAGGAGCAGCTTCCTGAGACGAAATAGGGGTGCAGCTAGCGCTAGAGTAACTGCTTAAGGGTTGCATGTACCCCTCAGCCTGTTTTTGAGCTGCCTCCAACGAGAAGGCCTGGTTGATAGCGTCGTCCAAACCTAAGGTGTCATTTTCTAACAAACGCTGACGAATCTGAGTGGACAGCAGGCCATTGATGAATGCGTCACGGATATATTGATTTTTGTGATCCATGGCACTTACAGCCTTAAAGTCGCAATCCTTGCTAAGGATTTTCAAGGTTTGAATATATTGGTCGATTGACTCAGTAGGTAGTTGTTTCCGAACTGCTAAAATGTGTCGAGCATAAACTTCGCTCTTTCTTTTGACAAATACGGAGTTCAAAGTATCTACAACGTCAGCATAAGAATTACAGTCGCTGACTAGTTCATAAACGTCATAGGATAGGAAATTAGTGATTACCTTAAGCTTATCTTCATCATTAAGATGTTCCGTTGTAGCATCGACGAAGTTTTGAAACGTCTTCAGCCAATGGGTCCACTCTTTAGCGGCAGTCGGAGAGTCGGGTTTTCCATCAAAGCGGCTTGGCTTGAGAAACTTGTCCATTGTGATTTGATTGTTAATAATAAATAAAATTGTTGTATTTGTACCGATAATAAATACATTTAAGACCAGAAATTAGGCTTTTATTTATTATAAACTACAGACAGTAATGACAGAGTTGAAAATAAATTTGAACAATTGAACATATGATAAATTAAACATATGGAATATTAAGCATTCCATTTCATCACACTAGCTACGTCGGAAGTTTCTGATAAATTGATTAAAACTCTCTGGCTTGATAAGCTTCCGAGTCAAATCAGAAGCATTTTAACTATTACTGACGGAGATTTAGATGAACTGGCGGATATTCGAGACCGAATTTGGGAGATCCAACCACAGAATATGATGGAAGAGGTTCGTGAATCAAAACCCAACGCTCCAGACCCTTTTTCGTTTCCTCAATTGATTGCTAAGTTAGAGGCTATGGATCAAGAGATCAAACGTCTCTGTAGGTCTCGAGATACCAGTACAGCACCTCACCGAATTCGAACAAGGAGTCAAAGCCGAGGTAGGTATAGAGATGGTGGAAAATATTGCTATTTTCATTTTAGATTTGGACCAAAATGTCGATCAGATAAATGTAAAACTCCATGCCAGTGGGAAACAGACCACGGAAAATCTGAAAAGCAGGGAAACTACAAGCAGCAGCAGATGTAGCGACCACAACTGTTGCTGAAATTCCTTTTGGCCGTACATACAGACTGTTCATCACGGATCGAAACAGCAAACAGATCTTTTTGGTGGATAGTGGAGCTGATGTGTCAGTCATTCCCGCCAAAAACAACAGGAAAGAAAAGGGTTCTGATTTTAAATTATTTGCAGCCAACGGGACAGAAATTTTCACATACGGTTCACAACTCCTCGAGATTGACCTTGGGCTTAAACGACAATTTCAATGGCCATTTGTTATAGCTCAAACAACAAAAGGTATACTTGGCGTGGACTTTCTCCATAAATTTGGCTTATTAATTGATCTGAAAAATAAAAAACTAATAGATATTAATACAAAGATGTCCGTAAATGGAGAAATTGCAGCGGTTTCAGTTGCAGATACTGTCAGCACTTTGCAGAGCAATAATAAATTTTTCCGACTATTGTCCATGTATCCGGAAATTACAAAACTGGCATATTTTCCACCACCTGTGAAACATGAAGTCAGACATTATATAAATACAAGGGAAAGCACTCCAGTGTTCTCAAAATCTAGGAGACTAGGACCAGAGGCGATGAGGATCGCAAAACAAGAATTTCAGATACTGATTAACGAAGGTATTATATCACCATCTAAGTCACAATGGGCCAGTCCGTTGCATTTAGTAGCCAAGAAAAATGTAACCTGGCGCATATGTGGAGATTATAGGCGATTAAACGCCATCACAGTTCCTGATCGCTACCCTATCCCTAGAATAGACGATGTGAGTTCTGTTCTCGAAGGTAAGCGAATTTTTACAAAAATCGACTTGGTTCAAGCTTATTACCATATACCAATAGCAGATGAAGATAAAGAAAAAACGTCAATAATAACGCCGTTTGGCTTGTTCCAATTTAATTTCATACCATTTGGGCTACGTACGCTCCTTCTACATTTCAAAGATTTATCAATCAGGTGCTTCAAGATTTATCTTTCTGTTTTTCTTTTTTAGACGATGTGTTGATAGCTTCACAATCTGAAGAAGAGCATAGAGATCACCTTAAGGCGGTACTAGAGAGGCTGCACAGGTTCGGCTTGCGTGTAAACATGTCTAAGTCTATATTCGGTGTTGCTGAGATCACATTCTTAGGCTATCAGATTACAGCACAAGGTACAAAACCTGACCCAGAAAAAGTTAAGTCGATCATGGGCATAAAACTTCCAGAGACTGTACATAAACTCCGTGCATTTCTTGGAATGGTAAATTTTTATAGGCCATACCTGAAAGATGCCAGTAAGACTCAAGCTATACTGAACGAATATTTAAAAGGAGCAAAGAAGAACGATCGCACAAAAATAGATTGGTCAGAAGAAGCCGTTAAACAGTTTGAACAGTGTAAGGAAGACCTAGCAGACGCAGCTTTGCTTGCCATACCTAATGCAAATCTTCCTATTGCATTATTTACGGATGCTTCGGATTTTGCAATTGGCTCTGTACTGCAACAGTTCGAAAACCAAGGCTGGAGGCCTATAGCTTTTTTTTCAAAAAAGCTCAACCCAGCTCAGA
Source organism: Acanthosoma haemorrhoidale (assembly GCA_930367205.1). Lineage (NCBI taxonomy): Eukaryota > Metazoa > Arthropoda > Insecta > Hemiptera > Acanthosomatidae > Acanthosoma > Acanthosoma haemorrhoidale. The sequence goes on along the minus strand of OV884011.1, from coordinate 125,824,462 downwards.
GAAATTATAGCACTTATGATAGAGAGCTATTGAGTATTTATCTATCTATAAAACATTTTAGACATATGATCGAAGGAAGTGACATTACTATTTATACCGATCACAAACCCTTAATTTTTGCGTTTAAACAGAAAAATGAGAAAGCATCTCCGAGACAGCAGCGTCATCTACAGTATATATCCCAGTTTTCAACCAAGATCAGACACGTCAGTGGAAACGACAATAGTATGGCTGATACATTATCACGACTTGATGCCATGACTGTTATAGATTATGACAAAATTGCAGGTAGTCAAAAAGATGATCAAGACCTTAAACTGCTACGTGAATCTGATACTTCCTTAATTTTGAAACAACACCCCCTTCCGAATGGACAAGTTCTTTGGTGTGACATTTCAACTTCAACAATTAGACCCTATATTCCTAAACAATATAGACAACAAGTTTTCAACAGTGTACACTCGTTGTCTCATCCAGGGATTAAGTCCACAGTCCGACAAGTAACAGCAAAATTTATATGGCCCGGTATTAACAAAGATATTAAGGAATGGGCTCAGGCTTGTATTGGTTGCCAGCGCAACAAGGTAATACGTCATACAAAAACACCAATAGGAAAATATGAAGAGCCAGACGATCGATTCAGTGCAATACATTTGGATATAATCGGCCCTCTTCCACCATCTGACGACAAGATATACTGCCTCACTGCGATTGATCGGTTTACATCTTGGATGGAAGTCATACCATTGCGGACCATAACAGCTGAGTCGGTGGCTCAAGCGTTCTACAAATATTGGATTTGCAGATTTGGCGCACCTGTTAAAGTTATTACTGACCAAGGCCGACAATTTGAATCGGAGTTATTTAGAAACCTGGCTAGCGTTTGCTCACCAGAGCATCAAGAGAAGACATCTCGCATGGAACACGGCACTTTTCTCTCTCGGTTACAAGATCAGATGAATGCTCTTAAACCAATAAAGTCAGAAAAGAAGAATTCAAGAAGTGTATTTATACACAAAGATCTCAAAGTGTGCACCCATGTTTTTTTGAGAGTAGATAGAGTAAAGAAGCCCTTTGAGCCAGCTTATGAAGGACCATACCTTATAATATCAAGGCAAGAAAAGTACTTCACCCTTCAGATCAAAGGAAAACAGGTGAATATTTCATTAGATCGGTTGAAGCCTGCTTACATTTTGGACCCTGATGACCCAACATGTAGGATGGATCAACAACCAAGATTATTGACAATGCCTATGAAGCCACAGCCCTTAATGACTAGTCAGGATCTTCCAGCTTCAGCGTCCAGAGATGAGGTAACAACAAGAACTGGTAGAAGAGTCAGGTTTCCCCAGCGTTACTTACAGTGATCAAATGTGAAATGTGCCTCTAGTGATTAATATAGTTTTGTGTAATTAATATCGTAACATCCTTCATGTTACTGGGAGAGGAGTAATGTAGGGTAACAATAGAATAGCAATAAAATTAATAACTATTAGTAAAAATACCGATTTATCAATGATTAAATATATCGATTGAGATGAGTGAGTGAGGAGGTTATAGTGAGAAAAACTGAATGGAGAATAAAGAGTTTCACAGTGTGAAGTGTTTTCTTTTTATTTTGGCTAAAACCTTGTGCAAAGTATAAAGACAGCAACACATACATATTTAGTTATAGTTGATGAATCGGAATTTGTTTTAATTCCCAGGATTAATTCCATTAAACAATTGGGAGATCTAAAGTTACCTGGAAGTCTAGTAGTTCAAAATTGTTTATACCCTTCTTGGATAAAATAGATAAAGTCTGTAAAATAAAGGGTGCAGATAATGGATCTCATCCGTATCTGGAAAGAGGGATGCTACAAACTTGCCTTGTTTACCCAGATTCTGATCTACTCAGATCATCTGATTGTCGTTGTGAATCTAAATGATATCTTATGATATCAGGATCTTTTTATTAGAAATCGTCCTAGGTAGGGAAATAACTTGTGAGTAAATACAATATTTCACTAGAAGAATACAGCAACGTCATGGATGTCCAATAGGTGCCGTGTTGTTGGTTACAAATGAGAGACTGACTGACGGACCAGCTATAAAATTACACCAAATAGTAGGAACAAGAACTCAAAGAGAAATATAAATGAATGGATTAGCAAGGAAGTATGGAATTGGCTGGGTAGATGGTTTATAGTTCCCCCAAACAGATTGAAAGTGCGGCTAACTTGAAAGCGATCCTGAGTAAGAGACTGTGGATATAGTAACAAAAAAAACTAAAGCCACACATAAAAAAAGTACAGAAAGTAGCTGACATAACGTCAATAGAAATTGGGCATGCTAAAAATCAGAAGCTATTAACATAAGCATTTAACAAAATAATAATATTTTTAGGCACTTAAATTTAACCAGCTAAATTACCTACAAGGGATAGCTCATATTATTTCTTCCTACGTGTTTCATTAAGCTCATTAGCTGATAAAGCTGCAGTGTTTGTTTGTATACAATTTAAACAGGGTGAAATTTCGAGTATTTCTATAGCTTCACTACAATACTTTTCTTAAGGTTGTAGTTGTTGAGATATTTTTAAACTAAACATTTGGAGGGGTGACTTCCAACATTAAAACAAAATTTATAGCCTTGATTTTAAATATTGTTCTTTCTCCACACAACTCTTTAATTCCTCACTTTAACTTTACTCGTCTTAAAATTTCACTTATATGCTTCACCACTCTCTCTATAACCTCTAGTCATAACATTCAGTCGTCTGGTCTACTCTGCTCTCTAGAACCTCACTATTTACCATTTACTCACGCACCTCGATGACCTCTCCTCCAATCTCTTTATTATTAACCGTTTCCCTAAGACCAATTAACAAACTGCCTCCTCCTTCATTTATTAGGGGCCCACTTAATTGGAACCACTTCCACCAGATTCTTACATATTCCGTAGACCTCAAAGTGTCCCTGACAACATCCCAAGACCTAGATGATGCAGTGCATTCTTTCACTACTCTAGTCCAGAGGTCCAGAGCTCGGCTTGGGAGGCATCGTCACCCCACCGTCATCCAAAAATTCACAATCAAAAGCCTTTACCTCATCATCTCAAAGACCTAATCCAATCCAAATGCCGCTACAGAAAAGTGTGGCAAAGATCCCGACATCCTGCTGATCGTCGCTCGTACAATCAGTACTGCAGATTGGTAAAGCGGAAATTGGCATCCTTCCGTTCCGATTCTTTTAATGCCCACCTCTCCTCTCTGTCTAGCAGGGACAACTCTCTGTGGAATTCAACTAAAAAAATGCTTATAGCGACCGCTAACTATATATGTAAATTACCCTACACTCTGGTTCATAATGTATTATAATAGAAAATGTAAATCTATGTAACTTCTGGTAATAAATCATAGAGAGGTCGGAAGTCGTAGACAAGTAACTCAAAGGGTACGGCAATAAACCAAGAGAATTAGCCACCTGACTACCATAAAACCTGGGCAAAGGACACTTACCCCTATTAGAATAGACCTTCAGTCCTTCCGGCAGCCATATAAAACACACCCTTTTACCCCAACGGTCATAAAACTAAAATGAAGTGACTACCTGTGTATCGTAAAACATACTCCGGGCAGACAGACCCAGCCTTCCACGAGGGAGGGGGTTATCATATTTATATCAGTAAATTTCACTCTTCACTCTTCCACTCTGTCTCTTAGCTTCATAGCCGCGGAACTTATCACTTACCCCAGGGCCACCTGGCCCTGGTGGGCTCACTCTGTTTACTAGTCTCCACAGCCGATTACCTCGCGATATGCCAGGGCCTCGGGGCCCTGGGAGTAAGCCCCCCTCAGCCTTCCGCTAATCGACTCTCGCTATGCTACACAACTACGACGGCACTTTGCCTCACAGCCTATAGCAGACCCCTGACGACTTGTACTTATTACGCTGCCGATCTCTCGCCTGAACTCTGAAAACTGGTCTTATTCTTTATGAACCTCTGAACCTCATCCTGAACACAGTGTCTTGTCGGGACACATCCCTATCAATAAATGGAGTCAGATATTAACGCCTACATGGAACATGGTCCATGTTATTAACTACAGCAATCCGACAATTGTTCACCTTTTCCGACAATTGTTCACCTCCGACAATTGTTCACCTCCGACAATTGTTCAACCATATCCCGACAATGCTAAAATATCATCCTGTTTCACACCCACGTCGTCACATTTCGTTCCATCGCGTCAATGAGTTCATAACGTCCCGGTCTCTCCGAAGTGAGCCTGACCGATCTAAATAGTGATTGAGTTGTACCTTCATTATGCTTCGTAGGGATACTATTTTCTGGGTTCCTTCCGTTTGCCCAAACGTTGCGCCCATCTTCTCAATTAGACGGTTGTAGGTCACAAGTAGTATTCCCGCGAACTCACCTTCGGACTGTCCTTGATTCCGCCGCTCCTTGAGCAGGTAAAACACGTCTTCCTTTGGATTCCATCTTCCTCCTCCATATAACTTTTTCAATCTGACTTTCAAAGCGTCCATGGGTGTGTTAAATTGCCCTGTATAGCATTTAGAGCACGTCTTGAAATACGGCCCATTAGCGAAGTTTCTAGAAGTCTTACGTCTGATTCTGCCAGCGTACCCGCGTCCTTCCGGGCTATAATTAAGTCCTTGATTTGATCACCACCTTTAATAAAGTAGTCGAGATCGCCCGTTACACCCGTAAAAGGTTCCAGCTGGCTGATCACTCCGTGAATGAAGGGAGAGTTTTCGTCCTAATCTTCACCAGCTCCATCTGCGTCGTCTCTTCCGCCTTCGTTAGCTGGTACTCCTGTTTCGCTCGTTCCTCAACAGCTTTCACCAGTTCGTGCTCCAATTTAGCAAATTGTTCCTTCTCCCCTATACTTCCACTGTTGATACTCTGGCTAGTACCGATTAAAATATATTGGCAAAGTTACTCCCGATACCTGAGACCACTAATTGCTCAAGTCCCGTGACTGCGTCTTAGGTATGTTTCCCGGATTTCGGCACAAGTTAGATTAGGCTGAAGAGATTACGTAAATAAGGGGGGGGGTAGAACAACACTATACCACTGCTAGAAATCAACTGCTTTATTATCATTTTATCTTCTATACATAGGAGCTGGTTTGCTCTACATATTAGCTACACGGGTCGTGTTATTGTTTGCGGTTCTTATTGGCTTACTGACAGATAACTTATATATATATATATATATATATATATATATATATATATATATATATATATATATATTGTAACATTCATGATATTTGAGAATATCATGTCCTGCAAGCCTTCCACCTGGTCAGCATCAGCCCTTTGTGCTCTTAGGAGTGGGGATGAGATGGAGGGCCAGTCTGAGCCAGTCTTAGCCTAACAGCCAGAGAGCGAACAAGAGCAAGACCCCGACTTGGCGGTATCCAACAGAAGAAGAGGAGAAGAAGAAGAAGAAGAAGAAGAGATCAACAGTAACGTTGATTGGATTAAACGGAGATCATCGATTGGGTGATATTGATATTGTTTTTTTATTATTATGGATCCATTAAAAGAGGTTGAGCTCAATTTTCATGTTTTTTTTATTGTACTTAGTAGTAACTATCCTTGTTCAAAAGGAATTGAATATTTTTTATATAATTAATGTCAGCACTCTTTATAATTATAATTATTTGTTATAACCATTTTATTTGTATATATTTCACAATTCCCAGTTTCTCAATTTATTAATAACTATAACATTAGCCTTGAGATCGGGCGATTCAATCGGGATAATTTCCTATGTCGAAGACATAAAAACAAGTTGAATTAAAGATCTCATGACGGACCTACCAAATTAGTTAAGGTCAATTGATCTAATAAATTAGAAAAATAAATGGTAAAAAATGAGGTAGGTTTCAATATATATATAAAGTTGTCCACCACTTTAACACAACTTTTTTTTAGAGGGACGATATTTTTCATGGTAATTCCTTGTGATGCACTGGATGCTAAAAATAAAAACAGCGCTATCAAAAATATTGAAAGGGCCATTAAAAAATGAATCAATATTTCAAAATTAACTATTTTCCTATCATACCGAGTAGGGTATAAAATTAAAGATCTCAACGCCCTGATTTGTAATATTATCATCATTTGTAGGTAATGTTCACTTATTACACATTGCAGTAATATTTAAATTTGTTGCAGAAAGGAAAAGTGATTGAGGCGACAGGTCTGAGAGACGGCGGAGGGCGTAAGTACGACCGAAGTAAGTATATAAAAAATTACGTATCATGTAAGATCGGAAAATAAGTTAGAATTTCCCGTCTAAAAATCGTACTTTGAAAAAAAAACTAATAGTATAATTTAGGAATTCAAAGAACGGTTGTTTCTACTCATCGCTCGAATAGATCAATGTACGAGTAATACGTGGAACTAGCAACCCTTCTTTGATTTTTGCATTTATTTTTTATTAATTGATATATTAATATATGCCAAGAGTAAGAGAGCTTGTTTACGTTACAAAAATAAGAGTGATAAATCTCGGATGAAATCCTAGCCAGCCCGAATGTGCTTCAAGGCGCCCTATATTCAAACTAAAAATACAAGTCTCTCATTTAGTTCAGTTATATGTCAAGTTCGTTCCTCGTCTGGAACGCGGTATGGTTCATCTCGTGCGTTATCGGATATCTGATATCTCACTATTTCATCGACCTTAAGGTAAGGAAGATTCAAGTAATGTGATATTTACTAGTTTTCGAAATTTTATCGGTAGTAAAACTGATAGCTTGCTGTGTTATAAGTTTCCAACAAACTATTCATTAAATAAAATATTATCTATTCTTGACTACTTTGATAGCAATCATAAGTTTTATTAAAATGACCAGGCGCTTCAAATTATACTTAATTTAAACTATGAATGTTGAAGTATGAACACCAAGATATGTATAGCTCATTTTATTAGTTCTGGCTTCTCGTAGGAGTGTGTAGTGCCAGCCAAAGGGAATTCTTACTTTACGTTGTAATTTCACCTTTCAGACTGTTATATTAACTAACAAACTTTCAAAGACCAAAGTCTAAATAGTTGTTCAGCGCCTAACAGAGGACAGGCCTAATTTAACAGGCTACCAAATTTTATTACTGGGTTTTCTTAACAGTAGAAACTACTGAGTTACAAACTTGTTTTGTTTTGACTAAAGAGTTTTGTCCAAAAACACTGCTGGGATTGTAAGCACACGGTGTTTTTATATTTTTTTTAAAGAATTATTTTTTCAGAACCCTCGTTGATTTATTAATTGACAAAAATATATACAAACGTACTTGAGCTCCTTGAACTGCACCAGAGCTGCATTTTAAGGACATGTAAACAAAAATAGATTACTGTAAGAAGAAAAGATAAGACCAGGCGATGGGAATCTCTTATGTGTTACGAAATGGTGGGCCAAAAACTAACTTAAGAACTAATTTAAACCAAGATAAATGCCCTCCTCGAACGCCTGCTGTCATCGGTAGGGGAAGGGAAGGAGGGAGAAGGGCCGGAGGAGAGGTCATGTTAAACAAAGTTAATCAGGAATTGCAGTGGATGAAGTCATCTATCGTTGACAGATCACGTTTTCGTGTAGCTCACGATTTCACCGCTGATGGAATGACAAATGTTGTAGAACTTTTGTAAGTATCTTGGATCGTATTGTAGCTGCAACTCTAAAGAAGAAACAACTAGGTGGAAAAAGAAGAAGGAAATAAGATTGCTGAAATAGAGGGACTTCAACTCTCTATAATGTGGTCCTCTGTGGAGACTGTGGATATGGGGACTACTAACTCAAACTAACTCAAAAATCCTGAAAAGGCCAAGACACGCCTACATCCGCAGGGAATAAATACGTGGTGCTTACGGAACCTGTGGCTTGGTGTTCGCACTGTGGAAGACACAGGTAAGCAACTCGAGTAGGAGGCCAACAGTATGATATCGATGATTCCAGTTGTGAGTGTTCCACGCACACCAACGCATGTGATTGTTGTCCATGCCATTTTTCCAGCTCACCGACCATATGTCTTCCAGATTTGCATCAAGTTTCGGATTTGCTTCCTTGGAGAGCTGGTTGTGGTAAATTTGTGACCGAAACAGTTCGCAGTGACCCCAACCATAGTCGTACTTTGTGGGGAGAGGGGCTGCATACCGGGCTGGCTCACCTGTGGTCCGACTACTAAGCCAAGGGTGGTGTAATTCGTGTAAAATGCAGGTAACTGCATGACCAAGAGAACGAGGGCTGCTAAATGCTAAGGTAGATGGGTTTCCCTAAATTTACTTTACTCGTCAAGTATAGATGGCATTGCTAGTTGTTAGTGGCGGATCAACTTCTTTAAAAGTGATGCCGTGCCTTACTGCCACCAGAACTCCACCGATGTCCCTCTCGATGGCAGCACATTAGCCCTTTAGTCGCACGAATTGTGTTGAAGCCCTTGGGTCCGTAATGACAACAGTTATACAGAAGCACAATCAAGACAAGATAAAGAAAAGTATGTCATTTCCTTTCCCTTCCGCTATATATTGTAACCTCGCCATGAACAAAAGCCATTACTCGTTCACACTTATGTAACGTAACACTGTTATTATGCTAATTTGTATGCGCGCAACAAATAATTGATTTTCTAAAGAAAAAATATCCAGATATGCATAGAAGAGAACAATTAGTTTTTAAAATCTTATTATAATGAAAACCCAATCGAATGTATTTCACGTTTGACGAAAATAAGATGTAGTCTGCTTCATTATACCACTAGAAAAAATATATTCGACAGTATGTAACGAAACAATCACTAACAGAATACATAACGAACATAGACTCATACAAATAGCTCTTTCTAGACCCACTGGCGAAGTGTAACATTTATGCATGTATGAAGACTTCCTATCAATAAATGAATTGAAATTACATTTAATAAATCACTTTAAGGACAGTCGGAGAACATTACACCTACAACATTAAATCTCTCAGACTCATATGTACAGAAACGAACACACTATTGACTTTATTAACAGAATTATCCCACGACAAATTCTAATTCAGAACCGTATAATGATTGACACCTCTATCTGTAATAAAGAACAAGAAATATTACCACAAAAGGTACTAATTGTAGGCCACGTTCTTAGAAATTTGCCATCAAGACTTATGGACGCACTCAACCATTTTATTATTAACGACCTGATACAAATGAAAAACGTTTTGTATAATAACTGTAGGATTATAATGGAAGATATGTATCCTCAAGGAAACACTAACAACAGCCAACAAGAATACCGACCTAGACAAAACTTCAGACAAAACAATTATAGGAGAAATGGCTATAATGGGCACCAATTTCAACCTCGACAGTACCAAAATAACTATAGACATAATTATCAACAAAACAATGACTTTCAACATCGATATAACTACCAGCAACGTTATGAACCCCGACAGAGCTTTAGAAATAATGAGCAACGACTTAACTTTCAAACACCTGAACAAAAATCATTCCCATCACAACCCTTCAATCCACATCAACAAAACAAAACACCGTGTCAATCCGAACTGCTCGGAGTATCGAAGTGCATCACTTACGAGTAGACGAACCTCGCACACTAGAACAAGAGAACGGAACATTGAAACATAAAGTTAAAGACTTGGAGGACAAACTTGAACATTTTTTTAGGACTAGGCAAACAACAACCGTCCCCCAACATCAACTAAAACTAGTGAAGGAAACTCCATCATTTACTGACTTACTCGGAGACAATTGGTTAATAGACACAGGGTCAGAAATTAACTACATACACCCATGTTCCGTACCTGTAGGAACTGAAATTAAGTCGGAAGATTTCATAGTGGTAACACCAGCTGGTAGTGAAAAAGGCAATGGCTCAGTCATTCTAAATTTGGCACCAAGATTGGGTTTGACCCATGATCTATTCGTTAAGTTGAAAATTTACAACTTTAGTAACAAATACGAAATATTCTTAGGGATGGAAACAATGCAAACCCTAGAAACCGAGATTAAATTGGGAACGAATAGGCAAATTAAAATTAATAAAATAAATTTAATAATTAATAATGGTCAAATAATATATAATGAATTATATTTAATAAAGAATGAAAAAGAACTAGAAACTTTTGCAAGACATGAACATATAATTAACGATAATAAATAATCATCACATGACTTAACCTTAGTAGAACTTGACGATATGGAAACAGAAGAAGCCATAGAAGACGAAATACATGTAGTAGCTACACAGCACTCCGAAGACTCTAGTAACGAATACATTTTTATAGCCCCTGACAACAAAGCAATAAATGGTGAAAAACACCAAATTATAATAAGCAGAGGACATAATAACGTACAATTCACCAAACCAATCAAACCTAAATTTATGGTAACACCTAAACCAGAATAACTAAACTAAAATCCGGAAGACATTCCGAACATTTCTGATGAACTATTAATGATAAAAACTACTACCCATCGAAAGCATAATACTCTTTATAAACCAGAAATAAAATATAGAGACAAGAATGAAATAAAGAAATCTCATGCTGACAACATTAAACGACCTCGTAAGAAACATCTGGCACACCGGAAATATATTTCACTTAACAATAAAGAACATACTGACAACCCTAGGGATCGAACCATGCTACATAACACCCAATCAACCCAATTGATACTGACAGTGACACTCACAATAGCTGCTAATAATAATAATAGTAATCAGAATAAACTCATGGAAGTAATGAACGGTATAGATAAGACCCAGTATGGTATGCACCTAACCGAACTATACGAAACGGACTCATTCATTACATCATACAATTGCCAAAGAAAGGACCAAAATTAAGTTCAATCTGTCTTTTATCTGCGCCTCTACAAAATGACAATAATGTAATAATCACTATAGTTCCAAACAATTTAACCGAATTAATGAATACATGATATGTATTTAATTCTGTATAATATACAAGAAACCTTTGTTGTAACTTTTAACTATATAAAATCCAACTCATTTTGTATTTTAACATTAAGAATATTAGCAATGATTGCATATCTAACGCATTGCATAAAAACTTAGATGAATGTATCACCACAACTATTGTGACTCCTACTCCTTTCATTCAGTATTACAATTTTATAGATGTATATTTAACTTTTAATTTATCATATGTATTCATTGTAAGCTATAATACTTTACCTATACAATTACCCTTTTCTTCTATTATTAAGTTAGATACTATATTATATAGTATATATATATAGATTATAAAGTTCTGATTTGTTGTTGTTGTTAAAAAAAAAAAAAAAAAAAAAAAAAAAGATACTAAGGAAATAATTTATAACCCAAATTGAGAAAATTGTATTTAGGAACTAATGTATTGTCTATAAAACATGTTATTTCTTAATATGACCATCCTGCCCAGGAGTTCAGGAATTAAAAACAGGAGAAGTTATATAATGCTAAGAATATTGTAATCCTAATGTTATATATATAATGCTAAAAGCCCCTTCTAGTGTATACCTGTCTTGGGACTTTATGGAAGTCACTGGTGTTTCTTGTTATTTTTTTTAGTAAGCGACCGCATCCCTCCCCGAAACAACCGTTCTCATATACACATATGTCTCAGCTTTAGTTCCAGTCCCCACTAATGCCTCCTCCGGTAGATGCTGAACAGAACCACATGTTTGTATCACTGAAGCAGCTGAAGGCGATACTTCGCCGGTGTCAGGGAAACCGAGCACCAGGGCACGACGGGATACAAACAGTGCTGCTCAAACAAATGCCGAGGAGAGGGATAGTACAATTAGCAAACTTGTACAACTCTTGTATGAGATTGCGGTACTTTCCTAAAACATGGAAACAAGCCATCTTGTTCCCATTACTAAAGCCAGCCAAGAGCGGGGATCACCCAGCCCACTACCGCCCGATCAGTCTGCTACCACAGATGAGGAAAATCTTTGAGAAAATTCTTTTGAATTATCTCAAAGATTACTGCTCGAAAAATGACATCATTCCGCCAGAGCATACTGGATTCCAATCCAGTATGAGCGCAGAGCGCCCCCTTCTGAAGGTGCAGTCAGAAGTTAGCCATAACATGAATAGAAACATAGCCACGGCTATGATTTCCATTGATTGCACCCAAGCCTTCGACTCGGTGTCTCACGGGACACTGTGTCAAATGCTCTGCGACCGGGAATGCCCGGAACAACTGTATTCAATTCTGGCTAGCTTCCTGAAAAACAGATCGCTGCGGGTGCGGGTGGGTGATAGCTTCTCCGAAGCTGTGCCACTGACCTGTGGAGTACCCTTACTAGTACCCTTATTAGGGGAGTCTTATCCCCTGTACTATTCAACGTATACACGTCTCAGATTGTTGGAGCCCGGTACAAAAATACCACAGTTACTGCTTTCGCAGATGACATAGCGGTGTACAGTAGCAGCATGAGTGCCAAGGTAGGTAGCTTTAGGTAAGACAGGCTGAAGCAGCCTGTAACCAGATCAGTGAGAGATTGGGGAGACTCAATAACTCTGTAAACGTGGGTAAGACTGACTGTGTAATTTTCTCTTTTCAAAAGGGAAAAAGCCCGCTCCCTACTAGTTACATAGTAGGAACGGAGGAAAATTCACCAGCCAACGACCTAGTATATCTGACAATTAAAATGGACAGAAACCTCCATTTTAGTAACCATTTTGCGAAGAAGTTGAAGCATACACGCATGAAGTCTTACCGGCTTACGCACTTATTGACTTCCCCCAATCTATCACTACGTCTCAAGCTACTGATTTACAAGAGCATACTCAGGCCTACTCTGCTGTATGGTGCACCGCTATTTCGTTATCTGACGTATACGACAGCTAAGAAACTCCAACAATTCCAAAACGGTATACTGATGAAAGTGGTCAGAGGTACTTCATTCGAGCAGCGACGGAACAGTGAGCTGGATAAGATATTTGAGCTGCCTACGGTGGATGAATTCATCCAGCGTAGACATATCAAATTTTTCGACTCATTACAATATCTAACAAACCCGGTGTTTAACACTATAACCCCCGCTCCGTTCCCCCATCGATGGCAGGACGCTGTCGCGGCTGGAACACTCTAGTCCTAGGTTATTATTTTGTTATTTTTCTTCTGTACATTGTATTTGAAGTTTTGAAATAAAAAAAAAAACAAAAAAAAACTATTGAAACTATTGAAGTTTTTTTTTTCCCCTTCCATATTTTCATAAAAAAATGACAAAATATTTTTTTTTATTTACTATAGATTCTTATGCGAATCTATTTATATATTACGTTTTATATGTCCTGTACCATCGGTACACTATATACAAGGTCTGAATCGGTATAGAAGTTATATAATCAATACAGTTATACACAATGTACTTGGTTTCATTGACAAGAATCTACAAGGTGATGGGGCTCACCTTTTTGATATTGAAAAAAGCTCAAAATGTCTTGCTTTACATAGGCAGGTCAGGCCGTTCTGTGCCCACGCCCCTAGTGGGCTCCGTCTAAATCAGGGTCGTTAACTAGTCCCTCCTCTCTAAACTGCGCCGAAGATTTATTAATAATATATGGAAACGTAGGTGGGTGTTTTCTGATCCGTGAAGAGGATAACTTATATTTATTTGGGGTGAAGAGGTTGGCAGAACAATCATGTATTTATTAAAAAATACATCATGAAGTAAATTTTTGTAAGATGTATTGTCTGTTTAGTTACAGACTTAAATAGTACAAAATTTTAATACACCAATATATTTGCAGCAAACCAAGATGCCGGACACGTCAGCATTGAAGAGCACTAAGCTTCCAATCCTATGGGTTCTCGGTATGTACCTTGTTTTATCTTGAAGACTTATTTAAGACTTATTTATTGGTATCTTTTAGGCCCCACTAAACCTCCCTGGCTATCATGGCTCTAAAAAAATCACTGGTAGCGTTGAAGTTGCAATCAAAATGTAATAACAGTTTTAATGATTTTTTATAATTGTAGAAACACCCAACACAAATTACATGCTGGTAATCAGGAGTTCGAGATCTTTAATTTGAAATCCTACTCATAATTATAGAAAAATATTGAAGTAATTATCAAACTAATCACATTTAATCATATTTTATTGAGATGGATTTACAATTCATATCTTTCCAACATCAATTGGGACCTCTGTGTGACATTTCAAGTCTTTAGGTCGAACAGAAGACTCGAAAAAAACCTGGACAAACCTGTCGATACAGGAGTAGTAGAAAGCCCGGGTTTAGTCATTTATTAACATTTAGTCATAACTGACCCGGATAAACATAACTACAACTATAAGTAGTATGTAAAGACACAGCAAAAGTTAATTATAAATATTTTAAGTATGATGATGATTATAAGTTGTGATTTAAATCTAACCTTTTTTAATTTTATTGATCATTCATCAAAGAGAAGAAATAGTTACACATTCGGGATTTAAACTCAGGACCTTATTTCATTAGACACCCTTCCATCATAGCCTGGTAATCCCTCGTCCACGAAGAAGTTCATATAGTGTGTTTTATTATTTATATTATCTTTTGGTGTTAAATTTACAGCTTCTTGGTTGAATTTCCTATAGTCGATAACTATTCGTATTTAATTCTTTTACTGGCATCCATTTTCTTGTGGGAAATCCTGTGAATTATAAGGAGAGTATAATATTAATTTTCAATAGTTTATCGACCTCTTCCTTTTTCTGATTTTTAAATTGTGTTAGTTATCTATAATTCCTAGTATAGGTTTTTCATTGCATGTAATTATTTTATGTTTTAAGATACTGTTGGTTATAAGTTTTTCTTCATCATTTTTTTATTTATTTCACCTTATTTATTTATTAAGGACATTACTTTATTTGTAGTTTCTTTTCCTGCATGTTTGTAACTTATTAATTGTTTTATTTCTAGTTCGTTGTTGATATAGTTTATGTTATTATTTGCCATTTTATGTCTATTATTTTATTTTTTATTTTTCTTATTCCTTCATCATATTTTATTTCTGTTTTAAATTATTTCAAGGTTTCATATCTCATGAGTATATTATATTTATTACTAAAGAGATATACTAGAAATTTTACTATTTTATTAATAACGATAAAAGTTAGTAAGTTGAGGAAAACGCTACCGCTTACTTTGTTAACTCTTATTGGTGTTCTAATATTAGTCTCCGGAGTCATGTAGTTTTCGTCTGAAGCGGTTTCAATTAGCCAAGTTTTCCCGTGCTAAGTTATTTGTGGTAGATTTTCTGTAAAGTTTAGGGACCCCCATATCTTTTATGTAATATTTCATTTTGTAGTAATGTAAATATCCGATAGATGTTAGTTTTGTTGGAACTGCTTGAAATGCATAGCATTCCAGTAAAAGGAGCCCTCTGTAGCTCAATATTTAGTAATTGTATGTATTTAATTTATAATAAATTAAAAATAGTGGTTAAAAAAAGAAATAGAACCTTCGAAAGATCCCTTAGATTCTGCTCTCAGAATTGATGACTCCTCTAGGTCTGGGGATCAATTGATATGTTAACATATCTCGGTACATCAACAGTAGGATTGACCCGTTTCTATGTCCAGTTGGGAGACGAAGCAAGCCGGCGGACAAGTATCTCCGAAGGGAGTTGCTGGAGTTACTCCGGGTGGAGATGAAATAGAACATCCAACTCAGTATTGCAGCTTTGGGACAGATATATTCTATATATATATGCTTTATTCATTTGATCTTGCCAATTAATAGGCATTAAACTTTAAATAATTAATTGCATTTGATGCGTCAATTTGACGAATTCCTAGTCCTAGGATTCCCTCGTTGGCCTCATCGTGGGGCGTAGGTGTGGTGAGGAGTTTCTTCCTGCTTTAGCGCCACCAATAATCTTTGGCGATCGCCGTCTGTGTCAACGAACACCCTTCCCCCTTTTAAAAAGACCGAAAGCTGACAGATGAAATACCGAGTTCCATCAACCTCACTGCGGTGGCTGAGGAAGGCACGGGAATAGTTAGTACAACCAGTGGAATACCACTTATTTTTCACTTTATTACCGTCTTTATGCTGTTTGCTGGGATCAGTTGCATGTGAATCGAGAGTAGGTCGTACCTGTTCTTCACCTTTATACCGGCGGCATTTTCGGCTGAACAACTCTCGCGGCGTTCTTCTTTGAGACAGGCCAGAACGCTTGGCTGTGTTATTCGCCTGGCATTGGGGATGTCTGTAGACTACGCTTGAGAGACGCAGTATCTACCTCCATATTGACGGAAGTAGCGTGTACGTACAGCAGATTATAATCTTCGCTAGGTCTAGCTGTGCTGTCTTCCTCGACAAATTGTCTGTATTGGGGCATCGTTCACTTCAACAAAATACTTAATTATATAACGCTTTTACCTTAGAAAAGGTGCCTTTAACCTACAGACTACTGCAATGCGAAAAGAAGACTGCGTCAAGATGGTGGATTCACTACACAGACAATGCTAACTGCTCAAAGACTGGATAGCTAATAAAAGACTCGATGAAGAGATTTCATTCGATTGGAGTTCGTTAACAATTATAATAAATAGTATTTTGGTACTAATTTCATTTGCGTGCTACAATGCCTCAAAGGACATTACAACGATTTCGAAAAACGCATTGGTTGGATGTCTGGTAAAGGCACCTACAAAAAAAAATCTAATTGCCTAGCTGTTACTAAACAGCTTGACCACTCGAGTCGTACCATCTAGCTAGAGTCACAAATGTTCATCATCCATTATTACTATAGTATATATGTTTTCAGGTGGCCCAGGGTCAGGTAAGGGCACCCAATGTGACAAAATCGTTGAGAAATACGGCTTCACCCACATTTCCACAGGAGACCTGCTCAGGATCGAAGTGTCTTCGGGAACCGAAAGGGGCAAGGCGTTGGAAGCCAGGATGAAGGAGGGTCTGCTCGTGTCCAGTGTATGTATCTATAATATTTCATCTTATATATTGCAGGTTATTGCCGCGCCCGAAGGAAGGGGCACTACTTTCACACTGGTAATGGGTGATTCTACCCATCTTGTATTTTAAATATAAGGCACCACGAAACATTAGTGGTTTCAAGGAGGTAAATTGTGTTCCATGTATCTAGTATCAAGCTGCTTCATTTAAGAGTTTTACTTGTTTCATTATTTTTTTTGTTAATTACTCTCCTAATAATATAAAAGCCAAATAATTTTTTTTTTTATTTTTCATATATTTATATTTATTTATATATACATATACATATATTTAATCAACATATATTTTTTCCGTTTTTGGAGGGACTTCATTAATATTTAGGATCCATTAATAGAATTAATAATATTGATTATCTATCCTCAATAAAAGAACTTTTGAACTTCTTGAAAACTCCACCTGACTCTGTAATAATCAATGATCTCGTTGAAAATATCCCAGCTTACGTTATAATTGATATAGAAAGGGACAAAGGCTTTCAAAACTTTTGCCTTTCCTAATTAATAAGTTAAAGCAGTTTAGTTGGGCAGATAAATCCAGTAACGAGATAGGAGGTTACTCATTGAGACTCTAAATATCAAACAGTTCAAAAAGATATTAGACTGCAAAAAGTTGAATGTAAACTTAAAACCCATTCTACCCTGCACTATATATAGTAAAGGCTTAATTAGATGATACAGTTTATGGAATCAGATGAAATAATGTGTAAATTTAGTAGGAAAATTAAAAATATTGAAAGGAACACATTGGGATCAAGTGGAAACGAAAGGCATACTAATTCCTATATTTGTGGCCCCAGTGAATAAATGGTTAAGTCTAATTTTAAGGGATGGTAATCTTTTCTTCAACAATTCCACCTTAAGTCCTTTAAGTAGGTTATCGGCGTATCAGATTTTTGCGCTCAAAGTATCAATTTTAAATCTGATGAGTTTTTATAAATTTCTCAGCTTTTCTCATCCTTCATACAAATACAATTTGTTCACAATGCGGAAAAGTATATTAACTGTGATGGTGAGCATAATAATTTAGACCGTTATCGTCCCATCTATGAATTTATTAAAGAATAAAATGCATGTGTATTAAAGAGAAAGTATGTTATAAGCGACAAACCCTAAAAATGTCAATACGTCGTTTTCAGATTCCGTTCAGATTACCCAGCTATAGGGTACAGTTAGAACCTAGCAAAAGGGTAATCAAACAGATTTATTATTTAAATTTATAACACCAGTAGCAAACCACAACATCGCACTTAACCCGTTCTTATGAATAATTTTCATCAGTGATTTTTCCCAAAAATAATTGATTGAACCAGAAACAGGATATGTACATTGAAATGGACTCCTTGAACAGCTTCAACGCTGTATTCTGAGGGATGAGGCCCTTGTTGTGGCCGCATGCTTAACACAGGAAGTTTTAAACTTTTCAATTTTAATACCGGACATATTTGGCACGAGGGTTTCAACCCATCTCAACGCCGTACCAGTTCTTTACACTGTTGAGAGATATGCTCCTCGGATCTGTCCTTGGTCTGTCTGTGTCCTAACGAGTGTCTTTGTCCACGCGTTTGTTGTCAGTTATGGAAGCAGACAGCCTGTATCAGCACTGAATCATATCCTGCCTAATCCCCTGTATATAAACCCTTCTATAGAATAATTAGTTCTACTCCTTTTTTCTTCTCCTTAACACTTAGACCTGTAACAGTCACGTTATTATCATTATACTTTGTCGTTATTCATAATGAATTTTTTTAAAAGTCTTGTCTGCTTTGACATTGTTTAACCGTCGGTGCTGGCTGGGGCTGGTCTTGTCGCTGTTGGTTGTTCTTTTTACGTTTTGTTCTCCGCCGACTGGCTTGTGATACTAATCATACAACACACTGAGTCTAGTCTAGTCTGGATCTAGTCTGGGGGGACGCCGGGTCTAGAGAGCTCCTCTCTTTTGAAGTACTTCGTAGCGATCTCTCTTCGAGGGCACTATGCCATAGCGTGTTTGCCAGCTCACTTCAAGAACAACAAAGGTCAACCTCTGGCAGTTGTGGTTCATAGTGTTTCCAAAGTTATACTTAAGCCAATCTGGACATACGGAATAGAGCTATGGGGGACAGCAAAAAAGTCGAACATCAAGCGCATCCAATCCTTTCAATCAAAAGTCCTGAGAACAATAGTAAATGCCCCCTATTACGTCACCAACAAAACCCTTCATAATGATCTTAATATACCCTACATTCTTGAACTCATCCCTTACAAATTCATGAAATTCCATAGTAACCCATCCAACCACCCTAGTCCCGTAGCACAGTCATTGCACAGCTCCACTCATCCCTATAATCCTCCTCGGAGACTGAAACGGCAGTGGCCTCGTGACCTACTATAAATGCCTAACAGTGGGAGTCCTGGCAATGACCAGTTTCTCCAATCATGTCCTGAGCGTATGTGGCTCTCGCGCTCTTCGTCAGCCTCCACTGGCTCGTATCCGCTTCCTCTTTCGCTTTCGAGGGAGGCAACAACCGTGTGGACTTGGGGGGCCCCTGGGCTGTTTTTAAATGTTTGTAAATATTGTATGAATGTGCGAGCGAATGATGAATTGTAAATATGGTATGAATGAAAAAACTTATCTCAATTATTTATTCCCTATTAAGTAAAGGCAGATTGTAATTTCATCATAATAAAGTTGTTATCATCAGTGTTTCCAAACTCTAACTTATGGGGGATGCACATATGCTCTTTAATATAAACCACGCGAAAACTTGTATGGTTAATTGCCCTTACCCCCTTGTGAGTTTTAAATGCCACATTAAGATGGAATGAGACCAGGACAGAAGATACTACTCTCATCTGCCACGAAGTGCCCGTTTTATGGAGTCTTCTGAGGTCAACGACTCCGTGGACAGCTTCTTTTGAGTTTGATGATTTATTATTAAATAATTTTAATTTAGAGGAAAAAAACTCATCAGTTACAGACTTTTTATAGCACATCGCAAGGTAAAAGTAACTTGGATGCACCTACCTTAATTAATTAATTCATTTTTACATTGATTGCATCAGTGCTCAATTTTGGTAAAGTGAATTTAGTTGAGGTTATCAGTATCTGGATGTTTATGACGTCCTCTAGTTTACAGATTATTCTATTCCTGAAAACTTCATGGAAAGCATTTTAGCGTAATATGAAGGTAAGCGTAGCTTTGCTTAAATAGTCAGACCAACTGAGCATATCAGTACCTAAAGGATGCCATAAATAGAATGACCGAAGTATTTTGTATTATTTACCCTGTGTCGGATGGTATGGTATGTTTGGGTTTTGCGCACACCATGTTAATTATTGCATATTGCCAATTAAGAAAATCAAACAGTGCTAAATTTAAATGAACTTGGGCAATGTTTTAATTCAAAATGCAATAGGTTTTTTTTTTTTCAGTCTGAAAGTATTGTCTGGGCTTTGCCAATTTACACTGTATAACACTTCTGTTGTGGCAAGAGTTTAGTACGGAATGTTTTTAAGGAATTAAGACGCACGAAAGCAGTGTTCAGGCCACAAATGTGGTCTCTAAGAAAGGCTATAATAAATCCATGGTTTGATATGTCACTAATTGCTAAAACCATAAGCCACCACAATATGGATGCCCTAACACAAACAAACATTCTAGCGGATCTGGAAGCCATGATTGGAATACTATTTACTCCTGCTCCACTATTGACTACATACATGGTGGACATCCTCACTGCTAATATCCTTAATTTCCTCAATGCCCAGGCCCCCCTAAGGACCTCTACCTGTCGTCGCCGGCCTACTATGTGGTTTTTCGAGATCAGAGACTTGCAAAGGTTACGCCTCCTTTGGATGAAGACGCTTTAAATACGTAAGGCTTGTAGATCACATAGTACTCAGCAACTTGAATCTTCTTACACTGATACATTACTACTCTAACTCTGACAGTGAAATATTGTGAATGGACTATAATACAAATCACAATTCATATAAGGGCGCATTGAGAGGTGTTTTTAATGTTCAGAAGCCTATTTACATTTACAGAAACGAAAAATATGTAATAAACGTAAATGTAATTACAGTAAGAAGAAAAGAGAGTAAAACTGTATTTTATTAAAAGTATATAAAACTACCTGCGCCGACCAAGTCTTAAATTAGGTCGACCAAAGGTATTAAATCATGTTTAAAAAAATTTGACTCCCAGATTTTCTGACAGCCATTACATGGCACACTTCTGAAATTAGAAGTATCCAGCAGTTCCAGCCTAAGTTTTTCCCCAGCATGCATTTTAACTTCATCTTGAATTCAACTATAGTTTCTTCCGGTGTCTCCTCTAGGTTTTTAATTGTGCAGTTGATAATAACTATCAATCAGTGAGATGTTTTAACTGATATTTTTTGGGCTAGCGTTCGCCAAAATGTACGCCAGGCAATTACGCTGTTTACCCATCAATGATTAAGAATAAAAAAATGTATGCAGAAGGATATTATGCACAATTTTTGAAAATTATTATATTCTTATGCACCCTTCAATAAAGCAAATATGATTAATCTTTTTTACTGCCACAGTGTAATCGAAATCAAGTATAGAATTAAATTGAGATATCGGCCAACTAAAGTACGGCACAAATCAGTATTGAAAGTTGACTTACGTCCTGTGTCATCACCTGAAACAGTTAAGGAAGTTTGTTGATGCCTTGACTTGTTTCTTAGTTTCCTTTATGTTTTGATTACTCTGAACAGCTTTGAAACGTTGGTCAGTCGAAACATATTTATTACAGCGTGAACAATATAAAGTTCACGTATCACTATTAAATATACTGTCAACAAAATCAGTAATGTACTTAGGATATATGTGGGAACTAGTTCTCTGGTTTTTGTATGCAGTTTTGTCATTGCTTACTAATTACTTTTTCAAGTTCATTGTATAAAATCACAACCTAAACTAGAGACACAGATCAATAAAAATTATTAGTGCGAAGGCAAGGATCCCGTAAATTTACAAAATAAACAATGTTCAGTCCAATTATCGAAGACAACCAAGAAGCCGACACGCAGTTAACAATTTCTCCAAAACTGCACCTCTCAAAGTAAACAATTCCCAGTTCAATTATCCAAATAAATAAGACCACCTATCCCAACAATCCAACTCGCCGATTTTCATTTATACAAAACCCTCACCTTTCAATTGAAAAGTATCCCAAAGAAATATTTAATTTCACTAAAATATGTAATATTCTGTCGTGATTCCTTCTATTCCGGATATACATACGTGAAAGAGCTATTTTATTTAACTCTTGCTAAATTCACATTTCTATCAACCGCTGCGATATGAGTACTTTCAACTGTCTATTTCCTGCCCTTACTACATAAGTTTGTTAAGTCGAGCAGGATAGTCCAAGGTCAAGCCCAGTAACCATGGTTGGGTAAGGGAGCTCTCCTTGAAAATTAATTCTTGAACATTTCATTGTTAGATAAATTACATTAGAATTATCACATTGATTACGATATAAGGACGCTTTAGAATGCCTATTTATCTAACCCCAAGCTTTCAAAATGTATACTGCTATGATTTTCTGGGATGACTTATAATTTTAATTTTTGATTAAAGTATCTTGACTGGAATTTAAAACTGTGTGGTCCAAGGTTAAAATTCTAGAACTATGTATGCATTTATAAGTAATTTTGTTTTATTATTAGCGTTCAGGAGTGGTACAGTGGGTTGTGGATGTCATAGTGACTTCTAAATGCAAAGGTCTCTCTGTTCGATCTCCGGCTTTCCTAAGGATTTTTTGTTTCATGGTGCTCTTCTAACCTTGTTAATGCCTCAGAGAAAACATCCTTCCGAGGGGTTGTAACGGATTAATTATTTGTTTTTATTATTTATTTGTTTTATTATCAGGATGTGGTGATGGAGCTGCTCGCTGAGAAGATGCTAAAACAACTAAGCAGCGCTAAAGGTTTTCTTATCGATGGTTACCCGAGAGAGCTGGAACAGGGTAGACAGTTTGAGCGAGATGTATGTAAACATTATATTTATCATATTACTTATTTGAAGAAGTTAAAATTTATTTTAGATAAATTATTTTAATTTTGAACGGTAACTTGAAAGCCCCTTTTATGTTGCTGGCCATTTTTTCGGAATTACGTTGTTCTCTTGAGAATTGAATTACCAGAAAATGCGGAAATTTGTTGTTTCCAGACGACATTCTATTAAAAACTACCAACAAATATTTCAATGATTTAGAAACACTCTTAAAGATATTTAGGTACGTTGAACAATAAAGTACAAAGTTCGGCAACAGTAACGATATTATAATTGAGTGAGAAGTAAGGGAGAAGAAATTTATTATAATTTTAAGACATAGTAATAATTCTATGTCTCAAAATTATAACGGCAATTAATATTAAAATAAATTCCATACCTTTAAAACAAGAAAGCACATTCATTTCTAGGGGTTACAATAGATAGCAAACTTAATTGGTTTCAACAGACTTCACATCTAAATTTGAAGATAATAAACATTCTGAATATTCTACCAACTTTAACTAAATAAACTTGGGCTTCAAGTTCATCTAATTAACAAACTCTATAAGGGGAAAATTTTTTCAATTATGAGTTATGGATTCAAAATGCGTAATAAAGCACTTTAAATAAAATATAATTTTCTAAAACTAAAAACAGTTCAGAGGTTGATTGCCATAGAAACACGTATATGTAACAATAAAGGAAACAAGGTTATGAGGATTTGTTACATAATGATTCATAATAAAGAGTTTTTCATTCGCACTACAATTGAAATAAAATGGTAAGATATGTGAGCACCTCGAGGTGTACAAACAGCTAGCAACTCACTAGAAAGGAAACTAACTCAATCTTCCCTAACGAAAACAATAACCACTCTGTTTCGTTTGATCACAGACTCAAAGAACACCTTGACCACAAAGTGTATACAAATATTCACATACTCATCCAGCTGTATATAAAAAAACACAACTCGATTTTCTATTCGGAGGATAACCTGCGAGTCCCGTGGCATACAGTAGACCAGCCGCTTCTCGTCAGGAATAGATAAAGACGTATTCTGGTGTCGAAACATCTTAACCCCGGGAAAGGGGGCTTGAAATTCACCTAGAATTTTGATAACAAATAATATCCTATATGTAACAAAGAATATATAACACTTGAAAATATGTACTATCTAATAGATGGATCATTTAGTTCTAACAAAGGAATTTAAAAAAAAACACAAGAAAAAAGTATTAAGTAGCTGCTGGACCAATATAGCATAAGACAAACAGTTCATATTAAAAAGCAATTGTAAAATAAATTATTACTGCAATCACGATAATTTCTGAATATTATTTTTTTATTTGATTCAAATTTAATTCATTTTTTTAGATTGGGGAGTGCAGCCTTGTGCTTTACTTCGAATGCAAAGACAACACCTTGGTAAATCGGCTCCTCCGCAGAGCTGAAACGTCTGGAAGGCAAGACGACAACGAAGAGACCATCAAAAAACGGCTTAACACCTTCCACACCCATAACGATCCCATTATACATGAATTTGCTGCCAAGACAAA
The DNA here is from genome assembly GCA_930367205.1 of Acanthosoma haemorrhoidale. Classification (NCBI taxonomy): domain Eukaryota; kingdom Metazoa; phylum Arthropoda; class Insecta; order Hemiptera; family Acanthosomatidae; genus Acanthosoma; species Acanthosoma haemorrhoidale. The sequence continues at coordinate 125,799,899 of OV884011.1, read as the reverse complement.
GATTGTAAGAGAATAGTGGTTTCATGCGTAGATACAATATTCTGTTAAGCATCATCGGCTGCGATGAAGTTGTGATCATAACTGCAATGATAGTTGATGATTAGTTAAAGAAAATGTTAAAATTTGTTGACCTGTGTTTCTGTAATAATTGTTCTTTGGTGTATAAGTTTCCTGTTTAGCTAAAGGTATGAAATTTTACCTGAGGGTATAGATATTGGGAAGAGATGAAAAATATACTTATCTCCGTAACTCGTGAGTATGCGTAATAAATTAATCAATACACATCCTTCAAGCAGTATTAACAGTCTTGTTGAATGGCATAATCGATGGAAGCTAAAGCTAAACCCAGACAAAACCGATTATTTGGTATCGGAAGGTTTCAAGTCGATCTCTTCAAAGAACTTACAGTTTAGAACAACACAATCCCTTAGACGCCCAAATACATCTGATTGCTAGGGCTACACATGGACACCACTATCACATAAATAGGCTCAGGTACAAACTAAACTCTTCCCTACATTACTTTACTTATCAATCCTTAGAACAATCCATGAATCAAAATTATAATTCTGAGCCCATACTTATTTATTTATTGAAAAACCTGAATATATACGATATCACATTAGGGCTCCTTGTACAGGCATCAGAGATGCATTTTGTTCTTTGTATAGTTTTCTCGAAATAATGCTATAAAAGCAGAGGTTCCGGTCCAATTTGATGCACCGAAAAACCTTGCTGTTGCCAGAGGAATTCTGTCAATTTCATACCCTTCTGGTATTTTATATTACGCATTAACTCTTTCCGGCGTTCGATGATATGTTCAACTTCCCTAGTTTATCACTTATTTCGGTACAAAACACGAGGGACAGCACAGTTCCTAAAGTACTCCACCGGTCCAGAGGCACAGCTTCGGAAGGAACCTGCTATTCAAGAAGTTTAAAGTAAAGTAATTCAAGAAATTAAAGTTTTAAAGTATTAAGCAGTAAAATTTCCTTGTGGGCGCAAAGCATCCGTCACAATGACCCGAGGGACAACTTGTTGAAAGCTTATGAATGTAGTTTCACAAAGAGGCATTCTGTGGTGATGTCGGTCTGGAATCCTGACTGTTCCGGAGAGATGATGTATGTACTGCAAACCAAAATTATCTTGAGTTTCTTTCCCGTGCACACACGGTAGTAGGCTGATTGGGTGGGGTAGGATGATTTCCACTTTTAGCCGATTTTAGTAGCAAGAACCAGATGGCTTGTTTCCAAGCGGCTAGGAAGTATCGTGACCTGATACAAGAGTAGTACAGGTCGGTGAGTTGTACTATCCCTCTCTTCGGTATCTGCCTGACCTCCGGCCGGTTTTCCTGCGGCACCGGCACCTAGAATCGCTTAGAGCTGCTTCGGAGTTACAAACATGTGATTCTGTTCCATTTCCAGCAGAGGAGGTGGGCAGACGCCATTCCTAGCCATGAGCTTTCCAGCTAACCACTACAGATATTTTATTTCGCCCGTTGCTACACAGTGAAGAGATTTTCACTTGTACGAGTCAGACCGTGGATGTTTTGTTTTCAATTACTTCCAGAACTTTCTGTGATTGTGGTGCCACTTTGGTTAGGTGATTCTGAACATAAGTTTCGAAGTATGTCCAATTAAGTATAAACGCGCCATCTTCCAGATTCACAGCGTGCTTCGGGTTTGCTTCGTAACCAGCTTGGAGTGGGTTCACCAGAGGTCTCCTCCATTTCTAAACGTCTTTACCCAACCTTCAAATAGGTTTAGTAGAAAAAATATCCCATCTCCCAAATACTATGTTTCCTTCTTCCTTCATATAGAAACTAATAGGAAAAAATAAAGTAGGTTTATCACCTCCATTTTCTAACCCGAAAGTAAGCTGGGCCTGTTTGTATTGTATAATTTTTTAACCATAATCCTATTTGCCACATTGTAAGACCTCCTTAAAATGTAGCTTTTTGAAAAAAATAAATAAACAGAGGCTCTGAAAAAGGTCAAATCTATTGGCATCAGAACTAGATTGTGTAACATCTGACGAAAGGTTTTTGCCATGGTTAAGATAATGGGCTCCAATGCTAACCATATATTGTAACATACCTCGGCTTAATTTTCTTTTTTCTGGTCGTTGGTATGTCCAATTATTTGCTGATGGTTTATCTTGAAACAGCCTTTATTCTTCAATATTTTCAAAATTACCAGTCCTTTTGAACGGGAGCACGACCCTCGCTCTAGATTAGGCGTGAACAAACCTTTCCCTCTTCAACGCCTCCTGGCTCACTCATTGGCCAAAGGCGAGATCACATGGTCGGTAATTTAAATTAATCAAATTTAAAATATCTGGTGGTGGATTATGGAAAATTAAAAATCCACAACATCTTAACATATATATGTGCATATCAAATAGATAAATAAAGTGGTTTAGAAAAAAAAAGACCAACATATGATGACTATTACTGAATATGAAGGAGAAATACGTTGTGTACGTGCACTTAATTGTTACTTAAAGTGCGTAAAAAAAATGTTATTTTAAAAGTTGACTACAATTACATATAATCATTAAAACTGGCATAAATACTGCTCTCTCATTTTATTTCTTCCCTGGTTTTATTCAGCGGGATAAAATTTTCCTGACACTTATCTCTACATAAAAAATAAAAGATTGATTGGGTAACTGTAAAGTACAGAGTAATCTTCTCTTTTGATTTAATAGGAAATTTATTTATAAATACATCCATGTTTCATTTTCATTCCCGACCCTTTCACTTTTTTAAGAGCAGTGACTAATATTATCATAAATAATATTTTTTTGTGAAAATAATTCCTTTTTATAAAATTTAAATAATGGACATTAATTATTTTCCAGTTGGATGCTGAAGGTTCGGTTGACGACATCTTCAAAGACGTTGTAGCGGCAATCGACGCAATCAGTACATAAGTCCTTAATAATCCAGATGCAAGCAGTGATTAAAAATTATTGTAATAGTAATACTTTAAAAGTAAAATAAGGACTCTTTTATAATTATATAACATAGGGACGTCATAAAAGATAGTTGTGATTGTAACCTATAAATAGCAGTCAATTTATAGAAACATTTTTACTAATAATAATGAAATTACCAATGTATATCGATTTTATATTACTTATACAATTACACTATTTTTTAGTTTATTTATCTTAAGACAAGAAAACACCAACGATTAAATAAAAAGCTTCCCGTTAAAAAAGCTTTTGTTAATGTGTAAAATTTGTATTCTTTTAATAGATTCCATCATTGATTATACCTAACAGTATAGCATTAATTAATATAGGCACGTATTGCTTAAATATTGTTATTACTAGATATGTAATTTTAATACATAAGTATACAAAGATCGTTTAGAATATGTTATAATATATAAGTACGCGTGTTTGATCTCGATAATTTACATGGAGCTAAATACTTCCGAAAGATATGAAAAAATGAGTTTTAGGTGCTTGTACGATATATGAAACGTGAAAACTGAAATTAAAAGTTGGTGTATTATAACTGGAAGACATGAAGAAAAGCACTGAGAAAAAATATAATAATGAAAATAATACAGAAAACTACATAATTGAGGAGAGGTTGGCCAAGATAGGAACGTTAAGGGTAGTGTAGTCGTTCCCCGAGCTGCCTCTTAATTGGCTTTAAATAAAGAGATATACTGACTGACTCAAGAAAAGACCAATCTGAAATGATGAATGAAGCCTGGGTTGAATTTTGATTGGAGTTTAGGTGAATTACTTGGAGTTATATGCATAAATACAAGTGGTTAGTTCATGCTGGATACTGTTTTGATGTTGTTAGCCAGCACACTGTTATTTTCGTTCCTCCACCTAGAGGCTGAGTGAAATCTACTCACTCATGTTGAAGACTGGTGCAGTAGAGAAACAAAAGATGTTTCACAACTGAGGAGATATACTGCCCATGCTCCTGGTTCAGACGGGAATCTGCCTAGTCAGCCTTCGAACATGAACGGTTGACATCAGCCTGTGCCTTCTCAAATACAATTTAAATTAATATGAACAATAATGTAATTGAACTGTGGGTGGCTCCAAAGTACTGCATGTATATGCATTTTAAAGAGTTGATATTCTAAAAACCAACATTATCCGTTTGTTGTTAAAATTTATATAAATGCAGCAGGACTAGGTGGTGGGGCTCACCTTTGGATTAAAATGAGGGACTTACAAACTATCTTAAAACTGATCTTACATAATAACTTAAAACTAGAGCGTTCCTACCTCGACTGCTTGCTGCCATCGATGGGCAAACGGGTGGTCATTTACTGCAGCAAATCAAATAATTTGATATGTCTACGGCGAATGAATCATCCGTAGGCAGCTCCAAAGCTTTGTGGAGCTCACTGTTTCTCCGCTGCTGGAATGTAGTATGTCGAACCACTTTCATGAGTATTCCGTTTTGAAACTGTTGGAGTCGCTTCAATCAGATGGCTAAAAATCGGTTCACCGTTGAGCAGAGCAAGCCTGAGTATGCTCTTATAAATCATAAGCATGAGGTGCAGTGATAAATTGGGGGAAGTCTGTGTGTAAGTTTTTATCAACTTCCTCGTAAAATGGCCACTCAAACGAAGGTTACGATCCATTTTAATCCCCAAATATACGAGGCTGTTTGCTGGAGAGTTTTCCTGTGTTCCTGCAGTGTATGCAACAGGCAGTGGATTTTAGTCCCTTTTGAAATCAGAACATTACGCAGTCTTTCCCGAGTTTACAGTGATGTTGAGTTTCCCCAATTTATCGCTGATCTTGTTACAAGCTGATTCAGCCGGCCTAAGAGCTCTCTTTGCGCTCGTACTGCTACTGTACACCGCGATGTCGTCGACGAAAGCAGCAACAGTGTTTTTTTTTGTACCGGTCTCCGGCAATTTCAGACGTATGCACGTTGAAAAGTACTGTGGAGAGTACGTCTCCTTGAGGTACTCCAGGTACTCCACAGGTCAGTGGCACAGCTTCGGAGCAATCACCTACAAGTACCCGCAGTGATCGGGGGGGGGGCAAGCATTGTTGCTCGGGGCATTCCCGGTCGCAGAGCATTCAACATAGAGTCCCGTGGGACACCGCACCCACACACAAGTAGGACACTGCTCCCGGGGCGCAGTCTAGTGAAATCACCGAATTTTGGCTAGCTTCACAAGGGGATGTTCTGAGCTAAGACTGGATTAAAATACAGTCTGTTCTGGCGGAATGGTGTCCTTGTTCACACGGTATTCTTTGAGATAATTCAAAATAATTTTCTCCAGAATCTTCCTCATTTGTGGTAATTAGTTGATCGGGCGGTAGTGGGCTGGGTGATCTCCGACCCTGGCTGGCTTAAGTAATGGGAACAGGATGGCTTGTTTCCATATTTCGGGAAAGTACCGTAATTTTGTACAGGAATTATACAAGTTTGCGATTTGTACTATCCCTTTCCTCGGCATTTGTTCCAGCAGAACCGTTGTATCCCATTGTGTGCTGGTGCTCGGTTTCCCTGACACCGGCGGAGAATCACCTTGAGTTGCTTTGGAGATACAAACATGTGGTTCTGTTCTGTTTCAAGCAGAGGATGCTGTTGATAGTCGCCTGTTCGAGCCGTGATATCCGAAGCATAGCGATCGACCAGTTTTTTTGCCTGTTGCTTCGCAGCAGGAAGAATGTCACGTTCGTGAAGGCGGAGAGTAGCAGTCTTGCTTTTTGTGGTCATCAACAGCTTCCAGAATTTGCTGTGTTCACCGTGCGTGCTGCGAAGTCGATCATGCCTTTGAATTTGCGTTGAGAGAGAATTCACAACTACCTTGGCTTGACGGACTCCATTGGCTTCACATTGTGTGAGAGATTTTTTGAATGTCCTGGAGGTAGTTCACTGCTCCTACAATATTTCTTCCTTTGCCTAACCAGATGACCTGGGCAAGACCACATCGTAAAATAGATCTCTCAAAGGCTGCTATGAACGCTTTGGTTGTAAGGGTAGACACAGTTTATATATGCAGAGCCTTATTTCATAAATAAACAGAAATAGGCTTTAGTGACTTTAGCTTTAGTGAGAAGGGCTCGGCGCAATAAATACCTGCTTTGAGAAACGGTCTTACACTATAGGTGCTGTGACAATCCGTGCTCCGCTTTTGTACGCGACAATTGGCACAACGAAGGATGACATCATGTATAATTTATAATTATGACATAATGTATCCAAAATGCATTCCTGAGTAAGAATCGTGTTAGGTTGGGACCAGTGTAAAAGTGCCGTTCGTGTAACTCTCATATACATGATAAAAGAAACTTTCGTGGTAGAATTATTAAATGTTTGGAATAGATTGGATAGTTTAACAGATGAAGAGTGCAGCCTTCCCCTCACCCTGATTGTGCCCACTTAATCATTATAGGGAGAAAGTTGTTTTAATTCAGTCTGAAAGTTGTGTTGTTCTTGAACAATTTTGAACACATTTCAGATTGACGTCCAGAAAATCTTTGCTGGTGATAGGTTTTGATGGGCAAGATCGAGGCGACCAATCGTGGATAGGTAGTTTTAACCAGGTAGGAGCGGTGACCAAAATAAGGACGTTCTCTAGGTAAGCATTTGCGAGAGGAGATGTCACCAACGTTGTCTTTAGACTCAACATGAGCCCAGGTGTTTGAGAAATGATGCCCAAAATTTGGAAGACGTGGTTAGCTTAAAAAAATTGAATTGGTGAGTGGGAGAATTTCAGTGATCACAGGAATCGATTAGAATCGATAGACATAGGCATGTGTCTATAATAACAATTAAAAGGTTGTAGCCAAAAAATTAAATGATGACGATATAATAGATGTGTTTGCAAATGAAAAAGTGAGAAAAATTACTTTATAAAATATGCAGAACTGTTTTATTGTTTTAAAATATACCTATGTTTTGTATTTCTTTCATTTTGTCGTCATTGAATATGAATAAAAATTTGTTCTTATTTATGTTATAGATTATTTATTCATACAAATACCTTGACAAATATATTATTGTATATACAGGCAATTCATTTTGACGAGGTTAATAGTGTTTACTGTATTGAATTTAGTAAAATTTAACTTGTTACATTATAATTTATAATTTTTTTGGTTATTATTGGGTTACGGGGAGGTGCAAGTAAGACACTTCCCACCGGCATTTCATATCATTGTTATGGCACTGTTGGAAATAGTAAGCAAGAGTGACCTGAATGACAAAACTGTGTGCAATCCTCTATCACGATTCATTTCACTAGAATTAACCATAAACAGGATAGAAATATAGAATATACAGGCAATTCATTTTGACAAAGTTAATAGTATTTACTATATTGCATTGAATAAACTTTAACTCCCCAGGAAGTAGGCGAGGACATTATATGGTTGGCAAACAAATAAGGTCTAGGGTCAAATATCATACCCAATAATAGTACTGACAAAACTACCAAGGAAAGCATCGCTCTTCTAGTATGTTTAATGCATGCTTGAGTTCTATCCGGTTTCTGGTTAATTCTAGTGAAAAGAATCGTGATAGTGGATTGGACAAAGTTTTGTCATCGGGCCACTTGGTCGTTGCTTACTCTTTCCACCGTGCCATAACGAGGATATGAAATGCCTGTGGGAAGTGTCTTACTTGCACCTCCCCGTAACCCAATAATAACAAAAAAAATTATAAATTTTAATGCAACAAGTTAAATTTTCATTTGTAAACAGATCTATTATATTGTCATAATTTAATGTTTTCACTACAACATTTTCAATTGTTATTATAGACACATGTCTATGTCTATCGATTCCTGTGTTCACTATTGAAATTCTGAATAAACGGACCAAATATGGCCCAATATGGAAAAATCTTTCAGAAATCTCACCCAATTATGTGATAAAATCATGGAATACATTATTTAAATTGTCAACTTTCAGCAATAAATTGCCAGCTTCAGCGTGGAGTGTGGCTTCATCTATGGAGTTTGGTTGGTGACTGTGAAATATTTTGAAACTTATCACTAACCTACGGCAGAATAAGAAGAAATAAACGAATAAATATTACAGCATGAAATTTTCTAAGTAAACAATTATGTTACTAAGTGGGACTATTATTAATCGAGTGGGAGTTATTATTATCATAAGCATACATACAGTCATTGCCTTAACGAGGAGATGAAGTGGGTACAGTGTGGCAAGTGTCTAACTGGTGCCTCCCCGTAACCTAATAACGACAAAGAACATTAAAAATTTTAATGTAAGAAGTTAAATTTTACTAAATGCAATATAGTAAATACTATTAAACTCCTCGAAATGAATTGCCTGTATGTACAATATTATATTTGTCAAGGTATTTGTATGAATAAATAACCTATAGCATAAATAAGAACAAATTTTTATTCATATTCAATGACGACAAAATATAAGAAATACAAAACATAGGTATATGTTAAAACAATAAAACAGTTCTGCATATTTTATAAAGTAATTTTTCTCGCTTTATCATTTGCAAACACATATATTATATCGTCATAATTTAATATTGTGGCTACAACTTTTTCAATTGTTATTATAGACATGTTTGTTAATCGCTCTTGTCCAATAGAAGAGTGAAGGTATGATTTTACAATTATTAATTTGATAAACAAAAGTTTGTAGGAAACTGTAGTTAAAGAGGTTACATACAACATTACAGGCAGTGTTATGAAAATCCTTAATGCTATGTCTAGATTTGGATATATGGTATTTTTTTTCAATGGTAGGTCTGTTGCACATCGTTTAAGATCATCTAGCGGCCCATTTGAAGCGTGGCCTAAAGTTGTTTGCGACCTCTTGCAAAGCAGTAAATTTATCTTTGTATACAGTATCATTATATATACAATAGTATTATATCTATAACTTCACTGATTTATTTTTTTAGTAATGCACTTTCATTAAGGGCAAACAAATCATCAGTAGCTTTTTATCAGGCATATTTTTTTATTTTGCACCAACTCTTTTCTGGAATGTAAGTTTCAATAATTTTTGTTTTTAAACTTTTTGCTGAATTGTAAAGCGAATCGAAAAAATCATTTCGGTTCTCTTAAAGTCCATTTTTTTAATGTTTATTGTGATAAAATTACAATCTCCCTTATTGGGCAATAAGGTTCTCATTCATAACATTTATTTTTGCAGCTTAAATGCCAGTAATTGTTACATTAAATCTTAACAAAGCAATGAATTAAAATAAATTAAAACTTATCAATTGTGCTTTGGTCAATGGTGACATAAGCTTTTAAAAAAAAATATCAAATAAATTGTCAAGAATAGATATATTTCTTAAATGAAAAGATATAGCTTAAAAGATTTTAAGAAAAAAGTATAATCAAGACAATATTGATGTAATAAGCCAATCACTTATATAAAATAATAAAATTATTTAACACTAATATCCACTAATACACTTAATATCACTACACTAATATCACCACGAACTAAAAATTACGTAATATTAAAAAAATTTTTAAAAAAGGATTAAGAAATAAAAGACCTCAAGTGGATACTCTCATAAATATAATAATTTCCAATACTTTTAAAAAAATATCCATTAATAGTAATAGGGCTATTCAAGTCTCAAGGCTGTGGCCAGGAGAAGGGGGAAAGGGATTCACTTTCGTGAGACTTATTTTTAGGTGAATACAGACACATTTCATTTCTGTTTTCTAGTCTTTATTATAAATATATATATATAAAGTCATTTGGTGTGTTTTCCCTGCTTACACAGCTGTTAACACCAGATCGGTCATATAGTGGAATGGCTGGGGGGGTCTTCAATTTTTGAGATATCCTTTATTTCTTAATCTTTATAAAGTTTGACAATTTATTTATATAATTTTCATGAACTTTATCATTTGATTTAAGCAATTGAATCATTGCATCAAAATTCTCTATTGCTAATTGTACACCTGTAAATCTAACATATGAGGACATACCCAAAAGAAACCGAACTATTTTTGTACAAAGTGATTTATTTAATTTTTTTACAAAAATCCTTTAATCTCCTTCAATGTAATCTCCATTGGAGTCAATACACTAGTCCAATCTTTTATTCCAAAGTTAGAAGCATTTTTTAAAGTCCTCTTTTGTGATGCCAGACAGAGCCTCTTTATTTTTGTCTTTACTTCTTTAACGTCCGCAAAACGCTTTCCTTTCATGTCTCTTTTTATTCGGGGGAGTAAAAAGAAATCAAAGGGGGCTAGATTGGGTGAATAGGGAGGATGATGGGGCACAGTGGTCATACAATTTTTATTCAAAAATCAGTGCACAGAGTGTGTGAGAGGGACCGTTGTCGTGGTCACCTTTTTCACTGCCAAATCTTCACTTAAAATTCGCTGTACTGAACTCCCGATTTCTCCAAAACTTTTTTGATGGTTCATCGTTGATCTTCCAGGACAATTTCGCGAATTTTTCCAACATTCTTGTTGGTTCTGGTCGTCGAAGAACGTTCAGAACGAGGTTGATCATTAATTGACATTTGAAAATAGGAAAACCACTCAAACACTTGAGTTTTCCCTATAACATCATCCTTGTAGGCCACAGGAAGCAAAACAACTGTCACAAATAAATTAACACCAGCAGAACAGAATGTACTCCAGTGATGACACTTCACATACTGACTGGGGAAAAGTTGCTTTCAACAGTCCGACCGTTAAAACCCGGTACTACAAAAACTTTACCACATACATCAGTTAAGGGATATATGCTAACTTATTTAATTAAATTATAACCAATTGTTATAATGAACCCATTAAGAATGTGATTACCTGTTGCGAAAATAGTATATTTTTGGCAGAAAAAAATTTACTTTTTTCTCAAAATGATATAGCTAGAAAAAAAGATCTAATAGAAAGGAATATAATTCAGTTTATGGTTTTAATTTTTTAAGAGTTAGGACTAGGATTTATCACCCCCCCCCTTCTTGATTAAACTTCATTTCTTGCAATGTCCGGAGGTATACGAGAGCATAAGACATTTGATATTGTGCAGATCTGCTAAATTATAGAGATAACCCTGTGACTTGAGCTGACCATGTCACTATCTTTTTAAGGGAGTATATAACCTAATAAATATGGTTGGTAAATATTCATATAATAATTTCCTTTATTTTATTTTTATTTTTGATAACAATATTCAATATATAATTAAAAAAATTATTTTCAAGCATATTTTACTTACTATTATTTATGTCTATTTATTAATAAAAACTAATAAGTATGACAATTTACTATTTCCTAATCAGTCATACAACTCTAATTAAGTGCTTTATTCTTATGACTATCTTTAGAGTCATAGAAATGTATATTTTCAATTGTCAAATGTGAGACTTATTTTGGATTATGCAGTGAATCTGGTTTAATATACACACAACATTAAAAGAAAAAAAACAGTGTTTCAAGTTATAATATATTAATTGATGGATTCCATAGGTTGGCTATTCCTATACCCAGAAATATTATAGTTAGTAAATTGAAAAATAAGTTTAAATTCATACAATCCATTAGTGGAGTACAGACGCTTCCCTTAAAATATTATTTTATTTTATTCAACTGCTAATTTAACCCAATTTTAAGATTAGGCAGGAAAGGTCGTCAAGCCATGCCACCTTTCTGATATCTCAAGTATCTGGAGAAGACATTAGAAAAAATCACTTGCATCAAGTATTGACAAATAACGTAAATTGTCTTTTATTAGAGCCTGTTTTCATGAATATTTTTTCAACATAACATAGGTATTCCTTTATAATAAATAATCACATTTCTCAAAATATAGAGATAAATAACAATAATCTTAAGTTGATAAGTGTACGTTAAGCTGGACTAACAGTTTCTCTAGCTATATAATAATTTATTTGATTAACACATTTTAGCGATAATAATTTGTCACACAATTATTATCACATTGTGTTGCACAGTGTAATAACTTATTAGTTTTTTTTTTTTTTTTGCATGTGAATATGTAAGTAAAATGTATGAGGCATGGTGATTAGTGTTTTTTCTTCATACTTTCGGCTTTTTTGCGATCTGCAGAGGTAATTTTGTTGAAGTCTAATGTCTTCAAATGAGGAAGATGGGCCATTACTTTGAACCTGTAGTTATCCCTCTCTTCCACTGGATTCCCATGCATTGTGAGGGAGTAAAGTCCATCCAACATCCTGCAATAATATTTGTATTTTAAAAAAATGTTTTTTTTTTTCAATATGAAAATTTTTTTCTTGATTATTAGGTAGTAGGATGTTTCCTATTTTTTACCTTGATTATCACAAGTTTACACTAGTGCAGTAGAAATGTATTTTGATTTTAATTTTTTTTTTTTGTTTAACGCATCTCAACCACAAGGGTCGTTGATGCCTGCAATTTTAAATGTTTACTATGACTTTGTTTTGCTATTTCAAAATTGCAGTACTCATGATTCAAATTGTAGGTAGATTGGTCTACGGCCACTACCTCTAAAACCATCATTCCTAAAATCACTTCTAATATCAAGAGGGAAGTGAAGCAAATGTAACAAACAAAATAGACATTACTAATAAATGGTGCACTTCATATATTTCATCTTGATGAAATATAATAAGATAAATGTTTTCTATTATATATTATTATTATAGCATATGCTCCAATCACGCACCTACAAATAGAGACTGGTTACCCTTGCTGACAGTTCCGGTATGTATAAGATGGAATGTGGCCAGTACAATGTATGTAAAAGGCAGTGCTTATATTGTTGGGACTAAATGTGTGATTTCTCTCAGAAACAAGCCAAGGGTTTTGTGAATCTATGTAGTTGTGGGAGAGATAAAGGAGGAAACAAACCAACTGTTTGAGGAATTGATTAAAGGCACCAATTCTTAGAGTTGGTCTGTGTCTTTCAGACAAACCAATGTAGTATTTTAAAACAATTTGAGTTAACATTGAAGCAATACAAATTTAAAATACCATCAACTTACTTCAGAGGTCTTAAAACTGCGGCTAAATCTACAAGATGGTTCCCATGGAGATAAATTATTTTCAATGAACAAAGCGCTGTTATCTCGGCTGGGATTGACGTCAGGCGATTGAAGGAAAGGTCGAGCCATGTCAACTTTTCTGGAGTCTCAAGTATCTGGAGAAGACATTAGAAAACATCACTTTATCAGCTAATAAAAATACCTTTATATCTTCACAGTTCGTGACGGGCCAAGGTTAAGTTTTAGACAAGTCTTAGTTAGCTCTGGAACCTTACTCGGAAAATGTCATAAAACACAGTGTTGCAGAATTCCACATAAAAACATGTATTTTTATACTAATAGTGAATTTTAATATTTTTCTTTTTACATTGTCACAAACAGTAAACTATAAATAAAATGAAAAATAATTAATTTCTTTGGCCATTATAGCCAGGATAACCTTGAACTTAATGATCCTAATAAGAAATAGACTGTTCCTACTTCTGAAATATTTCTCGGTTATTTTTTTTCCTTCAGGAATAAACATCTGCAAGGAAACCTTTATGGACATCATTCTTGGATGTGTGGACAGATTCAATTAGTTCCTATGAGCCAGTTTGGGAGATATGGTATTGACAAATTCTTTCAAACTTCTCACCATTGAAGGCCAGCTGGACAAGTTTTTGTTTGTTGGTGTTAATAATAACATCAATTTTATTTATACTGTGAATACTATCACATTAGTATTCACATTACTATCACATTAGTGAATGCAAATCCTAGATATTTTATCATGTTTACAAAATATTGAATTTTCTCAGTACTAAGCTTGATGTAGTTTCTTGCAATGGATATCAGTTCATCAACTGTGGCTTTCAAGAAACAAAAGTTCCTCTCCTGAATTGGAAAAACACAGAATGTCATCAAAATAGACAACATTTTTTATATGACCGAAGTATTTAAATGTTAATTTCTGAAAGTCCAGAAGGGACTCGCAAATAGTAATATACTCCAAATGTGGCACTGAAACAGAAGCGCTTACTGGGCTCATCGTCCAGACAGAGTTGGTGTTGTTTCATGATGTTTCAAATGAAATAAGCAAACGTGACTCTTTTTGGCAAGTTTTAAACTAACTTCCTCCATAGTGGGTTTTTCATAATCTCTAACTAAAAATTTGTTTAAATTTTTAAGGTTCTGTACATAAACGCAAAGAAGAGTCAAGCTTCTCAACAATTACGAGGCTATTGATCCACTCACAGGACTCATTTGTATTTTGAACTTATGCTTATTGAGTGTCCTGGTAATGACGTAAGATATAAAGAATGGAGTAACAAGAGGTTAAAAAGACAATTATGTATTCCAAAGCAGTTATATTAGATTTTATAATAATAATAGATAGTTATAATAGCAGTTAGGTTATAATAGATATCTATTCTGTCAGAAATTCCTTACATCAAGAACAATTGAATGAATGCCGCCAATATGTTGAAGATAATTATTATTGAGTCTCAGTGAAACACAAGAATATTTCCCTTCCTTACTTTTCTTGTAATTTTTTGTCCCTTTCCTTGGTTTTTCAGTTTTTAAACTCTCCAAAGTCTCTATATTTTTGAAAGAGAAATCCAAAGGTGGTCCCTGCTGATCAGCGTGTGATACTACCACAGGTTTTGCCCTCTCCTGTTCAATAAAAATAATAATAAGGTTATATATATCTGCTATAGGAAAAAAAATAGTTATCAGTTTAAAAATACCTAGTGTATCTGTTGTTTTTTTTGGAGAATGCTTCTCAACATGATTACTGAAAACTATATGTTTGATAAAAATTAACTCTTTTTTACCAACAAGGACTTAGTGCACTCAAAATGAATAATTGAGATGTCCTGGATTTTGTGTATTCCAAAATCCAAGTAAATTAATAATAATCTTAGCTAATCAGGTTTAATTTCATATAATAGAGTTAAATCTGTCAGAGAGCTGGTTTGAATATTCAAGATGAGATCCAAGGGTTTTTTGCCCAGCAAATGCCTTTAGTTGGAAGAATGTACCAATTTCAAAAAGAAAAACATTTCTTACAGGATCCTGTTTCCTGGTCAGCTGACTGGAAGTTCTCTAATGAAACTCTTAAATGCTTGTTATATCACTCTTGTTTAAATTTTCTCCTATTGTTGGAGAGACATTAAAGAGGGTAATAATTAAAAAATAATGAATTTTAAAGCTATTCCAAAAGACAAAGTTTCGGGAGCAACAATAGAAATTGTTTATATTATATATACAACTTTTTTATCTTTTAAACAATTCTTTTTGTACTTTTATAACTCCTCTCTATTCTATTTTGTTCCAGGGAGTCCATCCACGTCTTGCCAGTGGTCTGACTTATTTCCCATTGCTGGGAAATACCTCTGCCTTATCATTTATTAATAATAGCTACTATGATGGGCCCTCTCTTTCTGTAGTTTCTCTACTTTTCTATCCTTATTAAATAACATATAGAATAAATATTTATTCCACAAATATCAATGTAAATACGATTCCTGTTGATTTGTTCAAAAAACAACAACAGACAAAATTGTTGAGCAACAGAATAATAATTAAAATGACTGTTGGTTTGGATTATGCAATAAATAGTAATGATGGGAGTAATCCTTAGACATAAAGTAAATGAGGCTATGAAGACAGCAGGCCCAAACAATACTTTTTGTAGGTAAATATTACACAATGTAGTTAAGTTTTTTTTGCCCAACAAATGCTTTAGTTGGAAGAATGTACCAATTTCAAAAAGAAAAACATTTCTTACAAAAAATAATAATTTTTAACCAATACTTATAACTCCGGCAGTATGTAATTTTATATTAAGTAAAATGGCGTTTTAATTTGAGCAGGTGAATTAATCAAGACAGAGTAAAAGAACAAAGTGATATTTTACATTGTCTTGTTTAACTATAAAGCATAATACTCTGCAGCTTACCCTTGGGGATTTAGGCCTTTCCTTATTTCCTTGGTGATCAACACCCAATGCCTGCATTT
Source organism: Acanthosoma haemorrhoidale (assembly GCA_930367205.1). NCBI lineage: Eukaryota > Metazoa > Arthropoda > Insecta > Hemiptera > Acanthosomatidae > Acanthosoma > Acanthosoma haemorrhoidale. The sequence goes on along the minus strand of OV884011.1, from coordinate 125,783,935 downwards.
CATTTCTGTTTTCCTAGCACAAATAAATTACAGATTAATGATACATATGATTATGAAGTAAATTTTGTTTTAGAATTGCCTTTATCAATGTTACATTTTATAATAAATTGTTTTCCCTAGAAGACCAGATAAACATAGTTTATTTATTGAATGTTTAAAAAATAACAATAAGGCTAAATGATTTTGGTCATAAATTATAATTTCTTCATCATCATTTTATTGATTTCAAAAATAACACCACTCAGGTCCCCCTAATTTCTGCCTTGAAAATTTTCTAGGAGTAAATGTTTATATCTAGCGAAATATTGGCAAAACTTAGAAAGACAGAAAGAAATTGAATGACAACCCCATTGAACATTTACATCGTTAATATTCTATGCTGTTGTAGCCCTTGAAGAGCCTCCTCAACCTAGCCTTTCCCTGTATAAATCGTCTACATATTCTGATTTCCATCCCTTGCAGGATTTGTACCACAGCATTAAGTCAGCTCAGTTAATGTCTTCCTATTTTACTTGGCCTCCTGGTTGGCTATGCAGTAGCTTCACCGGTTTCCTTCCATACTAAATTTTCTCTAAGTGGCCCATCCATCTGACACAAAAAACACTGAAATCCCACATTATTAGTTACTCACTCTGGACTAAACATTTCTTGAAGGATTTTTTCATTGATACCTACAGCTTCCTCTTATTTTCTTGGGTCAGGATTAATGTCTCACTGGCGTAACTAACAACTACCCTTAATATTGTATGTTTTTACACCTTTACAATTATTAATTTATTCGTTCATTTAGTGTGTTACTTAAAAATTTGACTTTATTCACATTCATAATTTGCTTGTCTCAAACATAGTATTTTTGTTTCATTTCATATTTGGATAAAAAAAAACAAAATGTCAAGAGGTTTTCTAGTTTAGTATTAGTAAATAAATGCTATAACCCTGTTTTTATATTTCATAATATGATTTTAATAAGTGATTATAATGTTATTTTATAACATTATTCCACCATTTGTATAATATAAATTATAAAATTTAACTGTAAACCTTATATTGTCGATCATTGCACTTTAATCTACTCAAGGTGAAAATGATATATTTAGAATAATAATAGTTTTTCTTATCTTGCTTTAATATTGTTTACACTAATTATATTGAAAATAAAACTGTATTACATTAAACTATTACATTCATAAATAAAAAAAAAAAATGAAGCACAAAATAAATAACAGGTTGCACTGAGAATAAAACTGAAGTTCATCGAAATGAGAAAATGTATGTAAAAATTATTTTAAAATTTTAACAATTATTTATTATTTTAAAATTTTAACAATTATTTATTATTTTAAAATTATAATAATTATTTATTATTTTAAAATTATAATAATTATTTATAATTTTTGTTTCTCTAAAGAAAACAGTGTATCTTTGGGCATTAGTCTCTTTAAATTGACATCAGTAGACGCTCCCTGTCGTATGCTGGTTATACTCCAATGTCATCTCTTCATCTTGAGCTAGATCTTCCTTTTTTTCTTCTTAAGTAAAATAATATAGTTCCAGTTAGAAAGCCATGTCACCTACTTTTTTTGTGTCCCTTCTTGTGATGATATTCATTCCCACTTAAGTTTTGAAAAGATTCTTAAGGCATTCTTTGTTCCAGAATTCCTGTGAATCTCCTTGACACATATTCTATATAGCATTTAGTCTTATGCCTAGCATGCTTCCTTCCATCACTCACTAAATACTTGACAATGATCATGTAATTGCTTTGTTTACTGATCGTGTTTGAAAGTCAGAAATTAAGGATAGGAAGGTTAAAGAGTATACAACTTTATTTTTTGTAGAGAATGTTACATTAGACCAGCTTTTGACAAAACCAGATTATTGTTACATTTAGTACTTGTTGGCCTTCTCAATATCTTGTTTATAGAATTTGATTTCGTTGGATCCAGCTTGTTTGATAGATAACTTTTCATTTCTGTTTGAGTGCTTTGGAAAATACTTGTTAATAAGCTGTAACTAATTGTTGTAAACTTCGGCTAACACTTGGGATGTAACTATTGCAAAAAAAAAGCACCAAACTGTTGGAGGCTTTTAAATATTATAAATAAGTTATTATTAATGTTTTTTTTTCAATGAGGTCTTTCAATGTAGTAGTACTGCTTGACTACTACTTACCAAGATCCAGCTTTGATTCCTGGCTATCCTAAGAATTTATTCTGATGTATATGGGTCTAATCAAAGATGAATTGCTGCTTACTTGAATAAAGAAGTAATAAATCTGGTCTAGAATACTAAAATAATGCTAGCTAGATAATAGCCTAGCATTGATATCACTTGTTCCTCAGTACCATCTGACTACAGAGGCAACTCATTTCTACGTCTGGTCAGTAATGTTTTGCCTTGGATTATTTTTTTATCAAATAAGAAAGAAGAAGCTTGCTTGTGCCGAGTTTTGGAAATGACAAGATTACCAGTCAGCAGAAATTTCCTCTCCCCTGTTCAGTGCATTGCACTGGTGTTATAGATCATCTAAAAGTGACACCACCAATTACTGTCAAGAAGTGCAAAACAAACAAAAGCTGTTGAGATAAAAAAACAAGTGACTTACTGTTGTGTGACAACTTAACTTACTGTTGGTTATAAGCACAAGTGCAGACCTACTTCTCTCATTAGATGTGAACAGGTATCTAGTTAATTTATCCCTTTCTCATTCTCCTGCAATGTGTGAGCAGAGAATATATAGCCAGAAGGACGGGTGCTATATTGGAACAAGATGATGGCAGGGCTGTAGATAACAATGAAAAATAACCGCGTCTTTTCTTTCTTTGTAAATATTAGTTAATGTTTCATTTGTGTCCTTCTTTTTTGTAAATATAGCTAAGTATCAAGGATATGTTTTTTATTTCAAAGCTAATTAAAAATCTTTAGAACCCGGCCTTTAGTCTAATATACAATTCACTAGTTTTGCTACATAGTTTAGTTTGGGCTCTGGCCCCTTGCTAACTTACTACCCCTTTAAAATTTGTATTTATAAGTATGTGTTTGTTCCTACCCTTTTCTAGCTCACAACTGAAAGGTTGGAACCTTACCCATGAATATTATAACTATGCAAAGCTAAGTAAATAAATTAATAATTATATTTTATTGTTTACACACATTGTTTACTCTATAGACATCACTCACCCAACAATTTCCTTATTTTTCTGATTACCACCTAATAACACAGAGTCCAGCAAATTTTTTATAATTTATTTTATAAATTTATTCTAAATTTAGCCTTTCTCTATTAGCAAATTATTTTTAAAAAATATTTAAGGTAATAATAACATGAACTAAATTTGACTTAAATTACCCTTGGCTTGGATGTATTTCTTCTTGGTGACTTTGACCTGTCTCTCCTTGGCGTTGAATGTCTTAGCGATTCACTCATCCAAAATCTGGTTAGTTTTCAGGTCTTTAAGTTTTCTTAGGAATTTTGCTTTAGCTAACTTCAAAGTTTCATCAGTTGGTGAATAAAGAGACCTGGTCCTCAAGCGACCCACAGATAATTCAATTTCCTATGAATCACAGACAAAAAGAATGCTAATTAATTATATTAAAAAGCAACTGATTTGTTTTTTACCATTCTTTTCATTAAATAGTCTTTTTTTATGGGTGTGAGTCTGATTTCTGCCAAGTATGGTAATTTATTTGGCTATGATTATTAGACACCTGATTTATTTGACAAGGAATGAATACAATTCATAAGTGATTTAAATTCAAATACCTGTGATTGTCATTTTATCTAAAAAAAGATTTAATATATTTAAACATGCATTAATTTTAACATACATTTCTTTAGTCACCTAACAACTAAAACTAGGTCACAAAGTAAGAAACTGTTTCCAAGTTTATGTAGTTTTTGTTAAAGAATTTTTTAGTTATAACAATTTAGTTCTCAATAAAATGACTATAATTTCTGATGAAATGGTATTTATTTAATATCTAAGTTAACAAAATAAATGAATAAGAATGGGAATGAACACTACTAGAGGTGGTAGGGGATGTAGGCCCAAGAGTTTCTTAAATATTGTTATCATCCTTAGAAAGATTTATATAGATAGGTATTTATATATGTAAAGCTTGTAAATACTTTTTAAATTCTGGTATACTCTTTATTTTGTTTTGTTTTTTCTTTCTTATGTGATATATTATTTCTTTTTTGTCGGCCAGAATTGACTTAAAAAATTATATATACCATATTATTCTTCCCAGGGATCATAGTCTCAGAATAAGGATTTTTTCTATTCTGTTCTACTTATTAAATAATTGTGATGTCAATAATATGAAATTTGTATTATTATTTTATTATCATAAAATTATTCTAGTAAAAAACAGATAGAAAAGTTATAAGTTCCTATAATACTTATTTATCGAAGATTATTAAAAAAGCAATTTCTACTGTAGGCTACTAACATCTTGTTAGCCGAACCCCCCAGGGGATGTCTCATCGACCTAGCCACAGCCTGGTGGGCCTCAGAAAAGGTGGTCTTAGACTTTTACTGGAGGCCTAAATGGTGGGCAGAATGATTCATATTTGTTTATTGAGCTGACTCCATAAAATCTTAGAAGGTGTGCCCCTATAGCACACTATGTTCAGGAGGTATAGGTATGAGCAGAGGTACAGGCTAGTTATTATAGTTAGTTCTTTAGATGTCCACAAGTTCACAGTCATCTGAGGGCAGGCGAAAACAGTCCAAATCCCAAAGGCCAGAAAGAGGCAGACTAGACCGCTGGGGTAGACACTACTAGGTTCATTTTGTAGGGCCCCAGAAGCCGTTGTTGGCATGGAGGGGTCCTTCCATGAATATGCTAGTTCAGCTGGCAGAAAACAGGAAACTCTACTGGGAAGGTTGACAGCACCAAGACTCTAATCTAGCATATTAGGTAGAGAGGTGAAGAGGTAATAAAATAAGATAGCCATGGTTCGAGAAAAGTAGCGAGAGAGAGAGAGAGAGAGCAGTGTTCACTTCAAGGGTCTGATTCCGACTGAATAAAAAAATAAAAGGAATTTCTGCTTTATATAGGTGTTATATTTCTGCGAGCAGCCAGCTTATTCCGCCCATCAGGGTCGACTACACCAAGGGCCCTAGTAAGTGCTCACGGTATCGAGATTGTGAACTAGCCCCATCTCTCTAAACTAACACAGATAGTTTATTGATATTAAAATATCGAAACGTAGGCGGGCGTTTTCTGGTCCATGAAGAGGTATATTTGTTCTTGGTTAAGTTGGCACACCTCTGTTTTTAAATATTTTTGAATTTTTGCATCCTTGTCTTTAATATTAACATACAAACCTATTGATTATAGTACTGAAAGTTACGGGCTTAAATTATTTGACATCAATTAGGAACAAAATCTTTTTTTTAATATATATTGTTGTGATATTTTAATGTAGATTTTTGATGGTGTTTTTGAGATAAACTCGAAATTAGCGAGCGTTGATGAACAATATACGACTCGTGTACCACGATTCACGAATGTTTAAACACTATTCGCTGCGTTGTATCTACCATTAATATTTATAATAAAAATAATATCAAAAATTAAATATAAATATTTTATTTTAATAACTTCAAAACAAGAAAAGTGATCATATATGAGCCAAAGAGGATTGAACAACCAAAGAGGTCAAGAGATCAAGATGGCAGCGAAAAGACACTTGCATCCGACCCGGCCATGAGGCCACAAGGCCACTCTTTCACGGACGGCCCGACTGAGAAGACACTGGAGACCAGATCATGATCACCACGAGGTAGCAACCCACGCTCAAGACAATGAAGACGCAATCCGGACCACGCTACGCCATAAAGACGAAGGAAGGACGCTCAACACAAAGAAACACTGGCCAGTAACGCGCGTTTAATAATTAAGGTACATTATAAATTTAGTTTTTTAACAGTGTTATTTTATTACGTACGTAACTATTTGTATATTAAATTCATGAACATATGTGTAATAAACAATTATTCCTTTTACCAGAATTATCCTGCTTTTATTAACAGAACCTTAAGATAAAGTTAAAGTTAAGTATAAAGATAAAAAATAAAATATAAATTATATAAAAAATATATAATTAAAATATATGATTAATAAATATTTTAATAATATATTGTTGTGATATTTTGATGTGGTGATTTTTGATGGTGTCTTTGAGATAAACTAAAAATTAGCGGGCATAAATGAACGGTATACGATCCGTGGATCACGATTCATGAATGTTTTGACTTCAAGACAAGAAAAGTAATAATATCCGAAACAACTGGTTGTCCAATGTCAGTTAAAAAGATCAATAAGGCAGCGGAAAGGTACGAGGTACGCATCGAGGAACAAAGATTCCAGTCATTTGCATCCAGACAAGATCACGCACTCTTTCATCGGAGACCCGGGAGACGAGAGCTTGGAGGAAGCCGGCTCCCATTTCACTTTCACCCGGCACGACAACAAAGGACGCGAAGAAGACACCATAGATCACGCTATGCCACAAAGAACACAGAGAAATGGCCAGTCTCGCGTTTAGTAATAAGGTACAATTTTAAATTTAGTTTTAATAATGTTATTTTATTTAATTTTTAAATCAATTTGTGTAAATAAACAATTTTTCCTTTTGCCAGAATTATCCTATTTTTATTAACAGAACCTTAAAATAAAGTAAAATATCAAAGTTAAATATAAAGTAAATAATAAATTATATAAAAAATATATAATTAAAATATATGATAATAAATATTTTAATATTATAGTATATAAATTAAATAATTTAAGTAGGAAATGAAGAAGTAGTATCCACGGATTCTCCTTAAGAGCTCCTTAGGGTTACTTAAATGCTCATTAAATTATTGTCAAAAAAACTACTATGTCTAGGGGATATTTTTATTATATAACACTAGTGGGAATTTCTCTCCCTTACTTTCACAAACGAATGTCTCTTCGTGTATGACAATAATGTGCCCCACTATGAATCAGAGTAGAGTTATGGAAGTATGTTCATTCTTTGTAACAAAACCCGTGAGACTATGATCAATTTTAGACCATTCCTTAATAGTAGATCAAAGGGGGGCAACCCTTCAGAGAGCAATTCAGCTTGATGACTCATTTTAATATTCTTGATTGAGCTCACCGCTAGGCAGCCCTGCAGAGAGTACCTCGACCTAGGTGATTATTTTTGTTTTTCTAAAGAAAACAGTGTAGTATCTTTCAATTGACATCAGTGGATGCTCCCTGTTGTATGCTGGTTATACTCCAATGTCATCTCTTCATCTTGAGCTAGATCTTCCTTTTTTCCTTCTTAAGTAAAATAGTATGGTTCCAGCTAGAAAGCCATGTCACCTACTTTTTTTGTGTCCCTTCTTGTGATGATATTCATTAACCCAGAGATGTTTTAACTTAAAGTAAAATGTTCTTCATTATCCAGTTTTCTTCCTTTTACTTTACTTCATGTTTCATAAAAATATATTTTAAAATTTTAAGAATCACTATAATATTTTTCTATTGTGTTTTCTTTGAGTACAGCAACTTGTGAATTGTAAGTTTACTAGGTCTGAAAAGATGAATTCATATGGTATTTTCAATAGGCAAGAAAATATATACATACCTTGAGCAGGTCTTGATTTCTTTTTAATGCTTTTCTTCTTTCACTTTCTCTTTCTTGTTGAAATTTTCTTATTTCTTCTTCACTTTCTGGATTATTCCTTTGTGAACTAAAAAAAATCAAGAAGTTATATACATATTTTTTCATTTTTTGAATGCTTTAAACAGTACAATAATATTCCAGTAGTTTTGACCAGTCTAACTATTGTAGGGGTTTAGAAGAAAAAAATAAACTACTTTTAGACTCAATAACCCAAAAAACATATTGCCAAATTCTTAGCAACTGTAAATTTAATTTGTTCTGGGGAAGGATATAATCCTTTTTTCTAGTTCTAATTTATAAATTTGATAAAAATTGAATTGAAATTTAGTTCAGTTTTCCGTTGTATAAAGTGTCAGTATTTTTTTTTTGTTTTCCAAGGGTTCCTCATTTTTTAACAAAATTTTATAATATTTTCTATGTATGGGTGAATTTTCTCAATAAAATCAAAAATAAAATTTGGAGTGTAAGTTAATCTAGCGCTGTAGAGACAAATGGTGTTTTATTTCATTTGGTCTAATCCATGGTGATACCTACGTTTTTGGCGGTGGAGCAGAAGGTGATCAATTAGGAATAAGACTGGAATGTCTGTTGACACAGGATCTGAGGAGGGAACCGGAGCCTAAATAACCTGGTTTTATAAAGTTTAACTTTAGTTTCTTCCTTTTGTCTCAGTTTGTCTAAGCATTAATTTGTTCTAGGTCTTCTTGAATTTTAACAAACGCTGCTTTGCTAATAAATCCCATGGGGAGAATATAAATTGACTAAAATACACCATTGCCAGTCCGGCAAGTCAGATCATGGTGAATAAAAGTGCAGTTAAGGAGGTAGGCAGGTGAAGAAGGAATTTAAGGTTTATGCCTGGTTTCAGAAAGAGTGATGGTATGGTCAAAATTTTGAGTAAAATACATTAGTAATGCATCGAATGGTAAGGATTGGTAATTTATGTGACAGAGGAGCTACCCTCCTAGACACTACACATACAGGAAGAGGAATGCGCTAGAACATGGACAGTATTTAATGGAAAGGGGCCATGACAATAATATTATAGTGAAGAAATGAAGATAAGTAAATAACGCTAACATGACCAATCGTCCTCCTTTAGCAAGGACAGCCCTTCAATTAGGAATAAGTATTTGTAAGTTCAGTCCTCCCACAAAAAGTGTCCTCCTTTTCGGCATTTGAAGACTAATCTGTACATTTCCGTATTCGATCGACGTCGAGAACCTGTCAGTTGCTTGTGTTGTATTTGTATTTGAAATGACGATGCATCAAGGCTGGGTCCAGTGTGGCGAGACGCGAACATGTTTTAAATACCTATATTGAAGAAAGGTCTGAAACAAACTAAGGGAAATAGGAGTTTTCAATTGTTTTTTTTCTTCATCGCAAGTATATTGGACGGAGTGTGAATATTGTGTCGAGTTTTATATTAAGAAATCCCAGACATTCAAATAGACGACAATTATTTCTTTAAAGAAATTAGAAGACTGAATAACTATCAATCAACTCGTTGAAATTGATAAAAGATGGCTGGAAATAGTCAGTCATTTCAAAATTGAACATATTCTGTGTGATAATTTATTTATGTTTAATTTACATCGTGCTGCCCTGGAACTATTGCTGCAGTTCAACGGTTTTTTTTTTTTTTCAATTTCTAATGATTTTTAGAAGTAAGAAATCAACATTGAATGTTGATAGCCTAGCTGCAGCACTTGCCATAAAATTCAATATGAAGGATATCTCCAATATATTGTTAGAGATGATACATTGACAAAAAATATTCATTCCATAGAAAATTACACATTTAAATTTATGTGTTAATCATAACAAGTTCAAATTCAGTTGGAAGAGGGCTGGTCATTCATGTTTTAACCACTTTAATGTAACAAATTTTGATTGTATGGTTTCCAAAATTAATGACTAAGAAGGGTTATAAAGGTTTTTTTTGGTAATTGTTCCTATGTACTTAGTCGTTCTAACTCGGTTCATGCAAGAAGAGTGGCTCCAAAATAATTTGTAAAATCTGATGAGATTAGTTATAGATGTTGTCATTTATTGATAAAATCTCATGATGCCTTCGGATAAATTTTAATATTGACTCCAGGTGGGTTTTTAGGGATTTGCTGATCGTTTTCAATATTAGAAACTCCTATTTTTGCACCTGTACGTCCTATAAACCTATAAATAAAATGTATGACCTATAAACGAGAAAGTTTATATCCAGATTGTACCCAATGGCATGAACTACATTTTCAATACTATAAATATAATTAAGGGTTATTAAATAATTAATTACTTGTAATTAAAAAGTGTTTTCTTTCATGTTGTTGTAATAATTCACTATAAAAAGTAAAGATTTTGTTGCGATGATTAATGATGTGTGATTTATATTTTTTATTTTTGAATTGTAACTAGACAAAGTCGTTAAAATGGTGATCGCAATTTTAACTCAATGCATGTTTTAAAAAAAGAGATGATGTTTTGCATGTTTCAATTAATGTCTGGATGGCGCTAAGGATAAAACGTGCACCATAGTAAATTTCAACAAGCCATAATTACTTGTATAATTTAAAAAAATATATTTTCCTACCATATATTTTAGGGTTTTAAATTAAAGACAGAAACATCTCTCATCTAGATGGCCTTAGCTCTATTATATTTGAAAATCAGTTAAAATTATGGCTGAATTTCAAAACATTTTTAAAGGGACACATTTAATCAAAATATTTTGATTTTAATGAGGAATTTCTGTAAATTATAATGCATCTTAAATTTACTTTTCAACCAACTATTCCTTGAATCCATCATTCAGTCCAATAACCAGAAACCCTTCAAGAAAACAATATTATACTTTATACGATTTTATTTAAATGTTATATTACTATTATATGGCCAATATTTGTTAGTTTATTAATTAGAGTCAGTTTTAGTTTTAATTTTTTTATTAGCAATAATTTGTTACTCTACTACCAGCACTAACCTTTTTGAACCTCATCATAAATATATTTTCAGATAATGAACCCTATAATATTTTTTGTGGGCTGTTTTGTGTTCTTCCAGAATGAGACATGTACACTTGTTAAAACTATTTATTTATAAAAATTAAATAACAGATGATATTCATTTGGTGTAACTTTCTTTCTTAGTTTTCAATTTTTTCATAGGTTCCAAACTTGGCCCCCTTGAAATTTACTTCAAATCACATATAATACTCTCTATAGTAGAATAGGTATAGGTATATCAATTTTAACCATGTACATTTTTTTTTACTGCTGGAAAAAATGAAATGTTTTGTAAAAAATTGGATTGTTTTTTCACTATCATTTAATAGATAAGTTTTAAAGAAATTTAACACGGAAGTACTGTCGGGCACTCAGATATCGGATACCATGTCTTCTATTTCTACTTCTTAATTTGAGATGTGAAACTCGCTCTTTTTAAATGAACGTGTTTTTCAGAAACCAAAACAACTTCACACAACTCATGGAGTGAACAGATAACAATGATTCTTTTTGCTTTTGAAGAGGCCTACTGTTTTGAAAATGTGAGTGGAACGGATAAAATTTATTCTAAAGTAACCAAGAAAAATTATACTACAGTTTCGAACGTGAAAATTTTGTAACAGAACGTTTGATCCATAATTAGGACAAGTTACTCAAACAATACAGCAATGTGAGGTAAAGAAGAAAATCATCATTTTTTATTTGATATCATCATCATTAATGATTCATTTTAAGACCAACAGCATTCTCACTCAAGATAACTTACTAAAAATACTACTGGCGATAATTACCGACCAATAACATTTTAGTAAAATTACACAAAATTATTTTGATTAGGTACGATCGGTTTTCTGGTAAAAACGTCACACTTCTGAAAATCTGACCCTTTCCACAAACTGTTTTCCCAAACGCATATGTACGAGTGAGGTTTTAATCCATTAGCATACAAAATGAGTGCAAAATATTCTTTTAGAATCCACTGCTATCTCGATTTTTTTGTAAATGTAAAGAACGACTTTTCCACTAGCTTTCTCAATTGATATGAATACATTTCAATCGTTGAAGAAAAATCTTCGATCTAATAGGCAACTAATCCTCTATTTAGTTTTTAAGAAGCGTAGGCTTGACACTAATATACTACTAGGTTCAACAAAAAAAAAAAAAAGAAGATATTTTTGTTTGGGATAATATTATTCTCAAATAGGCAGACCAAGAAATTGACGTTATTCTTTGAGAACAGTGACTGACAACCAACTTCGCAGCAGCTGATTGTAAGATAATTGAGAGCCCTGCAATAGATTTAGATTCAGTTTTGGCCGGGTACTTACATCTGCCTGAGGCGTGACTGGATCTTGATCTCTTCAGCCGAGTAGCGTTCCTCTATTCGCCTCCAATCGCTGTCGGACATGTGACTGGGGGCGGCCGCGGATGGACGGCTTATATAGCCGTGCCAGCCCCCACCAACTGACTGAGAATCGATAGTGGTCACCTGCCCGCTTTTTCCTCGAAGGTTGTGTTGTGGTTACCTGCTGCTAAAGGAAATCTTAGCTGTTGGTAACATTGGTTGCTGGATAGTTGTCAATAAGCACTGGCATCTTCTGAAATAAAATGAGATTAATCAAAAATAGTGAAAGAACATTGTGAAGGAACATGCTAATTTTAAGAAAGTAATCATATTCATTACAACTTAAATTTTAAAATGACAAATCTGCATATATGATCGATTTTTGGTTAGTTCTGACGGAGAGGGTCTACGTACATGCAAGTCCCGTGTTTCGTTGGCCTGTCTGTATGTTCCATTATAACAGTCGTAAAAATGATTCAATCATTGAAAAAACACTGTATTAACAAAACTAATATTATTGTGTATTATAAAATAATATGTATTATACAAAACTAATAATTAACTATTTATTATAATAAGACATAAATATTTTTTCTTCCTATTAATCCAATTAATTAAGAGTTCAATTATTTTGACAGTGAAACCATTTTTTTTTTCGTTATCCAGAATGATGTCTGGTATAAAATGATGTTCCGGGAAACAACAGGTTTTTATATTTGAGTCTTAACCCTAACAACTCAGCTGCATTATTTGAAAGGCCTACGTCTCTAACTATGTCAGTGAGCTCGATCTGAGAAAAACGTTAGGACCCTCATCAATAGCAGAATCTGAGTCAGATTCCTCCTGGATAGGTACTCCATCTTCGTCCTCTGATTCAAATATGATATCATCCATACTTGAGAGTCAATGTGTTATTGATAGTTCAAGGGGTTGTTGAACACAAGACGAATAGCTTCAATTAGGTTTGGGTAATTTGCTTTCTTTTTGTTTTGTTTATTAGGGCTAACTATTACCGAACAGAAGAAGCAATGGGTAGTGTAGTTCACAGGAATGACCAAAACGAAAGCACTGTTTCTTACTCTTAAAACTAAACGAAGTTGTTCCCCAACTTTTGCACACTTGAAAGCCCCATACCTTGTTTTGATCCCCAAGTTTTAACGTAAAATAAGCAAAATATACATTGCCCACAAAATCATGTAACTTTTTTAATGAGTACTCTCCACAGATTAACTCTCAGCTCTCTAACTCTAATTAACTCTAACCGAAGTTAGGCTGGCAGGTTTGGCAAAAAATATTTGTTAAGAACTACCTATATGCGCCTAGCTGTGTTGTCATTCAAAGACAAAATCCCGGATGGGCTCTTTCCGTATGTGGACGACTCAAATCTTCTCGACTCATAACCCCAAGGGCAAGCATCCGGTATGGGTACACCCCAAGAGGTTTTATGATCACTGCTGGTCTCGGCGAAGATCCTCTGGTCCACAATACATCTCGAGAGGGAGGTTGGGAGTATATCTAGCTACATCCCAGGACCCCGTGTAAGTTGGGGGCAGCTATTGGTGTTCAATATGACTGACTGGTTATCACTGGACATCACCTAAATCTGCCACCACAGTCCCCCTCCTTGTGGTGTGAGCAGAACCCCACGCAAGTTGCCAAGAGTTCGTTTCGGCTCCTAACTCCTTGTTCCCTCTTCCTCTGACTCAATTCTCAAATACCTCGATCAGATCTTCCCCAGGACGAGGTGATCATTTCATCAGGAGAGAGTCACCACAAAGAGGATTGATGTAACCTAGATAGAAATTGGGATGAATTCGTCCGGCGTGAAAAGGAAAAGAACCAGACCCTTTCCCCACAAACCTGGGGGGGGGACCTGGTGAAGAGAGTGGTTTCGATCACAAACAATTCCGCCAAGATAGGTGGTGTGGTGTGAGGAATCAGGTTCACCTCTCTAGTTCCCCCTATCAATCCACGACAAGAAATGCCTCCCAGTCCGGGAAAAAGCGCATCACTGAGGGTGAGACGCACAAGCTAATGTTGGTGTAAACAATGGCACTGAAGTGGGTTGAGGACCTTCAGCCACACACTAGCCGTCGTAGTTACAGGGTCTTGTTGCTAGTTAGACTTAGTCCTCCTGAAACAGCTCCTCCAAACGAAGGTAATGAGGCGACAATTAAGAACCCAGGAGGTGGAAAGACCATCACCACAAACTTGTTGACCATCACAAAACAATCGTCTATTATCAAATAAACAAAACATTGTACATGAAATAAGTGCAATCACTGACATTTTCTAAATTCTGAATGAAAACGAAGGTTATTCTATTAAGCCTATAAGTTTTCTAAAATAATCTCTACTTCTCCAAAAAAATTAACTTATTTACTTCCATTTATTTCTAACTATCGTCAACGATTACAGTAAAACTGATCTTGTTCCTATTTCTTAATAACTTTATTACTTTTAGACTACCTATTTCTTAAAAAATACTCACTGATTGATTAATGCTTTTGAACTGAGAAATCAGCAGGTAAAAGTACAAAAGAAAATAGAAACTTCAAACATCAAATTCATTAACTAATTAATTTACTATTGTAAACAAGACATAATAAGTAATACGAATAAAAAGATGATGTAGAACTAAGCAACGCAGTGAATTAACCAGTGAAGCAAATGAGGATAGTAAAAACACAATTATGTCAAGTGCGACAAATCGCTCAAATAGGGGATCTAGGTGCAAGATTTCAATTTAAAGGAGTGATATTAGTAAGTGTTTTATTTTTGGAGAAAGGGGAGGGGGAGATGATACTATACTGCAAGGACACGAGGTAGTTTAATTGACGGCCAGAAAGGTTCAATAATCACTACTTAAAGATGTGGTGTGATATGCACCACTCTCTACGGATATCAGGGATAATAAATGAAGGCGATTTATGAGTCGTTCATGTGTCGGGCCTCAAGATCGTTACATCTCGTTAGTGACCCCATGTTCCAACGCTTTAACTTGTCAGCTTGTTTTCCCCACCCCTGGAATGTGTGCTCACTTAGTGTCGCTTGAAAATGTACAGACCTGCAAAGGAAACACAACTTGTTACGAGAATGATATTTATTATCTGATCTTCTTTGTCGACAACACACTTTTGACACCTTCGTTTACACACCCTTACCCACAATATTACTTCCTCCACCATATTAATAGTTAGATAGAGAACTAAACTTCACAGTATCTTTGAAAGGAAACAAAACAAATCAGATGTTCACGATTCATAATGTACGAACCTGAAAATAAAAGTTTAAAAGGAATTTTCATACATAACGGTTAAATATGTTTTTATACTTTACGTAAATTTATTCAAACTAATATCTAAGCAGTATACTTCAAGACGTTGCTGAATATTTCATGAAAACTTCAGATAACTTGAATAATTTTTACGGCCACTATCGTAGAAAATATGAACATATAGAAAAATGTTGAATGAAAATAGAAAGAGAGAGGCTTTGGGCTCAGCGACAATGTTAAAGGTATGCTTTTTCTTTTACTGTAACCCACACTACATTTTAAGGAAAGGATGACAAAGGATAACAAATATTATAAACTATAACACAATGTAAGGTGACCTACTCATCCTCATTAAAAGTTAAGAAACTATTTCTAGCCTTCCACGACTAAAGGCTGGTCGTTGAAGATAGATTGGAGACGTTAGGTTATTAAACACTGTTTTTTTTAAAATTTGATTTCTCAAAATAATAAAAATAGAATAAGGGAAAAATAAAAAGGATACTTATCTTGGATTGGTAGTAGCCTTTCACTAGGGGAAGTTCCATTTGAAGGATGTGTGTAGTGGATGAGGAGTGTGGAGGACCACGGGAGAGGTGTGGGTGATATCGGGGGAGATTTAAATTAAGCAAACAAGGGGAATTCGACGATTCGGGAAAATGTTGTAAAAAATTATGGCTGTTGCCATTAGCTTACAATCCCAAATTGATATAATAAAGATTATTTACCGATGTACCTTGGTGACTAACTCATGTGAATTCACCATCCTCCTCCCCTTTAGTGATTTAATTTAATAACACTAAACAATGGCAATAGCAACAATCAACGAATTCATCTTATAATTTACTCTGCACTATTTTTCTTCACTTACATGTGGCACAATTATCGTCGATAATTTATTGTTGGGGGTAGTAGAGAATCTACTCTTACACTCCAGTCACCGAAATATGTAATTAGGTAAATAGGATCTTCCTCAAAGAAATCCACCATGTTACTAAAGTCTTCATTCCAATTATTGCTATTTAAATAAATTAGGACTTTATAACAAATTTTAATATCTCTTGGTTAACATTTTGTTTTGTAGTGGGGCCCGCAAACATACCCCCATATATATAACTACTGGCTGGACGAAAGGAAAGATATAATCTCCAACAGTGGATTAAAACATATTTTGTGTGCATTTGCCTTCGCAAGGGAAGAAAAATTATAATTTGCAAAAATTATAAATTCTAATTTTCGAAGGATTATAAAATTTGTGAAAATTCTAATTTCATTTTAGTTTATTAACTTCACTAAGCACTTCCAAAGATCGATGAATCCCTGGGACCATGCTAAGGAAACCAGGCCTCAACTTGAGAAAGGTTGGAAGGAAATTGGAGGTGAAATGATCGATGGAAATGGATAATGGTAGAAGGTTTGCGCATGCCACCCTGACAACTTATATTAACCGGTAGACATTAATGGATTGCCTTGGTTTCTGGGTTAAAGAGTAAGGTAAACATTAATGAAAACGTTCGTTTTATAGGGAAATTGCACAGATTGATTACTATTTGGGTCGTTCTCCTGGAAAGGGCCAATCAAAGTACTGAATGAAGCATAAATTACCAAATATTTATTCCTCCAAAAAGTATTTAGAGTGATCCTGTGCGTGTTAAATAGTTAATATATTATACCCGCTGCTCGAATCTCAAAACTAATGAATTGAAATAACCACTCCTGGTGATAAAAAATTAATTTACTTACCTTTTTTAATTAGAGTGAAAAAATGCACCATAATAAAGCTACATTTCAAAACGATTGAAAATAGGTAGCAACTCTTGACAGCACTGTAAATGTTCGGGCATGCATCCCCTCTCCTTACCTTAAAAAAGCAACACATTAAGTCCCCGCAAGAATTCAAATCACTACCTGGAATGAAACAGAACAAAACTCTGGGAAACGCCACCTACCGTTTTACAGATCTATAACTCTAGATTAAATATTTTTCAAATCTTCTAACCTTACCTTATCAACCCTCAAAATAATGAAACCAAAAAATTATCCATTGTGAATTCGTAATTTCTTTAATTTTCTCAAATCTTTATAGTGGCGTCATTTTTTGTTATTTCTCACATATACCATCGCTAGAAAACCCATAAAGGTGAGGGGGCAAGGATTCACCCTTTCTAGGAGAACCCATTTATGATTCGAAAAGAATCTCAGCACTTTTGTTCTAATTTTTTTTTTTTTAAATCAGAAACTATCATATTTTCCTCTTGAAGTCAGTCTGTTTTGGTCTTTGTGAATTATGATATTAACTGAACATTACAATTGTTGTATCAGGCTTAGTAAAGCCATGTGATGCACCACAAGACTCGAATTGGTTACATACATATTTTAATTTCAATAAATGGAGGGAAAATATTGTATTCTTAGCCAGATATTTTAGTGTTTAGCAAAGTAAAGTACGTTTTTTTCTAAATAAAAACTTTGTGGAGAGACAATTTATTTCCATAATATAAACATCGATCTACAATTTTTATTCCCCCAAATTGTACATGAATCTCATGAACTGCATGTATATATTATTTACATAACGAATTGAAGATGGAATTACATTTAGGACTACTAATTTGAACAAAGGTTTATATTGACATATTAGAGGACTCAAAAATACTCCACTTTCTCTAAAAACTATTCCCAATTATCTTATAATGACATAAAAATAAATGATAAATGAAACCTAGTATGTGTTTTTGCTGCTTGTATTCATTTTAATCACATAATAAGGCAGGTGCTTGAGAAATACGGTCACCGAAAGCGTTCTCACGAACAATTAATGTCCTGAAAAAAAATAGAGCCTAATGGTGACACTTCTGAAGTGGCCGACCCATTAAATAGAAATCATACTGGGTGTCTAATAACCTCGGAGGGCGTGGTTCAGATTAGAAGTTCGCATGTTCCTGGTGTTGCCTGACCAGCCTTCAGCCATACTGTGTCATCTTTTAAATGCCGTGTTCACCCCTCAAATGATTTAGTGTAATTGCTAAAAACTGTTTTCTAAGTTTCCGTCCAGTTTCGTTTCGTATAGCACTGTATATTTTTTTTTATTAATTGTATATGGCCATGAGGTGGATACATCAATTACGTCAAGACGCTATCCGAAAATGAATTTATTAATCAAGCATATAGTATCTAAACAGTCTAGTATATACACTGCCTGTCAAACGTTTAAGACCACTGGATAAATCATAAAAAAACAGAAGATTTTGAAACCAAACATTTTTATTATAATATTTATAATAAACATTGTGACCACACTTTATGAATTATAAAAATATATAATAATTCAAGAACCAAATATAAAAATATTATTGCATAAAAATTACAATATTTAGGGTGCTCTTAAACTTTTGGCAGGCAGTGTATATCAAGTATAAGTCAAGAATACTTCCGCGCAAGATTTGTAATTTTAGGCACCAGGGGCAGGTCTCATCTTACCTAGAGATGACCAAGCACCTTCCTTGCAACTTTTGCTGATGACATAACGTCTCGTTCCAAGCCTTTCTCATTCTGATCCGCTGACCGGATCAGGCAACCTGCGAATTCATCTCGTAGAAGTAGAGGACTGGTGTAATTAAACAGGCCCTATGAAAGGAAATGCGTACAGGCCAAATTTGTAGCTAGAGGAATTTCTCAGAACTATGTTCAATGCTTCCTTACTCCTAATCCTTTACCTTAGGATCAATCACTTTACATCAATATTCCATGAAAACCTACTCACTCATCCATCTTGTAGTCAACTCCTTATGCAGTAAAACCTGTCTTCACGATTATCCTCCTAAAGCGGCAGTGGCCTCGCTAACGTTTGTAAATAGACATGTAATAAAAAAGTGTTTATACTCTGATCACAATGTTTCATGTTGTATAAACTAATTGTAACGTTATGAATAAAGGACAGAAAAAAAAAATCACTATTGCCCTTAAGCCCTGAATCATATCACATTCAACTTGTTGCTTAAGCGATTAACCATCATTTATTTTGTAAAACTGTTTTATAATTATAAAATTCCACAATGCGGCAGTAATTTTTATAACTTATTTTACTTCGTGTTACTTTCAAGAAGTAAAGAAAATTTAGGACATTGTTTGTGTACATTGTTTTTAAAACAGTCCACAAAAATGTAGTTTTAACAAAAGATATTAGAGTGTCAAACGTACTATCAACAAGAATTACTGTAAAAATAGAATTGTTATGAACACTGTTTTTTTTTGCAAAAACGAACCGGAAATCAATGGTGAAATTTTGTAATACCTTTGGCTTCGGAAATATTACTATTTCATATTGAATTAGAGCTGGGTTCGCTATAGTCTCATCATTATTTATTTATTTAAAAATAATGTGACCGAATAATTGCATTTGCAACATTACCATACGTAACGATATTTAAAATGAGTGTATCATGTTACTTATAAGTGCTTGGCGTGTCACTCCCAGGGGTCACGCTGAGAAAATATTAAACGTGTGACATAAATATTAGTAGTGAAGACATTGGATGTGAATGAATTGTGCTTTACCTTAATTAAAAATCGGACCTACACAACTGACACAAATACATCTATTTAGAAGACGAAAACGTGAGCAGTACAAATATTGATAACCAAATAATCGTAACCAAATATAAACATTTACTATTAATAATTATTTAGCGTTGCTATGTGATCCCACTGGCGTAAATTACAAAAAAAATAGTTAAAAAGAAAAAGTAGTGACAGGGCTACTAGAATGGTTAACCCTGATTTTTTTACTTCCTGTTTTCAGGATTCGAAGGCCACCTCGATCTCTGTCCAGACGCCGTGCCAACTAGTCTCAAGCGAATGCCATGGTACCATCTACTCCTTTTAGTAAGCCTCGTTAAGGATATGAAAACGCTGTTCCAGTTCATTTTTTCGTTTTAACCAATAACAATTAAAATGAATTTGTACTTAATACTACCAACTGATTTTGTATCTCTCAAACATTGGACAAAAGCCCACACATTAGACCAATGTTTACCTTTTTAGTTTGTTCACTTTACGGCAATCCAACATTTGTTGCTACGCTAAGCTCTACGACAACGACGAAACGTATTGTACGGTAACCTGTTAAAATTGGTTAATATGACTGACTACGGCAAAAAATATTATTATGTCTTAAAATATTTTAAATAATAATTAGATGACAAATGGTTTATTCTTGTTAAATATCACCTTTGTTGTTGCCTCCATTAAAATAAATAAAAATAAAAACAGTAAGTGTGGTGTTTTAGTGCTCCATGTGGATAACATCAGTATAACATTTCGAGTCCTCATATAATTGATTGTTAAGATTGAATGTTATAGAGCCATTTTATCCTGTAAGGAAGCGTGCACCCAAGGAGCAATATCCTAACAATAATATTATTGTCATGATCAACATTGATCAGAAATGAGCGTTGACTATCCCATCAACACACCAAATTGTGTTCTTAATGCTGTCTCGAATCGTGAAAGTAAGCAATATAAAAGGTGAAAAGACAGGTCATGTGTGGTAAAAGTGATCCAGGGATCTCTACCCTGAATTGGCTGCTCCTTAGACCAGTCAGCACTAGTGAACAATTTGATCAACTCCAGCTTTCTAAAAAAGATTCTGGAAGTGATAATAGGAATCTAGCAAACAACTGCAACGCAATCAAAGTGTAATAAAGTTTAATCTGCAAAATAAACTAATCTATGTTGATTTGTGCTGGAAATAAGTTGAGCAACACGAATAAACTGTTATCTTTTTTATTCTATCCTCGTTGCGCTGAGAATTGCTCAGGTCTTCAGAGTGCAGATCAAGTTGTCTAAACACTAAGAAAAAATCAAGTAAAGCGTGGGGAATTGCACAAGAAAAGATTGCAATGGAATTCTTTAAGGTTGTAAAAACGATTTCAATTCGAGTTTAAAAGTATTTTAATAAGTTATATTCTACTCGCTAATATCCTAATTTCCAAAACCATACAACACATCCATACATATCATTAACACGACAATGAGCTCCTTAATTTGATATCCTACTGAATATGACAGAAAAGTAATTATTTTTATTATAACCCCCAATAAGTTTTCGTGAGGTTTCTTTTTTTTTTAGCATCACAGAACTGTTGTGCAAACATTCATGCTGTCAAGCGTTCAAATGAAAGTTATTAGTAATTACTTAAATGACAAGGTATCTTAAATTTTCTTAAATACACTCCTTCAGCTTTGGACTTCTTACTTGATAAAACTATCTATTCGAAATATCACCTATTACACTAAATCAAATGACTTGGTTCATTTTCTCCAGTGCAATGTATGGACCCCTTAGCTTATTTTAGTTTTCTAATATTGTAGTGCAAATAAACGAAATTCAGTAATTAAAACCCATTCTTTCTCCGACGATTATTAAAAAAATTAGACTCTGTCAAGCAAGCACTAAGAGTCAGGTCATTTGTAATTGGTGAATAAATAGTTTATTTTTACTTTGGTTATAATTTTAACTAATATTAAAATTTATTGTGTGTTATAATTTTGTATTAGAATATTATAGATATTGATATTTTCAGAACTCATATAATATTCTATTACCACATAATCTGGTAGAAAAAAAAAGCCTTCTTTTAATTGGATAATATATTGTATCTCCTTGTTATAATAAATCTGTCCTTTATATGTAATATAAAATAAAGTATATAACTAGATATAAGAATACAAATATTCTATTATAGTACAGCCGGAAACTCTGAATACTAATATGGACATAAAGTCAGACATACAAAGGGATGAAAACAAAAGAGTTTCCATTACCGATGGTGTGCTGCCGAGGTGGGGTGTGCATATTATGAAATGAAACACCTTCTGTCTCACCACAGCTTTATCGATTTATACCCCAATGTTTTCGATGGACTATGCCGCCATCCTCTAGGTTCCATGTTCATGATAACTATAGCACTTTCTTGGGTTGGTTATCCATATAAGATAGCCAAACGTTCGGGTATAAATCAATAACGCTTTGGAAAGAGAGTAGATGTCTTACACAGGTGGTCTGAAAAGTTTCCGACCTCAACATGAAGATGATAATAAAATAAATAAAAGCTAGTGAAATAAAAGCTAAAATAAAAGCTTTGTTAGTTCGGAAACTTGATTTCTTGATGGGGGTTCTAGGGGTTTGAAAAAAAACACTCCGATACCTATAATACCCGCTATGAACTGGTACACAATTCGAATGATACAAATTTTATTTACCAAATGTCAACCCGATGAGAAGAATGTACACTAAGGGACTCCAAAATGGGAAAATGCATCTACGTCACTTGGGAAAGTCACGTACATTGCTCAACACCACGGTCACTTGAAATAAAATTTCAATGACCAGAAAAATCAATGTATCTACATTCCCTTGATTTCCAATTTCCTCTCCATATTACAAAATTTCCTTCAGGCGCATGTCCATGTTATGTTCTCAAGTTAAGGTCAGACTTTGAATTTGTTAAATTGTTGAAAGCTAGAGCTGAGATGATTTCCTCGATGTCACGTGAGCTTAACACTACGCCTTGGGGATGCAGTAGATTGAAAGAGGGGGTTGAGACGGTGTCAATCCCACGACTTTGAGGTGCCACATATGATTTGTGACGTTGGCCATGATGGTTCACCACTCCAACTCTCACATAGTCAATTAAAGTAAAGCTTTTTTAAAACTTTATTGTGTCATTTATTTGAACAACATAATATGTTTTATATTAACATTATATTACAATTTACATTACAACATCATATTACGACATTATATTATAATATTTACAACGGCAGAATAAATTACCACTATAACATTATATGACTAGAAGATTAGAAAATAAGCTATAGTGTAGACTCCACTGCTGTGGCACGTGACGTGAAGTTGCCTTTTGACGTGAAGGAGGCTTTTCAGGAAGTGTTTGCGAGGATAAGGCGTTAATGTGTACCTTTCTTATGTCCATTTCTTTCGCGAAATGTGCGTTGTCTATCCTATGTATACTTCTTGTACGGATGATACGTTCAAGTCACTGTGCAATATCTGCGATTTAGCGTCTGAATTATGTTAATGTTAGATTTGGTATCTGATCCCCACAGCTTTACGTACAAATTGGGTAAATGATATATTGGTATATTTATTTACAGTCAGTTTGTTTTCAAGAGATAAGTTCGATCGTCGTCCAATCAAATATTTTCGTAGTGCAATTCGTCGTTTCATTTCTTAATTTTTGGTTTACCTGGAGTAAAGTGGAGGTGGATCTAGTGGATGTGGCGAGTTCAGGAATGAGGTGACGTTGTTTGTATGCCTGTCGTCAAAAAGGTTGTCGTGAGTAGAAAAGATAGTTTGCAAGTACGTTCATATCAAATTAGCTTTGTTTATGCCGGTTTTTAACCAATTACCATTACCACTCCTTAATGGATGACTAGTCTCGTTTGAGTTTGGAGGTGTTTAGTAGCTGTACAAAGTGAAGCATCTTTTAAATTCTTGGTTACAAATAATTGAATTAAAATATACCACTTTTCAATTTGTATGTTAACTAAAAACAGAGAATTGCTTTTTAATAGTAATAAACATTTCGATATTTATTAATCTGGTGGAAGAATTTTATAAAGTTTATATATAAATTACATTTTTCGTTCGGTCTTTTGGCTAAAGAATCACCATACGGTTTTCAGCTTGAACTTGATAAATGGGTTTAAGGGTTAGGCCGATTTCAGACATGTAAGAGGTCGAATTTTCATAAATCTTTCTTAATGAACTTCTACTATATTCTAAGGCAAGTCATGCACAATTTCAGCTGCTTACTTCTTGAGCTGATGTGATGATTCAATAAGTGGTATTTTGATTTGAAATAAATATACTAATAGTTTAATTTAACTAATGGGCCCACTTAGATTATTTGATGGATATATCTATTAAAAGGGAGTTATTATTTTATGTTAAACAAATCCTTAATTGTGTGAAACATCAGCATGACTTGATTTTTAAAATTATTTTTTTCTTGTAAGGAAATTATAAAAATGTTTACAAGAATATACTTAATATATTTTTTTTTACGACAAAAGAAAATCGAGCCCCCCTCCCTTTTAAAAAATGAACTATATAGGGCAGCTGCTACTAACCTCACCGTAACCTGGAAATTAGGACCCTTTCAATTAATCGATTAAAGTAAAAACATGTTAGAATCTTGTGACCTGTGAAAAGTGTTGCGTATCAAATCACAGTTTGATTTAGGCCGATGAGTCGGCTAAAGAGTTTACGTTAGCTTTTGCTGGTAAACTCGCTGCCTGTTCCTTGGTTCGGTTGGAACCTGTAAGTTTCTGATTACATTATTTACTGTAAGTGAATGTACATTTGTTTGTTATTTTCATTCAAATTACAATAAACAAACTCTCAAACAAGAACATTCATGTTCCAACATGGCTATCGGAATCACATGAAATTTCAAAATCAGGCAGACATTTATTAAAACCTATTTTAAATGTAGTGATATAGGGTAAGTGGTGGTGAGCTACATTAGAGTGTCGGTTATCCGTGGCAATTAGGGGTTGAGTGTCTTGCGGATAACAGAAAACCACGGAAAATGAGATCTTCAACTTAAACAACAGAAGGATTACGTACAAAAAGATAAAATTTTATTTAGTAAAATATTATTGCATAATTAAACGGTGCTCGGAGCAAGATGAAACTCCGCCATTTTATTCAGTAATATTTTCAGGGATAATTCGTTTAAGGAATGTTGGTTTCATTGAATAAAAGTACCAAACAATATTTTTAAGAATTAATCGTATAAAAAAAGAGCTATGTAATTTTGAATAGGATACTTACAGAGAGTCTCAAAGCTCCTGTTAGCTCCGATATCAATTGTTACCCGCTCTCGTACCATAAACCATTGAGATAAATAAATATATGTCATTTTTTCAAAAAATAACGATTTTCACTACCACGTTTCGCAACCTCATTTTATTTTATGTACATATAATTTTTCAATGTAATTTCTTTCACTTGATGCCAAAATAATGATAAAAACAATGAAACCACTATGTAATATGGTTAAGTGCCTTTATATAATTAATTATTCGTTCATTAAAAAAAAAGTATTTTTATCTTACATCAATTTAAAAAAAACTCGATGTCCTGATTAATAATGTATATAACAGGATGGGAATTTAGTTGACTATTCATCAAAGAATACCTTAAAATCGAATTCTCAAATGTGTTGAGATTGTAATTTTGTATAATATAACTATACACTAACATTATCTTTAAATTCTTTATTGAAAAAAATTACAATTTGCCTTTTCCAGCATTAATAATTGTGCTGAGAGATCATTCATACCTTATATACAATTCCATTCATACCTATATACAGTCCATTCATACCTATATACATACAGATTCAGCCCAGGAGCCCCCCCGCCCCCGAAGCCAATCCCCCAGCAAGCTGGCGGAAAGGCCGGAAGCAGCGAAGCTCCCCCCGCCCCCTCTCCGGCCGTGGCGCCATCCGGCGCAGGCCACAGAGAGGGCAAGAGAGCCACACACGCTCAGGACATGAGTGGGGATGATGGCCAGTGCCAGGACCCCATGACATAGAATGTCTATTTATAATAGGTCGCGAGGCCACCGCCGTTTTAGGCGTCGAGGAGGATTGTAAGGATGAATGTTACTGGATATGGAGTCGACCAAAGGATTCGGATGTGCGGAAAGGTTTTGGTGAAATTTGGAAAATCTTGAGGGTATAAGGTCGAGGACAGTTGGTACATGGAGATCTCTGTGAAGGGATGAGTTTTTAATATAAAAGGGTGCGTTGACTATGGTTCTGAGGACTTTGGATTGGAATGTTTGGATACGTTTGATGTTCGATGGTTTGGCTGTCCCCCATAACTCTATTCCGTAAGTCCAAATTGGTTTTAATAACTGTTTGTATACGTGGAGTTTGTTTTCTAGTGTGAGGTTAGAGTTTCTGTTCAGTAGTCTGTATAACTGTCCAAACCGTCTGTTCGATTCTTGTCTTTTAAGTCTTGTGTGAGGGTTCCAAGTCAGTCTTTTGTCTAGATGAAAACCTAGATATCTAACTGTATTGGACATGGGAAGCGGAATTGAATTGAAGGTTACGGACGGGCAGGATCCTCGACGGAGAGTAAATGTGGTGTGAACGTATTTGCCTTCATTGACCTTGATGCGCCAGATGTTGCACCACTTCTCTATCTTAGTGAGGTGATTTTGGAGGTTGTAGGATGCCGTTGACGGATTGGGATGTGACGAGAGAATTGCTGTGTCGTCAGCAAAAGTTGCAAGGAAGGTGCTAGGACTTAACGGAATGTCAGCAGTGAAAAGGGTACACAGGATAGGGGCAAGGACGCTGCCTTGAGGAACTCCTGCTTCTATGGGGTAATAATCGGAGTATTCTGAACCACAACGGACCCGAAAGAACCTGTTAGACAGATAGGATTGAAGGATTAGATAAAGGGTCTGCGGTAAGGAGATTTTTAGTTTGTAAAGCAAACCTGGGTGCCATACCCGGTCAAAAGCCTGAGCTACGTCCAAGAAAGCACCCGTGCAGTAGTGTTTGCTTTCAAGTGCGGAGGATATATGGTCAACAACGCGAAGGCCTTGTTGAGCAGTGGAGTGTCTGAAGCGAAAGCCAAATTGATGGTTAGGAAGAAGGTTTTTGGATTCAACTATAGGCAAAAGGCGTTTGAGTAGGATTCTTTCAAAAACTTTTGAAAGGATTGGAAGTAGACTGATTGGGCGGTAAGATGAGGGATCATTTGGGGACTTTCCAGGTTTCTGAAAGAGGACGATGATGGAATATTTCCAGAGAAGTGGGTGGTTCTAAGGATACAATTAAATATATAGGTGAGGAAAATTATTGCTTTGGGTGGGAGTTGTCGAAGGATCTGAGCAGTGAGAAGATCGTATCCAGGAGATTTACGGAGTGGTAGGTTTTTTAAGTGGTATTGGACCTCGGAGGGATTGACTGCCTTTGGAGGAAGTGAAAGAGGAATCGGAGAAATAAGGAAATCTTCGACCTTCGTATCGTGGGATGGATTATGCTGGTTGGGATGAGGTGTGAAAGTATGTGAGAGGTGCTGTGCGAATGCTTCAGATCTCTCTCCATCTGACGCAGCCCAGGACCCATGACCCATCCTTGATTTCTTCATCCACCATGGAATAGGATCGATAAATTCGTCCACTACACGGCTCGATGACCTGTCGTCCGACCATAGCCCTCTACTCCTCACTCTTTCGTTACACCCCATCCCCAAACTACCTCCTCCCTCATTCATCAGAGGTCCAGTCGACTGGGACCACTTCCGTGAACTTCTAACTAATTCCATTGACCTCAAAGTTACCCTAAAAACACCTCATGATCTAGACCATGCCGTACATTCCCTTACTACCTTAATCCAACAATGTGCATGGAATGCTTCAAAGCCTCGACCTTCCCCGTATGCCCAGAACAAAACTTCTTTACCTCAAAACCTACTCGACCTTATCCACATCAAACGCCACTCCAAAGCCTTATGGCAAAGAACCCGACACCCTGCCGATCGCCGCTGTTACAATCAAAACTGTAAATTGTTAAAGCGAGAGTTGGCAACCTTCCGATCCCAAACATTTAATTCTTACCTATCCTCTTTATCCACTCAGGACAACTCTCTCTGGAGAGCTACCCAAAATATCCTAAAATACCATTATGTATCACATCCACTTCGTCGTGGCGATAATATTAAATAATCGTCATATCAGGATTTCGATAGGGATCTGCAGGCCAATAGGTAGGAGTCTGAGGAGGGAGAGGGGTGGAGTTTGTGGATAAGAGTGCAGATAACAAAGCTCGCCCTCGGGAGTTGGTGGTTCTAGAGCCCCACTGTTGGTGCTTTGCGTTGAAATCTCCACCCACAAGGTAGTGATGTCCAATTGAGTTAAGAAAGGAGGTAAATTGTGAGTTGGAAATAGACTTGTTAGGTGGACAATACGCTGCAGCTATGGTGAGGGGGAAGGAAAATGTGCGGATTGACACAGCTGTGGCTTGTAGGAAATCATGGGCAATCAATGGGACGATGTGGTGGGAAAGGGAATGGTGGATAAGATACACTAACATTGACTAAAAAGTAATTCATTCCTTCAATTTCAAACTGCCTGGTATGGTAAATATGATTGATAGGTTGACTTCCATAATGAGTTATTGTTTAACAATATATTTTTTTTTATCGCGGTTTAATACCATGATTAAGTCCAACAATTTATTTATTACTTACTATCTGTTATAATTATCAGCTAAGCACTAGTTATAGCAAGGTCAAGGAAACCCTTAAGGTTGCAAAGCATTTCACGCCTCTAATTATTCCTATCTAAGGCGTTAGGGACTCCTCGAATCGACCACGAAGTTTTGAAGCATATTTTTAGATTTCAATACCAGAAATTTGTTTTTTTTGTAGCTTTGTAACTGTTCGGTGATTTACAGATCCAGTTTATGTTCTACGCGAGGGACACGAAATATCACAAGGTGATTCCATTTGATCATCCGACGACGAGAAAAATTCTTCCAAAAGATATTTAAATATATTTAATTGGCGATTAAAAAATTAAATTAAATCTCTATATCTCATTGACTAATTTTTTAAAAATTAATGATTTCTACCCGTTCGATTTTTGTTTAGCCATGAGCTAACTAAAACGCTTTAACTGCGTTACAAGGCTTCTAAAATGATATCACTTCGAAAATTCTAGAACTTGGAACTGCACTTGCTGCACGTGATTGGATCACCTATTCATCCGTTTGCTTATTCTACTTCAAAGTCTTGGTTCTGTGAGTACTGTTAAAAGTACGGATTTCAGTACATTACTCATCGTGTATGCAAAATCTTATGCTTATCTATAATTATATTATATTTATTATAATTAACAGTATTAAATGCTTATTTCTGCTGCTCAGCAGTACATCAGGTAAGCAGTCGTGAGAAGACATCAGTCACAACATATTGCGGATATCGATAAGGAGAAATCATTAACGACCCATCAGGCACAAAGAGTCATTACAAACCTACTTCTGCTTGTAGCCCCTGAATATTAATGAATGCATCAAGAGTTTATCGTAATGAAGTGACTCTCAGTCTAATGATTATGTACTTAATAAATCACAAGTAGAGAGCATTTCACCTGAATATGGAAATAGGTACATTTTTGTTGCCTTCTTATATTACTTAGACAAAAACCGAACTTATCACATTGGCATGTTTTGATAATTATAATAGTTATTTTCTGGTGTTTTGATGGAAGTTGTTTTTGCTATAACAAGATGAATCGGAGACTGGGATACATCAAGAACAATGAAAGCGACTTGATGTGTTTTGCAATCCTGTACTAAATGTAAGGTACTGCATCCATTGGTCTGCCAAGGGAGCAGTTAGTAGCCTACCTAGCCAATTCCCTGAATCAGCTTGCTAGAATTGAACCGGTTGGGAGTTGCTAAGAGCCCCAAAACTTGCCCAGGAGAGCCCAAGGCGTCCAACTATCATATCTCAGAAAAAAAATGTTTGCGAAATAAAAACATGGGGATATATTTTTCGAGAGGAGCTCTATTAAGGAAGTAGTATTTCCATTATATCCTAATTTTCTATAGCTACTTCCTTCCTGTTGCCCGGGTTATATTCAACGAAAGATAAGATTTTATTAATTACAGTCTGTTTGATATCAATATGTAGCCGGCCAGATTTCCTGTTTACCTATTTCCTTATTAATATATTTCATTAATAATTTCGTGTCAGCGTGCCTCTGCCTTAGAAAGATCTTAATGACCTGATTACTAATATATACTTTCATATGGAAATGATGGATTTCATGATTTGCACGAAAGTTATACTTAATGCTATACATAAAAACAACGTTATAAAATGTTACAAATAAGTGTCAATTTCATTAAATTATGTGTATTTAAAAATTAAATTTATTTGATAGGTTATCTAATTAAAGGTCTTGAAGTCATGATTACTGATGTATTATGTGCTGTGGCTTTAGTGGGCTGTCATTACCAAAAGTCATTAAAGCTGCTAATCCAATCATTTTCGCAACCGTAACGCAACCATAAATTGTGTGATGCACTCGACTTGAGTTTTTAACTGAAAATAATCAAGAGTGATCTGCTACATATAACTTTTAAAGGCTTTATAACGTTAAAAATGAAAAATTATATTTTCATATTAATGGAAATTATCAGAACAAGAAAAGATCTCACGGTTATCAGTTGCACCCATAATGCAAATTTATACTGAAAAGGAGCATAACTCATAATGAAAACGGCACCAATTACAAGAGTTTTTCCGAGTAAGTACTGATAAACCTACATGATTTACCGTCCGCTAGTTAAATTCTGAACATGCTAGCATTCGCAGATATTATAAGCACATTATATACCACTGCTTAGGACTCATGAAATAATCTAACAGTAATATCTACATCTCCATCGCTACTTAATTTTCACTGTCACTTCATGTCCATGTTTCGTAATGTCAACCGTTAAAGGAGATAAAGCACATAGTGTGTATTGCTATTTTACCTTTCACTTGCAGCTTTCAAAGGGCAAAAAACCTCTAGAATATTAAATAATCACCAGTATTTCTGTAAATGTGAGTGCCATACTTGCTATAGCCTTCAGCCCGGTTATATTTTGTCAGCTCCCACCTTATCAGTTGAACGGGTCATTTCGCTGATATGTTAGTTCATCGGTCAGTACCGATAAGTACATGTACTTACAAAACAATGTAACTAGCTTTTCACCCGCGGCTTTGGCCTTGTGGAAATCTTAACGCAGTAACAATATTTGCATTGCGCCTATCATTAAGTTTAAGTTCACTAACCAACCCCTAAAAGAGCTATGAGTGACGAAATAGCTTACACGGTACTTCTGCATACGGAAAAGTCATCAAACTTATAAAGCAGTTCGGCATTTTCCTGAGTATGTACACTTCCCCTACACATTGTGGCCGAGAAAGTCTTACTGGAAATTGCCACCTTTTAGAGTAAAAGGGGTAACCATCCTTGAGATAAAAACTATTTCATCATTTCCTTTTCCTCATGATTTAGTCGCATCAATTAATCAATTCAAGCTACAGGTCAAAGTTCTAAAGTTAAATAATTGATTATCCCGCTTTAAGTATGATTGATTTGTTGCATAAATGAGCTTATAACATAAATCATACTCACCAGCCAGAACTCCTTAGCCTTTGAGAATTATAATTAGATGTTTAATGCTCTCAGATATAAAGATATCAATAATTTGTTGGTAGACAAACCATTTCATCCATCCATAAGAGAGGTATTCGCGAAGATTTTAAGGTATATGACTGTTGGAAAATGCTAATTTACAAAATAGTTGGTTTAGGAAATTAAAACAACTATTGAGAAATAGGTTAAAAGTAATGTTAAGGAATAATAAAGAGGTTAATTATGAATTAGAATTGTATTAAAACATAAACATAAATATTAAAAATTGATATAAATCACAAATAAAATTTTATAGCATCCGCTTTATACATCAATATATCATTATCAATATATATATTCTTTACGATCTATATTACATTCAACGAGATGTTCAGTATGTTTATATTAAATTTTCTTATAGCAGTAATAACTAACATGGGTTTAAAGAGCATTTCAAAACTTCTTAAATTTAACTCAACAAAAATCACGTCAAAACCTATTTTACATTGGCTTTCTAATTTGACTGATTTAATAGCCATTGGCAGTTGGACTGGCACAGATTAAACAGTTTAGTAGTTCCAAGGACTTCTTATCTATTCAATTAAGAGCATGCTTTCAGATTAGAGAATGAGGAAGTTAAGCCAAGCACGCGAGAAAACATTTTGCTGAAGTAATGAGCACTTACTCGCAGATAGTAGTGCTGGTATTCTCAATGAGCTAATTACAGTTTTACGATGAATGGTAGGCTCTCAGCATATACTTAATACGATGAAAATCAGAATTTGCCTTAGGAGTCCATAACGGTTTTTGCCGAGTACATTTTTATATACCACAGTTTATAGCATCCATAATAGCAGCTTAATAAAGTATTCATATTTTAGGGATGATATCAAGGAAATTTAGTATTCTATTCATCTATTGAGGAATGACGATAATCATCTTAACCAGAAGTATATTCCAGAAACTTGTTTAAATTATTATAACAAGAAATATGACACGGTACAAGATACGATGGGTATGCGCGGAATATGTATTAATTTGTTTATCATATTGGTTGTTATGGAGTTGTGTGACAAACTGTGGGGTCATAAGAGGATAAATGTTAATTTACACTGCATTTGTGCATTGTGATTAAATTGTGAACTATCTGGTCCCTTGGTGTGGAGGTTTTATAAGGATCATGAGCTTAGCGCCATGAGGGTATTTAGGATCTTAAGGAGGGTAGTAACTTAGAGATATTTCCAGGACTCACTCCAGACGGATCAACTAAATCGCACAGCAAATACACATCAAACCTATTTTCTCTACAGGTGTAACATTTAGATTGAAAACTAACAATAACAGATTGAATAATGAATAAATGAGCAAAAGAAAAACTTCATAAGGCTCTATGATAAAAAGAAGAAACTAAAAAATACAGCTTCGGCACTTGAGAAAACGAGTGCGAATTCCATTAACAGTAAGCAACTAAGACTTTGGAAGTGAAATGGGATAAGTCATTATTCCACGTATGGAATATCCTGAATTGTCATGAGCCAAACGAATAATGCTGAGGATTCGTGAGTGTGTCCACTTAACAACGTTGGAATCTGAAGTGAACCCCTAATGATTTCCACCGTAGGTAATGCAGAGATTCATTAGATGTCTTATCAAGATGTACCAATTCTCCGTGAGGACCTTCCGCAAGATCGCCTTTCATGAAAAAATAAAAGCATAAAGATATGCTTATCTAAAATTAATTAGCAAACTATATTACATTATCACCCTACGATTTATCATCTGCTTTTTTCAGGTGGTAATCCAACTCACACACACTCCTTTCAACGTTACATCAAAGATGTTTCTTCAGAGTAAAATGAATATAACATTATTTCCCTTACACTCTTTTTTTTATTTTTTCCTATAGCCCCCAGGACGAAATAATAATTTAGATTTAAAGTTATACATCTGGATGTACGGATAGCTTTATCAATATGAATTATTTAGTTAAATTTCGAAATTGAAAATATTTAATCAATCAAAGAAAATTAAAATTAATATCAAGTTCAAGATTTTTTAATTAGGCGTTTTAAGTATGGTGTTGGCAAAGCAGTAAAATAATGCGAAGAGTTTAAGCATATCATAAAAAATAACCTTGAAATCAAGCCGTTTAAAACACTAAAAAACTTTGATGCCTTAAGTGGTAGAGAATAAGTGTGTCTAATAAGCGAACTGAATCAACAGTTTAAAGACCATGAAAACTGCGGGACCTTTGACACTGGAAAAGAAATAGAATTAAGATTCGCCGAAGTAAACAGAGCGGGAAACGAGATAAAATAAAAGCATGGAATCGAATAATTTTTTGAATGGTTAGGTTGGTAGGATAAAGAACATCACAGAAGTATAAAGTGACTGTCAATATAGATCCTTAATAAAAATTTATACACAAATAAAAAATCCTGACAGCGCCTAATTGTTAATATTCACATATTTTTCACGTTTATTATATAAAATATTCATTGTTCTTACAGCCAGTTACCGCAGTAGTTACAGACATCAACAAGAATACATAGAACAAATATATTAGGTTCATTCCGAAGAATTCACTAAAAATTTTCATTTTCTATCCACTATATAAGGTCAAAAGTAAATCTTTTATCACAAAATATTAGCATAAATCTACTAAATATTTGTTTAACTCGTATTGAAACTTGACGTCTAAAAATAAAATTTGAAAATCAGTGATAAATCCCTCGACAGAAGATTTCGCTTCTGAGGTGATCTGTTCCTTGTACGCCCTCTATGAGGCAATAGGGCATCCTCATAGAGCAGTTGACGCCTTCAACTACCGTTTTCGTCCTACGCCTACGACATATTAAGTAATAATAAATAAATACACTAGATGAGTTCATTCCCGGACAAGAGGTCTCATCAGGATATGTGAATGTGCCTCTCTGCGTGGTCTACGTCAGCCTGAGAGCTGACTTGAACAGTCTGAGGCAGATAGGAGTCGGACGGCACAGGGACTGCCCGGCCTCTGATGGGGTAGACATAGCTCACACCGCCGCCTCCAGTCCCTAATTATCACACAGAAATTAGCATGTGCCTTTCTTCAACGACTGTTGACAAGAAAACAACCTCAACCCAACAAATGATCTATCCACATACCTGGAGCTTCGTAGACCTCTTCAGCGCTGTGGATGTGCTGCACCTGCACGTGTGGCTTCCTCACTACGTCGTAAATTGGCGGCGAGTTGTTGGGATTATTCGCCGCGCCGAAAGCCAGCCCCCTCACAGCTGCTATCGCAGTGATCCCCAGCGCAAGGATAGACATCGTCATTGCCTTACCGACTAGCCCGGAGAGTAGGGCGAAACCCACTGCGAACACCGCGTACACCGAGATAAATTTGAACCTTGAGGAGGTTTTTGGCCGCTTGGCTCGTCCTGTATTGTCTGAAACAAAAAATTATATATTATAGAGGAGGCTCAAAAATATAAATAGTTTGTTGTACTGGTTAAGGAATTATGTACACTTATGCAATTCAGAAGAATATATCTTCGAAAAGACTGCAGTCCCGATTTAGATAGACAGAAACATTTTATTCGACGTTAAGATAAATGACTAATTTTTTGTAGTTTTATTGAATAATTGTGCGTTTTTAGGTAATTTAGAAGCTTGGGGAATATTGATATTGGAAAAACTTAAATAAAAAGTGTATTTAAAAAAAATTAGTATTGTTATCACAAGAAAATTATGTACACAATTTCACACAGCATAAATTACAAAATAAAATTTATTCGTACTGCTTATAATTTAGATTATAGAAATAAATAACATAAAATTTAATTAGCTAATAATAATCATGAGATGGCCTATCATCAATGTCACAAGCAGACGAATCAGGTATGTAGTACCTTGTGTAGCAAGTAATCTTCATCTTCACTTGAATAAACAACCTGATGTGTTGGTATTGAAGACGGGACAAGTAAATTTATAACTTTCACTGGTTTCTCATTATTTCTTGGTTCGCATTATAGCCACTTCTCTGAGTGATTTGATAACAGGATCGGGCGTTATCAAAAGCATATTCAGTAAATCTATATTAGTGGAAGTTTCATTTTTGATAGAGACTACACACGATTTAAAACAAATAAATTAAAAAAGATTGGTGATCGAAGTGGTATTCAATTATATATCATTGTACAGCTCAGGATTGTTGCTTTAGTATATTAAAAAAAATTGGCCTGGATACATCTGGATAAAAAAAAAACTGTATTCGTTGAAAAAAAAAAATTACAATTTTTACGCAGTTTTTTCAAAATCTGTTATAAGACACTTTGTCTCACTTTTGCATCAAATTTCAAATGAAATAAAAAAAATACTAACCCTGTAAAGTAAAATCCATCACAGCAAAATTAATATTCTTCACTTCAACAGCTTATGACTCGGATGTGACGTAATTATTACCTCAAATAACCAATGGTTTTTTTTTTTGTTGTCATGGGATCAATTCTTTGAATTTACTTTTGTCTGCCTAGCTTCTACTTGGCGATTCACTGTGCGGTGGTCTCCACAAATGTGAAATCGCGCTGTTCAATGCCAAAAAAATCTTTTTATCTGCCTTGTTGGGGGGGCTCAATGCAATGATCACTGTCCACGTACGGAAGTTGACTGGACAGGTAAAAATATGGCGAAATCTAATATATTTATAAATATAATATGGTGAAGGTATGTCTGATAATGGTGAGAAATATTTCAGGCATAACCTTCTTCTTCTCCGTCAATATAATTGTGATTACTCGAATATATTCTGTGTTACATGGTTTTGACGCCACGCATATTTTGACAACCATTTCGTTGGTAAGAAGAAAAAAAATTCACAAGCAACATATTCATTGCGTGCAAAAACCGTACGGCCGATAGTAAGTCACAGAAATAATTGTGTAATCAAAAAAAAAATCTTGTTGCTGCATATATCATACCCCTTTTGTCATAAATTTAATGCATTATAGTAAATGTTGACAATTTCCATTCATCCGGAAATTATTTAATCATTTTTTTTGAATTGCAGACAGTATTTTTAACTCGTTCAATGCTGCGGTGCCACAAATCTAGACTAGAAAGCAACAACATAAAATCTCTAGATAGTAAAATAATGAGCGATTTGATGAAATTTGTAAAGTTTTATACAAAACAAACAAAAAAAATTTATTATTTTGAAATATGAACTAGTAGCTTATAGTGATAGCCCCGGCAAATGTTGACATACATTATTATGATATAAATATGAAATGTGTTAAAAATTGAATGCTAGAACAGGATGTTGAACAAATTTTAACATTCATAGCTTAAGACACGACAATTCTTTATTTATGGCCATCATTATTTACGATTTATTCCTGAGCGTCCAAGCTTTGTTATCCAGATACTCAGGCGATATCGATTCGGCCAGTGTATAGAGCTATTTCTGAAAGGCGGTTTAATTCTTAATCAAAGCTGACCGTCACGAAAGTTCTTTGAATATTTTTTCTACAATAACTCTCCATTCACCCTGATATTGGGAGTAATAAACAGTTTGTTTGGATTAATTCAGTCAATAACAGGTTAAGTGCTAGCAAGTTAATAATCAGCATGATACTGGGCGGTGTAGAATTAGTTATTATTAGATTCGTTATTTTCCTGTTTCCTTTATAGAAAAAAACAACATAAATACGTAGTTTTACTGTGGGTACATCCGCTTTGTAGGATATTGGGTACAACTCTTTGCAATATGTTTACTTACTGAACAGTATAATTTTATCATGTTTTTGTTGTAAGTTTACAGTGTATAGTTACGCTGTATTGCAGGAATTTATATATAGGAATCTATATATTCCAAGCAATAATCGTACTATATTTACCAGTTAATACATACCCCGCAAGAAACGACTTCGTACAAATGTCAGATAATGCGTCAATGCCAAACGAAATTTCCCATAGTAGGAAAAACAATGAAAAGTTTGGACTCAACTCTTATTTGTACATCTTACAGTGATAGGTAATATTTAAGGCTGTAATAATTTAAGGCCAAGTTAGTGCCGATAATGTTATAGTTGGTACTTAACAGTGTTTGTGGTCACACCTGTTACTAGTTTGGTTAATACTTCAAAAGATGACTATCCAGCTGAATTAATTTACGAAACAATAAGCCAAATGTAATGAATCGCACAAATAAGGGTCTCCTTACTGTATCGTAAACGATTTCAATGGCATTTTTTACGGTTTTTTGAAATTTTAATACACCAAAACATCAAAAATTTCCAGAATAAACCATCATTAATAAATAAGAGGCCGTGATCTTTATTTTGATACCTTACTTATGGGATAGAAAAATACTTACTTTTTAATAACGAAGTAATTTATTAGTGGCATTCATTTTCATGGAGCTCATTTTTTTCATTTTAGTATCATCGAGACATCGATCAAACCAAGCAAACAAAATATCATGCCTCTAAATGTAAAGTAGAACCGTTACTAAACGATTACTCAGAGTAATCAAACACAACACGTATAAGCATTATTCGAAACACTTCGTAATGGAAGTGTGAGCAGCCGAAAGCTCTCATGTGTTAACAAATATAAGGAATTCGTTTGTGGGAAGACAAACTTCATTTATTCAGTTTGTTTGGGGTCACTTTACCCCCCCCCCCCGTTCCCTAAATAGCTTTGTGTATGTAAAGCATATAAGCTTTATATATACCCTATATATGGCCTCTCAGCCCAAGTAAGTGTTTGAGGTCCAAATCTGTAAGTCTTGATGTTATCATATCCTTCTTATACCATAATATCCTAAATTTCCAATCGGACTACATCCCACATATGGCGAGTGTTCTTGAAAGAAAGCGACAGGAAAACCTAGTATTGACTAAGGTAGAGTGTTCATACACGTATAGTACCGATGTTTTTGAGTGGATATTGAGGAGCCCCTGCCCTGTCAAAATATTTTGTCTAAAGCTAACAATTATATGTCTACACGATTTCTATCTTATTGGTCCTCGATCACTTCAGCAGTGTCAGTCAAATTTTATGCAGCTGAGCCAAGACCAAAATTTCTTTGATATCACAAAAGAAAACTGTTCAGACTTGAATACGTTGTTTATGTACATATCTACATATTGAAACTACATGCAAAAAACAAATAACATATTACATTATTTGCAACTTACCCTTCTCGGCAGCACCCATGAGGGTGATGATAGGCTCGTTGTAGAGTGCCACGTGGAGCGTCAACGACTTGAGGAAGGTCGCTAAAGCATCGGTGGGACTGGCCGAACGGGCTGCCACGGTAGTCGCAGATATGTTGACCCCAGGCATGAGCTGGTAGCTGCCTCCCAGTACGTCCAGGATATCCGACATGCACTTCCCACTCGCACAGATGTCCTGCAGGCCAAGGCATTACAGCACACTATTACTCCACTCTTGTTAAGTGTCTAATAACTTACAAGGGATCTATAATTTAATAAAATCAAAACTCAAACAATGGCGAAAAAACACTCTAGTGAGGGACTCTAAATAATTGTTTGAATAATGGTATAAGTACCTCATAGAAAATTAAATCCTTCCAATTATTTGAACATGTTGATAAATATGTGTGAGCTTAGATTTTAACGAGGAAAATAGCAGTATACGATTTATTGATGAAGTCGGTCCACGATTAGGATGAAGTAGAGCAAGAGGCCTAAAAGAACAGGAGACCTAAAATGTGCTGGCTTAACGATGTAGGACAACCCCTGCAGCGGATGGGAGTCAGGAAACGAAAAATCGTAGCAGCTACCAAAGATGGCCTGAGAGACACTTGTATTTTAAGCAGGACTAATAATTTCTGTGTACCGTCTTCTTACCCTTTTTTCAGATTAAAAAAATATAGATTTATTTATTTTAGGACCCAAAAAGAAAGACTTTACTTTGAAACATGTACGGTTTCATTCGTTCCTGTTTGCCTCGAAGACGTACAATAGCACGGATGATAAAATCGATCTGAAATTTTAAACGCATATTGTTATATTGTTTTTTTTTCTTCATATCCCTTTGTTATTAAAAATTATGGAATTGAATATAGATTCTATATAAATGAATCTATTTACAATGGGACAATATTATATGTTCTGTAGCTTGCCTACATTTTATACAATTTTACACTGTGGTTCGCGATTATTACAAAGGTATAATGTACATTGTACATTCATTGTCTATACATGTTAAGAAAGTGATGGGGCCTGTTATATTGATGAAACAAATAAGAAGCGTATTAATACTTGGTCAAAGTAAAGAATCACGTTAAGAAGAAAATTAAAAGTGAAAAAAGTAGAGCACTATCATCTGGTAAGAGCTCTCACAAGTTTGTTGTTTGACCAAAACCTATTTACAATTTGAAAAAAAATGGTTCAGGTGTTGTAGTAACTTGTTATTATTGTTAATTATTCCAGAGATCATGATTTTTTTTTCGTGAATTAATATTTTATATAATATTTGAAAATATTATGAGCCTATTGGCCTTAGGCTCTAGTCCATTTACTTAATTTCTTTACAGCATTCGCTAATATAAGCAAGACCCTTAACAGAATAAATGATTAATTTAACCAAGTGTTTATATTAAGCTGTAGTTACCCACCCTCTATTTTCTGACCGTTACATAATATTGTACCATTAAGTAAATACTACATTAGTTTCTAGTTACTGTATTAACAAGTAACTATAATCAATCTCCCGCCTGTTAAGTATGAAAAAAATGTTGGTCGATTGTATCCATTACTCCCCCAGTGAAATACCCCAGTGCTTCTTCGACGTACAAGACCCCACCCAGTATGTACTCCCAGAGGCTGAAGATGATGTATGTTGGAAGGTAAAAGAGTCGCTTTACCTGGTGTATTTTTGTGGAGTTCCCACCTCCCCTCACCACTCCCAGAACGGCGGAAAACAGCAAAAACTGGAGTGGACCCTTGACGGACATCTCTGGAGAACTAGAGTCAGTCTGCCTCCGGGGGCGGTATATAAGATGATGGTGGCCTACTTGGGGGGTGGCTGGGGAGGGGTTGGCAGCCGATGGACCGCATCGATGAGAGCTGTCTCAGGTCGAATATTTAGATCGGTCCCCGGACGAGTGGAGACATCTAAATGGATAAATGAACGGCTATAGGGGTAACCTTCAGGGAAATATTTTGAAGGGAGAGTCTTCACTTTCAAACAGATACGTAACAATATCCTTCCTATGTGTATGTCAGTTTTAATCAAATAAAAATTTTTATAGGCAATCCTATAATATAATAGTAGCATATATTCAAAGAAAAAAAAAATATTAAAAGTCAAAAGAATTTCTCGAGTATCGTCAGCTTAATTATAACATAATTATTTATATATATATATATATAAATTTATTCTTTAATCATTTTTTTTGTACAGTATTACTATTAATTTATTTAATATTTTGTGTTTTATTATTTATATTAATAGATTTATATTAGTGCAAATTACAGAATCTTCGTATATGGAGAATATGTTAACACTAAATTAAAAATTGCTCTTCATATCCCATTATTCTAAGATGATACATCAATCCATTGTAATTATATTCAGTGATTATTATTTTATTTTATTTTATTTTATACAGCTCGGATGTGAATCAATGAATCAAGACAGTATGAAGTATATATGATTTTTAATATAAATGATGTTAAGAAATCTCAGCAGTCGGCATTACATCCACCAACTCTGCCGCCATAGTAAGCTTGATGATTAGAGGATGAACTGGGGAATAACTAGCCAATACGAAGTTTTATTGTTAAGCAAACAGTCATAGTACGTCTTCCCAGAAATATTATATTTTATACCACATATAGTGTTGAAATATGTGTGGGAATGTCCAGACATTTAGTTGAATGATCATTTATCCAAAATGAAATTTGACGTTAGTTCAAAAAATAAACAAAAACACCTTCTTTTCAACAAATTAATTGTTAATAATACGGGAACTCGAAAGATAAGTTTAAAAGCAACAGTGTCGGCTTATATTATCGCTAGCCAAGCGTAAAGAATTGTATTTATTACCAGTTAGTTGAGCAGATTAAAATTAATTGAAATTATCTGACTGCTGCAAGATTGAATAGAAAGTCCAAAACTGATGAACGGTCACTCTTTGGTTACTGATTGATCACTTATGGCTATTAATTATTTTTTATGATTAATATTGTAGAATGAGTGTTGTGATGTGTTAAATTTGACCTTGGATTATTGAATTTTTGAATCCTCAGAATTAATTCAGGGCTACACTTGCTAGGAGCGGTCACAATAACATGAAGTTACCAAAACTAAAAAAAAATATTATTGAGTGGCTTGGGAAGAAAGTGTTAGTTCCCAATGAAGATGTTAACAGCGAAAATTTCAATAGAAATCATATCTATTTTCTCTGCAGTAATATTTATCATTAGTACTTGATATATTCCTAAAGAAAATAAATATAAAAACTTATTCACTGACTATCAACTTTTAAAAATCCATTTTATCCAATTAACTCTACTCTAATTTCAAACTGATTCTTGCTGATGGCTAAACAATTTCCGAAGAAGTAGGTTACTCATTTGCCCTACCAGTTAGAATCATTTGTTTCTCACTTCCTACCCTATTATCATCCTTCTTAAAACAGCTAAACGTTGAAAAAAAATCCCTTACAACGTTCAAGCATGACAGCTATAATAGCTTTGTTGTTTGCTCGCAATCATTTAGTGCCCTAAACAGATTGATTAAAAAAAAAAACATAACAATCTCAACCCAATGATGTCATCAGAATCTTAATTGGAACCTAGATATATAAATCAATTATTCTTTGTTGGGTCCT
The DNA here is from genome assembly GCA_930367205.1 of Acanthosoma haemorrhoidale. Taxonomy (NCBI): domain Eukaryota; kingdom Metazoa; phylum Arthropoda; class Insecta; order Hemiptera; family Acanthosomatidae; genus Acanthosoma; species Acanthosoma haemorrhoidale. Next base: position 125,741,558 of record OV884011.1, on the reverse strand, counting down.
TTAGCACGTTTGGGTCAATGGTAATACGATAGCCGATATGGCAGGATTAAAAAGCTTGCACCTAATCATCCTCTCTCATTTTTATATCCTTACAGAGCCGCATAAGTTCAGAGTGGTGGATAGCATGACAGGACCGGTGGATTCGTATTCATGAGGCTTGCTAAGTTGGGATCCTTACAAGAGACCCCTAGCTCAGCACTTCCCATGACTCCGCTTTCTCTTCGCGGTGGATTTGGGGGGTCTCTGGGCTGTCTGTAAATATTGTATGAATGAGCGAGTGAATGATGAACTGTAAATATGGTATGAATGAGAGCATTTATCTTAATTACTTATTGCCTTATAAAAGGCAGATTGTAATTTTAGCACAATAAAGGAATTTAACTAACTAAATTATCAATTACCCTAAGTTCCAACTCGCCATTGTCTATCGACTTCAAGAACGCATGTAAGGCATTGGAAGCAATCACCAAATGTCCCTAATTGGCTTTTTTTTGTGAAATACGGTGGTCCGTTTTTTTTTGTTTGTTTTTTAGCAGACGGTAATATTTTTACTCGTTTTTGAAAAGGGGGACGTTTCCGATTTTGGTTCAAGTGGTTATTATGATTTAATGCACCTATTTCCTAGTCCAATGAAATTAATGCTTATAATGGCACAATCTCTATCTATGATTTAGTCTTAGTAACTTGCTTCTCATGTACAAAATCTACTTCAGCTTGTGTTGTCTGTCCATCTCACCACGTGGTTGCATAGGGCAATTGTATAGAATTATACAAGTATTTAACCAATGGTTTCCTTACAAGATAATATTTCATATTTCAATTATTTATTTCTGTCAAAGATTTCTTTTAAAAGATATAATTTTCTGGTGCTTCTTTGCTGGACTAAATAGTACATTCTGCTTTGATGTGCGGACATCTTAGACATTTTGTCCTATTTATGGATTGGGGGAAATAGGGCTTCCACGCGATTTATTACTTATTAAATAGTTGTAAAAAAAAACCTTATGGAATCATTTTTTATCGACATACTTAATTTATCTGTAAGTATAGTTTAGATAACTGCCTCCACTGGCTTGTATCCGGTTACGCAGAGGAGCGTGGGGGACTTCCCAAGACTCCGCTTCTTCTTTCGTAGGTGGGGGGGGGGGGGTGACAACCACATGGATTTCGGAGGTCTATGGGCTGTTTGTAAATACTGTATGAATGAGCTAAAGAATGAATAATCGTAATATGAATGAGATGAATGGTTTTTATGAATGAGAACATTGAACACAATTACTTTTTGCCCAATAAGGCATATTGTAATTTTATCACAATAAAGATTTCATTAATACTATCATCTATCATTGAAGTAATTGTTGGCTTCCAAAAACTTAAATATTTCGAATATCTTTGAAATTTGTTTTCACACTGTCGTCTCTATTATGTCTATGACTGTGGAGAAAGCTCAGAATTTTGAATCTAAAATCGCTTTTTAGTTTTGAACAAGGAAACCTTAAAAATCGGAGATAAGTGGTTGTTGAATAGATACGGAACTAACTTATTCCGAGTCTCATTTCGTTTATGGGAACAGTTTATGGACTGCTAAACGAACAGACTAACTTCACCACTCAAAAGATCACAAAATGGTCGTGGACCAAATCCAGCTAAGAGAAGTTGTAAAGTTTTTATGAGCACTGGGGTAGGTTCAAGTACGCGGGGACATTAGTAGTGACCAGAATGCTGCCCACATACGCACTTTCTTGTCTTCAACACTACTACTGCATCACTGCTCCCAAAGCGTTCTCTCCAAACAGAGGAAAGAAATTGAAAGAGGCTGAACACAAAAGAGGCTCTAAGACATTACAGCTGAAATTCTTAGGCAGTTATCAATGAACGGACTAACAAACATGACAAAACATTTATACAGGACGCTACCGGGTGGAGACCAATCAGTTTATGACAGAAACTTACGAAACCGTTTGAACTATCTGCATTGTTGGCATACTCCTAGTCATAATATTGGAACCAGCAGATAGATATATGGTGAAAAAAGTGGTGTTGATGAATACTTTTAGATATTTTTTTTATATAATTTTTTTAAGATCAATCAATCTGATCATTTTCGCTGGCTTAGAATACACACACACCCGTACTTATTTGAAAAAATATCCTCCCCCTTTTGGCTCGGAGATTTTATTTTTTAAATACAGAAAACAACTAGAAAGCAATCAGATTACCTGTAAGGAAAGCCAGAAGATGAGATGATGGATATCTGACTAGTAATCTTTTCCCTGAGGTGATGACGGGAAAATGGTACTCATAGATGTTGGGCAGCACTCAAACGATGGTGTGGCGTCATCATGACCAAACTTGGGCTACATGCTGGATCCATAGATTACCGAAAGTGATTCACTAATACCTGACCTTTAGTGGGTACAATACTATCTGGTAATTTCGTTTTTTTTTCAAATTCACGCCTCCTTTATTTGGACGCATGTCTTTATGTTTCCACCATTTTCTATGAAACTTACTATAGACGTAGAATCATGAAATTTAACATAGAGGATTCACTTGGCTCGAAGACAGAAAAATCACCTGAAAGACCTCTGAACGTTAGTTATATTAGGGTCGTGTTTATCCTAAAAATAGAATGAGAAGACTATCGATAGATTTTGTTATTGAGAAATACATGATACTTATTAATACTATAAATAAGAAACTTCATGTTTAGCCATCCAAGAGTGGACCCCCAAATCGTCAGGAGTATCCAATACAAACACAGTACTGTTTCTTTTTTCTCTACAACGTAGATTAGAAATAGCTGAATGTTCTGCACATCGGATGAGAAATTTTGAGAAAGCAGGTTTGTGTCAACTATAGAAGGAATCGCTTGTTAGTTCGATAAATGGAGCGGGAGTCTTCCTCCAGTCAAATGACACTTCGCTCAGTGTTTGCCTTTCTGCCGATTTGCCGAATCCTTCAAAATTCTTTAAATGAGAGTTGAATTGGTGAACATGAAAGAGTTCAAGACTAAATTTTGAAAGAGAGAGAGAATCCCCAGCCCCCTGTTCAGTTATTTTTTTAAAGTTTTTATAGTAATGTGATATATTATCAAATTTTACCCATATCCTCCGATCAGTCCTCATAACCTTAAATTGAGAATATAGAATAATACCTACAACCAAGATATGTGGGCATCAATGAATGAATGACCTTCTCCTATAAAATAAAATTCTACTGTCAATTCGATTTGCATATTTTATTTCTATGCCGTTTAAATGAAATCATTTGTCGTAAAATCTTTAAAGGTTATTACGCTCCTGTTGTATAGGTGTCTCAGTGACGTATGTACTGATTGATAGAGTCAGTACGTACATATTCACATTATATTTAGCAGTACATATTTACGATAATGTTTTCAATCTGTCATTTTCGAATATTGGTGTATTCATAATATAACAAACCTGAAATTCGTACACGTACATGTTTTTATTTTTGATGACATATTTAATAAAATAAACTGAAGTATAGAAAGTGATATTAATTTGATAGATGATAAAGAAACTTTTTAACTCTTGTCGGGTCGTCACGAGGGGGGTGCCTAGTTACCCAAGCCCTGGTGACGAAGTGAGGGTTGATTAGGCTACGACCTGAACAATCGTTTCATGACGGTCTTACAATCTGACTCCATATTTGATAGGCATGTGTCCCGACAATGGACTATGTTCAGGAGAAGAGGAATAGGGCAGTATGGGTAGTTTGTGTGGTCTTGGAATGACCACGAATTCACACTCGGTATCTGAGGGTAGGCGAAATCCATCCGGATCCCAAAGGCGAGTGTGAACCGGAGAGAGGCAGACTGGATTGCCGAGGGAGACGCTACTTGGTAAATTTTCAGGGCCACGACAACCGTTGTCCGCGAGGGAGAGGTCTCTCCCAAGGAGCTGCTAGTTTTAGCGAGGTGAAGGCAGATAATCCCACTATGTGGGGTCTGACAAGGCCGGACTAAAACGTGGCGAGTTTAGGAAGAGAGAGGTCCAGAGGGTTTCATAAATGAGAAGGCCAAGTTCTTGAACATCAGTGCAGCAGCAAGTCATCAGTTAGCTAGTCGTCGAGAGAATGATTTACAGCCAAATACCCTGGTCTATTTATAGTAGGCTTCCTTCATTAGTGCCCAATCATGGGGTTCGTTGTTGTGGCCAATGACAACCCAGTATGTGGCATATTGACAGGCCTGGCCTGAGTCACAGATACCTGACCCGAGTGAGGGTCTCCAGCCCTTAACTAATTGACTTGCAGCTATGACTTCTTTATTGCTTACAACATTTACAATGGCTTATTTATGTTATTTACATTTGTTTAAATTAATTTACAATATATATACAATAGAGTATATAGTGATTTATCTTATGTAGTTAGCGGTCGCTACAACTCTTTTTTACGGTTCAATTTTAATTAAATTATACATTTATATCTTTAAACAGGTAGAATTCAAATGTTCAAAACAAAAAATTGAGATTTATTATTATTTTTTTCATGCAATTAATTGCCACCAAATGTTTCACTGTAAATCTTCATTAGATATTTATTTCGTGGATGTGCTTCCGTTGCATTTTCGACCATATCATTTTCTTAGATTTATTTACCAGGATTATCGGCTCTAATTAAAACACGGCATGGACCAAATTTAACTTTCTGACGAACATAATCATGGTGCAGACTTAATATAACATTATTTCCGAGATTGAACTTGAAACCGTTCATATCACAACTGTGTCCAGTTTTTAAACATCAATTCACTTTCAAATGATTTGTTCAGAAACTCATTAGGTGCAAGTTCTTTTGTACTCAATTTAAGTTCACTATTATTAAAAATAATTGTTAGATGACAAAGTAAGGCAAAGGATTAAACTGGTGTAAGTAACTGTTACATACTACCACTTTGCATTGAAGGGCAGTTGTGCTTGATGGGTGCGAAAGGTTACTCTAGTGGTATACAGTTCAAGTTCTATATGGCTGGCATTATTTTATAATTATTGTTGAATAAATAAGGAGAATCAACAATGCAGATTTATTTGTTACTCCCACATGACTATAATAAATGGTATTAGAAAATTTGTCAAGCGAGCGACACGAGATTGGTGTTTTGTTATGGTTTATTGACATTTTTAATGCCTTTTTGTCCAACATTATGTATTATTACACATTTAACTAATCAGAACATCGAGATTTTAAAAATGATACCATATATTTAATAAGTTAGAAAAATATTTATTTTTAAATATGAAGCAATTTATTTGTAATTGAACCTTCATTACTATTCGTAAGATTGCATTTAGTTTCAACGTCCATGACTGGGGCACCAAATAATGCTTTCATGCAGGTTATCATAAATCTGTATAAAACTAGGGTTTTAATGACTAAAATATTATAGTCCACTTAACCTCCTCACATTATTCATATTATTAATCAGAAAGTGGTGTTCTTTGATTTTATACTCTACCCAATATGATACAAAAATATTTATTTGTTTAAAACTAGTTAATTAACTGACCCCATATTTATTATTATTTTCCATAAGGCTGGTTTTATTTTAGCACCATCTTGGCATCAAATGAAACTATTATGCCATGTTTTCTAAAAAATAACACTGGTTGACTTAAAACTACGAACACGACGGTAATGATGACTCGTGATTACTACTTTTGTGATTTCAGCTTGAAAAAACGTAAAACAGAAATTGCATATAGTCAATCAGGAAATAAACACGTTTAATTAAATAACCAACATAAAATTATAGACAAATATTTTTTAATACCATCTATAGTGACCGCTAACTATATGTGTAAATTACCCTACACTCTGGTTCATAATGTATTATAATAGAAAATGTAAATCTGTATAAACTTCTGGTAATAAATCAGAGAGAGGTCGGGAGTCGTAAACAAGTCACAGAGGATCGAGGGTGCGGCAATAAATCATGCTAGAAACAGCTTAGGAACCCTTTTGGGACCCATGGGATAATAGAACAAACCACCTATAGGCGGTCAATACCCAAGTGGGTAAGACCTTCAGCCCTGCTAGCAACCATAAAAAACACACTCTTGTACCCCAACGGTCAATAAACTAAAAGGAAGTGACTACCTGTGTATCGTAAAACTTACTCCGGGCAGACAAACTGGCCTTCCACGAGGGAGGGGGTTATCATATTTATATCAGTAAAATTTCACTCTTCAGCCCACTCTGTCTCTCAGTCTTCATAGCCGCCGACTTATCACTAACCCCAGGGCCACCTGGCCCTGGTGGGCTCACTCTGTTTTCCTAGTCTCCACATCCGATCACCTCGCGATATGCCAGGGCCTCGGGGCCCTGGGAGTAAGCCCCCCTCAGCCTTCCGCTAATCGACTCTTGCTATGCTACACCTATACGACGGCACTTTGCCTCACAGCCTATAGCAGACCCCTGACGACTTGTACTTATTACGCTGCCGATCTCTCCCGAACTCTGAAAACTGGTCTTATTCTTTATGAACCTCTGAACCTCATCCTGAACACAGTGTCTTGTCGGGACACATCCCTATCAATAAATGGAGTCAGATATTAACGCCTACATGGAACACAGTCCATGTTATTAACTACAGCTATCCGACAATTGTTGACCTCCGACAATTGTTCACCTTTTCCGACAATTGTTCACCTCCGACAATTGTTCAACCAATATCCCGACATCTGGTGACCTCGACGTGATCAAGAGGTTTTCCCGACATCTGGTGACCCACGACGTGCACAAGAAGCTTACCCGACATCTGGTAACCTTCGACGTGAATGAGAAGCTCAACATGATCAAGACACCGCGGTAATTGGCGAACTTGACGTGAACGAGAAATCCAACAACTGGTGAACCCGCCGCGAGAAACCGCCGTGTTCTCAGAAGAAACCTTTTCTTACGATGGCCAACTCATCAGCTCCGCCCGACGAAGCATGCTGTACAACCGTACACGCCAACTCTCGGACGTGCATACCACCAGAGTTCACGAAGAAGACCCCTTTCTAGCACACAGAACGAAATTAAAATCAACGCCACGGTTTCTTTTCCCCGTAAGTTACTGTTAAATTAAATAGCCGACCAGTATTTTCAAAAATCCAAGTAAACCTAATCGCTACCACTTCACGAAGCAAGACATCCGATGACTCCTCTACAACAATTCGCCAACGCAGGAAGACACAATACATCCACTTGGACTTCATTGGACCGTTGCCACCGCCTGCGAGGATGCGATAAAACTCACTAAGATCGACTGACTTTAGATGGCCAGAGCCGTCGAACCTCGGCGTCATAGAAGCTACACCGTAGCTGTCGCATTCTAAAAACTGGCTGGTTAACGACCGTAAAACCTTAAAACGACTATCATCTCTTCGAAGTGCCTCGAGTTCATCCACTAGCTCGAACCTGCCCGGACGCCTGCTAATCGACTTCGACAGGACACACGAAACCCCGGGGAACTACTCACTGCATAGAGACGACCCGCGACACCCGGGAGATGATACAACGACAAGACGCGGAAATCAACTCAAGACGAATCGACACCTGACCGAACAACCCTGCGAACGAGTTCATCCGGATGGGCGCTACAACTGGGGGAGCCGGAAACGCGCCTGCCGCAGCCACATCGCTACCCCGGGTCTACAAGCCATCACTATACATCTGAACGAGAAGTTGGAACGCGACGGTAAATATAAAGTATACTCACTGATCAAATATAAATTAATTTTTTTTCTCTGTTGTAGGTTGTTTCGAAAGATACGCCATAATAATTTTTATTAGGACCGAAAGTTCGCACTTGCGCATATGTTTTTTTGTTTTTCTCGTCGTAAATGTTAACAGCAATCAATAGACCACAACAATTGTAAAATAATGTCAGTCAAACGTGTACGTAAATATGTGTATCTTAATACTTTTAACTGTTTGTAATTGTTACACTGTAATGAGCTAACTTGGTACTTAATCAAGTAAAATATGAATTCTTTTATTGTCACCCATGTGAAAGATAATTGTTTTTTGTAGTATAACATATATTTAATTGTTTATTAGTAATAATTGTTCGACAAATAATTTCCAATATACACACAAGTGTAAGCATTTAAGAAAAATTGATAAAAATCTGTTTGTATCCTGTACGTATTATGCAATGTAAGTCAATGTAAAAAAAAACTGTCAATAATTACCGAGTGTAGGGCAATTTGGGGGAGCTCTATAGCGACCGCTAACTATATGTGTAAATTACCCTACACTCTGGTTCATAATTTATTATAATAGAAAATGTAAATCTGTATAAACTTCTGGTAATAAATCAGAGAGAGGTCGGGAGTCGTAAACAAGTCACAGAGGATCGAGGGTGCGGCAATAAATCATGCTAGAAACAGCTTAGGAACCCTTTTGGGACCCATGGGATAATAGAACAAACCACCTATAGGCGGTCAATAACCAAGTGGGTAAGACCTTCAGCCCTGCTAGCAACCATAAAAAACACGCTCTTGTACCCCAACGGTCAATAAACTAAAAGGAAGTGACTACCTGTGTATCGTAAAACTTACTCCGGGCAGACAAACTGGCCTTCCACGAGGGAGGGGGTTATCATATTTATATCAGTAAAATTTCACTCTTCAGCCCACTCTGTCTCTCAGTCTTCATAGCCGCCGACTTATCACTAACCCCAGGGCCACCTGGCCCTGGTGGGCTCACTCTGTTTTCCTAGTCTCCACATCCGATCACCTCGCGATATGCCAGGGCCTCGGGGCCCTGGGAGTAAGCCCCCCTCAGCCTTCCGCTAATCGACTCTTGCTATGCTACACCTATACGACGGCACTTTGCCTCACAGCCTATAGAAGACCCCTGACGACTTGTACTTATTACGCTGCCGATCTCTCCCGAACTCTGAAAACTGGTCTTATTCTTTATGAACCTCTGAACCTCATCCTGAACACAGTGTCTTGTCGGGACACATCCCTATCAATAAATGGAGTCAGATATTAACGCCTACATGGAACACAATCCATGTTATTAACTACAGCTATCCGACAATTGTTGACCTCCGACAATTGTTCACCTTTTCCGACAATTGTTCACCTCCGACAATTGTTCAACCAATATCCCGACACCATCTTATTATAATTCTGACTATCTGAAAAATTATTCTATTAAATCTCCTAGTAGTATTTTGGCTTTGCCATCTTTAATGGGTCCTTTTTTATTTTTTTTTAATCCTACCACGGGATCCTTGTCCCAGACTGAATTCCCACATGGGCCTCGTTCACTGTTTACGGGACCGTAGGGTATTTCGTTGCCGGTGGTACGCGTATTCCAGTGCTATTAGGTGTGGTGCACTGGTCAGCGCACCTTTTGTTCTTTTAATCCTCCACTCAGAACTTCATCTAGTTTCTGAGCTGAGGGCGGGCTCGAGAAGTTAAACCTCTAATTTTGTTTATAGTTCCGTTTAAACTAAAAACTAATGAGCACATTCCGGAGCGTTGCCGTTTTATACCTTATTAAATTTCAGGAAGACCGATTTTAATAACTTGCTACTTACTTATTATAAAAGTAATGAGAACGAATCTATTACTAATTTGTCAGAATATTATTTGTAAATGCACCGATAATCCTTAAGCCTAAGGACACTTCCCTATGATAATATTCAACAGAACAAATGCTGTTAAACAAAAGTATAATTATTTCCAATATTGGCAGTTGCTTCAGAACTACAATCGTTTTACCAAAAAAAAAAATTTAATTAGAGGAAATTTAAATTTATTTATTGTTTTTTTGTAGAAATTCATTTTTAACCAGCATCATGTGTGAGTTTAATTTAGCTATACAGTACTCTTTAATTGTGAGCATTTAACGCTTTACTATTAAGCTCCCTCAAACAGTCAATTGATTACTTTATTTTTGCATTACGAAAACGTTTTTTCAAAATCGATTTATCAGCTCACTATTGGGTTCCTGAACCGAAGTTCCCACAGGGTGACCATAGCGTCGAGTCATCAATACATCCACCTCGGGCTTAGACAAGCCATTGATTATAGCTCGTTTGTCCGCCACTCCGCCACGTCAGTACAGACGTATTCTATCTATTCCAAGACATCACCTTTCTAAAGACCCTTTAGTCCACAGTCTCTTTGGCCGGTTTCGCAAATGTGGCTTGACTTTTCCACTATTCAAGAGGAAAGAGTTATCAAGTACCTAACTTTCAGAAGCTACAAAGAAGAGTAAAATTCAGTATTTAACACTATACAAACAGAAAACCCACAGTGTTGTACATGATGAATCACAAGGTAGTGAAAATATTTTGAAGAGTGGTGGAAATAAGAGTCGGTGAACGGTGAATATATGAAATGGTGGAGAAATAGAGTTCCAAAGGTTTGCAGCACGAAGAAATTTATAGTAATTTTGAACGGAGTGGAATGAGAGGTTGAAGTTTAGGATATTCTAAATATATTCTAGAATTTTGATAAGAGATTGGTACTAGAAGTCCGTCAGGAAGTCTTTTGGAGAAATTAAATAGATAATGTAACTTGAATGAAAATGCGAGAAACGTGGATCTGTCGGGACCCCGAAGACAAATTCAAGGAGTAGTACATGATAAGTTTCTTCGAGAGCTCCATACAGACAACGCAGCATTTGAAACGAGGAGTGGGCAGATATGATGTGGAAGGGGTGGTGGAAGTGACTGTTTTAAGATAGAACTGGAATAAGAGTCGTAATAAGTTGATTACTGCTTCGATTAATAAATTTGTTGACTACTACTATAATTAGGTTATTTTGTTAAATTGTGCTTTTCTTGGAAGGAGGGAGTATCAAAACGTTTCTTAATAGCCCATTAAGTGATGCAATATTTTGAATGTATTTGATTGATCGATCAAAGACGATAGAATTCAACTGTAGAAATAGACAAAACCAAGTTTTTGATTACTGTTAACTGTTCAATCCAAATGATTTCAATCAATCTCATAAGAGTTTTCTTCTTCGTTCATTTAACTTCATCTGCAGCATGCAACCTCCCAAAACACCCCCCATTATAAAACACACAAAGAAATTTAATTATGATTCCCTTAAGAACTATGCTCTCCCTCTAAATCAATACCCTAAAGAGATGATGGGGCATACTTCCCAGAAAATAGTGACTAATGCTTCAGCCAAATCTTCCACGTGAAGGCTATTTTCCCCCCAACCAATCTCTTCTTCTCTCTCACTTTCTCTACTAGGAAGGAGCAGAGATTATGAGTGGTCAGTGAGGGCGAATTGTTCATTGCCTATTATTGGTTTCATCACTAATTGTCATTGCAACGTTCGTTCTCTTCAACAAGATAAATATTCATCTCGTTTGTCGTGGTAATATTAAAATGAATTTGTTGAAAATTGTGTGTTTTGTAACTAGTTCTTTATACTTATTCGCCAAATAAAATGAGTAGTGGCAGAACTCACACATATATGAGTCCCCTGGTTTTGTCAGTCCATGCGTTCTTCTTATTGAGCCACCCCTGTAAACCTTATCAATTTTCAATCTTTATTGGATTTCGAATAAACTCTGAAAAATCGGTTGAGCGACAATCTTGAAACGATACTACATTGAAGTATGTTTGAACTGTTTGCACGAAACGCGATTATATGTATGAACTTTTTAACATAGACTATAAATTCATATTAAGCTGTTGCGGTCTACAATCGCATTGTTCTATAGTTATTAGCTAATAACTAAAGTAAAATTACATTTATAGGGATCTGAACCCGGAAACTCGTGATCACTGCCAGGAGCTCTGCAAACTGAGACATTCATGTGCTCCGAGGCCTAGTCCATTTCTAACCTCTTTAGATGATCTGGTATGTCTCTGAAAAATCGAATTTCGGTGTAAACGTTTTTCAAATGGAATGGCAATGTAGTCCACAAAACAAATGCACCACAGTCTCCTGTGAATGACTTTCAATAACGTTTTCATTTGGGTCATAATGAGTGTTGTTTACGACATTTAAAAAGCCCCCGTTTGTCATAGAAAAGTCATTAATTGGTTGTTAACATTGTGAAAAACCAATCTTGAGACTTGAGAAAGATCAAAATTTTTAACAAATGTATAACTTTTGATCTTGTACCTACCATCGTATCTTCTGAATATGAGGCAACATCTATAAAATCTAGGAACACAGAACCTCACAACCCTTCGAATTGCTTCGACACAGTCATTAAATAACAAACGTACAATATATATAGACTTTTTAACTAGACAAGTAACTCAATCAATTATATTTCGCTACAATACTAACCCCATGAACTTACACGATGATTCACGACCTGAAAAACTACTCTGAATTCCCCAATAAAAATGCACTAACAGTTTAGTGACATACTGTTCACCAACCATAGCTCTGCTGAAGACGTTACTCCATTACAAATGTAGAAAGACGTTATGAACCCAAATCCAGAGGCGCGTTGATGAGAGCTACCAGGCGTTGCCATCGCTCATGCTAATGGGTGGATGTCTTCTAATGTGATTATAAAACGTCTTCTAATGTCTTATAACGTGTTAATAAAAAAAATCAAATACACATAAATATATAAACTAAACAACTGACACAAGCTATAAGAAGACAAAATATAGTGATGAGGGCACCCTTAGATATTTTCTACTAAAAATATTTAGTTTTAATTAATGCTAGAACCTAAGACTACTTACTTTAGAAACAGAATAATACTCCCCCTCCGGCCGTGATGAGTCCTATAATTCATTACTTTTTTTGTGCGCTGCTGTTTCTAATCAAGCTCTAATAGTAGGAAGACCTACCGGCTCGTAGCAGGCCACAAGAAAGTGAATGTCACGGAATGAAAAAAGCCAATCACTCATCCACCTCAACGAATCGAGGACAGTTCTGTTAAATAGTGGTTGAAAAGAATGCGATTATCGTAGTAATATATCAGGGAAAGTTTTTTAACAGCTATATGAGGATGGCTGTTGTAAGATAACATTCTCAACGGAAAAAAAAAAAGAAATAGGTTTTTGAAAACATTCTAGCTGATTTGACACGAAATGATATTTCTGTGTGTTGGGACTCATTCCTTAGCGTATGGGCCAGTTGTTTTCAATCCCTTATTTATATAGTAGACTCTATTTACACAGTACTAATTTATATTTTGAGGTCTATTCTCATAGATTTCATCCTTCAGTTAAAAGTTTACCTATACCGCTCAGGTCTTTCAATATCCATGAGATCTATAAATATATGTACGCGTAAAAATGATCTTGAATATATGCGGATCTGGCAGAAAAGACTCATTATTTTTCACGGTGATGTTTTTAGAGTAATCGGTGTATAAATGAAACCCCTACTAAAAATATTTAGTATACAGGTATAATTGGTTTGGCTTATAGTTTAAAACACTATTTAATGACAATTTTGATGGCTATTCAAGCCTGGCGATGTATAAATTAGACCTAGTCAAAATGTTTAATTTGATGCTTTACTCAGTGTGGAAGATATTCATTTTTTAATTAGTAAGTAATTTTACCGAATCATTAAATGAAATTACAATGCAAAATAACTTGCCTCTAAAAAAGCTTACATTGTTGATGGCAGCTTTAATGATTTTTTGTAATTGTCGTCTAAAAAAATACGAAACGAATTTCATATTACTAATCGGGACGTTGACATCTTAAATTTGAAGCCCTTACTGAGAGAGAGGTTATTATTCACGAAGCTGAATACATTTTTCATGACTTTCATAAATACAATGGGACTCCCGAGTGTGATTTCACGACTATAACTTGAACAGGGGATTCAGAAACAATATCAGGAGCATGCAGACAGACTCATGAGTAAAACTAAGGGTTTCTGATTTCAGATAAAAACCGAAACACAGAAAGCGGTGGGTATCAGGTCGTTGAGTAAAAATGTACAGACCATCTGTATCATGCAACAATTTGCAAATGTACGACTAGCTGACTTGTGATTGGGAGCCCAATTATTGACGATCCTGATATCAGTAACAGTAAAACTAAACACAACTAAACAACCAATAAGAAATCTTCTGCAATGAATTCAACAATTTTATCTAACTTCATTCTGCCTATTACTATAAACATTTTATGGCTTTTTTATTTAATAGAAAATAAAAAGTATTTTCCTATTACTAATAGTATATTGAGAAGAAGATGCAATTAAAAAAGATGATAGCGGAAGGTATTAATACAAAACAACTTAAAAAAATTAATTAATCAATACAAATAAATACAGCATTTGGTGTAAATTTCTGAATCAAGAAAAGAAAATTTTGTTAAGATATTAAGGAAATAATTGGTGCAGATTGTCATTGTGACGTTAATTTTGCTCTGGCATGAGAATCCTTGAGAGCCTCAGGTTATTGTTCTCTATTATTGTTGCTCAATTGCTGATATTTTGTACCAGAAAGAGAAAGGACCAATAATAGTAACAAATCACATTCGCAATTTCAAGGTAACAACAATAGATCACATTTTGCTTATCTGATGGTAGATGGATAAACAGACCTTTCACCTTCCCATCATTGCTACTGGTCAACACTTTTACTCTATCGGAACATTCGACTGAATATCTGTAGCCATTTGTGTGATTCTTACAAATACTGGAAATTTTGAGGAGTATAGTGGCTTTTAGTCATTATATAACTCTCCTTAAAATAACTCCTAATCTATTTAATTTATTAACCAACGAGCTTTTTCCAATAACCTATCAAATAGTTGAAGATTTGAATGATAACATGTGTCTTAATTGAATTCAATTAGTAAACTTCACATTATAATAGGGAGCGCGATCAAGAAATGTAGTATCTAAATTAAATCTAGGCAAATCCAACGACAATTAGTGAATTTATAAGTAAACAATGTTGCATTTCATTATGAAATATTAGCCTCTTTCTTCACATGTTCGTGCCGTCGTCATAATTCCACCACATCTCAATTTGATGTTGTAATATATTTTACATCTTAATAGCTGGGGAATCCCTGAGTCTTCATGATCACATGCACCTATACTATAGATAGTTGTCTAGACGGACGTCTAGACAAATCGGGAACGCATCTAAACCACAAGAAACAGAACAATTTTAATAAAGAAAACGGGCTCGTACTGATTAACTCATGGAACGTGATAATCTATTCACTGACTTGGGGAAGCATTAACTCACTTGGAAGACGTCACTGGTGGCAAGTGACAAATACACTATACAGTGAAACCTCCCGGAACTGAACATGAAAATTCTCTTATAAATAGAGAGGTTAATGTAAAAATAAAATCGTTAATACAAATACATCTTCGGATGAGCGGATGGCACCTAACACACTACCTATAAGTTTTATTTCATCGTGATGAAAGAACTCATAATACAATTTAATGCAGTGACTGAAGTATAACTGTAGCGATTTTTAATTTTTTTATAAATATATTAAGGTAGTAGATTTTAATTTATTCGCTTTCCTACGATAAAACCCAAGGCATGACAATCGCTTCATTATTAAACTAGACTTTGTTTTCTTTCTTTAAGCTTGCGGTGGCTCTTTGTTCTCAAAATGAATAATATTATATATTTTTTCCTTTGTAATGGGCCATGAATTGGGATTATAAAACTAACAGTTAGTCTTACCTCATTCGATACAGCTCCTTAAATTACATAGTGAAATGTTTTTCAGAATTCTTTCGTTAGTTACAGAAGGAGGTAACAATTAAGATGTTATCCAGCTAGAAGTGAGTTGGTGGTATATATATCATATCTTAAACATATCTTTAAAATGCTTTATTATATTAATATTATAGTAATTTATAATGAGAGAAAAACAGAGCACAGGACTATTTATTTGTGATATAAAATATATTCTGGGCTTTATTACTGGTTCAATGGTTCAACGAATTCAGCTTTGTGATAGCTACATTTCAACGGAAGGAAATACATTTATAGCCTTGCCATAGTACAGGTTATAAATCTCATTAACCAACATTACAGGTGAACTGAAACTAGAGTTAGGAATAATTGACAATTCTGATGAAACTTTTTCTTTTTTTTTCGTAAGGGCCAGTTTTAAACAAATTTGAAATTTGGTTATTGTTATTTTCTGGATCTAATTACTATTGCTTAGAATTATTAGAAGGATTATTCTGTTTAAGGCTTTGAGCACAGGAGTGTGTCTCGGTCCATTTAGTCGGCAGTCAATATACTGTATTAGGACCTAATATGTACACACACATGCGCGCTCTTACACTGTATTCACGTTTGATCAAGTCATTGTAACAATTAACAAATAAAAAAAAAACAATAAAGAGAACAAACTGTATTGAAAACCGAATTTCTTACTATTTAAATAGAAATTAACAAGAACAGATTTTTGAAAGATTAAGATCTTTGCAGATTGATCTATTATTTATCTATGGTTCCAGATTCATAAGTTAGATAGGTCATAATAATGTTTTTTTTACGCTTTTACCATCATTTTACTCTAATTAACAATATGTAATATTTGTTCGGTTTTTAAATGATGATTACAAAATTAATTGAAATTGTCGTTAACATCATGACCCCAGGTTTGATCAGTTATTACTAGAGGCTTTTTATCTTTCTTAGACTTGGTATCAAAAAAATACATATTCTATAATTTTGAGGAAGGTATCAATTGAAGTGCTCAATGTCCTCATAGACAATTTATAATTTTCATTTTTGATTTTTTTTTTTAATTAATATACCCTACATACTTGAACTCATCCCTTCAACACAAGTTCATAAAATTCCAAATTAACCTATCCAACGACCCATATTTCAATTATATTTCATATATATACTCATATATCATTCATAATATAAATTTCAACTAAAATTACCATCAGTAATTTTAGGTCATTGTACTTGTAAAGTTCAGGAAATTCCATAATAACCTATACAACCACACTAATCCCGTAGCAGTCATTACACTGCCCCACTCATCCCTATAATCCTCCTCGGAGACTAGAGCGGCAGTGGCCCAGAGACCTTCTATAAATACGTGACTGTGGGAGTCCTGGCAATAACCAGTTTTTTCAGTCATGCTATGAGCGTCTGTGGCTCTCGCGCTCTTGGTCAGCCTCCACTGGCTCCTATCCAGTGACGCGGCAGATGAAGCAGCGTAGGGGGCTTCCCAAGACTCCACTTCCTCTTTCGCATGCGAAGGACAATTACTTATTGTCCAATAAAGCAGATTTCACTTTTATCACAATAAAGAAGTTTCTATATAATTATTTTGCATTGAAAAAAAATGTTAGTACCCATCGCATGAAAAATAATGTTGAGTCCTCGATAAATGAATTAATAGTAAAAATAGTTTCATATGGATGGATGATATTTTACTTGAAAGTTCTGCTTGGTGGTAGAGAGATGTTAAAAATAAAACCACACTTTTGAAAAAGAGATGGTCAATTATAAATGAACTAGTAAAAAGTAAATGTTTTCCTAATATAATAAGTTGGGCACCAAATTAAAGATCTTTCTGTTCTAATATATTATGTGCTGTGGCTTCCGTGAGATGTTATAAACCAATTCATTATAACATCACATAAAACTGTAATATTTTGATGGTTCCCGGTTATTCTTGAATATAATGAAAAACATTTTGTCGGACCGCAATGTGTTATTTGCATTCACAAGCGCTTGAGGCGGTATCTGGTAAAACAATAGTATCTGGCTTTGAGAACTACTAAGAGAAAGAGAAAGACAAAGGAAAACAGGGTTTTGTGCTAAGAAAAAACTACCGAAACCCTAAGAACTCTGTTATGCTCCGTACCATGTGGGAAACCACCTAGTGCGTGTTTATAGTTCGGTCCAAAGGAGCAGTAAATGCATTAATTGTTTTAAAGGACCTCGGTGCTGGACCATCAAAGAAGAGCGCCATCGTGAGGATCTGTGGAAAGGACTGTGATGCCAAAAGAGATGCTTTCTCTGCTGTCAGCAGTGGGAGTAGGCTATAAGAGACGACTGGAGTGGTCGTGTGTGAGTGTGTGCCATGGGTCCTGCGACGTCAGTGCTCTTTGCTCTTGGCCTTATGATGCTCATCTCCTCCACCTGTGGACATCTCTTCCAAGGGCGATACGCAGACTCTTCGCCGGCCGAGTCCGGTTACAGGATGGCTATGTCAGGTCAAGGTGACTCAATCCTTTCAATCATATAACCGTCAGGAAGAAAAATCAATAATGTACTTGGGAGAGTCAAACGTGGTTTTAGATAAGAATGGATGTGTTCGTTGAGATATCGGCTAAGTTTGATGATAAAAAGATGTTTAGATCATGAACAAGTAAATTAATTCTAATTGAAACTGACATATTTTTTTCATCGGCTTAGTTGGGTTTCCAACAATAATCCCCAATAAATATTAACTGTCTAGCAGATCAATACATCAGTGGGCTTGCCATTATTTTTTGTGTTCGAAGGGAGGCTCGAAAGAAGTTGAGGGACCGAAAGTTGGTTTGTTTGTTTGTGGGTGAGAGCAGCTACGGAGATATTATTTAAAGAATTTAAAGATACTCAGTTGGCCCAGTTGATGAGTTAACAAGTCAACAATATTTAATTTGTCTTAACTCGGTCACTGATACTGCCTTTTAACAAATGAGCACAAACGTAAATAAGTAACACTTTGTTACTGAAAAAGCTATTAAAAAAATACCCATTTTTTTTATTTCTGGCTCTAAATACTTTATTTGTTGTAATATCGTAAAAATAATTTGCTCAATTGTCTTTAACATGTCCTTAACCATAGTGGAACTATCAAAAAAATGTGTTAATTTATTGTTACAAATTATATTTGGTCATAAGCTTTATCAAAGTCAAAAAAGTTGTCTAAACGTTCTTTCTTTAATAGTATCTCATTGGTATTAAATATTATCTCACTCTCCAATGAAACTAAATGATTGATAGTGTAGCGTTCGATCCTCGATGCTTGTTGCCATGAAATCACAGCTTAGAATATCCATAGCATGTGCTTATCTTCATTTTCTCTAACTGCTTGCAGAGGCAGTTAGCTAGAGATACTGGGCGATAGCTGTTAATATTTACTATATGTTTGTTTTTGAACAGGGGACGCTTTAGCTTCTCGCCAAGCTTTGCAGAGAGTTTCGGTGATCTTTAATATAATACATTCGGTAATTTATAATACATTGAATAGCTGAGAAGTACACATTTTTAAACATGTCATTCCTTACTTCATTAGGGTCTTGTGTTGATGAGCATAAATCTTTTGGTGGCTAGAGCAGCTCGGAACAAGTAAAAATGTAAGGCTCATAAAACGTTTCTTGACGTCCTGACTCTTGATGGACGATAAGATGTTGCATGAAGAAATTTGGATGTTAGGGATGGGAAGAAAAATTTGTTTCATAAAACATTTTCAACCAGTAAGTTGGTTTTGATACTATTGTTGTTAATTCTCTTCCCCGACAATATTTCATACTTTGTTCCAAACAATGTTTATTGTGATTGCGTACTTTGAAAGATTCTACGCTGTCAAACATTTTTTTGCTTATTAAAATGTTGACAACAAGACAGATAATAAATGAAAAGTATAGTGCCTTAATTTAAATTTATGGCACTTTTGGCTAGCCGACATGGTTGATGTAATGTAGTCATTGTTTAATATCTTCTATGAGACCTAAATAGGTGTTTCAGTGATGTGCTGTAGTGTACTTGGTTGACCAGCTTGTAAAGCTAAATGTTTTATTTTGGTGTCGAACCTCACATTTCTGCTCTATAGGCCTAGTGTTCCTAATAGACCTCTAATAGGTCTCTTAGTGTGCCTCTATAGGCCTAGTATTCTAAATAAACTATATATCGTGCATTTTAGTTCAATTTCTAGTTTCGTATATAAGTCCGCCAGGTTAATTGTTGTCAAAGTAAAGCACAAAGTAGCGGACGGTGTCAATCTGCCGGGTAGAAGAACTCAGGACATTAAGTATTAAGCAGCTTATGAGAGGTGACTTTTGAAAGCATAAAAACCTGAGCGTGGGCAGTTAATAGATGCGGGCTTTTTTCAAGTTAAATTTATTTTTACATACTTCCCGTTATGCTTGTATGATGTGTTTGCAGACACATTGTTGTTTGAAATGTAATTGCAGAGCCTATAAAATGTCTAAAATAATTATCTAAAATATAATAATATTTGGTGTGAAAATGAAAATAAAAACCATTTGTGGAAAATTGTCAATTTACTTTGTTTTGAATATAAATATACTGGCAGGTTCGGGACTGGAACCGGTCGGGTGCCGGCAGGGTCTTCACCCGAAAAGGACTAGTTCATTCCTTAAGCACCAGAACGGATATAGAGGGAGTACGGGGTTAGAGTCCAAATCCTACCGGTAGAGCTCATCTACTAATAATTTTTAATTAGTCTGAAAAAGTTTTTTTTTACCACTGTCATACCTATCGTATTTTGTAAAATCACAGGTATTTGCGATATACCTTAAAAGTTTCAAGCTAATCAAATGCCCCATACACGAT
Source organism: Acanthosoma haemorrhoidale (assembly GCA_930367205.1). NCBI lineage: Eukaryota > Metazoa > Arthropoda > Insecta > Hemiptera > Acanthosomatidae > Acanthosoma > Acanthosoma haemorrhoidale. The sequence goes on along the minus strand of OV884011.1, from coordinate 125,721,052 downwards.
AGGATTCAAAGCTACCCTCCCTTCTCCACCACTTTTCAGACAAGACAGTTATACAGGGTAGCATTGGGTTGTAGTTGTTTTTGTAGGAACGAAGGGCCTTAAAATGGTCACAAATATAACTAAATGTTTATTGAACAAAATGAAAGGTGAGACCACTGATGCTGACGAAAGAAGGATGCAACTCAGCGCCTTCGTCTGTCAGCAAGAAGGCATTAGCTACAAGTAGAAAATTCAAGTTCGGTTCATATCGTTGATGAATAAATACTCTGGATGTATTAGGAGTTTCTGAGGTCCGTCCAAGGCAGAATCTGAAACTGAATGTGCATTTAGGTACAGAAGGCATAAAATAAAGTTCGGATTGGCAAGCGAAGATTACGTATTCTCTTCAGAGATAATTCTTGTCACAAATGCTCTTAAATTCATCGCACAATGTCACGATGATTAGGTACTCAATTATCACCTTAAATCGGCTTAAAGCCTACAGACAATAAAATGAGCTAATAAGAAAAGTAACCTGGCTTGGTCGATTGTACGGGCCATACCACCACTCCACTGCGAGGATTACGTGTGATAAAGAAATCAAAATATTCCATTAAAAATTGGTATTTCATTGAAAGAGAGAAAAGGTTCTAATAATTCAAAATAACTCATAAATACTCAATAAAGGTATAATAAAATAACAAACCCCAATCTGCATTGCGTGAATGAAATACAAGAAAAACCTACGAGAGAATGAAAAAAAACGTCATAACAAATAAATATGATCAGTAATTAATCACTAAATGAGCACTAAAATTATTTCAAGGTAAGTATGACGCATCATAAAATTAAGGGTTTCGTTACGGCTATTTAAACGATTTTATATACAGTTTTAGTGACTTGTGAATATAATCCAAACGTATTACATACATCCTGATAATCAGGGCGTCAAGATATTATAGTTAAACCCGTACTCTTTTTTGTATGCTTTTCTAATTATATATTTTTTTAATATTTTTAATAAGATAGCAATTTTATAAAAGCATCTGTTTTTCGCATCTTTGGTACTTTTCAACAAATATTATATATTTATTGTAATTATAAGTAATACTTATGGTTTATGGAGACTAATGTCGGATGACTATATCTTTTATGTTTTTCGTAAATTGAATAGGACCTCCCAGTAAAATTTCTATTAAATATTAATGCAAATCGACAGACAGACAGTTCACAGCGAGTAAAAAAATAAGGGTTGCAAGGTATTAAAGCGTTTTCGGCAACTCATGCAGCAGTATCTATCAATGCGAAGTCAGATCTGTGACGCCTTTTTAGACGCAGATCGGGCCCCTTATTGATTTCTATTGAAGATGACAGTATGAAATGCTGAATGCGCTCATAGGTAATTCGTGAGGAAACGCCAATGTTCTATGTTCACAGGTAGAAGTAACAAGCCCAAGAAGAGCAGACTTGTCAAACTGAAGGTGGGCTTAAAGATCCTTGGAATGGTGCTGTTGGTCCCACTCCTGGGGATGGTACTGCTGGCTGCCTGGAAGGGAGTCACAATAGCTCTACTGGCCTTCCTCATTTCAGCCATCGTAGGCATTAACAGCTTCTTCAGTGAGTATTTAGCTCCATTGACATTTGAATGATGATATAACGATAATATTCTACCGGTGAGTGTAAAGAATGCAACTAACGTTGAACCGTTATTATATGGCGAGTAATATTGAACATTAGTTCAACATTTACCACCAACATTGTACACCAACATTTGTTTAAAAAATAGTCCTTTGTGAGAACACTTTAAACAATTAATAACCACCATTTAGGTGCGCAATATGTTACTGTTCTGTCCGTAGTATTATTAACTAGTACTAGGATTCGGCAGAAAAATCTATCTCGTTGATCAGTCAGTGGAAACACCTTGTTCGGGGTTTGCGAATCGTGACCACGAGTGAATTCGGCGTTATTATCCCTAGACACTCCTTAGCCATCCTAGTTGTATTGAATAACTTCATCGTTATTGTATTGAGTTCATATTTTTTTCTTTTATTGATTGATTCACAACCGGGATCACAACCGGGATCACAACCAGCAAATGAGAACGGCACAACAAAATAGGAATTAGAAGGGGTCATGAGAACGACGGTATTTCCTCATTGTATTTATGATTAGCCATTAATCTTAAGATATATTATTCCAGCTGCTCTTAAGTCATCGTGGATTAATGTACAATAAGTCAAGTGTGAACATTTGTTCATTTCAGTCTGAACGTATGGAGGGACTTGTTGGTCTCTTTTAGGTTTGGCTGCTCAAGTATGGTAGTGCTGCAGTTATTAACATGAGAACTTTTCAGGAATTGGAATATCTGTACCGTTATGATTTAGCATGTCAGAAGTACGTGTGAGTTTTTTACTTTTCAGTTATTACAAGTTCATGCCGTTCGTACATTAATATTACAGCAGTTTGAGACAGTGTGGAGTGTGAGATATTTCCTTAAATTTTATCTTTTAAGGCCGAAAACTATTTGAAGTCAACACATAACACAGAGTAGGCGGCTGTATTGGAAGGCTGCCGATCAGCTGTACTAGAGATAAGAGTGGGGAGTGCGGCCAAACCCTCATAACACCCTTGCCACCTGCTAGCTTCGCAGGCTCTTAATTAAATTACGTGCGTTCGCGGTTGCCATTTGCCACATATTTTTTATTTATAAAAAAAAATACTAAATAATTCAGAAAAATATTGCTGATGAAACATGCGTTTCTATCAGCAGTTAATGTCAGAAAATAAAAAAAAAACGCTCAAGGTTCCTGGGACCGACACCTACTCCATCGCCGGTCAAACGTAAGCCACGGCAATCTAATATAAATATTGCCCTAGTAAATTCTTCCACTCCCAGCAGCTATATGGAAGAAATACCATCACAACCTAGCACATCTAAAGAAACAACAACTCATGAGTCTCCATTTTTAACGCCCAATGGTTACGAGGTGTTGAAAAATATTAAAGTAGAGGACATGGACTCTACACAAGCACCCACACAGCCCAAGCCACCAGCGATATTTGTACGTAATATTATCAGTAATATTAAATTACTATGTACCCAATTGAATAAAATTGTAGGTACAGGCAAAGACACGTGCTTCAAACGTTTCTCCGGACACTCCTGACACATACCGAGCAATAATAAAATACTTGGAAGAAACTAAGGCCGACTTCCATACCTACCAACTAAAGCAGGAACGATCGTTACGGGTGGTGATTAGAAATCTGCATCCCACTACGCCAGCGGACGTGATAGAAAAGGAGCTCTTAAGGAGGATATAAGTTTCACCAAATTACCAATGTGCTCCGCGAGGAAAGGGAAGAAGATGAAGCTATCAAGACACCACTGCCCTTGTTCTTTGTGGATCTAGAGCGAACACCTTTACGCTTGTACCCCTAGTAAGGTCGAAAAGCCTTACCCGAAACGAGATATAGTTCAATGACATAATTGCCAGGCATATGGGCCCACGAAATCATACTGCTACCACCCTCCCAGGTGTGTAAAGTGCAGTGGGCAGCAAGGCCAGCCGGAAAACTATAAAGGCTGTGAGGCTTACAGAATTCTGAAGTCCAGGAGCGACCAACGTCGTCCACCAGAAGAAGCGAAGCCAGCCACAGGTAGCCCAAGAAGCGCCCCCGCCAGAAATTTGAAGCCTTCAGTCTCTTCCATCCTCAACCACACATCTCGCATGTTCCTCCACCTGCAAGCTCTTCAGATCTCACTAGTCTATAAACGTCCTTCCTTACAGAGTTCAGAACCCTAATTACCCCTCTCATAGCCCTTCTTACAAATCTTGTCACCTACCTCATCCCCATTAAACAAAACCCATGAATGGATCCTTCCGACTCCTTATCCATTCTCCTTTGGAATGCGAATGGTGTTCGCACCCACACTAATGAACTGACAGCACTACTTCATGACAAGAACATCGACGTAGCTCTCATTACTCAAACAAGACTTACGAGTAAGCGACCTTTTACAGTTCGACAGTACCAGACTTATCGAACTGATCACCCAGATGTAAGAGCTCATGCAGGCACCGCTGTTATTGTCCATAACTCCATTTCCCATAACATAGTTACTTTGGTAGCACACGATTTCCTTCAGTCCACTGCGGTGTCAATCAGCACATTCACTTTTCCCCTTACTCTAGAATCAGTGTACTGCCCTCCCAATAAATCCATTTCTGATTACCAATTCATCTCCTTTCTAGACTCCATCGGGCATCGTTTCCTAGTGGGTGGGGACTTTAACGCAAAACATCAACATTGGGGCTCAAGATCCACAAATACACGAGGACGTGCTTTGCTGTCTGCACTCACACGGACACATTGCTCCACTATCTCTCCTGACACAGCCACCTATTGGCCATCAGATCCCAACCGAAATCCAGATCTCCTAGACTTTTTCTTCTACAATAGTTTAGGAACACTAAACTATTCACTCACGCGCCTCGGCGACCTCTCCTCCGATCATAGCCCTGTGATCCTTAGCATTTCCCTAAGACCTATCCACAAACTGCCTCCTCCTCCATTTATCAGGGGCCCAGTTGATTGGGACCACTTTCGCCAGATTCGTACAGACTCTGTAGACTTCAAAGTACCTCTGCAAACATCCCAAGACCATGATGATGTAGTGCATTCTTTCACTACTCTGATACAGAGGTTGGCCTGGGAGGCATCGTCACCCCACTGTCATCTAAAAAATCACAATCAAAATCCTTTACCTCAGTATCTCAAAAGATCTAATCCAATCAAAACGCCACTCGAGAACAGTGTGGCAAAGATCCCGACATCCTGCTGATCGTCGCTCATACAATCAGTACTGCAGGTTGGTAAAGCAGCAATTGGCATCCTTCCGTTCCGATTCTTTTAATTCCTATCTCTCCTTGTTGAATCTAACTAAGAAAATCCTAAAATGTCATCCTGTTTCACACCCACTCCGTCGTGATGATAGGTCCTGGGCGGCTTCGGATAGCGAGAGGGCGGAAGAATTCGCACTGCATCTTTCCCGTACTTTCACTCCTCACCTTACTCCTCAAAAAATACTCATCGCTCAACTGTTAAAGATTTCCTCACTTCACCTATTCCTCTCTCACTTCCACCAAAAGCCGTTAACTATTCCTGAGGTCAAAAATCTTCTGAAAAAATTACCTTACCAAAAATCTGCAGAATATGACCTCCTTACTCCTCAAATCCTCCAATAACGTCCTCCTAAAGCCATAATCTTCCTAAGCTACATTTATAATTTATAATAAGAAAAAGTCTAGGAGATCTGGATTTCGGTTGGGATCTGATGGCCAATAGGTGGCTGTGTCAGGAGAGATAGTGGAGCAATGTGTCCGTGTGAGTGCAGACAGCAAAGCACGTTATCCGAACGACGCATTTTCCTCTCCTCTGGAAACACTCCATTATAGTCCTATTCGCCAAACCCGGTAAACCACCCAATGACGCCTCATCTTACCGTCCATTTAGCCTACTCCCTATACTCTCAAAAATATTTGAAAAACTCCTATTAAAACGTCTACTTCCAATTATTGAAATTCCAAAAACCTTTATCCTACACACCAGTTTGGTTTCCGCCAACGACATTCCACTGCTCAACAAGACCTTCGCGTTGTTGATCACATCTCCTCAGCCCTTGAATCCAAACAGTATTGCACTGCTGCCTTTCTTGATATAGCTCAAGCTTTTGACAGGGTCTGGCACGCAGGTTTGCTTTACAAGCTCATAGGATATTTACCGCAGACCCTATTCCTAATCCTACAGTCCTACCTTTCAAACCACTTCTTCCAAATCCGCTGTGGATTAGAATATTCTAAATACTATCCCATAAAAGCAGAAGTTCCACAGGGCAGTGTCCCTGGTCCCATCCTCTATAATCTATACACCACTGATGTTTGCTCCACCACCTTACCTTCTTGGCAACATTTTCAGATGACACTGCAGTCCTGTCAACCCTTTGACATTCAGATTCCATTCAGATCCCTGATATAGCATTCCAAAACCTTCAAAAACACCTTGATGAGATCGAGTATTGGTGCAACCAATGGCGATTCAAGGTCAATGAAGCAAAATGTTCCCACATAACCTTTACTCTCTGCCGCAAGTCCTGACCGCTAGTCTTTTTAAATTCGATTCCTCTCCCTGTGTCTGAGACAGTACGGTATTTAGGCTTCCATATCGACAAAAGACTGATATGGAACCCACACACGAGGCTAAAAAGACAAGAACTAAACAGACGCTTAGGACAATCTATACAAACTACTTCGAAGGACATCCCATCTCTCAATAGAAAATAAACTACTTATTTACAAAGTTATACTTAACCAATCTAGACTTCGGAATAGAGCTATGGGGGACATCAAAATATTTGAACATCAAGCGCATCCAATCCTTTCAATCAAAAGTCATGAGAACAATAGTAAATGCCCCTTAATACGTCAGCAACAAAACCCTTTCATAATGATCTGAATATACCCTACATTCTTGAACTCATCCCTTCCAAGTTCATAAAATTCCATAGTAACCTATCCAACCACCCTAATTTCCTAGCACAGTCATTGCACTGCTCCACTCATCCCTATAATCCTCCTCGGAAACTGAAACGGCAGTGGCCTCATGACCTGCTATAATTAAGTGATAGTGGGAGTCCTGTCAATGGCCAGTTTCTCTAATCATGTCCTGAGCGGCTGTGGCTCTCGCGCTCTTAGTCAGCCTCCGCTGGCTCTTATCCAGTGACGCGGCTGACGTAGGAGCGTGGGGGACTTCCCAAGACTCCGCTCTCTCCTTCGCACGCAAGGGAGGTGACAACCATGTGGACTTGGGGGGCCTCTGGGCTGTTTGTAAATATTGTATGAATGAGCGTGTGAATGATGAATTGTAAATATGGTATGAATGAGAACATTTATCTTTTTGATATATAACAAAAAATTGAAAATCGCTAAAATATCTTGGAAAAAACCCATTCCTATTGGCTTTAATACTTTTTTTTGTTTTAATGGCTTATCAATTATTTTACGTTACCGATCACAACATGTAACCAGAGAGAAAATCACAACTTCAAAACAGAAAAATCAAGAAATCTTGAACGATAATTTCATTTTAATTTTAATTTCTTTGTTAGCTATTAATTTATTTTAACTTGATTATTCAAACAAAAATGAATTATCACGTTTAAAGGTGTAGGATATAACTTTCAAATTTCAGATAGGTATCTTAGTAGTAGTACATATATATTATACAGACAGACAGTCGAAAGACCTGTGGAAAGATAGGCAAATAATATTTCTTTATTTTGGAGTCGGACAACATTACTCTAGTGCGCCTGCATTGTTTGTGACTGGAACCTTCAACACTTTGCGGCTATGCGGTATGGAAGCCTTGCTGTATGCAATATTGAATTCTCAATACTATAAGCGTCAATTTTCTCGTATGCTTAAAATTAATTTTTGATGCTATACAACCATTATTTCAGTTATTTAACAGTGCGTGGTACAACATTTTTAGATTTTTTAATGTAGGGCTATTGTTTAACTATTTATAATAATTTTATCTTTTAATTAATGTTTAATGATATTTTTAGATTTCATCGTAAATTTATTTTTGTAACCTTTTGCATTTTTTTTTTTTTTTTTTTAAATTGTGATGAATTTAAATCAGTTATCCTTGGGTTACAGCACCTGAGAATGGCGGGTAGAACAGTCGAAAATGTTCGGTTTTTCCAATAAAAGTAAACTTTAGGTAAAAAAAATCTATTTCATCGGTGATCGTAGAATGGGTGTCAACAATCTGGTGCAATTCTACAATGTCAAGTTAAAACCTTCGTTTAAATACCCAGTTTTTCCATTTCCATTGCGTATTGTGAAGACCACTAATGTTGTTTCATTCGAAAACACCCTACAATTAAAGTAGGGCAACAACAGAAACTTTTAAACTGCATCGCATGTCATTCATTTCATCAATATCTCCGTCTAAACACCGGTTTATGTTCCCAACACAAACTATTGTTTTCTTGACTTCACGAGCCAATAAAAAAGAATTACTGGTAACTATTCAATAATTATTGGTCCTCGTTAAATAGTAGTCAAGACATGAAAAATAATGTTAATGAAAAATCATAATTAATCAAATGGGGAGAATACGGTATAGGCTCTCCCATATGCAATTATCTTGAGATATGATTAGTTGCCACATTAGAACACCGTCGTAATTTATTCTCTTGATAAGATCGTTTCAAGTTTCCTTCTAATGATTTTACTCAGACATTGATAAATTGCCCATCGATATGTGACCTGGCCTTGAAAATTTAAATAAATTATTTGATCCGATAAGGGAATAATCGCTGCCACAAGTCACGGCGTAACTCAGGGTAGAAGTGAACTGGCCAGTTGCATGAACACTAAGGATTTATAGTTGGAGAACGCAAATGCGTGAGCCTGAGCTATTAGGAGTCAACTGACACGCCATTTAACCAACAAATATAAACATAATGCATGCAACTCTTATATGTTAATTTAAGCATAACCTTAGATTGTTGAATATAACAATATCGGATTGATACTTCTGGAGCCGTTGTGGTCACTGTTTTTTATTTTTTTCCCACCAAAGGCTTACATTTTACATTTAGGTATCGATTAGTATCCCATGAAAAATACTGTAAGTTGTTGGTTGTCACAGTGAACTTGGACTCCGTACCTATCTCAATTATTTTTATTGTTGGATTCGAATAATCTTTCAAAACAAAACAAGTTCCCACACTACGGTGTTTTAGCAAATATACTGTGTGTCACTTAACCTCAAACTTCACCGCTTATCTCCCTCCGTCTCTTCTTATTTATTTACTGATTGGAACAATTTTCAAAACAAATATTTTTACGTATTTTACCAATAATACGTGACTTCGACTATCGGATTATGGTCTATGGGTGTCGGGGCCTTGAAATAACACTCTTAACGTCTCCCGATTTTTGTTTACTGTCCGATTAGAATAATTCTTGTGAACAAATACAGCTTTATATCCACATAACATTACCGCAACTGCTAACATTTTATTACGGACTGTAATTAATCCATCTCACAAATAGATTTGGAAATATTTAGTATAGCATTAAACAAACTAGTCGATCCGAGGATAAGTTACCGCACCATTTTCCACATTATATCGAAGTGTACTTTAGATTATGTCTTTATGTTAATTACTGACTAAAATATTTTGTATATATCTGTACCTCGGAGGGATACAACACTATGTCCGTTTTCATAACTTTACAGGAGAGGAGTTTTAAACTTTTTTTCAACAAAAAGTGTTTGTATTGGCACAGCTATTTATTGAGATGTTGAAACAATATTTTACCAGAACATTCTATTTATTGTTATTTACATCATGCAGTTGTTATAAAATGAAAAAAAACCTTTTTTACGGTTTTTTTTCACTTGGACAAAAAAATGGACATAGTGTTGTATCCCTCCGAGGTACAGATATATAAATATGTATATATTAACGAAATGAAATAAGAATAAATTGCAATGCATACAAGAAATATCTGCTTTCTGGCTGGAGTGTCATTATAATAACAAACTTTTGACCAAAAATTCTTAGTTTCATTTGTTATATTCACCGTCACTGAAAATATCTTTACAAAAGAAAAAATAATGTTTTTTTTGTTTCCAAAGCCTTTACTCGATATACACAGAGTCAGTTACAGAATCCACAATATGGAATCATTACATAAATGCACATCGTGCTAATTATATTTTTATTTGATAATTTAATTTTTTTTTACAATTTCAAATGGATTCACATGTATCACAGAAATATTTATATATTTACTGACACACTAAGATTATTCAAGTAACTATGACTTCAAGAACCTAACTAAGATTTCCAATCCTCTTTCTTGTTTCGAAGCATAGTGAAAATAGTAAATGAAATTTTTAGATACCCGTCTAATCCACTTCAACAAGTTCTAATACAAAGTTTTGGTACATGTGGTTTATCCGCCGGAACTATGACCCCACCATCCCTCCCGCATCGATGGCAACAGACTGTTGGGGAAAATTAGGTTAAGAATTAGTATGTAAGTTAGTTTTAAAGTTGATCAAAAAGGTGAGCCCCATCACCTTTATTAGTCAGTTTAGTCCAGTCAGGTATAATGTATATCATTATACTTGTTTATTCATTATATAATTTTTATAAAAACAGAAAACCTGTACATAATGTAGCGATGCTACAGGAAATACAAAAACAATTTGTAAATAGATTCGCCTGAGGATCTATAATTATCTGTGAATTTAAAGGGGCTAGAAAAAAGAAAAAAATTAGTGGAAGTGCAAGATTTTAATCTCACTTCTGATCTGGGAGATACGATACCAGTGATAGCTGTATCAGGATCTATATTAGAAAACACTATGTATAGATAACTGGGACACGTGTTTAATAAATTGTACAGCAGTAGAGTACGCCGGAAAGAAATCGGGCTCCCACAACACATGATCTGGAATAGAATGCCTTGGATGAGGCTCAGGGTGTCTTGAACAGTTTCAGGGTGCTTTCGCTAGCGAACGGAATTAATAGACCCTTACTCTGTGTATAGTTAGGTTAAGATATAATGTATAGACCCTCACATATAATACGCTGTGTACAGTAAGGTTAAGATGAATATAGAGGCTCCCACATATACAACGCTATAAAACAAAAATTAGAAATATTTTGGAATGAGCTCCGGCAGTGGCCACTTGTAGGAAAGGAGAGCGAGCCAAGCAGACAACTGTGTTTGTAGCCCTCTAACGGACTCCACGGCCTCATCTGTTTGCCGAATAATCCCCAATTTGAAGCGCGTAATCCCTAATCCGTTCCTAGCAGCCAGCCTGCTTCTAGGGATTTCCAGGTCTTCGGGGGTTTGGTCCTCTCAGCAATCCGTGCCTAATTTTGAGTAATATTTTATTTCTTTGGAGCTCGTGAACCTATTCTTGCTTCTAACCCTAATTACAGTTTTTAGTTAATTTATTATATCTTTATGTAAATTTTTTTTTTCTCTATTTATTATTATTTGTTTCTTTACCTTACTGAATAGGTTATTATATCGCTTCTCCGGAAGAACACAAGTGACGAGTATACAATTCTTCAGAATTTTAAATCACAATTTAAAATTTCAATAGCTTGCTTGCACTTATTTAGACAACAAGGAATAACCTTGAAGTCGTTTTTCCACTAGATAAAACAATATTTTTTCTTACTGTTGTCGTATTTATTAGAAAAAAGACAAAAGTTTCACTTAAGTCATTGTTTCTCCGGAGAAGCGATTTGTGGTGTATTTTGGTACAATTTTTGATTATACCACAGCTGCATCTGTTGGTGGCAGGTAGATGGAACCTCAACGACAACACGTACACGCATAATGTGGTTGTGAACAGGAACCCAGCGGCTCTCCAGGAGCAGTGGTACCGGCGTGTGGGTGGTGACATCACTCAGCTCTTAGCCGCTCCTCTAGACCCCTTCCAGCGGGTGGTCCCTGCTACCGGTATAGCGACCATGTAGATAGCCGATCAATCACACCACTTGGAGTATCATAGAGCGTCTTGCAGAAAGCAGAGAACTAAGCGTCGAGTTAAGTATTACGAATCGCTGTATAAGAATTAAAATGTGTAAAGCTTCAATCCTGTGTGAGTAATTGATTTAAACGGGCTTTAGAAATCTAACGAGCACTATCACGTGCCATTCATTGCTGAAAATAAATTTTTACTAGTAGGTTAGAATCAGTAATCTAAAATAATAGTTATTTTTTGTAAGCGAAGATTTACCTTTAATATTGAGGAATGAAAGTTTCGGTTCCAATAAGGAACTTTTACTTATAAATAAACTTGTAGCAATTATTCATAAATTGTAATGAAAAAACTTTTAATAACCCACTTCAAAGCCTTTTGAAACGTTTACTCACTTGAATGACAGCAAGAGAACCCTGGCAGATAAATAGACTACAAATATTATAATTATTGTTATAATAATAACAAAATTAATTAAAAAATTTTTAAATATAAGTTAGGTTTTCGTCAATTTAGTAAACTGTAACTTTTTACTGAAGTTACAATCTTTCTGCATGTCTGGTTAAAATCAAATATATCATGTTTCCGTCATCAAATTTTGTGTGATCTATTATTATGAGAGAGGTTATATAAATGAAGTATAAAGGTCGATCCATATAAGATCAACTTCTTTTTCAACCTTGTTGTCTAATTGTGTTGAAGGTCTGTAGGCAAGTTAGCTGGAAATGGCCACCCCAACAAGCCTCTACAAATGATTCACACCCACCTTCATCAACCCGGCGCGTTGCCGACAAGGTTGACAACGAAGTTGGTCATCTACTGGCCTCTTTACTGCTTTATTGATAATTTTCCTAACAAGCCCCAATAGAACTAATGAAAATCGTGGGCCGATTTAGTGATAAAATTAAACTTTGAACTTTTTTTTTGTGAATCAGATATAAATGAATACTTGGTAACGTCTCCTTGATAAATACATGATTTTTGTACAATTTATGCAAAATTATTTACATTTTTAAACGATTCGTATGATTTCCCCCCACAACTTATGTATTCAAATAATAAAAGTTTTTACTTCTTGGTGGAAATCTATTCTTCATTTGGTTTTAGGCTCGTTACAAAATTTATTAATGTGCGGATTTTAAGGATCACAAGGACCATTTGGTAGACATCTTCGTTTATGTAAATTCTACTGCATTTTTTTTTTAATTCCTCTGTCGATATTGCCAATAATCTTTATTTCGCGACTCCTGTGCCTAAATAATGGTGAGATAGGCCGAGTTGGATTGGTTCTTCGAATTTTGGTAGATTTTGTAATTCGTTTATTTAAGAAGGTTTTGCCGTGTATATCGGGCTAAGAGTCATGAAATGGTACCTCAGTTAGCGCCTGAGTAACTTTTCCGATGATGACTTCTTTTAAAGTTTTATTATTAAGAACAAAAATGGCAAGTTAAAGTTAGTATTTCGATTTTCACTTTTTGAACTTCTTCGCGAATTGTGTTGTGTGTTTCTTACATAAATTCCAATTTAATGGGACAGGATTGTCTTGTAGGCGATGGGCAGAAAATTTATGTGTTGTTATTTTTATTACTAATAAGCCAAAGGTTGAAAGATATGAGAAAAATATTTGCATCAGTTACTTATTGATCTGCAAATGGCTGTTTATATTCACAATGCCAAGAAGCGACATCGCATCCCCACGAGACAAGCGCAATGACATGGCTTACAGAATCCAGATCAGTTTCCTCGTTTAACATCAAAATTATCTTGATGGTATGGTCAAGCAGTGATCGTTACCTTACTTTGGCACAACTCTCAGTGATTTCAACAATTCAGGAAAACACTGTATTTTCTATTTTACGTAGGATATATGTGAAACTCATCTTTTTTTGCCGATTGCCTCAGAATTTTATATTGCATCTTTGAAACAGAAGCATCCACTAATATCGCTAAAGCTTTTTGAGGACTGAATCCTGAGGGCCTTTCCAAGTTCGGCTTTATTGACTTGGCTGCTGAAGTAATCAACCTCTCTTAAAAAAAAGATTATTTTAGGTGTTTAATTTTCAATTGTAGACTTCGTAAGCCACACTCATCGAAAGGCTTTTTAAGCCGTCCACTTCGGGTTTTTAGTTCTAATGCATCAGTATTGCTTACTGTCCTTGTTTATTTTTCAGTCAATCTATATATTTTTTAAGGCAGCGGTCATAATTTCGATTTGCTTATATGATATACAATTAAAATATAGTAAACATTTTTTTTTTTAAATACCTGCTAACTTTATCTAGGCTCCGGTCTAGGTGTTAGATAAGGGAAATCACTTTTCAATTTTTCTAACCACTTCACAACCTGACTATAATTCTATCTACTATTTCGCGATATGCGCACTCAAATTTTCTATCGTAAGACGAAAATATCTTGGATTAGAACTCTCATTACTGAGTGGAAAAAATAAATATTTTTGGCTGGAGGAATTAGTGAGTTTGGTTACTTTTGAACAGTACACTTGTTCACTACTTGGAGTTGGTATTATTGAAAGATAAACAGATGCAGGCAATCTTCTTCACCATCTCTATTACATTATGAGTAATAAAATAAAGAAAGTCAAAGTCATTTACACGAATATCAAAATAAAAATATGTATTCATTAATAAAACCAGAAATCTCGTGTAAAAACTATTTTAACGTTTAAGTTTTATTAGATTTACGCTATTTTGATGTGTTTCTTTTACTGCTGTTATTATTTTATCTGTGATGTATGGTGAAAAAGGATTTTTATATGTAAAATTATCAAAAAATATAAACTAGATATACATGTTTTTTCTGTTTTATGTATTTTTATCATATCTGTCTCCTCCATCTACTCGAAACTACATACAGCTTTTTATGTAACTTCAAATTAACTTATCAATTTTATGTTACTGTATTGCAACAAAAAATGAGGAATAATCAAAGAAATAAAATAATATAAAACAGACAAACATAGAAAAGCATAAACTAAATATTTATTTTAAAATTCAATTCAGTCTATAAATGTGGTTGATTCAGACATAAACCATTCGTATTTACTGTGAAGAAAAAAATATCAAACTTTGAGCCAAATAGATCATTATTAGATCTTACTATATATATATATACTTTGTTATTCCAGGAATCTTTGTTACAAGTTTTTTTATTATTAATTATAAAACAACAACTAAACTTGTGTACTAGTCAGATTATATGTTGCAATAATTGTTATTTATTGAATATTTTAATTTATATTGGCAGTGATAAAATTATTATATATTTTAATTGTAAATAATTTATTTCTATTGTTAAAAAAATGTTATATTCAAAATATTCAAAAATGTAACACCTGTGAAACAAATAAGATGTTTTGACTACAATGGCAGCAAACTGTTTATTTATTTATTAAAATAATAAATTTATTTTAACTTCCTGTTACACATGTTTAGTTATTATTAATATGTTTTACATATCTGATACAACTAATACATTTTTCCAATGGAAATCAGCCAAATGTTCCAACGTTAATATCATTTGAAGATTTTCCATTTGTTTTAATTTTAATTCATTTGATATTTATTTATGTATCAATAAGTATGGTGATAATTTGATATTGCTTTTATATTCTCCTATTTGACTTTTGGTACTGTCATTATTAATCATGCGTCATGGAACATCATTTTTCAATGAAAATTGAACGGAATATAAGCGAGGTTCGAGTAGCATTTATTGCTCCTGAAAACAGTTGAACGTACATTAGGCGCGTGCTGATAACACATATTCCTAATAGATGCAAATTAACTCAAAATGTCGTGCACACATTATTGTAAGGCAAAGTTTGCTTAGCCGTCACGCTCATGGTTACCTTCACGTCATTAGAGTTCACGAAGCTCCATTGAAAATCAAGTCACGTAATGATCGACGTATTTTTTATGAGCAATGAGTAAAGCGTGCAAAGTACTTCAATTATACTAAGACCTGAAAGAGAATAAATTTCAATTCGATGCCATTGTATCGAGTTCTTCATTGGAGTATTCCAATCAGATATGGGAATATGGGGATGTGGTCAAAATTAATGTACTTGGTGTTTCTATACTTTTAAGTTTTCTGTATAGAAGTGAGTTTTCTGATGTTTTGGTAATGGAGCTTGTTGAATGAACTCTTTCGATTATTGCCCTTGGAGGGATAGTATAGTCTTTACGAAGTTGTGGACACACATGACTTACATATAATTAATTATATGTGATAAACGGGACAATATTATAAATGTTAAACATTTCCTGACCGAATCCTACGCACGTGACTGATTAAGAAAATATTATTCCATACCCAGCACTTCCTAAATGAGCTAATAGGGAATAGTTCGGTCCACATAAAAAAGTTTTAAGGTTCTTATTAGCAATGTTGATTTATATTAAGGTATAATAACAAGGTACTGATCGATTGGAATCGAATGAATGGAAATCAAGTGCAAGTAAGACCATTAAAGCAGGTTTAAAAATTAAAACACCAACCATGTTGATTCATCCCTTGCGAATGAATAGAAGTCTCAAGAGTGTCAACCTTACGATATAGCCGATGAAGAAGTGGAACAAAAAGTAATAAATAATAGTTATTATGAAAACACAGTTTTTAGTATTTTTTTATTGAATTCTAAAGTAAATATGATAGGGTTATTTATGGAATAACACATCGGGCAAATGGCCTACACGATTTTGCTGGCACATACGCACTCTTTTGTCATAAATGTGGTTGAATTTCGTTGATGCAGCGTTGAATCCTCTTTTAATGGATGTGGGCTTGTTGACATACACCTTTGACTTTAAATAACCCCATAAGAAATCTAAAGGTGTTAAATCACACGATCTAGGGGGCCTATTCTGATCACCGAAACGAGAGAGGCTTTAATTGTTGTGTTAACTGAATTTTGTAAGCATGGAGACCCAGATCTTTAGTGAGTATACGCTGTAGAGAGCTTTTCAACAACACTCTCACGCACTGCTTCGAAATTGACATTTGAACGGCTTGTTTTTGGACGACCAGTGTGTTTAGTGTCTCCAACTGATCCAGTCTCCCTAAATTTTTCAATTAATCTCTTCACAGTTGATGAAATCAAAAGACTATTCCGACCATATTTTGTATGCAATTTACGAACTGCGGCCGCCGAACTTTCATTATTTTTGAGATAATGTTTAACAATAAAGACACGTTGTTCTATCGTGTAACGCTCCATTTTTATTAACCCTAAGCTGTCAGCTGTCAAATTGTGTTTTTTTTAGGGTTGCCAGAACTTTACTGCACAAATGGCGGCAAATTCAAATCTTGCATTAATTCTGGTACACTCTTTAGTATGATGATTATAGTAACTATAATGCTTTAAGGGCTGGTTTCAAATTTAAAAAATCGTACTCAAATAATAATTGATCAGATATGTTGTTTTCTCAGAACTTTGTAATTTAGGTAATACTTATATAAGGCAGGCCTACATGCGTGTTTATCTAATTTTTATTAGCATCTAACCTGAGAGGTCATTCAACAACGTCAATATTCAAAATATTGCACGCTTTCTTAAAAAATATGTATATATATATATGTGCACCCGAATCTCATATACCAATGAGCCATTAATTTATATGTCGTTATTATCTCATACCAATCCATATAGATGTGCCAGTGTTGTATTGATTGGATAAATGAAGTATATTGAAACCTCTTTTTCCTTAAATAAAAAATTGTAAAATCCTTAATTTATTTATTATAGGGAATTTATTTTAATTATTATTTGCATAATTTTGTATCGTTAGAAGATTTTATTTATCATTATTTAAATCATAGTAGCTGTTTCATTTGATTCAGTCTTCTTTACCCAACATACATGTGAGATCATCGTCTATCACTGGATCTAACCCAGCTCTGCGGCAGGTATAACAGAAATACCTGGATTGAATATTTAGTTTCAGAATAATTGTCGTGGTTGTTATCAATAACGTTTATGTCCAAGATATCTCTAATCGATGACTGGAATGACAGAGATCAGTGAACTGTGATGCAGGTTGCCGATTCATCCATATCCAAATCAGAGCTTTCTCCGCCAATTTTACCTGATGAGTCGGCTTGTCTCTTCCGTCGACCACCTTCTTTCTGTACCTTTTGGCCTATAGAGGTATAGCCTATTGGAGGATAAAACTGTAAGTACTTGTGACACATTTATTTTCTAATTATTTCTGTATTTATTAATCGGTCCTCTTAAACTATACACGAAAACCCTTAAGAAAAACGAGTAAATAAATAAGCAAACTGAAATTGTATTAACAGTGAGCAGATATCGTCGAGACGATGGCCTCCCTGATGTCTTCATCATCTAATTCTAGGAGATGACGAATGCCAGGTTGTCAATGGTCAGGAGGAGGAGGCCTGACCTCAAGAATCCTGTCTATAAGTTTGCCCATCACCCTTCTCTTATATATAGACAAATTTCTATATATAGAGTAATGAAATAAGTAAGTAATTAAATGAAACTATATTCTGTACCCATAGAAATGCTGATCATAGGAAGGGTATTCTAAGCTTGTAAATAAATTTTGTGATTGAAAAAGGTTTTTTTTTTATTCTAACTTCTATCAGAAAATTTCGTAAATATATTTTATTATTATAATAGTTATGCAAAATAACACATAATCATCGAATCATGTAGATACGAGTGATTTCATATGAATTTGTAAAGAAAAACTTAATCAAAGTTTTATTTAGCTTATTTTTTTATCTTTATATGCTCAAAGCGTCAATTTCTAGCGCCTTACCATCCAATCCTATCAATATTTTCCAATTCTCCTCTTCAGCATCCCTCCTGCCAGATAATCTCCTATCTTTACCGGCTCATCAAGATGAATTCCTTTAGTATTTGACTCAAACTTTCTACCACATTATCCCTCTTTTAGAAACCTGACTTAAACCCTACATTTCCTCCTCAATATGTATCCCTCTTTAAATACACTCTCATCTACCGTGACCGGGTAGTCCAGAGTCTGAAGACCTGTATCCATGATTTTTCACCGCTATCCAGCAATCGTCTCGAAATCGAACTCCTTATCGTCGAGATTACCGGTAATCCCCGTCCCCTCCTGTATGCTGTAGTGTTTCGTACTTCTCAGGTTTCTTTTGATCCAACTATTGAATCAGCTCTCTACATATTCGTTTCTCTATATACTTATATAATTACTTCCAGCAATCTGAAGGACAATCTCCTTTTGGAATCCTACAATAAGCTCTACCTTGAAAACCTGTTCATTCCTCTCAACTTCTTCATTGTGCACTTTGCTCCTACCCAACCAGTCCACACCTGCTGGTTGGATTACAAACGACACAGCAAATCTCATTTCTTTTTCTAAGTTGCCTGTTTCGTTTCTGTATTCTCTTGACTTAATCTAATTATCCTTTAAAAACCAAATCCCACCATTTTTCCCCAAAACCATAATTTTCTGGATCTTAGACACCCTTACCATAGCAAGCATCCAACTAGATCTCTATCATATCCACTGTGGATGTCCTTACAACAAACCTTCTATTCTGGATGCCTGTGCCCCTATGAAAATCTTTACCTATCACTACCGGCACGCTCTGTGTATAAAGAGAATGAGGAGCTGCTAAAAAAGGTGGCCAGAAATTAAATCCTCCGGTACTTCCTCTTCAGAAGTGTTCAGAGTCACTTGCGTGTAAATAATGATTTGTAAACACTCACTCTACTTGGTGGGATGGTTATGATTATAACCATTTATAACATAAAATAAAATGAGTGTGGTAGAATGAAATGAATTTTCAAATGATGGAGAAAGAGTAAGAATTGTAGCCAGGGACCTTCCCCTGCCCCGCAATGGGCGAGAAGGAGTCTCGCATGTCCTAGAATATGTTTCTCTCCAAGTAAAATATCGTTTAAAAATATGCACTTTATAATAAACGTTTATATAATGGAATTGTATGTAATAAAAACGCATCCCCACCAATGCCAGGGGAACAAGATAGCCTCAGGGGCCACGAAAGTCTCTGCAGTCTGTCAGGAGGTGTTTCATAGTAAGCGGAACGCTGTTGTCTATATTGATGAGCCGACCTGCCTTCCATCAAGTGCTTATGATGATTTCCTTGGTTTGACGATCTTCATGTCCTACTAAAAAGTATTTTCACCACTTTTGGTTATTTCAGAAATCATAATAAGATATTATAGTGCATAGTCAACTGTACGATAAGTAAGCCTTGGGGGGGGGGGGTGAAGGGGGTCTATTTTGTTCGTAAGTTACTTAACGATTTCATATGAAATTTAAAGCCACCAATGGGTTGGGTGGATGCTTTTAGGTAACCGACATACTTCTTGACATTTGTGTCTTGAGGTATTTTTATTGTAAACGTCTTAAGGTGGTTAAATAAAAAAAAAAGAAAACCCTGTAGTAGAAATGTAGGCTCCTTACGCATACGTGGATTGAAGGATATTAAGACTTCCGGTGTTGGAGAATATTTATCTGAGCACAAATAAAGTGTACGTTCGGGGGGAGGAGTTTAAATTAAAACAGGCAAACTAAGGCCAATTAACACATTAACTAACAAATTGTAAACATAAAAGAAAATATTAAATATACACATGGGAAACATCTGGTACACAATGGTGAAGTTATGTGGACTTTATTAATAAAACGTCTCTGATCTTACAAATGCAGCCAGACACATAATATGTAACAAACAAGTAAACAAGGCTATGAGTGTTATGTATAATTAAAACTAATGACTATTTAATATAATTGAAACCCTTATATCATGTAACCATTATTTGTAACCTTGTTGTAACCTTTATATAAATATACTTCATGTTCTCGCTCCAAGCCACGTGTACGTTATCAATTATTTTATTACCCGTTTTTCCCCATGATTTATCTAAACATATCAATTGGCTTCACCTAATCGATGAATCGATAAATACGATAGTTCGATAGACACAACAATTCTCCGCGACTTAGTTAAGCGCATAATCAGAAAAGTGAGCCGGAACGCGACGTTGTCTCTGGGATTTACGCAGAGGCTGGATATAGGTGTGCTGCCGGATGTGTAGTCTCTGTGGTTACTGGATCAGAAGCAGTGATGGTTGAAGGCTCAAATGGTGATGTGGGAGTTGCAGAATTCCTTGGCTGCCTAATTTCGTTGTCAGAGAAGGTAAATTTCTTCTTAGCATGCGAAGCTTGACTAGGAGCAATGTCATTCTTTATCTGCTCTGGAACGTACACGAGACGCAGTTGGTCGATGTGGCGCTTCAAGGTGTAGCCATCCCCATCTAAGGTTATGATTTCTATTTACATTATTGTTTGTTACATTATGGCGACGAGAAAAAACTGATTAAACTATCCGAGTTTCCAGTTCGCGACGTGTTACACGGACATTGCGGACAGTTCGTATTCCTTGTATACGCGGTAAGTCGTAATTTTTACCGCGAGTGCTTTTCCGTTGTACTTTTTCGCTGTTTTATCCGTTTTCTGTTTATTTATCGTTCGGATTAATTATCAAGATCATCAAGAATGGATGCACAACAATTTCAAGAATTCATGGGTGTGCTTACATCACTTCTAAGCTCTCAAACATCAATTAAACAAGACCCCAAGTCAGACACGAACAACCTCGCGAATGTGAGTATTTTTGATAACGTACACGTGGCTTGGAGCGAGAACATGAAGTATATTTATATAAAGGTTACAACAAGGTTACAAATAATGGTTACATGATATAATGGTTTCAATTATATTAAATAGTCATTAGTTTTAATTATACATGACAATGAGGATTTTGACTTAAAAGGGTTTGGTTACTTTAGGTTTCTAATACACATGAATCTTTTAACAAAGAGTTCTCAGAGCTACAGGCGCAACAAAACAAAAACTAAGATCGTCACAACGTACTATGAGCTTCTCGTCTATCAAGGTGTAAAACAAACAACCGATTACTCAATAAAAAAATAAGACTAGTCTCTTTGGCATCACCACATATTCAAAGAACGCCTTTACCACGAGGGATAATTAAGTATACAGCAACCAAGATTGTGTATTGAAAGGACTCCACCCTCAACTCTGAGGCCTACCTATGAGCACTGTTGCTTACAGTAGTAAACATGACTAACTAGACTAAAAGGCATATGTAAATATAAACACAATGACCACAACTGTGGAAAGGACTCGGCCTCAACTCTAAAACATAATACTAAAACTATAATCGACCACGGTAAACTGTAGACTGGCTCTGCTTCAAGCCAAAAAGAGTTAAAAGCGTCAGAATGCATTATAATGCACTCTGATGTCAAGATCTAAACCCTAAAACGGGAGGAAAAACACCTAATATTTCGGTAACAAATGAGCTTTCTAAAACACCTTTTTCAAACTGTTATTATAACTAGTGTTTTTTTTCAAATAATCATTTAACCCATCATTTGATCCAGCTACTAGAGTTAAATTATATTTAATAAAGTGAAGGTCGCCCACAACTTCGACCGCAAACTGAAAGTAATTTTTTTACCTTTTCAAGGCCCACCGCGCTTTTGAGAACTGGGAACAGCACGGATATTATTTTAGTCATGTGCAATTTACGTTTTCCAAATGAGGCCCGTTTGGTTAGTTTAAGAGACCATTAAAATCAATAGCGAGGTAAATAGAAGACACATAGATACGTTATCAGAAGGGGTGGCAACTCTACGCTCCAGTAACCGCCTCCTGGAACTGCTATAAGAGGCCGGAGCTTGATCGCCGCCGCAGTCTCCAGCAATGATCTCCAGCCGGCAAACCATTCTCGTCCTCATCTGGGTCTGCACCGCCATCTTCCAGGTGCTTGGAGGAAGCACGCCACACGAACCACACATCAGGGTAACCGAGTCTCATTATTGCGTTTATATAGACTTGCATATAATGTAATAATATATAAGTATAGAGAGGAGTAGCGTGGAGTCAATTTTATTTATTTAAATTTTCAACCAAAGAATTAGAGGCACCTTTTTGGCACATATTACAGTTGATTAACATAAGAAAAAAGTATAAATAAAACTAAAAATGTACAAGATAAGGTTGTCATAACTAAGTTAATAATACATATACCGTTATTGACATAATTTTCATTCATTAGTAGCTCCGTTAAATTATAATCATCAATTGAGCCAATTTCCACTCAATATGGCATAAGACAGTCCTCTTCCAAAAACGAGTTAATAACATTGCTAGTCACAATTATCACCAAAATCGCCAAAACCCAAAATTATCACAAACTCTTCTCAAGAAATAATGGACTCTCACTATATTAATAGAACAAAATACTCGGTTACGTTTACAATGGGATTAAATTCAAAGGAAGGAATAAAATGAGGAAGTGACTCCCTCTTAGTTCTGTGCAAGATAACTGTGCTATGCCCGCACCAAATTTGGTGTGAATATTCCACCGACTATAGAATCCTTAGTGCATAGCCTCAGGCGATTCCACGTAATGTCATAACTAGGGCGAGAGTATAAGAATCCGAATCCTACGCCCCCCTCCCTACCCTGTCTAATCACTAATTCACAGCACAGCCCCCCCCCCCTCGTTGGTAAGGTAGTCTCAAATTTTAAATTAATTGTTGGGATTCGAATAAAGCCCGAAGAAATATGTTCATATCGATAACTTGGCACCTGGGTCCTAAAATCCAGATAGACAGGGTAACAACAGAGTATAAGCTACTATTAAACTAAAAATATGTGTAAATGGACAAGATATTAACAGAAAATCTATTAAAATCAGCCCTGACCAGTAATTTCTATGATAGGTTCACGATTTTTTTATGAATTCGATTTAGTTGTGCACTACTTGCATAATTTTCTCACTTTAAATTTTTAATAGCCCCTGTGAACTGGTGATCAAGTGAGCTCATAAAATAGAAAAAATGGTCCAATTTACTTTTTTTGAGTCCAATTTCGTTTTCATATGCATTCCATTTGTTCATGGTATGTTACTGTCAAAAAAAGTTGTAAAATTTCAGGCAGATTGTATAAATTTGACAACCACTTTTACATTTTTGCTTATTTTATATAAAAACGTCCCAACAAGCATGCGATCCATCGATTTAATCAGACAAATTCGAATCTCATCCGGTTATTTTGCTTTAACCCAAACAGTTATTCCATCCGATGTTCATGATACCATAATGCGAACAATAATCAACCTGGAATTCGTCAAAATTAATTCAAACGTAGGGTGGTAATCAATCACTGAACCAACTTCGTTAAAACCCGGTAATGAATACAAAATGTAGAGTGAATTCTATTTTTAATATCGTCTGAAACCAGCCGGTTTTATAGCGCGCATACAATTATATTCTCAAATTACCTGTAAGATATTCGTTTCTGTCAGCCCTGGCAAGTAATGACACAGCTAATAATTAACACCCGGTCGATCAACAATGAAGCCCACAATTTATAGTTCTACTAAATACCAGCGGGACGGCTTCGTGTCCTTAATTACATGGAAAAGGCATCATAAATAGAAAGTTGAGCTGAAATTTTAGATAATCTTCCGATGCACATTCGCTTGTATCGCAGTGTTGACAGCCACCATGAAGCATAGGTAAATATGTGGTCTGATTAGAAGCTACTAGTTTACTTTTAGGCAACATTAATCATATGAGTGATTCCTATTCAGAAATACGGTGGAACAAAACATTGTGAGCTAATGGAATATGGAGCAATCATTTTAATGGTATGTCTGTATATTTAATGTAAGAACCCGACAGTGATCCAATTTTGTCACCAGAATATTGAAAAATCGTCCAGTCTCTGTTAGGTTAAACTAGGGTTAAGTTTCAAGATATTTACATAATATGTAATGAGTATAATATTTATTTTCAATACTTTTAAAATAAGACAAAATGTAATGTTACTGCTCTGTGGTTTAAATTACAAGCAGATAATGTGATAAATAAAATTAAATTAAGTTGTCGTGTTATTTCCTATTGGGATTCGCTCCTAAAACTTATTGCATTATATAATTAAAAATTATATGCAAGAAGTGAAACTTCTCAAAAAAATAATCTTTCTAGAACATCTTTGGAAAAACCAAAACTGATCTATTTATACACGCAGTTCCATTTATTCATAAAGACTTCGACATCTGCCAATAAATCAACCCAGCACAGCATAAGTTTGGGGTTATATATTGTTCAGATATATGCCTTATACTATTTTAATTTTACCATAAAATCTATTAAATTAGTTTAAAATAGTTTAAAAAATAAACAATTTTTTTTAGGGTTGCTTCTATTTTCACGTGTTATTAACAACTTTTCATGACAATTTGGACATTTTGTTAGCATTTCCTCCTTTGAACTTCTGAACATAATTTCAAAGGTACTTTTTATCAATCTCACTAAATGCGTATTTATGCAACAATTTACAATATTTTTGGGATTATGCTAATATCCTAGATTGGGAAAATATTATTAAAACAAAAAATATATAAAAACAATAGTCAATAGTTGTGTGAAACCCATTGTGAATTGTTTTGACAGTTTTTTTGTGATAATATTTATTTAACGTCGCATTAGTAGCTATGACTATTAGCGACGACTTCTGTTGAATCTGATTCGTCCAAAGAAGCGATTTTTTTTTAATACTCACCATATTCCTTCAGGTTTTGAGGTAGTTCGGTTATGTATCGAGCTTTTTGAAATTGGAGAACAGGACTTAGCGATATGTTGATAAACTAGGAGTTGTGTATTTATCGCACTTCTCACAGGTTGTTCTGTCAGCGTTGAGAAGGTAGTACGGGACGTCATAATCTCAAACAGGTAATCACTTACATTCGATTTCGATGACATTTCATTAACCATAAGTTGTTGCTAACTACCGTTCCTTGCCGGATACCAAACTTCATCCCGTCGTTGCACCGTTGTTTTCTTTGTTCCTTTCAATTTGTCGGTGTATATTCACTTTCATGATTTGTGAGTCAAAAGCAGCTTCTTGGTCACCTTGATCCGCTAGCTCTTTTAGATATATTCCGTGATGGGTTGGAAGCCAGCATAGTAGTATTTCACCCCTCCAGTTAAGATGGTTGATTTTGTATAGGTCGTGGTCTTGAACCATTGTTTATGATTCAAAAAAAACTGGGCTGAAAAAAACCATATTTTATTTGGATGGACTCCTTTCAGGTAAAGCTTTTTGGATCGTGAACAATTTGAGGGTGAACTGCCAAATGTTTCCTGAGTGTTGGTTTTGAGACTATAGCGCTTTTATTTGTGGCATGGGGTACAGTGCAGTACTCGAGATTTTATATCTTAATAGTCCTACAAAATTTATTCAACCTAATTTTTATCCTATTTCTTGTCCTTATAGTCCCTATGAACTTGTCCTTTCAGCTGGATTATCATAGGGACTAAGAATCGTTCATTCACCCATGCATGGTGGTCTCTACCGTAAGTTGTTTAAGCATTTCTTGGATGTAGGTAGAGTGCGTTACCGCGTAAGCGCCTCTTAAACGATTCTCCAAACAGAGCCCCCGACAATGGCCACTGAATCAGCTAAAGCCGGGAACAGGTGATAGATTCCCCTAAAGATAAAAGCCCTCGGTCACGCTATGGGGGATAAAGTTGCCAGCCTGACCTCCATCAGATACAGGCTGAATCATATTGTCCGGACATCTACCTCTACAAATGGGCTACGTAGTCATTGTAGGCGACCAGTCTAATTTCGCCAAAAATTTGAGGTCATTTTGACCAGTATAGGTCATCTAGAGAGAACACAAATCGAGGTGAACATTACGACATGAGAAGATAAAATCTAGTCTATTTTTGGAATCAGGGATAGTACAACGAGATAAGTACGCAATCAAATAAATTTGTGTGGGTGTATTTGTAAGGATACCGTCTTAGATTGATGAAATAAAGATGTAAGATTTACATAACACTGAATCATAGACGTACAAATGTATGTATATCAGCATCAAGTTCTAGACAGAGATAGTTAGAGTATGTTCGCTACGCTTTACACATGTTGGGAGTTTCCCAAGTATCCATGATAGGTTTAAATCGGTATTTCAATAAATATCTCCACTCGAAGCTAAATTCACAGCTAACTATGAGCTCCCAATGAATAAAACAAACTAATATAACTCTATGCAAAATTCAAACAAACATTTACTCTTATATTATAATGTTTGTTTTAAATCTGAAGTGTAAAGGCAACTTGGGTCAGATTGTGATACTCACAAGTCAGAAAAAACAAACAGGTAAACACTAACTAAATAGTTACATGATCAAACGATACCTCGATATTTCTTTGTTAACCAAATGAATTAAAATTCGTATTAAGTAAAAAGATCTCTGTTGAAGTAGGTGACCTCTAAACTAAATTAATCCGTGGATCAGATTGATCCATGGAAAACACGCTACAACCACCCAGCTAGAGAGAATTCTGATCAGACACGGTCAGTGTAGCGTTTCTCATGGCTGCATTAATACACTGAATGATAGATAATTTTCTCTAATCATGACAGATTGGTGCTGCTATTAATATTGCTATTCTTCCATTATTAACATAGATACATATATTTAAACCGTAAATAGACATTGTATAAATACATATGGCAAATAATTTTGAAAAATAAAAGTTACATCACACAATCAGTTTTTTTCGGCACGGTTGCGAAAACAATTTTATTAACACCTTTAATAACTATTAGTTAATAATCACCTAAAGCCCCAAAACAAAATACGTTAATCAGGACAAGGAGAGCTTTTAATTTGATGCCCTGCTCAGCATGATAGGAGACTATATTTTTTTCAACTATATGTTCACTCAATTTAATTGATTGATAATTGACCCTCTATTATTCTTCATATGGTTGCTCTTATTTTTAACATCTCTGGAGCAACAAGTAAAACATTCATTCAAAATATCTGCATGAATCTTAGTTGGCAAGAAAATTGTGAATACACTTTTTATGACAATATACGACTTTACAAAATTATTAAATATTCTCTCGCTTGTCTATTCGCGAATTTACTATTAACAAATTTTTAAGTGATAATTAACCATTCTATTACCACAAGACATTCAAATAGTGGAAATTAAAAAAGTTAGAAGATAAACTAGTTTCACAACAAAGCCAATTATACAGAATTAATCCCAAATCTTTTGAGGAAAAGAGTCTTGGTCACTTTATGTTTAATTGTTAAATAATGTCTCCAATAAGCGGTATACTTCACATAGTCCCATCTGGTGGACATTGAAGGAGGAGGATTTCCAAGCACCGGCGTCCACTTGAAATCTTTCTGCCTGATAAAAAAATTTGGGTCGTTTGCATTTAAATTTATCTTTATATTTTCCAAATGATATATACTGTTTTCTTCTAGCGATGTGTAATAGTTGGACCATATGAAGACCATCTTGGTTGTAAGCTTAGGTAGTATTTGTAAAGTCACAAATCAAGAAATCTCTCCAAAGTTCTTAAGAATTCTTAAAATTTTAAACTTAAGAATTCTTTCTTAACATCAACTTTTGCATCATTGAAGAGTCTTCTATTTTCGATTATTTTTCATATTTTCGCTAAGATTGTTATTTGACATAGTGTCATCACAGTGTCATTTACGCTACTGTTTTACATTTCTTTCTTTGTTGTGTTCTTCGCTATCCAATTGAATAGTATTTAGATGATTAATCAAAAACCTGAGCATCCTCATTTCATCTTTTCTGTGGTTCGTGAAATGATTTCTGACTCCATGAATTCACGGTAGACTCCATTACTTTATTTACATTCCTTCTTATTTATATTTAAATCAAGACGTCAAAAGATATTACCATATGTCCTTATCAAGTTTATATTTAGCCTACGAGTAAATATGTTATATATCTCCTGTCTTGTATCTACCACTGACGACTGAAATTACTTTGACTAGGTTTGTTAGCGAGCTAACCTTAACCCATGTTCATCAAACCACGCACTTAAAGCAAAAAACGATTTATTATTGTCTTCTCTTGTAGCATAATGAATGCTACTGTTGAAAATGTTAAAAAATATATACTAATTTTTTTATGAAACCTAATTAATTTTAACGTAGGAAATGTTATGTATTACTATAATACAAAAAAAGGTACAAATGTACTATAATTACCTCCACAATATATTTCATTATCTAGTATGCGAGATTTCGTATGTTCTGGTACATTATAACTTGAGTTCTACCTCACTGTTCATACAAACGTGTTCTTCGG
Organism: Acanthosoma haemorrhoidale; assembly: GCA_930367205.1. Lineage (NCBI taxonomy): Eukaryota > Metazoa > Arthropoda > Insecta > Hemiptera > Acanthosomatidae > Acanthosoma > Acanthosoma haemorrhoidale. The sequence goes on along the minus strand of OV884011.1, from coordinate 125,692,232 downwards.
ATTTAAAGCTAAGTATTATATAAACTAAAATTGGGCCTAAACATGTCCAAATAGGAGCCAGCCAAGAGGAACTGCAGTAGCGGACACACATGCCTGAAGCTGGAGCTGCTGATGCTGGCCGGCCGACTGGGGAATGGGAGCCGGCTGCAGGTGGGACCCGGAGTGACTGTGGTCAGCACGGACCGAACCCGCAACATCGTAGACCGCCTCCGCCCTCTGGCAACCTCCCCATCGCTGCCTCTGAGGCCTTTCCTGGGGCGGCTTATCGCTGAATACCTTGGCAGTCTTAACCTCACCTTCCAGCTAAAAGACTCCACTCTCCTGGGCCAGGTCAACAGCTTTGGTCTTCAGCTCTGGAACTCTTCTTCGTCTATAGGTACCCCTTAATTATATCTACCTTCTTAATGTTAAAATAAGTGACAACGAAACAACTAGTTGTTTTTCAGGAATCGTAGCGATAGTCTTGGCACTTAAAAAGCAAATTACTATATTGTTTGAAACGTTTGTGATTATTTGCATTGTTCTCAACCAGAAACCTCAATAAATTTCGAATGTTTCTAAAAATACACCTATTCAAGCATATATTATAAGGTAATTTATAATCATGTGGTATTTCGCGATGAACTTTTATAAAATATCCAACTCATAAAACTTTTATTATTAAGGAAGTGATACCGAAATAGTTAAATAAATATTTATTTTAGTGCAATATTGCTATTTTTAGTAAATTCCTGTTATCTTCCATTTGGTTCCACGTCTAAATCAATCAACCATTCTGGATTAAACATGTTGTTTCTTTTAATGTGAAACTTTAGTAGAATACAATTATAATTTCATGTCGTAATTTCAGTATAAAAATGATCAGGTGTTTTTTTGAATCCACTAGTAAAGATGATGTTGCAGGACGAGCTAAGTACAAGACGAGCTGGTATGCAATGGGTACGATCGCGGCGGTCGGCTTCGCATTGCTGGCTTCGCTGTGCGGGAAAGCACTGATGGCCTCCATGCTGGCAGTGGCGATGTCTGCTCTTGTCGCCCTGAGAGCCGGAGGGTTCGCCTTACCCGCGTCGTTCGCTAGCCCGGCTGCCAGGGTCACGCAGTACGAGATTATCACCAAACCGGCCTATTCCACTGCACCTTCCACGCACTACATCGACCATGAGCACCATCACACCGTCGCAGGGTCGCCGTATCCCTACGGCAAGAGGGACCTCGAGGGATCCAAGGAAGACTGACTAGGAATTCGTGACTCTGTTCTAAGTCCCAAAGTCGCCAATGACAAAGTAGCACCCGGTGGTAGTTTCATCCCTTTGTACATACGGAACAACTTGGTATAAAGATACGGTCTTAAACTAGTGTTTCAGTTCAACAATTACCATACTATTTATAGCGTCGATGAAAGGTCTATTTGGTGAAATGAAAAATTAAATTAAATGTGAAGCTCATAAGTAATCGCGAATTCAGATTTGAGAACGTGGATTTGTTGGGATATTCGGTTAGGTTGATGAAAGAAAGATGTTAGATATTTAATTAATTGTTGGACATAGAGATGTTTCGACATACCATGTATGACTGCATCAATGAGTGGTTTCAGATAGTTAGAGGATAGAAGTAAGATCTGCTCACCTTAAGAACAAAGAAACCTTGGAAACACATTTCCCATTCATACCATGGTATGTCGAAACTCAGTCCATAAATAAATATGATGGAAATGTGTCATCTTTCCTTTAACAACTAAACAGATATACGTTCTTCAAAATGAAATATTAACGAATTAGAAATATACTCCAGATAATTTAATTAAGAAATCCATTCAAGATACTCTAGATGAACATGTTATAATCTTATAAATATATGGTGAGTAAGTACATGTTAGGAAATAAACTATCAGTAAACAATGTATCTATTTTCACATCAAATAAGGGATTCTTGAACTTTTTTTTTTCATGGGCACCTTTTTTGGTTATAAGGCAGTCATTTCTTTCAAAATTAGAACAAAGTTGGTTCAGAACAGCCATGGTGAGACGGTCTAAAACTATCCAAATTCCGTATTATAAGTGATATCATTTAGAATCAAAATATTTGTATAGGAATTTTACTGTTTAACCCGGCCTAAGTCAATCCTTCTGCTGACCTCAGCATTATTTAATGAGCATGAAAATTAGGTGGCTTAAGGCCTTTGGTTTAAAATCACTACATATCACTGTATGGTACAATATTAACCATCCAAAATAACAATTTTATGAGAAACATAACAGATATTTCTTATTGGCTTTCATGTATTTGTAAATCAATGAAAAATGTACATAAATGGAAGAATCAAAGACAATTTGTATGAGGTTATTACCTTATTTAAATAGGCAACAGATTTTCATATATGATGAGTTATATTTTTGCTAAATACGTAAGGGGAATTCATAGAATAAATTACAGATATACAAATAAACACAGAGTACTATTAGAGTTAAGCCAATATTTTCATATTCTTGTGATTTTTGTCTCCTTATTTATTATTAGTAATATATATCTTTCAGTGTCAAATCAATGTTTTGTTTTTTGTCAAACATGACTATTTAAAAGTTTGTATACCACGAGCAGCTTAGTTTTAAATAAATAACCAGTCCCATATTTAGTGCAAACAAAAACCAATGTTCACTTACTGGCAGTATTAACGAAGGCGATACTTCTTTTGTAACATGTGTAAGGCGTAAATTCAATAATACTAATGTAAAAGCTATAATAGTATTGGCTTTGAATATGTAGAATGAGGGTATTCAACGCAAACGACAATTAACATCCATTATCTTGATTAATTTTGATGGTATATTCTCTCTTGACATAGCCATGACCTTTAATGGTATATGCTGTAGATAAATATTTATATTGTATCCTAGAGTATATGAAATAGTTTCATGAATATTGCATATAATGAAAATGGTATTGGGGAACATGGGTATAACTCATTATAAATATCTATTGTTGACTTGTAATACCCGTATAACTTACTATGTAAGTAAAAAAGGTATTTGGTAATGGTGTTTTGGTGTTAGAATCGATAATTGTCTAAAATGTCATCAATTAACACAAACAACTTACTTTTAAACTAGATAGAACCAATTAATTTATTTAATAGGAAATTACGGTTAAATATTAATATTCTGTTTCCATAATTTAGAATGTAATGTATATATACATATTATAAAACATTAAATGCAAACGTTATGACTATGTCATTATACATGGTACATACAAGGGTATAAGAGCTTTAAACATATATAAAAAAAAACCATTTAAGCTGTATATATTTTATGTTGAAAATAAGTCTCGTTTAATCTTTATAACTTGTTGAATTATTTATTTCCCTATTAAACCTTTTTAGTTCTTTCAGCAGCTGTTACTAATAAATTACGACTATTGTGAAAAATACAATGCTACATGGAATTACTAAATTTATAAATTAATTATCAACTACTAATAAAGAGTTTAAATATTTTAAGAGGTATATTGAACCTTAATTTCACTATATATATGAAACTTTCTTTGATTTTTCATATGGCTACTGCTGGCCAAAGAGTTATTAGAAAAAAAAATCGAAACATTATTAACAATGATTGAACAATTTATTCATTTTGGATTTGATGGTTAACATAATTTCAATTATAATAAAGGGTACAAAGAAACCTACTAACTTAATTGATTGAACCGAACAGGTCTTACTAGATGACCACTGGCTAGAACTAAGTTGGGTTTTAAAACTGGCTTAAGCAGGTGTGTATGGAGACCTATAGTGGTCCTTGATTGGTAATCCTAACGTCAGATGAAAATAAAGAAAGTCAAGACATCAGAGTAGGGTAACGCTTTTCTGTACTGAGGCTAAAAAACTAATAATGCTACTAGCTAGTGGGGGATGGAAGATAAGAGGGAAAATCAGAATGGCGGTCAGTGCATCAGTCAGCCTGGTCAGCAGTTAAATCAGTCTGAGAGTTAGAAGTAGACAACAGCACCATCAGTTGTTTTATGATAGGAATAAACAGCAAGAGACAGACGGACGAGCACAAGGTCAGAAGTACGGAACTACGGACCCTCTCACTTGGACGGATCATCATGCCAAACCCATTGCTTAGCAAGGTCTTTGAACTCCACGTTTTGACTCCAGAGAAACTCAAGGATGTTACCATCGGGAAACAAAGGCTACGAGGGGAACCATAACAGTTAAACAGCCGGAAGGTCGTAAGCTGTTAATCACGAAGCACCCCCTAACACACAATCAGCAGCCCTCTCTATTTCTGCCAACAGCAAATAGAACAATCCAGTGCACCCCTGATTCTTGTAAGGAGGAATCTAGGCAACTAAGACAAAGAAGCCTTAAAGAGCCAATTACAGAGGAGCTCTCTCCACCGATGCTGACGATTTCCAGGATGTGGAACGAAGCAAGGCTGCCGCACACGGCTGCGCCCATCTCGGGTTTTTTTTGGGGGTTTTTTCCTCTCCTCCCCCATATCCCCTTGTTATTAAAATATTATGGAATTCAATATAGATTCTATTTTAATGAATCTATTTACAAAAGATCAATATTATATGTCCTGTAGCTTGGCTACATTTTATACAAATTTAAATAATTTCACACTGTGTGGTTACAAAGTTATGATGTACATAATACATTCATTGTCTTTACACGTTTAAGAAATAATGGAATTCACCTTATGAATCATAAAACATAAAACTAGCTTACATCTAACAAACAAAATCTTAACCTAATTTTCCCCAACAATCTGTTGCCATCGATGCGGAAAGGGTGGTGGAGCCATAGTTTTAAACCTAGTGTTTATTAGGTGCTGCAACGAGTCAAAAAACTTGATATGTCCCAGGTGGATGAACTCAACCACCAAAGGCACACCAAGCAATGGGTGCAGGTACACGTTTTTTAACCTCTCAAGAGAGGTATGTCTGACCACTCTTCTCATAGTCCCATTCTGAAATTTCTGGAGACTTTTAGCTGTATTGTCAGTCAATTGAGTATATAATGGGGAACCGGTACAGCAGAGCGGGTCGGAGGAATGTATGGTCCCACGTCAACAGCTTAGTTACCTTATGAGAACTTGTCCTTGACATGGAAAAATTGGTGTAGTTTACTAGAGGGCAGCAGTGTCATGGCGTAGTCCACCAACTTAACTAACACAAAGGCATGGAAGGAAGCAGTCTGTTTTAAGATGTACAGATAACAATTATAAAAATACATATATACACAGTAGGTCTGAAAAGTTTCCGACCTCAACATGAAGATGATAATAAAATAAATAAAAGCTTTGTGAGGTTGGAAACTTTTCAGACCACCCTCGTATATAATTAATATAACAATCATAATTATCTAATATTATAACAATAATTATAATCTTAATTATGTGATAGGTGATCGGAGAAGAGGTTGACTACAAGCAGGGCTTCAAAATCATTACAAACATATGACACCCAACCAGCCACAGTAGTTAGACTAAAGTTGTTCCTGCATGCAAAGAAAAATTTATTAATGTTTGATTTTATAAATTATCTAATATGGTCAAAGGAGAAATCCATAGTTTTGCAAAAAAACATACAATGATGAATGTTCGTATGTGTTTAAGTGGAACGAGCCATTTTTCTAAAATAATATAAATGATACTTATAAACATATGTAAAATAATAAAAGATGTAACCATCAACTAAACAAGCAGTATACCGAAGAAAACACCATTACGGCATATAGGTAAATAAGATCTTTGAGCTCATTAAAATTAACCGTTGAAACTGCAGCACAGTACCTATTTACGATTTCATTTCACATAAAAGATTAATTTTCCTTTAAAAACTAATAAATCATTATAAAAATAAGTAATTGCTTATTGTTCTTATTTTACAGCCAGTTATTCACTCCAGGCAAACAACGTGAAATCAATAACCATTCATTGTTATTAAACTCATTGACTGTGACTACATCAAAACGATTTTCCAAACAGGGAATTGAGACTTAATTAAGATTCCTTTGAATCAGATTTCATGTGCTCAAACGCTACATCAAAATGTCATTCAAACAGAGGACGGTTTGGGTGGAAGAATTGGTTGATTAATTCGATGAAGTACGAAACAGTGTACTCCATGTACTATGTTCAAACAAGTACGCCAAGATGTCATGGATTTTGGGTTTCCCAAATATGCTAATAAATTTCAACTAAAATTACCATCAGTAATTTTAGGTCATTGTACTTGTAAAGTTCGGGAAATTCCATAATAACCTATACAACCACACTAATCCCGTAGCAGTCATTACACTGCACCACTCATCCTTATAATCCTTCTCAGAGACTAAAGCGGCAGTGGCCTCGTGACCTGCTATAATACGTGACAATGGGAGTCCTGGCAATGGCCAGTTTCTCCAGTCATTCCTTGGGCGTCTGTGGCTCTCGCACTCTGCAGTCAGCCTCCACTGGCTCATATCCAGTGATGCGGCTGGTGGAGGAGCGTGGGGAAGTTCCCAAGGCTCCACTTCCTCTTTTGCATGCGAGGTGGGTGACAACCATGTGGATGTGGAAGGTAAATACTGGGCTTTATGGGGATACCCATCTGGGCTTTATGTAAATACTTTATGAATGAGCAAGTAGATGAAAATTGTAAATAAGGTATGAATGAGAACATTTATCACAATGACTTTTTGACTCTCCATGCCGAGTTAGAGTGGTTCTTCTCCTCCTTCCGTGCACAATATTTCCTTGGTTCATTCCTTTTTCCCAAATTATGTATACAATATTTTATAGTCCAAAACCTCACTCCACTCCCGAAACACAAGATCACGTCTCTCTGACCTTTATACTCCTCCCCAGAAAACTGCAGCATATGATCGGTCCTTCCTTTCTCGCTCTACTACCCTCTAGAATTCTCTACCTCCTAATATCCGCCAAGCTTCACCCCTACCAACCTGCAAAGCTCTTCGAAGAGCTTTAAAGAGCTCTAAAGAGACGCTTGTTAGTCTGGGTCCGATTCACTCATTCATTATTTTATATTTCCTGAATTTTATTTTTGTATTAATTAATTCCAATGTGGAGACGAATGTGGCTTTTGATAGACCTATTGCAGGCTCGGGATCAACAAACAATGAGCCTGCCCCCTTCTTAACTAATTCATCAGCTTTCTCATTGCCGTCTATACCTGTATGTCCAGGGACCCAGTCAGCTGGACTGACCTCTTTTCTTGATGCAAGCTCAGTTAGCAAAGTCTTGCGTTCTCTAAATAGAGTCAATATTGGTTCCCATTGATGGTTGTGAGACTAAAACCATGATCACTGATTTACTGTCTGAGCTGGCTGCTGCTAGCTGTGCTTGAGAGTGTAAAAGAGCACTGGTGGCTGCATAAACCTCCGCGTGGAACACAGTTGCAGTGTTTTCCTAGCGGCTAATACGCCTTATGTCCTGTATTGGAGAGGTAAGCTCCAGCCCCAGATGATCTTATGGAGTCTTTATATGATCCAATAGTAAACCTGGAAATAGACAGAAAGAAAAAAAACAAAACAATGATGCATCAAAAAATAAATAGGGAGCTATTAAAGGAAAAATTATTGATTAAATGTTAGAGTAGGTTTTAATAGTTTTTTTTAGCCAATATTTTAGCTAATTGCAATTTTTTTTAATTTCTTGAAAGATGGTTTTCGGTGACCCAGATAGTTTAAACAATGAAATAAAGTATTTTTCATGAAAAATACAGAACTGATTTTTTAGAATTATATTCTGCTTCTTCACTTTCCATGTACTTAATTTAGTTTAGTTATATTTCAAGTAATAAAGTTTAGTAATAATTAATGTAAAAAATATTTTATTGGAAAAATAAAAATCATATACGTAAAAAGACAAAAATAGCGTGGCTGCTTGTTCTTGGACCAACTAGTTACCAACTTACTTTGTAATAAAATACTATTTAATAATAAAGTACAAAATTTAATAAATTTCAAGCTCCCCTGAGTGAAATCAAATCAGTTGATTTTTTCAGTAATTTATTGATTTTTTTTTTATTGATCACCAGATATAAAACATTAGATGAGGTTCGATCTTCACCTTGAGACAATTATCGAAATACAAAAGTTCCTCAGTCTGAGTTCCGGCATCCTTCACTTTTGGTCCCTCCGCTGCCATGACGATTCGTTGGTGAGGTTCCTCCACCGGTAGCGTCAATGACACCTCGTGGTAGATGGGCTCCCTATGTCCTCTCAGGCCGTAGCGGAACACTGAAGGCATCGCAGTGTTAACCCAATTGTCCTTCATTGTTTGCTGCTCTCCGTTCTTCATTGGGTAGGTCTGGGTACGTATTGATTTTTTCATGTAAGAGAACATTGTTTGGCAGCATTTGGTCCTTTTCGTAGAAATAGTTGTCTATAACAGAACAGCTCATTATGTTTTTAGATTATGTTGAGTGGAAATTACATGACAATATTTAGCTTACACTATAAACATGATATTCACACAAGGTCTCTAATTTTTGTCCTTTTAAGGGTTTTTGTTTTTCAAAACCAGAATTCCTTCTTGCTAATAATAGTGAGGTCTATACTATAAAGTGAAAATAGATAGATGTAGTAGAGGGGTCAAAACAATTATTAAACCAACAATTAGGCCAATGACCTTTTTTAAAAGTGGCAATAAAGTACAGCTTATGTTTGTATGTGTCCGTTCGTATGTTATGGTCTTTGAGAGTCCCTATTAGTCCCTTTTAACGATAAGAACATGAAAATTCACATGAAGGCTCCAATATATGTAAAGCCATTACTATAATTTTAACGCCTTGCTTAACTCTATGTACTTTTCATTTTTTTTTTTCAAACAGTAATTACAAACAATAATTAAAACTGTCATTGGCATCGTCCTTAATACTATAGCTCATTAGTCCTGGCTCACACTCCATCTCCATACTTCAGAGGTCTTCCATACTTCAGAACATGAACCTTCTGGAGAGTTGTCGTGAACCTTCCTAACTAAACTGTTACACAAAAAATGTGGTGACTTGGAAAAATTCAAACATTTACTTCCTGATAAAATGATTTCAGCTTTCTGTTCTTTTTTAATTAATATTTAACTTTTTCAGTGATTAGGGGCTGTAAGTATGAAGTCAAAATCCAATAAATACTCAAAAAATGTATTGAAAAAAAATTATACAAAAATTTGCGAGCACAAAAAAAAAACGTACGGTTTAGTACCGGATAATTCCTTCACTGGCTTGAATCATAGTATCAAGTAGTCGATTTGGCTACAATCTATTGATTCATATCCTCCGACGTCCTTACTCTACTAAACAACTATTAGTAATCAACTCGTGCAAGTTAAAGGGGGAGGGGGTTACCTACCGTTTTACATGTCTGCTAAGCTCCTCCCACCTGTGCTCTATAGGATTTAAATCAGGGCTACAAGCTGGCCAACTCAAAGTCTATATACTCACGTAATTCAAAACAAAACTTACCATGAGTGGTCACGCATTATCCCGCACTAAAATGAAATTTTCGAAAAATAGTGTGAAAGGGATCACTTATTCCTAGATAATTTCCCTCACCCTTCCAGAGAAGGCCTGCGGAACACGTGGAGCTATGTGCTCCCCATCAAAGAAATTTTACCCTACACCATCACTGAATCACCTCCAAATTAAACTCTCCCTCTGACATTACACTCGGCGTAGCGTTTGCCATGCCTTCGGTAAACTCTCATCTGTCCATCTGGTGTATAAAGAGAGAAAATAGATACTCAGATGAAAATAGCACGTTGCTCCATTCGTTTTCAGTCAACATAAAGTGTTCCCAAGCCAATTCTAAACGAGCTTCTATGATGGTCATAGATCGCCCATACACTGATTTCTGAGGGTTAAAATTCATTTCAGCAAGTCTTCTCCTAACAGTCTAGCTACTCCTCGAGTTGTATGAAGAAGTTAAGCAGTCTCAGTAGCAGCTGAAAATCGATTCCAAACCGAGTTTAGTACAAAAAACCGGTCTGCACTTGGCTCTGTCACTCGCGGCCGACCTTAACGGGTCTGCGATTGCTCAAACCTGTCTCACGGTACCGTCTAATTGCTTTCCAAACAGTAGTTTCAGGAAAATCTCCACTGCACGGGCTAGATATCTGTGTCTTCCGTCTTTCACTGTAACCACAACATGGACCGTAATATCATTTTTTAAATTCGCTAAAGTTTTACAGATCAGTTACACAAGAAATTGCAATAGCAAATGATGATAAAAGTTTTAGTTTTTGTTTACCCATTTAAACATAAAGGATTAAATAAAATAAACAAAATCCTTTATTGAAGAGAAAACAAGTCACTTCCCTTAAAAATTATTTTCAAATATTCTTTTTATTAAAGAAGGAACTTTTTATAGTGTGCTTATTTTTTAATAACTTTTATAATGTATTTTTCAAAGTAAACCACTTTTTTTTGTGGGTCAGTGAATTCTTTCATGTTCCATTTTGAGAGTGTTATCCGAGATGCGATTGTATCTTTAAATAATAGTAAATGTTGGGATCGTGATATATTGAAAATAACTCTGCATTTTCCCTTCACCAGCAGTGTCTCTCATTGCATAGTGAACTTGTTAACACTACCATAGCTCATTTACAGTCCCGACTTGACTCCGGCAAACTTGGTTTTGTTTCCAAAGATTAAGAACTTCCTCAAATGACATAGTTTTGACAGCATTGAGATGATCAAAGCCGCTGTGACAACAGTTTTGAACGAGGTTCCTGTCAAGGCATTCCAGGGCACATAACATGTCTGAGAAAATCACTGGAAAAAATGGATGATACCTTATGGGAATACTTCAAATATTTCTAAACGTATTTAACTATATCTTGAATCAATTTTAACACTTGCATTACCATTTGAATAGCATATACAAATACACACCAAAGTACTACCAACCTAAAATAACCATTACCTCCACTTTTCATGGAAGAGAAGCAGACAATACGGAGATATCCAACTCCTTTCTACAGCTAGTGTAGGCCAAGCAACAGTGAAAGTTAGTAGTTTATTACTACTGAAAGAATTAATGAGTTATGAAAAACCTCTGCATCTCTCTCTCCTCACCTCGCTACGTTTTAGTCCGGCGTTGTCAGACCCTACACCTTCCTAGTGGGAATCTCAGCCTTCGTCTCGCTAAATCTAGCACCTCCTTGGGAGAGACCTCTCCCTAGTGGACAACAGTTGTCGTGGCCCTGCAAACTTACCAAGCAATGTTCCGCACGGGGATCCAGTCTGCCTCTCTCCGGTTCGCACTCACCGAGTGTGAATTCATGGTCATTCCAAGGCCACACAAACTACCTACCCTATACCTCTTCTCCTGAACATAGTGCATTTTCGGGGCACATACCTAGCAAATATAAATGGAGTAAGATAGTAAGACCGTCATGAAACGATTGTCCAGGTCATAAACTTAACCAACCCTCACTTCGTCACCAAGGCTAGGGTAACTAGGCACCCCCCTCGTGACGGCCTGACACACCTATATGTCTTACTATATCAAGTAAAGGAACAATGATGGAGTTATAAAGAATTGATGAACATGATCTGCAACCAATGGTAACATTTTCTATCATTGGTTTTTATCAGCCAAAGGTCAGTCCAACATTTGATCTTGTTGAAACTTTAAAAAGTAAACATTTAATTAAATTATGCCAATGTTTACCTGTAAACAATAATTTGCTCTAGCTTGCCAAACGCTATGTATATAGCTTTCATCAATGTAAGTCGGTATAGGATGGATCTCTGTCTGAACATCCTTATTATCTATAGTTTTGTATACTATTTCTATCTCTGAGAAGCTGAAATTCATTATCTGTTTTAAATGTTATTTTAGCACTGGTTGCTAATACATAAACATATATATATGGAGATACGCACGCATTATGACCACGGAACTTATTCATATAATCTCTTAGTTGAAGGATGTCAATGTAATGTGGGTGCCTTCTCACAAAATCTATCACTTTGCCAATGTATCTAAAAATGCATTAGAAAGGGAATCATTTCAGTAAATATTCATCATTAGAGAGAGATAAGTTATGTATTTTAATTGCATCATCGTTTAATATATTTGGTGTTTCGAGTATAAAATATTTGTAAAATTATTAATAAATGATGAAGGGCATAAACAAATAATAATCAACAATATTACATACGTACATTCTTTGAAAAACAAAAAACTGTGTATATTTCATTACTTAAAAAAACAAATATTTTAAACATTACTAGGATTGCTATGGGGTTTGTTTTTTTTCAAAACCCCATAACCTTATGTTTTTGCCCATGTATGGTACTCCAAACTTAAATAATGTTTTTTAAATCTATAATTATAAAACCGTCATTGTGAATTTCATTGAACCTTAAAACCGTCATTGAACTGGTTTGGAACTTCTTCTCAACCAGTGTTTTTTTAGTGGCTGACTACTTTGCATGGTGAAAATTATGCTAAAATTAGCTTCATGAAAAATTCATTAAGAGTCATTAATAAATCACTTGTTAATTAAATATCTTGAAGTTTTTAATAATAAAATATGTACCAACTGTTGGGACTTTAATGGACTATAGCTCGGACCATGACAAAAGGTTGTTACACCTGTCACTAAATTTGTGCTTGCAATTTGTTCATAACCCCACTTTTATATAGAGGGATTATATTTTACGTGTTATTAGTTTTGGTGGACCCCAGAGCTGCTAAAAATAAAAGTAGGCCAGTGATAAAAAATTAAAGGTCATAAGTCAATTACATCATAATTATAAGATAAATATTTTCTATTGTAACATTTATTACATCAAAAAGCAAAGGATAATTACTTTATGTTTAAAACAACTTCTAAAGTAGTTGATGAAAGGATAATTAGCCTTGCAGTTTGTTTTTGTTATATGAATGAATCCAACAAAAATTTTTACGTTCAATTATAAACTAAATTTATTTCTTTGACAGACATATATCTCAACTGAAGGGTACAGAAATCGAAGAAGTAATATTCAGAGATGTTTAAAGTACTCCCAATGAGTATCTTAAATACTCATTAAATAATTGTGAAAAAAATACTCGGTACGTTTCATCAAAAATCAGTTTAGAGATATGGGACTAATTTTCTTTACGTTTAATTTTTATCAACATATTTCCTGTTATTATGTATCGGCCAATTCATATAAAACATATCCCGGGTTATGGTTAAATATATCTTTAAAATTTCAGATCAATGGTATCGTTTTTGGTTCACTATCATGGAAAATGCAGACAGACCAACAGATATTACCCAATTGTTAAGTATTATTTTTTAAATGGTTAAAACAATCTAATTATAAATAATAAAGTCTGTGGTGTTAAAAAAACCTATGAATTAATATAAATTTATAAAAAACAAAACTCATATATAGTTTAAATCAATCTACACACAAATAAATATAGTCTATTAAATAAATAACAGTATAACTTTAACTAATCTTGCCATTTTAATAAAGAAATATTTTGTTGAGAGATAAGACTTTTTCTCATCTCACATAATAATAAAACCAACAGATAAGGCGCACAAAATAATACCTGTTTGTAAGTGGAGTCTCTTAAGGTTCAGCAATGGATGTTTTAATTCACATTCTTAACATTTTGATTGTTGTATTATTATCTTTTATTTATTTATTGTATTTTTAAATATATAAAACATAGAACTAAGAAAGTACAGATCCATGATAGAAAAATTAGAGGTATAAGAGACCCCAGCATGATTTTATTTTAGTTAATTAAATGACTTTTGGTATGGTAATAAAACAATAACAGGGAAAAAAAACTGTGGGTTCAAATCCCTAGACAAAAAGTAAATTTAATTCATTTCCAAAAATAGGAATGGCTGCGTTCTGGTAAGATAGTACTCTTTTAGCCCTAAATAGGAGTGGATAACGCCATAAATAATTTAACAAATGACAAAAAAAAAACTATTGAATTTAGTTGGAAGCTACTAAATATAATATTTCTATTGTTGGCTCCCAAAATTTTAAGTCTCTTATATGTCCTTATTTATAGGGGCAAATCAAGATTTTAAATCTAACAGTTTCTGAGCTGGGATTTATAAAATCTTAAAATTTAGTGAAACAGGATCAATTTTTTTTGTATTTAAATTTGTTTACATACTTCCCATTACTTTATTTTAAGCAAAAATGAATCAACATACTTAGAGGTACAGTGGGATATGGATTAACCTTTAAAATTTCCAGATCAATGGAATCATTTTGATGACTTATTGAAGGACCTAGAGACTGGCAGGCAAACAACTATAATAAATTGTGATATTATGAGTTGCTGGAGTATTTCGTGCTCAATGACCATCTTCATTGCATTGAATTAATGACTCCTTGACTTGTCTTTGAGAATTATAATTATCTAATGATTACAAGTCAGTTCCCACCTATAGTAAAGCAGGTTAAAAAACCAACATATTTGGTTTTGAGGCCTATGGCTTTTACAAAACAAAAAAAGAATTTTTTTAAATGCTTTGATGAATAACCAACACAAACAGTCCTATTTTATATTATGCAAAGTTGACAGATTTAATACAACTCTATAAAAAAAAAAAGAATATGATTGCTATGTCTCACTTGTCAGGATCATCCCCGAACTTGTAGGCTGATTTTACATCTCTAAATCCAAAATATTTATGATTGTGCACTAAAAGGCCTATCTCAGTTGCTATGTCTGCCACAACACCATAACTTTCAAGCAAATACACTGGATCAAAACCTGCAAACTGAAACCACATCAAACCAGCTGAAGTATGTAATTTTTCTGAAGACCTTTGTTAAAGCAGTAAAAGATGATTTTAATTATTTTGTTGCTAAATGAAATATTGTACGAGAAAAATAATTCAATAACCAAATTTAACTTGTATGGAGCTCTTATCTTGTGAACTTTACCATAATGTGATAACTGTCAACTTCATTTCTTGTTGGGTTTATAACTTCACAATGCACTTTATCCTGATCAATCAGTTCCACTGTTCCTTCATCCTCAGAATCAAGTTCTGATGAATCAGGTTCTTCTAGCACTATTTTTTTCTTCTTTATATTTATTACTAAATCATAATACTCCTCCTCAGACATCTTATTGCCCTCTATGTTAGTCATGCAATCAACCATCAGATTTTCCCTCTTTTCAATCTTTAATAGCATATCACTAACTTTTTCAGGCACACCATCAAACTGCATAAAAATAAAACCAATCAGTATTTTTTTATTTTAAAAATTAAATATTTATACATACTTTATCAATTTCATGTATACTACTGTACAATAATGAATTCACTGATGTATCCCAAAACTTGCTCATAGATGCTAACAATGACAATTCCTTTATAAAATACTTTCCATTTATCATAGAGCTCAATGAAAAGTGGCTGAAAAAGAAAAAAATACTTTTAGGGTATATCCATTTATAACTATCAATCTTATTTAATTGGTAAACAGTTTCAAAGTGAATTTTATATAGAGTACAGAGGCACACTCTGTGTGAGAGCAGTTATTTTTTTAGAGAAATAAAAAATTATCCTTTCACATAAAATTTGTTTTAACTTAAATTCCAGTATTTTTGAACTATTGCAATGAATAACTGTTGTACCAACTTCTTCACCACGAATAAATAGAAGTTCCCCTCTTCTCGCCCCAAAAATACCCACTTACGTTTCCATATTTTAATAATAAAAACCTTAGGTGTCTGTTAAAAGAGAGGGGAACTAGATCACGACATAGCTGAAGCACACAGCTGAAGCAGGTGCCGCTCCACCTCTGACCTGCCTATACGAGGCATTATTCTCTCTCTCTCTCTCTCTCTCTCTCTCTCTCTCTCTCTCTCTCTCTCTCTCTCTCTCTCTCTCTCTCTCTCTCTCTCTCTCTCTCTCTCTCTCTCTCTCTCTCTCTCTCTCTCTCTCTCTCTCTCTCTCTCTCTCTCTCTCTCTCTCTCTCTCTCTCTCTCTCTCTCTCTCTCTCTCTCTCTCTCTCTCTCTCTCTCTTTCTCTCTCTCTCTCTCTCTCTCTCCCCCCTGGAGATTATAATCTGATTTTTCAACTATTAAATGTTAAGTTGTTCAAATATTCAAGTATTAAAAATTGTTTGGTATGGTTCCTAACCTTCACATAACTTTTAGAACCTATTAGGTTGTCCAGAAGACAATGCACGAGTTTAGATTTTCCATAGTTTGATCCTTTGTAACATGAACCATTTCAATTTAATGAATTATTTATTATTAAAATAAATTATATTTTATATATAGTTTGTTTACCATGGTAGCTTTTTGCTACTTGTCAATGATTCAGTCTTTAAATAGATAGGTAGGTATGATTGGTTTCTCTTCCTTTTACGACTTCAAACTGGCCCAGAGATATCAGTGAAATGAGTGCATTGTTTAGCTCGAAAACTTTTGTGAGGGTGATTTCAGCCTTGAAAACTAAGAGGGTCAAGAAAGAAGTTCTTCTGTCAATGATGACGTCTGGGAAAAAGAAAATTTAAGAACAGCTGATTGAGAACTTTTGAGGAAGATTTCAGTCAACAATGAACCATTTCTGACCACCTCATATCAATTCAGCAAAGTGAAAAAGTTGGAAAAATGGGTTACTAGTGCATTGAAAAACTGCCATGTTGTAAGCATAAATTACACGAGTTCAGATATGAGACTCTACCTCGTCCACCCTACTCTCCAGACCTCTCACCAAACAAGTACCACATTTTTAGACACCTGGACCTCTTCTTACAAGAAACATAATTTGATGACCAAAAGGATGTACTTAAAAATGATTTTTTAGAATCCATAAATTTTAATGATATTTTTTGTTTTTCAGTTGGTATGGAAAATCTTCTAACACTGGCAAAACTCTATTTATTGTACAGAGGATATTTTAATAGACTAAATCTTGTGTAAAATAAAAGTTTTTGTTTATTATTATTATTAAGATCCTAAACCTCTAATTATTTTCGGACAACCCAATAAACTGTAAAAATCAGAGAGAATAAATATGGTCCTATAGATATCTATAAGCAAAGGGTGACAAATAAGTCACAAAAATGTAACTCACGAAAAAAGTTAAACACTTGACATGAAAGTCTTCATGTCCAAGCAAAAATCTAAATGAATCTACATTTTTCATTTGGCTTCAGCTATATAGCAGGGCCATATTCTTGGGGTCTGCTATGATACAAAATCAAAGGTTCAAATCCTGAAAAAATTATGAGCACATTCTTGAGTAGAAACATACATATCATCTCATTAAATAAAGTCTTTAGGGCCTTATGAATGTTTGAAATATGTTATTATTACTCAATATTAATAAAAAACAGAATTGTTTTTCTGTAAAACAATTAAACAATCACTACATTCAGTTACTCAGGATTAAATGTAATAATGATAATGAACAGACTTGTGTGACTAAAAAATATAATCGTATAAATTATTTTAATTAAAATTTTTGAGTTACAAAACAGATCACTAGAGATAACACCTAATAAATGCATATTGTGTGGCTGTTTTCAGTTTTAGAAAGAACCGGTTTTAATACAGAATAACATGAAAAGTATGATTTATTAGGTATGGAAAAATAATTTGTTATTAAAGATAATGACATTTTTGCAATAGCCAACAAATCGTTCATTTATTTTGGCTAAAGGCTTATAAATATAAATTGGGTTTCACACTCAGGCTCGTGAAAGTCAAGAATACACTATAATAATTATTTATATTCAATTATGTAACCAAAATGTATGATACTTACATAGATAAGTTTTGTGGGCACAGCTATTCTGTAGCTTATAACTTCATCGATTTTTCTAACACATCTTAAGAATTGTTCTTCCCAAGTATCCATCAATGTGTCATAATACCTGAGGTTAAGATACATTCTCCTGCAATAATAATGTAATGTTAACTGTTTTAAAAATTCTTCAATGTTTTTGTTTCCAATTTTACCCTACTTTTTGGTATTTCACCTTAGGAGTTTTTAATGAGCAGTGTGGCCCATTTTTTGGCAAAATCTAAAACCCTTATGTTTTCACTGGTGTCTATGTCTGTCTGTCTTGGTGATCATGAGTACCCTATGAAATATCAAAGACATGAAGCTATATAAACTTTAAATACACAAACTCATTAAAATTGTGTTAACAACTTTGGGTCAACCCCTGTTTTGTAGAAAAACATGATATTTAGCATGTTAGTTCCATTTAATGCCATTGGCGGTTCTAGAAATAAACACAATCCCATAGTAAATTTTGGGTCTTAATTAATTAATAACTTTGTAATTTTAAAAAATTGTCCTATCATATTGAGTAGGGTAGAAAAGACCGTTCCCCTGTTTAAAAATATGTAATTATTGTTTTTTTCTATTTTTGAACTGTAGTTTCACAGAATCATTAAAACCTTATTAGCAACTTATCAAATTTATGATCTTGTTGCCCTGATTAATAATATTTAATTATTGTTTTCCTTTTCAAACTGTAACTAAACACTCAATAAAAACATGTTCCCAACTCTAACTGAACCTGTTATTTTCTTTCGAGGCATATTTTGTATGTTAGTTCCATTTGATGCCGATAATGATAAAAATAAGAAATAATCTGTGTCATCAATAAGTTAATTGCTGTACTGGTATAATGAAAAAAAAATTTTTTCCTAGTTGTGTAGGGTATCAAATTAACAATCTCGCCGAGCTGATTAAGAATATGTATAATATGTATTAAAAATACCTCATATATGAAACAACCTGTTGTTGTACAAGGGACATCCAGAATGCATATGTAAATTCTTCATCGCTTAAGCCAACAGGCTTATCACATCTTAATGTATCTTTTCCATCTTTTGTATGACACCAATGGATATGATCAGTTAATAACTTTGTGGAAGCCATAGCAGCTTCCTGGGCATGTTGAGTATGTATCAAATAAAGAGCAGAAAGGGAATCCATAGAACTACCAAGGATATTTGGGTCTGAAATAAAATATTTCACAATGAAGCTGAGAACAAATTACAAAGACTAACTTACCCAAGAATACCAAACCTCTTTTTATGGCTCCTACTATTAAGCATTAGTAGAATAAAAAAACACTGAAAAAAGTCTGTAAGAGACTTTAAGGTGATAACAGTTAAAGTGACCAGTTACAGAAATTGAATATTAGTTTTGTATAAATAGTGAAATCAAATAATAATTAAATAGTTCAGAAAAAAAATCTCAAATTTTCCTCCATTTGTTTCTAGGGGTTCAGAAAAAAAATATTCCAACTCATTCACACAACCTCGTTAAAGGTTGAACCTTGTTGAGGTTGTGCATATGTCTGTTACCATATTGTTTTTTTTTACATTGACAGGAGGCAATCAATTATAATATAATTTTTTTTTTTTAAATAATCATTTTCTTTCGGCACTTTATCTATTTTTTTTTTAGGGTATTTTTTATTTTCTTCTAAATGTATTACTTTGAAATTCAATGTAGTGGTTTAAATTTAATAAATTTATGAGAAAAAAAATTATTTAGTCATGGACGAAGTTCCCTGAGAACATTAAAACTAGACACTTAAAATAATACAGTCGGAAACATACTTAACAATCAAATCTGGGCAGTGGAGTTAATCATTTGTTTGATAGGGTAACTTGTGACTTACATTTTACTACCTGAGTTAAGTACAGCAAGTTTAGAGGTTAGAACACTCCTCCTTGATTATTAAGAAGTGAAAAGTGTCAACAACAAAGAGGTTGGCCTTAAGAAACATTCAATTATTTTAAATTAATGAAGGTTAAATTTCCTCGCATGTACAGCATTATCTACCTTATAATACCAAATTAAAAGAGACATCAGGTAGACAGACAGATACAAGGATTTAAGGTTTCTGGTTTTAAAATAAAATAAGGAAATAATTCTGCCATTTTTATCTAAAATAAATTTAAGTTGAAATATAAATATCAACTTAAATCCTAGGTTAACTTAACTTAAATAAGTTTGTGATTCGTCTTTTAAAAAAGGAGAGCTTTCAAAGTCATGGCTTCATCTGCTATCAAAGTCTTAAAGGGCCCATAGATGATCAATCAACTTCATTGTCAACCTTGTGGGCAATATGCCAGATTGAAGGTGGATCCAAACCTGCATACCTGCAACATCCACCTTCAACATGGCATGTTGACAATGCAGTTGATCCTCTAGAGGCCCCTTTATCGAACGCTTGGTTCATATTAAAAGGTTGTTTTTTTTAATTGAAAAAATAAATAAACATGATAAAAATAATTATTTTTTAAAAATAAAAGTAAAATTAAAAGTTAAAAAATAAATAAATGTGATATATAAAATTGTGGGTCATTTATATATGTTTTGCATGGTTTGGGAATACCCAAAAGAGAAGCCTAGACGGTAGGCGGTTCCTATTGCTGGTTGGAGAAAAGAGGAAACAAGGCTATGACAATTCTTGGTTAATTGGCTAAGAACAATTATGAAGGAATTAAGACCCAATTATACCGATTAACTGGAATCAGGAATAAAGAATAATTGTATATGCAAGATTTGAAATTGACTTAATACAAACTAGATATGGCAGAAATTCCTCTTAAATTTGAAATATTCCTATACTATGAACAAGTAAAAATTAAGAAAATAAATTATTGATAATATATAGGTATGCACAAACATTATTTATAATCAAGCAATAGTGTCACTAATATCTATATTATTAAACATACAATTTTCAATCCCTTCGCCACCTCTGTGTTTTACTTTATTGTACAGCACAATACCAGCTGTCACATGCGCCACTTCCTTCAATATTTTTTTTTTTTCGCTTGTTTCAACTATAAACATTTTCAACATATCTGGTAAAGAAAAAACACTTTCAAGTGCATCTGAAAATACATGTGTGTATTTCAATATAGAATACTATTTTTTTTTAATCAAAACTACGAAAATCATAAGAAATTGATTACATTGGCATTCTTGAAACACGTCACCTTCTCGTGGATCACCCAATCCTGTCAATAACATTGTATAGGTCACCATCAACTTAAGCACATCAAAAATTTTATTTTCGCCAACTATTTTATATGATATAATCTTCTTTAACAAGGGTTCAAGGTACAGGTGTAAAAGGCTTTCATATTCTCTAACTACATGATCTGTAATTAAAATTGTTATAATGGCTGATGATCTACATAATTAGAGGATATCATTAATCAAGTTAACATAAAAAAAATATATTTTTCCCCCATAGAATACAAGAAAGGAATATAAAAGTTCTCATATCAAACATCTAACTTAACATTAAACTTACAAATTACTTAACTAAGTTCATGTAGGATCAGCAGAGAAAAATTGGCTTTGTATTTTAAAATAGACTGAAAGCAATAGTGATCATTTGAACAAAAATTTCAAGTAATTTACAATATATGGTGGGCTATGAACTTAAAGAAGAAAAGAATAGTGTTTACGAGTGTATTTAGGTTCCATCTCCTTATGAGATTCATAGAAATGTGATTGATGGTAATAGTGCCCATTCAGCATGTGGTACTGAAAATAGTCAAGTCACCAATTGAAGAGTTTTACCGCTAAATACTGAGTTAGGTCAGGCTGTTGATGGAACAAATTCAATCCAAATGAGAAGATGGACTTCCAATTGATGTTTCAACAACCATCACTGGATGGCCAGTGGTCATTAATATAGTAGTACATAAGTCATTTTTTGTTATCAGCAGTTTTTCATGGAAGTAGGTTTGGAAAAAAAAAAATAATAATAATTTTTAGGCCAATACATCTCATATGATCCCCTGCTAGCAACATCTACCAACTACAACAGTAAAGTCGCTACGACGAATTTGCCAACTCCAAAGGATGGCCCCAAGGCGAGGACTGTGGCGGCTGCGGGGGGTGGCCCCGTGGTGGGGGCTGGGGGGGCACGCTAGGTATGGGCCCTCTGTGATGGGGAGGCCTGGGTTTGGCGCTGTCTCCCGGCGTCCGCCTCGGGGAGGCCCTCCGGGGACCGGCAGGCACTGATCATGGTGGGATAGTGGGATCACCAATCTGCAGATTCTGCAAGAAAGAGGGAGAAACGGCACGTCATATAATATGTGACTGTGATAACCTAGCTAGAAGGCAATACCTTCACTTTGGTAGTGATCGCATTGTAGACCCCAAACTATGTGAACTGATCGATCCATTCAGTATCCTCAGATTTGCAAAGGCCGTGGGCCTGTCACATATTTAGGACAGAGACATGGACGGCGCACAATAGGTCTCAGTGAGGCCGCGGTGCACAAATGCCGGAACAAATAATAAAAAAAAAAAAAAAAAAAAGTCAGTCAACATAAATTCTTCACAAGGTGTTGCACTAAACTTTATTTATTTTTCAATATATTATTCCAATATCTATATTCAATATATTATTATACAATTCACCATGTATAAGATAGATGACTTTTTCTTGTATAATTAAATATAATGATTTTTTTTTTACCATCGGAAGTGTAACGAGTGTGATAGACTGCTTGCAATTGATACAGTTTTCTCAAGCCCATGTTTTCCCCACAAAGTGTTTCCACACAAGCATCAGCAAGTGCTGTTAGTTCTTCTTTACGGTTTTCAGAAATGAATGAAAATTTCAGATCAGGATTTAATAGAGTATTTTTAATCTAAAAAAAACAAAAAACTTCTTAGTGAATATTTAAATAAAATGACTGATATCATTGGTTTTAATAATAATAATTTTGTAATAGCTCTAAACTGACTATCTCTGTATGAAATATAAAATTAAATATATCAATGTAGGAGATGAAAATTAAATAGGATTGTGTATGCTAACTAGCAAAGCATGAGGGCACCATTTATAATAAAACTTTTTCTGATGATACTGCATCAAAAAATATTTGCCATATGTCCATTCATATATTATAAAAATACACTTTAGAACCCCAGAAATAAATATTTTAAGTTTTTGAAACTCCCTTTTTTGAATATCTTTTTTGTTTGTGTTCTGTGAATTAAATTAATTCAACAATCTTTTTTTTTAGGAGGGGGGTAGAATAGGAAAATATACTAGATCTTATCACAATGAGCTTGCATTATTGAAAAGTTTCAAAAACCGAAGTAAAGTAGTAAAGAAAAACAGATTCTTATTTATTTTCTGCACCCTCTGGAAAGTATAAATATAAAATTTCATGGTAATAAAAAAATAATCAGTAAGCTATAGGGACAGTCCGATTTTCAAAAAAAAACCAACAAAATTAATATGGGACAAAACTTTACTTTGTTTAGATTTTCTCAATCTTAGGTCTTTTAGGGTGCACAAACAAACATCAAATTTGTTTTTTACTAAAAAAATATTTTAACCTACTTTGCTTCATTAATCAGTCCTTTGTTCACAAATTATTTCAATATTTTTCTTTGATTTGATCCAAAAAAAAAAAAGAAATACATGCATGCATTCACCAGAAATAAACATATCATTGTAACTTTTGTAAAATAAATTATATTTACTTTTTAAAAACATGAATATTTATTACATTCTCTATCAAGAATCAGCTTAAATTGTATGCAGACCAGTTTTGATGATTGTTATCACAAAAGTCACATTGTGTACCATATCGCATGAATTAAATAAATACCTAATTAAATTCAAGGGAACCATCCCTTAACCGACAACTCATCCTTCAAACAGCTATGCAACCAATGAAAGTGCTATAGACAATTTGACTGCCTATAATACAATCAACAATCCTGTAAAGGCTTGTGAACTTCAAATATAGGGATAGACTCCAATGAGTAATTTTGCCAGGATACAAATACAACTGTATTGAGCCAGGGATTAGTAGCCTAGTCCTTATTTGCATTATTTATATGATTTTATTTTTAAAGACAATTTGCTTTACATCAATTATGAACTAAATCATATTTTTTGAAGTGTTCATTAACAAAGTAAAGACTGTATCAACTGCTGAAACGGAATTGGGATTATGAGATAATCTCGTTTTTTTACTAAAAATACTTCATTTTATCTTAAAAACTCTCTTGGACCCTGAATATTTTTTTGACAATTAAACTTAATATTTTTTTATAAATTATTATAATTAGATTAATTATAGGGGGCCTCACAACAGATGTAACTTTCACTTTAAGATATTCAACTTCTTGAATACCCAAGAAGAATTCCAACACAAAGAATTTGTGTGGAAGGTGACGCATTTCAACAAATTTTAAATCTTGTCGCATGTAAAATGCGTCATCTTCCACACAAATTCGGCTAGATAGTTTTGAAGTTGAATATCTTAAAGTGAAAGTTACATCAGTTTTGAGGCCCCTATAATTTATCTAATTATTGACTGACTAAAATTATGTTCCATCAATTGAAACCTAATAGTAAATAAACATAAACAATATAAAGGAAGTAGAATGTGAATGAATAATATCCAGACCATTGGCATTCTAGCTGATCGCCTAGGGATGTTTGACAAAAAATATTTCATTCCATTTATTAAACCATCTAGGTCACTTAAAGTATCTTACAGTAAAAAATAATAAATAGCTGTCCATTAAATGTGCAATTTCTCTTGTTGACTCTTAAAAACTTAATATTTTGAAGCTTTTATGCGCTTACATACGTGTGTTTGTATTAATGTCTTTAATGTGTCCTTAAAAATAAGAAAAACGCCTGGACTTTTACAATTAAATATTTTATGAGCTGGGATTTGTGAAATCTTGAGATTTAACAAAGATGGCTGACTTTTTTTCACCATTGATTCTATACTTATTGTTATTGTATTTTAACCAACCACACATTTAAAATTTGATGTGAACTTGCAATTAAATATATTTTTAGTCTGGAACCTACCAGAAGTTCTACCCCTTTTGGAGAAACATCAACACCTTTCATAAAACACTCCGAAGAGATTCCAGCAACAACATTCTTCATAAATAGCGTATCTTCTTCTAAATACAACATATTTATTTTTTATAACAGAATCCTTATCAAAAATAAGTTTCTATTTTTTTTAAATTGAAAATTAATAAGTCAAAAGTTTTATCAACTACTGGTGCTATAGTAACGGATAACAAGGTTGTCTTGGTGTTGCCAACAATTAGCTCAAGGATTACCTACTGCGCATGATTAATTGTTTTATAATACATAAAATTGTAGTAATATGTAAAAAAAACTAGTGCATTGTTACAGGTTATTATAACAAGCAATATATAATAATTTTATAGAGTTGTTATAACCATTTATAAATATCAGATGTTTATGTAATATGACAATAATTGATTCAGATTTACTAATTGTAAATTCACTAGTTAAAACATCTTGATAAATCAAGCTCAAATCAAAATTAAAAAAAATGCTTAATTAATCAAATATATAAACATTATATAAACAAATAATGTAAATTAATCAATCTTAATCGAAGAAAGGCTAATAAAGCTTTTCTCTCTTTATCTTTTTATATTATTTAACTTACCATGGTTGCCGTGAGCCCGACATTGCCCTTGTTCTGTCTTCCATTTCCTCATCAAGCTTCTCATTTGTGTTGCAAGTGAATTAATGACCATCTTCGCTTGATGATTTGTGGTGTGGTGGCAATTCTTTCAATTACGTAGAGCAATAACATTCTGCCCAGGGATCAAGCATTTCTCTTCTTTTTAGTTTTAATGATCTCCCAAAATCTATTCATCATTGTGTCCATCGTTTTATGCTGAAGCCTCTCAAATATATTTACCTTTCCCTCCCTGTAGTTTATTTGCAGTGTTTGTCAAGATTCAAGAAGACCTAGATTGAATCAATGTCTGAGTAAACAGGAATAAACCAAGGTTGAACGCTGCAAAAACTCAGACTGTTATAGGCTCCAGTTCCCTTCTCAGATCTTGTGCCGGAATTTCTGCATTATCCTCAATCAATTAATCATCCTATTACCTTCTGCTCCACTTTCAAAAACTTAAGTAACACCACAGATCAGACCCTCTCCTGGAAACTCCACATTCCCCAAATTTCTGTTTCACCATCTGATTCCCCAGCATACAACTCAACTCCTGGTATCTTTCTCATTTCCCTTCCTTTCGACTAGGGCTGTGTTATATGTAAGAGTCTCTCGGTAGGACTTGAGGATAGTTTGAAGTGAGTCATGAACTGTTTTGTAAGATTTGTCTTTGGCACTCCTCAGTGCTATTGTAAATCACATCTTCATCAAGTTGAGGTGGCTCTGAACCCCGTTTGAGGTTTAGGCCTCAGGAAGGGGGGGGGGAAGGAAGAAGAAAAGAGTTGAGGTGGTTCTTCCCCTCTTTCCGTAGAAAAAAACTGCCTTGGTTCATACATTTCACATACTCACATATCACATATATTTCACTATTCACTCTCATAATCTCCCTTATATTTACAATATCTTACAGTTTAAATCCTCCCTTACCACCCAGACAAATGACGGTGAACCTAGGAATTATGTATTCATTATTGCTATTCTTCCCTCCTTGATTATACTTTCATTTTTAAAAGCAAATTAAATTACTTATTAGAATTAGATTAATTTAAAGAAAGGAGTTTTCTGTTGAAATAATTTGTTTAGAAGCCACCTAGGCACAGGTATCCTGCTGTACCTCCTGGGATTTCCAGATATTTTGGGTGGGAGTAGATTGCTCATAAGTAGCAGGTTTCAGGAAACACGGGGGTCTATTTCATTCAGGCAGTTAAGGGAGCTAGATGTGTTAGCTACAGAGGCAGTGAATCAGATATATTGAAGAGAGGCCATATGTTTTTAGACCACACGTTGAGACCGGAGAATTGAGGAAACAAGGAATGAAGACAACCCACCACCCAACTACCCAACATTGAATAATATCCATGTTATTATTGTTTATTTCAGTAACTATTACATTTAACTATAGAAAACTCTAGAAACATTTCCAACCACATGGTGAATTTCCTCGTCAAGGTAGGGTTGAATCTGACATGAATTTATGCTATGATCTCTTGAGTAACTGATCTTTAAAAATTTAGCGAAAGGTTTTTTTAATTTAAAAGTGGTTTTGACGTGCGAGCAAGTGCCCGAATCATTGCGTGCGTCGTGACAGTCTTTGAGGCGAGTATTACGCTGACATAGCCACTGCTCGGAGCAGTCTGAGCTTGGGGGTGTTGTAAAGCCAAGCTTCCATCCTCCCTCTATCCCAGGCCGTCCTAACGAGCTATAACATACAGTCGCTTCAAAATAAAACCACTTACATTACTTTATGAACATTCCCCGTATAAATTAATGAAAGAGGAATTGTAAGACATATCCAGAGTTCACTGTGTAATGAGAGACACTGCTAGTGAAGAGAAAATGCTGAGTTATTTTCAATATATAACGATCTCAACATTTACAATTATTTAAAGATACGATGGCATCTCAGACGGAACATGGAAGAATACACCACCCCACAAACAAAGTGCCGTACTTTGAAAAATACATTATAAAGGTTATTAAAAAATAAGCTCACAATAAAAAGTTTATTATTTAATAAAAATAATTTTTGAAGGGAAGTCACTTGTTTTCTTTTCAACAAAGGGCTTATCTTAGGGTTACCTTAAGTTTTACTTACCTTAAGGGTTTACCTTATTTAATCCTTTATGAGTAACTGATCTCTAAAAATTTAGCAAAAGGTTTTTTTCAAGTTCTTTTTTTTACTTTAATTAAAAAAATTTTTTTACAGTCGAGCAAGTGTTCCGTGTTGTTGCCACACTGGAAGACAGGAGCCAAAGATATGGAGCTCGTGCATAGGTTTACCTGAAACTACTATTCGGAAAGCAATTACACGTTACCGCGAGACAGAGCCAAAAGATGACCGGTTTTTGTACTACACGCGCTTTGGAATCGATTTTCAACTGCTACTGAGGCTGCGTAACTTCTTTATACATCTCAGGTGGTAGCACTATGTGCATATATTGTTAAGACTTGCTGAAATGAATTTAAACCCTCAGAGACCAGTGTATGGGCGATTGTTGACCAGTGAACATCGTATAGCTCGTTTAGAAATGACTTGGGAATCCCTGTGTCTGAAAACAAATGGAGCAACACGCTGTATTCAGATGAGTCACGCGCTCACTTTATACATCATATGAACGGATGAGAGATTGGTATGGTGTGGAATTTCATTGATGGCGAACACAGAGCTCTACAGTGTTCTCTGGTCAACAATAGCTCAGATTCTGGTCTCAGAGGGTTTCAATTCACTTCACCAAGTCTTCTTTTAACAGTTTATGCACATATTACTACTCCCCGAGTGGTACGAAGAGGTTGAGAAGTCTCAGTAGCAGTTGAAAACCAATTCCAAAGTGTGTGTGTTGAGCAATAAGCCAGTCATCTCTTAGCTCTACCACTTGTGGCCGACCAGTTCCGGGTCTACGATTTTACTACCTCACGGCAGGCAGCCGAAAAACGGCAATATACAGCAAGGAGTTGAAGAACGATAGAAGGAACTGTAGAATTTTATAGGTCAGGATGAACAATGTCCGGAAAAGAACTAGAAAGAACAGTAGTTCGCTAAAACAAAGTTCGGCCAGCTCAGTTCTTTACTAGAATATTGGAGGATGGAAAGGTAATGGAGAGGAAAACCTACACTACTTTAAAGGGAAAGTATGTGGCTGGGGAGGGGAAATGCTAGTAGCCTGGATACACCCCCCTTAGCGCCAGTTGAAATGGGTTTGCTTGTTCTTCCATCAGTTTGTAATTGTTTTAATTGTTACTGATGATTTTGTCATATTTTCTGATTTACCATTTGAAATTTTATATGTTTACAGAATCAAGGGTGTAAAACCTCCAAGTATAATTAACTGATTTGTTTTTACAAATATGCTTCAAACCAAATCTTACTTTACGATTATTATTTACATTTAATTTTTTACAAAATTGTACACAGAAATGCAAAAAAATGAGTTCCCCGCCCCAGATTTTTTGTTCAAATAAGCATGGACGAACTCGCTCGTTATCCTTTAGATCCTTTTTTGCAAAGAGGCTGAGGTTGTTTGGAGTGAATTACTGGAAATAATTATGTTCCTCTAATATTTTTTCTGGTCTAAAACAATCTTTTTCAGTTAAGTCTAATGGTGATGTCGATAAATTAACTACCTCTATTGCATTTTTCGAATATCTATTCAAAATGCCCATTTCTTCAAGTGCAATACAATTAGACCCTTGGGGACAATGAATGGTCTTATGTGTAAGATTTTTTTTTTTTTAATGCAGTAATAAACTACCTCGATATAGAATTATTGTTACATCCAAGTTTGAACCTAAGTTATCTTGGGACAATTTATATTTGGGTTAAAGTGCTTCATTTGTATATAATAACAAATTTTAACGGTTTTTATATCATTTTAAAGACCTATTTCTTCAGCTTAATTAGAATTAAATTTGTAAAAATCGATTGATTTTCCATTCATAGTTTACACTTTTTTAATTGTTGGCTGTAAATGAGCTGGATAATTAGAAAATGTGGTTGGAACTGAATTTTCTCCCAATTCGCTACGGCCAATGACTGACTTGCGGTTCAAGAACACAATACTAAAATATTCTGAGCATAGATGAATTTATTTCTGGCTCCTAATTTAATCGGCACACGGCTTTAACCCATTATTCCCTCGACAAATTGTTATTAGGAAATCTGAAATACAAGGCCGTTTAAAGAATAGTCAACAAAAAGCTCCTGTAAGTGGCTATTGGAGCACCCACTAAATTCGTCCAATTTAAAGGTATTATTTTGATTTTTACCTATTGAAAAAGAAGGCGGCTTTTAGTTATTGTCTTATTGAATTATTTAAAAACAATAATGCATACAAATTTCCATCTACACCTGAGATGCCCCCTGTTTACTTTATTAATAGGTTAAAACCCCACCTTAAAGCCGAACGAATTGGGTGGACGGTTCAATAGCCTCTCAGGATAGATAATTATTATTATTTGGACTTGAAAAGATCCTTTAGCAATGAATTAAAAAAAAGGAAAAATAAATAAATTGTCAAGCTTATTATTATTTATCTGTCCTGTTAGAACATTCGTAAGCAGAACAAATGGTCATTGTTATAAATCAAGGGTTAAACTCTTGATGTAACACACGGAAAGATTTCAAACAATTTGGTTTTTAATAAGTACTTTTTCAGAAGGGAATAGAAATATACATTCAGCTCAGGTCAGTGGTGCTATTGCATACGGATGCCTACCGGAATAACATCCCCACCACTTGGGCCACAGTAGTTTTCCTTATGCCATCTCCATTATTCTTCCATCCTCTTAGACCGGAACAGTTCATTTGAACTAGTTCCTTCACGAACTACACATCCCTTATCAGTTTGATTGTAGTTGGCAAGTTATGTTTTTACTGTGGTAGTTGGTTTTGTTTGCTCAATATTTATTATGTTAGGTATATTATATAATTAACCAAATTATTAATAAGAATTAAAAGGAAGAATCTTTACTATGGACGAATTTGATATTGTTGAAGGTTTTTCATCTGTTATCCAAAGAATTAATGCTGTTTGCCTTAAAAATGGACTGGTAGTATTTATCTATTCCTTTTTCTTTATCAGTAATACGTATTTATATGTAACTCGTATTTTTCTATTAAGGAGAAAATTCCAAGATTAGTGGCTGTGAGCAAAACAAAACCTAAGGAAATGATCATTGATGTTTACAATCAGGGACAGCGTCAGTTTGGAGAAAATTATATTCAAGAACTTTTCCAGAAGAGCAATGATCCAGAAGTACAATGCTTGCTCAATTTCTTTGAGTTTATTTTCTTTCATTTTGATTTCATTATTATTGATCTACTTTTATCAGATACTGGAAAAGTGCAAAGAAATTAGGTGGCATTTCATTGGCCACTTGCAAAAGAATAAAATTAATAAAATAGTAGCCGTTCCTGGTCTTGAAGTTCTCGAAACATTGGATAGTGATAAGCTTGCAGCTGCCTTAAATGTAGCTTGGGAAAAAGCTCAAAAGGAAAAACCGTTAAAAGTGATGGTTCAAGTAAATACAAGTAAAGAAGAAGGTAAGTTAATCAATCATCATCAGGCTATTTACCCATGTAAATGTTACGCTATTTAGTAGCCTTTTAGTGGCAGTAAAGCAAATCATCAACCATGGGATTATTCTTATTTCCTTATCCACTCTTGGCCCTACCTTATTTTTGTATAGATGCAAATCCAATCCACTATTTATTCTATGTGTGAAAATTCTTGGTTTGATACTAGATTAAACCTTAACCTAGAAAGAAAAAATATCTCAAATGACTTCATGGTTTATTTTCTTATTAAAATAGTTCAACGCGCTCCCCAACACACATGCAAATGTCTTGTCTCCTCATCTTAACTATTTTGACTACTGCTTTAAGGGGACCCTCTTTGCATCTCAAAGAAAGACTAAACCCCTTATGAGCTAATTTCTTCAATTCAAATCACTACTCAGTGTCTATATTACTGCTCCCTCCCACCAGAGGGCAATACAATCTTGAGACCTTCCTGTACTAAATCCAGATAACAAAGCTCCTCCATTCATACAAAATGAAAACCTCAATACAAGATCTAAACCATCAGGCTTCTATTACTTCCTTATTCTCCTTCCCTTGAGTTTATGAATACTCTCTTTTCCAACTCCTCATCCAACCTGAGGTTGTCTAATTCTTATTAGGTTCAGTGAAATTTCGGTACATTCCTGGTCTTATTCATTCTCTGCATTGAAGTTCTACATTATTCAATTATAATAACTGGTAGTTCTGAGTATCAGTTGCCTCACCATTTTCTTAAGATTAGCCCTAAGATTTTTTTTACATCAATTATAAACTAAAATATATATAAACAAAATAAGAGCGAAGAAAGTGAAATAACCTTATCGAGAGATGTCCAAATTCAGGCCAGGTCGTATTGACGCTTCGTCACTTCCTTTTAAAACGGGTCATTCCACACAAAATCAACCAATAAAAAATTAGCATCATGGAATTATGCACATAAATTCTAATGACATGTGCATGAAACATATATTTTTTTCAAAAAAATTCAAGATTTCGTTTGTGTTTTTGAAAAAATAACTTTTTAGAAATTTTAAGATTGTATTGGTGAAGTCAAATGACATATCAAATTAAAGTTCTGGAAATTCTGAAAAGAATGGCACTAGTTTTGCAAGCTATAAGGCAAATAGTTTTGGAGCTATAAGATTTTGAATTGTTTCAAAAAGTGTCAACAAAAATTATGTTATAACAATTGTATTTTTTAAATAATTACATAATTAATTATTAAATTGCCTTTGGCCTAGGCAACATAATGACGTAACTCACTATTATTTTATAAGATAGTGAACGAATTGTCATTAATTTCGTGAACCTAATGTTCTGTCAACTTACTTACTCTTTATGATATCATTCCATCAGAAATAAACGTCTCGTATTACTGTTACTGTAGTTTGTAAATGTATATATTGTATATTTTGAAGTTCAAAAAACATTAAATTTAGATAGTTAGATTAATTAGGATTAGACAGGAAGTTGTAAAAGTTGAAGCAACTGTGTAATCGGCCACGAGCTGGAAAACCCTGTGATCTAGAGAGGAATGGCACCTAAATAGTAAAAACAAAGAAGAGGAAGATGTAGATTTCAGTTAGAATCATTTCTTTTATTGGGTCCGAGGGAGAAAGGAAGAACTCTGTTTTCTTCTAAAACTAATAAAAAAATTCCTTTGATAAATTTTTAGAGATCAGTTACACAAGAAATCAAAATAGAAATTTCTATATCATTTTTTTGAATATTAATTGGAATTTTCCTTCATATTTATAGCACTTTATCACTGAAATGGTTAATATTAATTAAAAAAATATTGAAACTCGAAATAATTCTATTAAGAAGCAAATATTAAATTATTCTAAGCCCACAACTTTTTTTTGTGGGGCAATGTATATAGGTATATTAGTTTTTTTATTATGTATATGCCAAACCACTACACCACAGACAATGCTGCTAGGGTAGGTAACTACCACAAACCTCAGCAGCTGGAGACAGGACAGAGCTACATGTTTGTCTCCCCAAAGCAGCTCAAGGCGATTCTCTGCCAGTGTCAGAAACAGAGCTCTAGGCGTGACAGGGTGCAAACTGTTCTGCTGAAGCAGCTACCGAGGAGAGGGATGGCCCAACTCGTTAACATGTATAATTCATGTATCAGGTTGTGGTACTTCCCAACAGTGTGGAAACAAGCTATCTTGTTCCCGCTGCAGAAGCCTACAAAGTGAGGCAACGACCCAGCCTACTATTGTCCGATCAATCTCCTCCCTCACATGGGGGAGATTCTCGAAAAGATAATACTTAACTACCTGAAGGGGTTCTGTTCAAAAAATTCTATCATTCCATATGAGCAGGCAGGTTTTCAAGCTCATCTGAGTATAGAATATCAGCTTGTGAAGGTAGACGGAAACCACCTTCGGTACCAACAGGAACACAGCAACTGCTATGATCTCGTTGTACTGCTCACTGGCTTTCGACTCAGTGTCCCACGGGATGTTGTGCCGACAGCTTGGCGACTGGGAATGCCCAGAGCTGTTATTTACCTTGTTGGTTTCCTTCCTGAAGGAGAGAACGGTGAGGGTACATGTGAGTGATTGCTTCTCGAACCCATTCCCTCTAACTTTTGGAGTTCTTCTAGGAGCGGTTTTGTCTCTGGTGCTTCTTAGCATGTAAGCGTCTGCCATTGTTGGAACAAACTACTAGAAAGTTACAGTGATGGCTTTTGCTGAAGACATTGCGGTTTACAGCAGGTGCATGAGTGCACAAAGAGCTCTTACAAGACCAAATCAGTTTGTTACGTAATCAGTGACAGACTGGGTTGGCCAAACATCTGTGTGAACCCCAGGAATACCGACAGCATAATCTTCTCCCTCCAAAAGGTCAAAAAAGCCTTGCCAAAATCATATACTAAAGGAGGGCAAGAGAACTCGCCAGCTTTCTGGGTATCAGAAAATCTGGGTATAAAAATGGATCCCTACCCATTTTAGTAACTATGTATATACCACCAGAGCCCTGAAATTTGCTGAGAGCGCCAGTCAACACATTGCTGAGAAACTACGCCATCAACATCAAAGTACACCTGGCCAAGACGCAAGGAATTATATTTAGTTATAAATCTGGAAGAAAGAAGTTACCTAAATCCTTCACCTTAGACGGCAAAGAGTGCTCCGTGAGTAACAAGCTATGCTACCTTGGGATTACCCTCGGTAGACACTTGTCGTTCACAACACATTTCAGCAAGAAGTTAAAGAGTGTTAGGAAAAAGTTCTACAGCCTAGGACACCTACTTCACAGCCCGGCTTTATCAGTACGCCTCAAGCCTGCTGATTTACCTGAGAGTCCTGAGACCTGCTTTGATGTACGGGACCCCACTATTCAAGTATCTGACTCCTAACTCTCTAAAAACGCTCCAGCAATTCCAGAACAGAGTTCTCCGCACCTCCCTCCAACATACCCCGTTCAACCGAATGAAGGCAGACAAAATCCACGAAAAATTTGAAGTGCTCACCATCCAATATTTTATCAAGAGACGGCACATCAAATTTTTCGATTCACTTCGACATGACACAGCCACAACCCACTATTCGCCGACCTTCAACCACCACCAATGCCCGTCCGATGGAAGCACTGCTGGACCGCCGAAGTCTGGAGACAGATTGACCTCATAGAACCCGAGCCCCCTTACGGGGACTGAACGATCCACACCCAGCCGAGAGATCGAGGTCGATCTCCCGGCGGACTCAACCGAAGCACCATGACCCCTTAAACCTGCTCAGAGTGAGTCGATCTCCCGGCCGATAGGTCGACACAATGCAGCCCCCTTCAAAGGCGGGGCAAGGTATGACCTGGCCGACTACAAACCAATGCCTAGTACCCCTAGGCTCCACCATAGGTAGACTCTCACTGCCTGAACCCACCCGCCTCCTTTAGGCATGTCACACACGATATCCTTTTCATACATCCTTCAAATAGGACTCCCTTTAGTGAAAGGCACCCATCAATCCAAAATAATTTTCCTTTTATTTTTCCCACATCCTATTTTTTATAAGTTTAAGAGCTATGGAAAAAAAAAAAAAAAAAAAAAAAAAAAAGTAACAAAATAAAAAAAAGTATGATGCAGGTCTTACCTGCTTTACCACTTGCTAACTTCATCCAACTTGTCACTGCATCTCAAACTGATATATAAATTCCCCCAGCCAGCTCTGCTGTACGGTGCCCCGCTATATACTCACTTGATTGACAATGCAGCTAAAAGCCTCCAGTAATTTCATAATGGGGTCATGAGAAAAGTGGTCAGGCATACCTCTCTCGAGATGTTAAAGAACGCCGACCTGCACCCAGTGTTTTTTGACTTGTTGCAGCATCTCACAAACTCAGTGTTTAACACTATGACCCCACCACCTTTCCTGCATGCATCGTTGGCAACAGACTGTCAGGGAAAATTCGATTAAGATTTAGTTTAAGTATTTATTGTTAGATGTAAGTTAGTTTAAAGTCTATGATACATAAGGTGAGCCCCATCACCTTTAAAGATGTTTAGAAAGTTAATGTATAATGTACATATTATACATTATATTTTTGAACAATTGCAAATCACAATGTATAATAATTATAAATTGTATAAAATGAAGCCAAGTTACAGGAAATATTGTTAATAGATTCATTTGTAAAATCTATATTGAATTCTGTAATAATTTTGTAACAAGGCAATATGGGGGGGGGATTATTTATCGGTCTGATTCCAGATTGGTTCTCTTAAACCTTGCATGGAAACAATAGGTCCAAGTAAATAAATATCTTAAGTTCACCAGTATGTTGACTGATATGTTTCTCCAGACTATTCTGAATTTTAAATAATCCTATAGAGAGTAGCTCATTTTTTATGCTATTAAAATTAAGCTTTAAGAATAATATGTTCTTTTACAAAAGGAACCTCCTACATTGGCATTCAAGTATCACTCACTATTAATAATGTTTTATAATTAAGTTGTAAGAGTGAGTGTTTTTTTATCTGTTAATAGCATAAGATTAATATATCTTCTACTATAATTCCTTTATTTTTTCTAGAAAAAAATGGTTGTAACCCTGATAAATGTTGGGAATTAGTAGATTACGTTAAAAAAAACTGCCCGTTCCTCGAATTTATAGGGCTAATGACAATCGGAATGTTTGGATATGATTTATCTCTTGGACCTAATCCAGATTTCCTGGTGAGTTAATTAATCAAGTGAGATTAAATTTGTTTTCATTATTAAATTTATTTTATATAATAAAACAAGAAATGTTTTTAAGTGCTTGAGTAAATGCAGAGATGATGTTTGTAGAAGACTGAAATTGCAAAAAGATGAGGTAGAATTATCAATGGGGATGTCAGATGACTTTGAACATGCAGTAAGTTTATGTTGACTTGGTTCTTTATAGAACATAGTCTAATCATTTTATGTTATAAATGTTTAATTATTTTAATTCAAGATTGCAATTGGAAGTACTAATGTGAGAGTAGGTTCATCAATATTTGGTCACCGAACAAAGAAAACTAATGAAGAGAAGACTATTACTGAAGGGATTGCTGGAGTAACAGTACATTAATATAAATAAGGCTGTGAAATAGATGATTTTATGGATGTATAAGTTAACACTTTTTTCTTGTTACTGTTTGTTCCCATCTTCTGACATAGTATATGATTCTATTGCTAAACTTATGGTGTTTTGTAGCCTGAAGATGACAATATGAGTTGTTTTAAGCGTTTGTCAAGTAAAATATATTTTGTGGAAGCTGGAAAACATTATTTCACAGCCTAAATAAAATCATTTTATTCAGCTGATGGAACCCACCCTCCCCTTCTACTATCCTTTAACCCATTCTGTTTTATGACATTATCTATATATCTCTTTTTACTTGACTTAGCCATCTGTGAATAGTAATGCATAATTCTAAATTTATTCAACACTTTCCAAAGAAGCAACATTGTCACTTGACACGTAAGTAGGCTGTGTATGTAGCAACATAATATAATTAAGCAGCCACACTCACTATATAAAAGAACAAAGAAAATGATTTTATCTTCACTATTGACAGTCTATTTATGTCATATTTGGTATAACTGCATCAATAAATAGAAATATAATGGGGAAAGATTTAAATAAGTACTGAAAAGAATACATTCAGAATTGTATGTGGGCCCTTTATTTTTCATTTAAAGGAAATCACTTATTTTATTTTTTTAAAGTAAGTTTCAGTTTAGTGTTTAGTTATTGGAATATAATAAAAAAATATATTTCAGCACAATTTGATATCTTATATTTTATGAATCATATCGTTAATGATTTTAAGATCATTTCATTGGTAATATGTATGTCTGAATGTCAGGTCTAGAGCTTGTACTGCTTGAATTAGAATCAAAAATCCATCTATTCGTATTTACACTAGTACCTCTGTGTCATCTACCAATTATGGCAACATCCTTCAATCAGAGCTACCTTTTCGGAAGTTGCACAGTGGATTTATTTGTGCATAAATATATTAATACATATATGCACGTACTGTGCCTGTCAAGTTTAAGACCCTTTGTAGGTTAATTGCAATAATATTTTTTAATTTGATTGAGGAATGATTTTAT
This sequence comes from Acanthosoma haemorrhoidale, assembly GCA_930367205.1. NCBI lineage: Eukaryota > Metazoa > Arthropoda > Insecta > Hemiptera > Acanthosomatidae > Acanthosoma > Acanthosoma haemorrhoidale. Next base: position 125,654,590 of record OV884011.1, on the reverse strand, counting down.
CTTATTCTAATTCATAGTGGTATAATTTAATAAAAAATATTTTCTTTAACCAAAACAAAATGAATAAGAAACTTGAGAAAACCCATTTTTAATAATCTCTTAGTAACATAGTATAAACAAATGGTTTTTGTTTATTCAGTTGGATTAACTTTGACTAATATCTAGCCTCTTTATTTTTTCAAATTCTTTACTTAACTCTTATTGCTCATCTGAGTGTTAATGGAGTTCAGTCCATTGAAATTGTAATTAATTATGTACTTATTATAAGTAATAATTTTAAACATTTTGATACCATTCAATAAAACACGGGTAAAAAGAAGGAATTTTCAATTGAATTGAGAAATGCTATTCATACTCTCCATAAGGTAGGTAAATTGGAGTGCCAAATATCAACTGAGTTGACAATTTCTAAGAGCAGTGGAGTTAATGGAACCATCACTCACTTTGAAGATATCCATCAACATCAATGCATAACTTGATCCGGACGATCAAAAAAAACAAGTATGGCTGAAGACCGATTCATTGTTTTAAAAAGTAAGAGAAATAGACGACTCATAGCCTCTGAAATTCTAGTAGATATCAATGGAACATTCAGAAACCCTGTTTCAGTTTAACTTATTGGGCCATGATGCAACCTTGAAACCATATTTAAGACTCCCTAACAAGAAGAAAAAGATTTTGTATACTGTAAAGCATGGTGGAGGTTCTGTCCTCATCTAGGGCTGTTTTTCTGGTTAGGGTCGAGGATAAATCTTGCAAATCAACAGTATTCTACACAAAGAAAGTATTTCACAGGACCACACTATTCCTGTTAAATTTTGTCATGCGGCAAGATAACGATCGCATCCCAAACACACTTCCAACTTGTTGGGTACGTACCATACCATTAACAAGTTTTATAAAGCAGATAAGAATATAAAAATTATGAAGTACAGTCTTCCTATCTCAACCCAATCAATCGAGTTACTGTGGGAAGAACTCTATAGAAAAGTGCGAGAGAACATGTTCCAACTCCAAAAACATCTTATAAAAAGTCTACAAAATTAGGACAATATAAGTTTCGAAAAATTAAACAAACTCATTGAAAGTATTCCTAGACTTGTCAAAGCCATAATTAAAAGTGAAGGAGGATTTTTATATGAAAATATGTAACTGTTTCCAGAATTTTTCTTTACTTTATAACAACAAAAAACATACCTAAAGGTTATATATTGTGTTCTATATCTGAAAGATATTATAATAAAAATGTTTTGTTTTGTTATAACACTCAGTGGTCTTAAACTTTTGACAGGCAGAGTATGTTTTTTTTTTTCTCATGTAAATTCGACTGTAAATTTATATCATCTGCTTTATTTTTTGTACATTTTATTTTCTATTTTTAATTCATATGTTACATTATTTTATATTGTAATATTACCAGGGACTGTTAATAATTCATTTATTTTATTTGTCAATCATTTTTGTTCTTCAGGGACATATTTCTGTGATAATTCAGATTTTTTTTTTTTCATTGTTAATATTTCTGTACTATATAAGTAAGTTTTTTGTTGTGTTTTTAAGCTCAAGGATGAACACCCTTAAAAGAAATGTTTTATTGTTTTAATAGAATTTTGAAATAACAGTGATTACAGAAAAAATTACAAGTATATAAAAAAAAAAAGGCTTAAAATCAATCAGTTAAAAATAAAACTTATTTGGAAGTGAGGTCAGATGAAATAAAATATTCAGGACATAATCTTCAAAATATTTAGGTATAAAGATGATAAAGAAATGTAGTTGAAACAATAAAGAGGAAGTGTGGTAGGAAGTAAAATATTAAATATACTGATTTAAATGTCCTTTTGTTACATACCCACATACTTTTTTGCTGTGTATGCCTACATTTTAGATAGTTTCTAATTTGTGAGGGCTTAAGAAAAGTAGGAAAGAACACTGATGATTATTGTTTGCTATTTTTTTCAAAGATTTGGCATAGCTGAAGGTATCAACTATTTTCACTTAAGCACTATTTTTGTTTTACGTATACCCATCATTGTCAATAAAAACGGGATTAAGAGCGAGGTTCTCTAGGCGTTGAGTTGGGCATAATTATTTTTAAAAACCGGGGCCTACATGGACCCCTAGCACACTTAATGCCAAAGGCAAATCGGCCTTATTCAAAACTTTTAAACCCACATGAACTTCGTGAAATTAGCAAAAATGGCATTTTTTGCTTTAGCGCCAAAACGTAAGCTATTTTTGCCAATTCGAATTTCGTCGATTGTTTAGGATAGTTTCGTCCACATTCACTTACGAAGTATAACTTCCAAACCATTTTATGTTAAAGCGGGTTATTCAAAATTAAACAAAAAAAAAAATTGCTCAATCAATTCATGTTAGCTTCATTATATTGCGATCATATATATTTACATTACTCTATCATTTGTAATACATAATTTTACTGACGAAAAATGATTAGCCGTACTTTTTTCAAAGTAAAGCCTCTCCCTTTGGGCTTGGCAATTAATGCCTGCACTAATTGTCTTTGTGAGTATTACATTTCCCAGAAGCTAACATGTCATTGTTCATAGGAAATTCCTCTGCCTCATAAATATTGATTATTTATTACTCATGAACGTTATCTTCCTTTGTTTACAAATGCTCCCATCATACTTCAGTGCAAATTCCAGGCCATTGATCTGGGTTCAAGTGAATAACATCCGTTTCTTTATTCCGATGATCCAATTAACAATGTTTGTTGGGGCTTTAGTGCATTATAATTACAAAATTTAAACCAGTCAATAATATCACTTTTGAAAGTGATCGCAGTTTTTAAGCATGACATTTTGGTTGAAAGTTCCCCTTGACAATCGCAGCATGCGTACGTGACTAATCATAATATCAACTATTTTTTTTTAACTTAATTTAAATGGAATTTGGAGTTACATCCGCTAAAATATATCTTATTCTTCCAGGACATTGACTTTTCTCTTCTTGACCAATTCATGACTTTTCGTCTTTTTGCCTTGCACCTTTGATATTAGTGCTAAAAATTAATTCCTTCATATACATTTGTTCTGAACCCAAGGGAGAGAAAACATTACTTTAATAAAAATACCGGGGAATCTTCGTTCCTCTGCCTGTCTGTATGTATGTATCTATTGTAACATAGATCAACTAGTATAGTCCGAAAGTAAAGGCTTTATTTTCAGCAAATTTCTACGATATTTTACAATTTATTTTCTAATTGACATTAAAAAAAATATATTCAGTGAATATTTTAAAATGAAATATTTTAATTAATTAAATCCTGCAGTAAGTAGGGAATTCCTGGGCTATGAATCTATTTAATTCTATTGTAAGTATGTATATAATAAATATTGTATCCAAGATAGTTAATGTGATATTTTAAGTATGTTATGAATGAGATCGCCTATCCCAATTACCCATTGCCCTATCAGGAGGGCAGTTGGTAATTATTATTTAACAAAATATTTTTATAACTAAATAATATGCTAGAGTACCGAACGTTAAATTGACTAGTCTATCACGAACTATTTAAACTTTTTCAGTAATAATCCTTTTGAACGTTTATACCATTGGAACGCGGACAACCAGGCACTCCAGCAAGAGGACCCCTGTACAACAGACACACAGTGGGGCGAAGGCCGCAGGAAGTTGGCACACCGATCTTCCTAATGCGATCAAATGAAGTACAATGACACGCAGATCATCCAAGGTTTTGATTATTGGAGAGCCGGAAGGGAGAGGCTCGACTTTCTAATAGTTTCTAAGCGATCATCATTCGTTGGTATGTTAATCGTATGTACTTCTTGATGAAGAAAGAAGCAAATTTTTTCCTAGTGTCATGTACACAGTTACAACATAAATTCATTTATGCACAAGTGCTTTCAGAAGCTAGCACAATAAGCACTTGAAAATAGCAGCGTGAGCTGCTGAAGATGATTGTGCATAACTAAGTTTATCTTGTAACTGTGTACATGACACCTGGAAAAATTAACTTTATCTACATGCCTTAAAGTTAGAACCCTCAGCCAGCTAAAACATCGTAGTACGCACGTACGTCTGGTCTACGGCAGAGGTCAGATTAATGGTACAATCTATACGAAATTTTAAATATTCCTCAACAGTGCGAAATGGATTCATTGTGTCCTTGTTAAAACACAGTGGAAAAGGAAAAACCAAAATATTCAATTGAAAACAAGTTGGTTCCGTTTCCCTTCCTCCCAAGTTTCAGGCTAAGACACTACTTATTTATGATTTAAAGTTCTGATTAGAGAAAGATGCTAACTCAAAACATTCCAAAAATACGTTTTTGGGATCTAATAATCAAAACTTTCGTATTATAAGTTATTCGAGTCAGCGGGGCAATATTTAAGGTTTTCACAATTTTTTTTATTTGCCGAAAAGGCAATTTTCACTGATCAATATGGTTTGTCAAATATAATGATGACTTTTTCATAATCATTGAATAAACATTTGGTGCTGTTTCTTGAAAGGGGTAATAACCGCAGAGAAAAATTCATGGTCACACAATAAATTGTTACTCAAAATTCATTTGAGAATTCCATATCAGTCTTAATCGAATTATCTATGGTTTTTTTTTATCGATATATTTTACATAGTTTATAATTTTGTTATGGAAAATTTTGATCCTACAAAAAAATTAAGGAAATTTCTTTTTCAATAATTCATCAATTTATCACATCACGTGTGTTTTTTAGTACCTGCTGAATCGTTTTTCTAGTAACTATATAACTTAATGATTCTCCTAATTATCCCAGCCACCATATCGCTTACCCACTAGAACAGTTGCATATCTCAAAAATACTGAATTTAACAGGTGAGGCGAAAGAAAATGGGCATTTTTTTCTGAAATATAAGACTAAAGAACTTGGCTCTTAGTGCTGATAAGCATAAACCAAAGCGTTAGTTAAACCCTCAGGAATCAAGGTGAGGAAGAGATAGGGAAGTTTAAATAACTTTTTTAGCTCAAACACAATGTTTTAATTTTAACCAATGATAAACCTCACTAAATATTGTTTGTATAAAAATAAAAGTCTACCGCAGATTCATAGCAGGGAGTCTACGAATTCAAATGTAAATAATAAATATTTGCAAATACTTTTATATTTAACCACATTAGAAAGAATTTTCAATCTTAAAATTGCTAAACAATATCACAATCATTGTTACAAAAACTAATTAATTTGAAGTCCGTTTTAACATTGTTGTTGATTAAAACCAAATGAGATGTATCATTAGGAACGGCTATCAGTCGCTACTAATTTACAGCTAACAAATGAGAAAACCGCTGTGTTCAGGGATTTGACAAAGTTGAATAAATTAATTGGTAACTCATATATCTGTCAATCATTAAACTGTGTAATTATACACATAACACTGAATAATTAGTGATGGGTTAAAGTATAAATACAAATCCAGCTGTTCAAGTTTACTTCTTTAGTAGAGAAGTCTAGAAGAGAGAAATCATTACAAAAATAAATTATTTATTTGTTTTCCAAGTAAATATAACAAATGTGATGTTTTAACTAGCGTGATAGTGATTGTTTTAATTAGTTGTATACAAAAGTTCAATTGATAATCAATTCATTTCGGAATGTTAGTATTGGTACAATTTAATTAAGGCATAGCCTATGGAAGATCGTTAACTGTTGATTTGTTTACTAGTGGGTTTAATATGTTTTTATAATTAAATTATGAAACTGGAAATTTAATTAATATTAAATAAACATGTTTAGTTTCTCGCGAAATGAATAACAATCGTGGATAGACGATGTATCGATACAAGTAGAGAACGATAAGTTTAAAGATGGCAGTGATTTCAAGGATCCTCCCTCAAGGGCTCAAGAGGGAGTGTGTAATACTGTTGTGTTGTGCTCTTTGCTGTCAGTTAGTTGTCAGCTAGTGTGATAATCGAACTATGGTTGTAATTACATTATTTTAAACATAAAATGAAGACAGTGTCATCTGGGAAGGAGAGGAATGGCGTCGATGTCAAATATTCACCAGTTGATGGGGAATTTACCCAAACCAATTCAGGTGAAACTCTCCCTGCACAAGGTTTGAATGAAAGTGACAACTTAATTATATGCGATTCTCAATTAGCCTCCAGCTTTCAGGAGGTGAAAATTTCTAAAAACCGTTTAAAGCCTGGTCACTATTTACAGAAGGTTTTTTTACACAAACTTAAAAGTCAAAGTGTACCTAGTTTAGATAAGAGTAAAAGTAACAATGGGAACCCTAATTCAAATGAGTCTATTAAAGAGCCAAGTAATCCAAAATTACCATCTTCTGTAGAAAATGATAACAATTGTGATGAGTCAGTTGACAGAGAGTTAAATGATGGCTGGTATAGAACATGGCCTGACCGCGGTATTGACAAAGTTCGCAATGGTTTAGTTTTAGATAATTGTGTTCCAAAAGACAATTTGATAGACAGTGAGGTCAGACAAGAAGATGTAGAAGCGTTTAAAGATTCTCGTCTCTGTGATAAAGTAGTTAAAAGAAATGGAACAATACCCATAGACAATCTGCTAGAAAGTCTACCCATAGCTTATAGTCCTATAACAAAGCAAATACATTTAATAACTAATATTGGTAACTGTGATAATACAAGTAATAGGCCATCAATTGACAAATGTGATGAGATTAAATGCTCAGATAGTGTCGTGACATTGCACAGAGTTAATACCGAAGTAAGTTCGTTTTCTAGTACAGTATCAAGTTTAAGTGATGCTTCTCCATCAACAAATGGTGATTCAGCGGTAGGAAGTCTATTTGATAATGGTGACAACTGTTCGTTATTGTCTATTGGAAACTGCAGTATCGTTTCTGAAGATTCAGGGAGCAATAAGACCAAAAGGAAAGGAATTTCAGGCTTTTTCAGCAGGTAAACACGTTTGTTTTATTTTTCAAATTTTCAACACCTTCTATTCCTACCAATATATCCTGCACTAAGATCATTTTTGTATTTTTATAGTGCCAAAAACAGTAGGCATTTTAATTTCTTTAAATTTCAATCAACATTCTCTTCCTGGCACCACACAAGGCATTGATGACCTTGAAAATAATTTTAATGAAATTAGTTTTGATCAAATTTTCACCATTTGTTAATTATTGTTGTTATTTGGCCAAAATATTTTTAAATTTTGTAAACTGTTGCAAAATTCTCATCATTATCTAATGATTTCCTATCAAAATCCCAAATGCAATCACAAGGCTATCAAATAAAGTAGCTATTGTAATTGCTGCATGATATGAAAATTAAGGGTTAGGATCCCTAGACATAAAATAAATTTCATTTTACTTGAAGCTCTTCCAGTCTGTATTTAATGGAATCATTCCTACGCTAGTACATCAAGGTATGACCCCCCCCCCCCCCCCTCCCAACCTAAAAAAAAAATGGTATCTCATCTCATTTTAGCTTGTCATTATAAGAAATGTAGCGTATGAAATGATGCTCAATGAAGTTCATAAAATGAAATATAAAGTTAGTCATGGTTAGTTGTTAAATCTGCATACTTGGTTTTCAGCTTTGTTCTTGTAAAACATTTTAAATTGAATTTAAACGCATTGGGGATGTTCTTTTGTACTATAGGGAGGGCAGGAGGCTCATACCATTTTTTTCCCCCTGAGATTCGATGAAACAAAATGGAATGTCTGTGATCAGCACCATTTTAAGACAAGTCAAGACAAGATTCAGTATTTATTTTTAATAACAGGACTTTTATGTGGTTAATTATGTGAATGAATACTAATATTATCAATTTTTACTGTATCAATCCAATTGCACCAAAATACTGATTTGAGTAATGAACCAAATATTAGTACTACCATTAAAAAAGAAATATATTTCTTGTGTCCAATGTCACTTTTGTAGTTATGATTTTATTAGTTATAAATTTAAATCCACCGTTTTCTATTAATTATGCTGATTCAGATGGGTCACTTGTGCTAAACTACTTACATCAGGATATCACAAATTTTTAGTATAAAATTATTTTTAACATTAATTATTCAAATGATAAAATTGACGAACTGTGTAGCATTGAAGTGTAGGACACCAAAAATTCAAACCTGAGAATAATGTTAATCTTGGTATTGAAGAATGTACGTATTGTGAAGGGTTTACCTTGACCACTTGAAAACTAGTTGATTGTGTGATTTACCCACTTCATGCCAACGGTTCGAGTAGGAGCACATTCACAGGGTTTTGTTTAATGCCAATATAAGTGTTCTAGTGCAATTTTTATCAATTATCTCTGAAATGAATGATATAATACAATATACATGTCTAAGTTTATTACTGATTATATGATTAGCATTATTTATGTAGAAGCTTGTTGACTGAGAAAAAGTCACAAGTGTTTTTCTATGATGTTACTCAGTCATATGTTTTGTTGATTAATTTAAGTTATCAAACTGTTATGCCAATGGATTGGTACAGAACCTGAGTCTATCTGTTTCCACCCATATCCATGGTTCAATTCTTTACTCTCATTTAAGTGGTATTCTAGATGGGTTATTAGCTCTTTGTTAAAGATTTTGAATCGTTAGGTATAAATGATTTTCAAGGTGGGGCTGTGACATTTAAGGGTAGATATAGGTTTTGTGAAATGATTCCTGTTTGTATTTGGATAAAGAGTAGTGTGGACTGTGTTGCTAGGTCCCTGAAGCCGCGTTTTTCACCAAGATAATGGAGGAGTTTAGTACATCTAGATTCTATTTGTGATAAATAGCTCCTTATGAAGGGACATCAACCGATCTATTTCACATATCGAGCCATGTTGGGGGTACGTTGTGCTACTAAAATTTAGGCATGAAACCACATTTGCCCTATCAACTAGATCGATTATAAATCCCTGCCATCTACTATTATGTTTATTTTAGTTTTAATTCCTACCTTTAATCTATATTTATTTATGTTCTTTGCAATTTACATATAAATGATTTGTTCAGTCAAAGATTTATTGCTAATATGTTTACTGTTAGTGGCTTAATTGGCATGATGTCCCAATCCCAGCAGAAGTGGAAAAATCTGATTTAATAATTATAAGTTATCATTATATTAAATGTCATTGATATACCAAAAGTAATTTAATAAAACAAAGCGTGTCTGGTTTTTGTTTGTTTTAACCCCTTAAGTTACAAGCTAAGCTTACAATGGGAGGGAGGCTGTGGTCATGGGGGTCAGTGATTTCATTGAAACTTTTTTTGGTGACAGTAGGTCGAAAAATATTTGAGTCGGAACGGGCTTCTTAATGCATCTAGAAAAAAAGGTAATGTTTAAATACACAATTGTCTTTGTTTTTTTACCAACGTCTCTGTCCTTGCTTTACTTGTAAAATGAAGTGATCATGCATTATCCGATTAGTTTTTTTTTCTTAAACAAAAAATGCCTGCCAGATTGTATTAAAGGGCATTTCTCAAGTCTCAGCATTCAAGATTTCAACGTATGTATTCCAACCTCTTTTTAAAGACTTTAAAGTTAGGCGCACAAAGAATTTTAAAGTGATGCCTACAGTTAAGGAAATCAACGGTTGAGATCGCGTGTCTAATGTCGTTCCAGCATATTTCAATTTTCAATCATTTATGTGCTTATTGGTTTTAGAAACATTATTTCTCAGTTTTAAATACATTAAATAAAATCGAATTCATGATATTTTATGTGTACGGAACTCCCCAACGGCTGAAAATTAGCTACTTTGGGTTGAAGCAAATATCTCAAGAAACGGTCACACTCCTCTTATGGTCAAAACAAGCCCAATTATAAAAAGTGATGTTTCATTCATCATTGGTTAGGTTGGTTGTCGATGTGACACAATGAACGATACAAATTGTTCGTCGATGTCTTTTACTACACTTCAATTGAAATAACCTGAATACAAATTTTACATATATCCTAATAATTTTTTCCCCTAAGTCCCATTTTTTTTGGTTTTGTTTGAAATCCGCAAAAGTATTGTTAACTCCAGAACAAGTTTACCGATCTCCACCATACTTTAAAGGGCTCTAAATGATGATTAATTACACGCAATGATACCAACCAGATCTCTATAAATAAATTAAAAACGGATTTATGAAATGATTTACATTTTCTGCCCATTTCTTCATTATTAGCCTTAATTATAAATACGTACATGAAACCTAATTGCCGTCGACTTTTACCGAAAAAGAAGAATTTAAGCTTAACGACATAGGATTGGAAATTTTGCTTTAAGCTCCTGCTGATTTTTTTTAACTTGTCGATATGTCATGCTCATTTAATACAATAGGGAATATTTATTTTAGTACTCAACGTAAAACAATATATCTGAAAGTCTCATTGAAATTGGTGACTCCATGACTTATGTGGGAATGCTGAGTTAATTCCGAGAATATCAGATGAGAATCGATCTCAGGCCATTCCGCTCAAAAATATATGCAAATAATATTCGTCCGCCCTTCCAAGTTTTTTAAATATCTTTGTCAGCGCACGTTCTTACTGAGTGATCCGTTACAATTATAAGTAGCTGAAATAGGATGGACGACCTTCAATCCAGTAATGACTGACCGATTGGCGATGGTGTCTCAAATCGATTGTTTCTTGATTGATCGATTTGACTACACTCAGCATTTGCTTCTTTACATTCAGATAAAAAATTTAAAAATCTTTCTTTTGGCTCCATTTATTCCAGTGTTATAAATGTGTGTGTATACATCTAGGTACAATAATAATATGATAAATAAGTACAATTATAAAATAAACGGTAGGTTATAAAAGAATAAGTCTATTTTTTAAAATATAAACTAAAGAGATTTAAAAAAAAAGTAATTCAATAGAAAGTTCTAAACAGTGGTGTGAAAAAAAAAACAATAAAGAAAATATGTATATAAATGTATGAATGTACTTATATGTTTGAATTCCTCTCGAACCATTTACATCAAACTTGGTGCACACGTGACCAGCAGTCTGATTAAAATACTGTGTATGTAAAACATCATTAGCTTCCCGTGAGAAGGGGTGGATGTAAAAAATAATCGAAAACGACCAATATTTGACTATCAAATCCATAGTGTTCTGTGTCGCTGAGATGAATAGTGACTCCCAATGGCATTTGTCTCCAAGTTTATCCCATATCTGGTTGATGTGAAAGGGTGTTATTGAGAGATGAGAAAGGGTGTTATTGAGAGATGAGAAAGGGTACAAAAAATTTACCAACATAAGTACTTTTCGTGATCTGATACTGACTAGCTACTGTCCCCGTGACTTTTTATTACAGTTTTAATGACTATTCAACTATATTTTTATTAACAGGACTACATGCAATCAGTAAATAGTGTTTTAAGGAGGTTTAATACTTTCATTTTTAACATCTATGTTAATTTTTGTATGGCTCATTAGCCAAAACCACTTAACTTGATACTTACATTATAACCACTCTAGGAAGCTGACTTTAAACCTTATGTCAATTGGTTTGTAGGAGATCGCAAGGATGCTTGCGCTTTTTAGGCGTCTCTTTGGGTTGCCGGGGACGCATGTAGAGAGCATTATCTATACGGAATTAAGATGACCATAGAGGTGGGGAATGAAAGATCTGGTAGCGCTTTACCATTAGGTAGGTGGCTAGAGCTTGAATGAATGGGATGTTGAGATCAGCGTAAAGGTTAAGTACGGTTATTGTATAGAAGGAGGCATTGGCTATCTTGCGGAGGATTCGAGATAGCAGGAAATGGATGTGGACCATTTTGAATGGCTTTAAACTCCCTCAGAACAAATGATATTTGATACCAAGAAGAAACTTCTTGAAGTTTTTATAAATGAGCCCGAAGAACCTTCTTAAAGATCGTAGAAACCAATATAAATAGTTATTGATAAGATTGTGGAAGTGAATATAACTTATTGTTGGTAGGAGCTTCTGAAGGTTTGTAGAAATGCAAATCTAGAAATTATTTGGATTGTCACCTTATTTGCTTTTACTTAAACACTTACTCTAATAATTTACTACGGAAACAACCCGCAAAAACTTTGCTCTCTGCAACAAGGCTATGTGTAAGTAAGTAAGATACTGAGTAATGTAATTGAAGTGACTATCGGACTAAAAAAACAATTTTGGTCAAAGTAAAGGCTAAAATAAAAAATAATTACAGTTATTAATTATACATTGTACCAAAATAATTAATAGTCAAAGATAAAATATATTTTCATGGACAGGTCTCGTACTTAACCCGCCCCCAAGTTTTCTTTGGCTAAAAATTATTAAAGAAAAAATAGTTTATGGAATATTTTAATTATTTTTCCAACGAAGCATATTTTTGCGTTAGGGAGGGGAGTTCGGTGTTCGAAAGGTGGGAAGGGAAAATTCTTGTCGAATAGTACCCGCTTGTAATCATCGATTGTTCACAAAAAATAATCGATAAAACATCCATACTTCAATGGTGTTCCGTTTGAGAATGTGTTCCACTTCCTATGAAATCCGATGTTTTGTTTTTTGACGATTATAGCTTATTTTCACGTAATTTGCATTTAATTTGTGCACAATATCGTTCTGAATAGATTTTTATTATAAACTCATATAAAAACTGCGTAGTTTCGGACTCATTCAGTCCATCACTAAGCAATTCATGTCGTATTGTTAAAATTAAGTATTAAAAACTTTAAATGATCAAAAAATAAAATATTTGTTAGTAAAAGTTGTATCCATCCATCCATCAGTCAGTCAGCTCTATATGTTGTTTTGTTGAATGACAAGTATTTGATTGACTAGGAATGGTATTATATTGTAGTATTGTTATGTCTGGATTGACAGTTATATAGTTCTATTTGAAAAAGAATATATTTGTTAGAGGTTAGATGAAATCATAGACAAAATAAAACGTTATTCCTTTCTTTCTTGAATTTGGACACTGCCGGGTCACAATATATATTTTTTTCCTACTACTTAAACTGTTTTATTTGCTTCCATAGAAGGTTAAATACCTGTTAGTTTTTATACGTTATACCGCCCTATAGAATTCCAACCTGCTGCTTTACAACGAACCCCTCCTCATTCGTCCCGCTTGCATGGTGTCCCTTCCGGTAATTATTACTTCGCTTTGTACCATAGACTGAGTAGAAAATTAACTAAAAAGGATTTTCATTGGGGTACCGGGCCATCGGTAGTGTTCATGATGGAAGTTAGATCTTGTCTCTTGAGGAAGGCTTTGCCAAATAATCGACAGCGAGCTTCTTAAACCTATCCGAATTTCTCTACTAATAAAATTAAATTTCAGCTTAAAAGCAAATTTCCGCTTGACCTATCATCATTTAGAACCTAGAACTGACAGACCATGCTTGCAATAAAGCTTAGTTTCCGCCGTATATTTGACTTTTGATATTATGGTAGAGACGTATGCAGTTTACGACATGGCGATTATGTTTATTAAGTTCTTCATCCACACTTGTCACGCCATGAGATGATGTTGCAATAACAAAACATCTTCCGACGTCGTGCGTAACATTGAATTATCTACGTCTATGCCAAGAACAAGTGCGCAGATGTTAACGACGAACTGAAATGATTTGCATTTCCATTCGTCGCATATGTATGAATAGATTATCATCATTGTATTATATAATCATATTTTTTATTTTAAAATCCTTATTGCTTACTTTGTTAACATAAGTCATTGTAATATTACTCGGAAAACAATATTTTAGCGAAATTTAGAATATATGCTCATTAAGTCTAATACACAAAGTATAAAAGTATGTTTGTGGCAAACATGTGAGTGCATACGTGCCACAAATGTTTCTAAACCAGTAGCGGTATTTGCCCCAAATTTAGCAGGGATATAATTCGGATACTTGCGCAAAACAGAAAGGTTCTCTACTTCCACATTTCACCCCCTCCCGCTGCGATTGTTATTACATTACATCGCTTAGTGAGACTCGACGTCTCAGTCCTCCCTGCTTACCATGTAATGCTTGCTTTTTGTAGCTTGACAATCAAAACCTGATTGATGATAGATACTACTTAGACTTGATCCTCACAGAATTCTTAACCCTTTTCTTCTCTATTCTCCTCTACCTTTCATTACCATATACCAGCCCAAAAACATTTCGAACTATCATCCGCTCCTTGAGAAGGGAGTCCTCTTTTTTTTATATGATGACCTTGGCTGTCCTAGATCCAAGTGTAGAAACATATGATTATTCTAATTGGCTATGGGCACTTGTTCTCAGCTTTGCTTTAATAGTGCCAGCAACTTCAATATTGTCTGTCTCAGTTTTATTGAAGTATCTGCTTTCTCTCATTGTGTTGAGTGATTATTTGCCCCTTTTATCGCTTCCAACTACTACCGCCCACAATTATCATCAGATTCGCATGAAATATGGTATGATTACTAGTTAGTCCCTTGAGAAAAGTTATGAGGTGATTAAGAGCTGAAAGAGGATTGCTCGAAATACAGGAATTTGATATTAATAATTAATAACACCTGACAAAACTGTGGAGTTGAACTGATCGATTGTCACAATTGACTGAATGATTTCTATGTACTTTCGGTTATTACTTCAAACCATCGATGGTTTATGGGCGCACTAGGTCCCTCCGATACTGTTTCACAGTAATCTTTCGTTGGAAAAGGACTTAAAATATTCCACGAACATTCTTTACTTTGGCCTTAATTTCTTTTAGCTAACCCAAATATGAAACCAATATTTCTTTAAAATAGTCTATTCTTTAAATCGGGAAAATCGTTTTTTATTAACTAAAAAAAAAAACATTTTTCTTGAAGAGCTCTTAGTAAACTTGACATTAAAAAATGGGAAATAAAAATGACCATGAAATCTTTGTAATTGTAATAAAAATAACTTTTTCCCCCAAAAAAACAGTAAAACTAAGTTTTAAATTATTTCTAGGTAATTTGTAAGAAATTTAAGTGTTAAATTAAAATTAAAATTCAATAAATTATAAAATAACATCCTTTACCTTTTTTTTAAATATTGTTCATGAGGGAAATCAATGCAATGCTGTTTCAATTTTATTTATTTAATTTTTTTATTCAAAATGTTTTTATTAATTTTTACGGATTTGCTTTTACACGAAACTAAAGATAATGAACTCACGTACTTTGAGGTATTACGTTTCTAAGAACGTTTGACGTTCTTCCAACGTTACAGTTGGAGCAGCAGAATTAGAATTTTACTGGCGCTAGAAAACAGTAACTCTCCAGGACAGGATATTAGGGCACATTATATATGATCTTGCTGCCGAATAGAACAACGTGAGTAAATTCAAACTTAAGCTAGTCAAGTGTATGACTAACACTTCTTTTAATTGATTATTTTTGAAGGGATTCATTTTATTTTTAGCACCATTGGAACACCAAGTGGAGTACCGTGCAAAATATTATCTAAGAAAACTGCCTTGCCTGATGCTGTTGTGATTACGGTGTTGATGAAAGTTTTGATGATTTCACACTCAAAATTCTAGATGTTTTGAAAATATTTGTCAGGCATTCCCATTATCAGATAGGATATCCATGTATCATAGAATTTAATGTCCATGAACAGGAGTCTCGCAAATACAGTAAAAAATAAGGGTTTTTTTTGTTTAAAAAACGACATAAACGGAAACTACTAATCTAGTAAGCAACCCTAAATTGGATTAAAAAAACTAAATAAATGTCCAAACAAACAAAACTGTATTTCCTCAATATGTTATAAAGGCCTCGTACATCAACTCGCCGCATATTTAAATTAAATAGCTCATGTATTCATATTTAGCAGAAGTATTTTTTTTTCCTTTAACCCCTATTTTCAATATTTAAAAAAAAAATATAAATTATAAACAACAATATAAATAGCTGTGGATGGCTCCTTCTACTGTATAATATATGTTTGTTAAGGAGTTCTTGTCCTATACTTACAAGATCTTTTTATGGTTAAAACTTATGTAAGTGCAAAAAGGACTAGGCCATGGCAGAAATAAAAGTGTGTGTGTATATATATTTATACTTGCTGATAACTAATTATTAAAATTACTATGTTAAAAAGTGAGATGACTGATCTTAATGAGTAACAATAATAGTGTTTCTCAGGGAATGATTGACATTCCCGTTGCAACCCATCAATCCAAAATAATTTTCCTTTTATTTTTCCCACATCCCATTTTTATAAGTTAAAGAGCTATTGGGGGGGGGGGATACTTTGTACCGTGCAAAGTTGCAACACTATCATAACTTTTATTGGTAATCAAGTCCCAAAAGGTAATGCATATTATCATGGCGTCGAGATCTTTGAATTGGTAAACCGCATAACAGGAAAATATTTAGTTTTTAATTACAAGTGATTGATTTTATGACTAGCACCTCTGGGAGGATCAAGTTAAACTTTGTTGATATAAGTTTGATGACTGTTTTCAATTTCGGTATTTCTATAAATTTATTTCAATATTTATATAATAATATAATCCTTTTCTAATATGTCATGCATCCATCTAGTCGAAAACAAAAACACTAACACCATCGCTCTTGGTTATAAGTAAAATCATTCATATTCTTCAAGTATGCATACAGTTGAAATTAAGAAAAAATCCTATCGACCTGACAATGTCCGTAATTATTGTCATTTTTTTAATTTGACACCGAAGATCTAGAAAAAAATTTATTTTTTATTTCTAATTATTTTATTGTTGTAACTTTTTTTTTATTTTAAGAAGATGGCTGTATTTTTCATGTCTTATATCAAATGAGAAAACATTACTATTCGTATTTATCATTGGTTAGTGTATTCCTGTGTAAAGAGACACGACATAACTACCAATGTTTCGACACATTTTTATCATGCGAATGGTTTGTCCGTTGGATCCTGAGAAATAAATTTGTGGATGGTGAAGGTTGTCACTAGTAGCCTAATAAATATAGTTTATGATTTATAAGTCACAATATTTTTCCGTTTTCTCCACTGTTCTTTAACGCCGAAATGTGATTGCATATTCTCTCCACGGCGACCCGCTACGATGGATGGTGGGAGAAAGAATCGCAACCACCGAGTTTAATCAGCCCTACAAACATACACAACATGAAAAGGTTACTGCTCTCTATGTCGAAATAATATCCTTCTTCTATTCACTAGACGATATCTACAAGGAAATAAATTAAATTCATCCCGTGTGACCGTAAAGTAATAGTGAAATTATTTAACTTAATGCATCATGATTTATATTTATGATGGTTTCGTTGTTGTTGTTTCGAGTCCATAAACGCTTATGTTATGTTTTTATCCATGTATGTGTCTGACTTTTCCTTTTGTTTTGTGAGTCCCCTGTTCAAAACTATAGCCATAACATTTTACGTGGATGCCCCATTTGATATTGGGAACGCCTGAAAAATATAGCCATATCTATAAAACATGATCACGTGTCGTTAATTAATCAATACTTGTTAAAAATATGCAATTTAATTTTTGGTTTTTTTAACTGTAATTTAAAAAGTAATATGTATTTAGTAGAAGTAACTTAGGCTTCACGGGCTCATGTAACTCCGACTTTAAAGAAGGCAATGTAGCCAAGTAAATATTTTACTATGGTAAAGAAACTGTCTTTTATTAAGGTTAGCTGAACTGACATCGTTTCCAAGAGTAGCCTAGGTAGTGCGACTTGAAGTGTCCATAAAATAATTTTTAAAAACTGTTATTATTTTCTAGCCTAGGAAAGGGATGGTTTGTGAAAGGAATTGTTTTTTCAAAAAACTTGTCACTAGTCGGGTTTTATAACCAATGAGTTAACTGCTTCAGACGACTGTGTACACTAAATATAAAACACCCTCTGTCTCTCCTCAGCTTTACTTCTTTTCTACCCGAACGACCAAGGCAAGTGCTACCAGCTTTAACCCTTGAGAATAACGCCATAGTTCGTTGAAAAAGTTTGAGTTGAAAATAAATGAAGCTGTGGAGAGACAGAAGGTGTTATATATTGATTTACACAATTCACATCGGTACCAAACCATTAGCACTTCACCCAGTTTTAACTACAATTTTTATTTATTATATGATCTTTATTTGAAAAATTACAACATTGTAAATTGAGATGTAAGAAAAAGACAATATATAATCATAATCCACTCAATACTAAACAAATATAGAAATTAACTTGCAAGTTGGTAGATGGCCCTGATGTGCTAGTTCTAGTGAAATCGTCGCCCTTCAAAATCTGTTTATCCTATCCAAAATTATCGGTAACAGTTAAAAAAATAAGTTAATGCGCATGCGCAATAAAACTAAGTGATGAATCGAAATCAACAATCTTCAAATCCCAGTAACGGCACCCTCTTTTTTCATGTTAGCCATTATTGTTTCCTGCTACTGTATTTTATCCATCATTATTATTAGAATATTCCGAGGTATTGTGGAATGTACTTTTTTTTACTTATAGATCGATGGAATTGACTCACATTTACACAATAGTTATATAACTTACGGACAATCACCCCGCGACATATTTGTTTGAAAGTAGACTCTCTCCCTAGGGTCTCGGTAATTGATAGCCAATGCATATTAAAAATGTAATAGAGGTGCTTTGTTTACTAATGGGATGATTTATTAGGTTAGAGGTTCAACGAACTTGTAAATATAATCCTGTGAATACGTAACCTATTTAGGACAGTATTGTTATTTTCCTTTCAGCAGGTATTTTTATGTTCTTTTTTTCACGTCATGTATGTTTCATCGGTATTTTTGTGTTAGTTCATGAATCTTGTGAAATGTTGTTGGTTTATGACCACTCTGTATTAAGGCTTGATATTTGTCACTTTTTTTTTGTGGAAGTATAATTTTGAAAGAGGTAAATATTGTTCTCTGGCATTGTTAACATTGTTTCAGTATCCTTTTAGAGAAAAATAACACTTGACTGAATTATGGAAATGTGCTTAAAACCCAAGGATATTGTTGCTTAATTTTTGTTTCGTAAACTGTCTATTGATCATAGGTTTCATATTTTATATGTGGTTTGACCTTTGGCTCAGTGGTAGTATTGTGACAGATGTTGGGCTCCAATATGGTGTAGTGGTTAGGTAACAAATATAAGTCGTTATTTTATTTATTTCAAAAGCTGAAAAAAGTCTCCTGACTGTAAATTTGATTTTCCAAATCCTTTAAGAAGCAACTAATGGTTCTTTAAATTAAGACTAGTTAGACTTGCTATAGTAACCAACATTGGAAGAAATTGGGCGCTCGTCTATTAATCCCATTGAACACGTACTGCAAGTGTTAGAGGCTATCCTTAAACTGTTCTACTCGCAGCTACTATCGTACTAATAATGTATAGTCAATATAACACCAACTTTTTTGAAGAGCTAATTGAGAGTTCTCGGTTTATGGAACTATCGTGCCTACTATCACCGTGAATACAAAACAAAGCATTAACTCTGTAATACTCCTTCTTAAGCTCGGTATGGCTGACACTATCGAGGTGACTGTAATTCACCACCACATTGTAAGACACCAAAATGTGACAGTTGGTCATATTCGTTTGAGTTGGGTTGGGGGATCTTAGATCACCTGAGGGGTAGCAATTGAATCTGCTCAGGGTT
Source organism: Acanthosoma haemorrhoidale (assembly GCA_930367205.1). Lineage (NCBI taxonomy): Eukaryota > Metazoa > Arthropoda > Insecta > Hemiptera > Acanthosomatidae > Acanthosoma > Acanthosoma haemorrhoidale. The sequence continues at coordinate 125,635,015 of OV884011.1, read as the reverse complement.
ACACTTGGTAATTCGGCATGATGCGGCCGGCCATTTCGTACATTTGAACAACGATCAACTCATAGGCATCAAAACACAGTACAATATTCAGGATTATGATACGGGCTGTGGATTATGGTGAGACGGCGCCATTGGACCTCTCGCATGGAAATTGCTATATCACTGAAAATGCAGTTGTAAAATCCTGATTGTACGATATTCCTCATCAACACAGGATAACGATAACAATATTATAATACACTAGACATCATTTAATGCCTCATTGGGTACTTGATCCAATGCAGGTGTTTTTTTATTATCTCATTTTTCGTATTTATAACATTTTCTATAATTACACTAGTTCCTATCTGCTGTGAGGGTCAGTATAGTTAACAAGTAGCAAATTTTCTTGTCTGGAATCTTCTGTCATTGGTTTAGTTTGCACAGCTGGTCTTAAAAATGATAAGCTTCAATTGGCTTATAATCTGTCAGGTAGGATATAGTCCAGTCACTGGGGAGCTAAAATGGTCATATGCTTGCGAAAGTTTAGGTAGAAGGTTTTTTTTATCTCGTAGATATTAGTAGTAGTAGTAGTAACAATATAAGTTTTCGACCTCCCCCTCGGAATAATATTTGCTAGCCAAAAAAAACGAAAATTTCGGACTTTTTTTTTGTTTTTGCAAAATAATTTTTTTTGGTTAATTGCAGCGATAATTAGTTTCTTATAAATTAAAAAAAACCTTTGTTTGAATAATTTTTTCCTGGACCCAACATAAAGCGAGATACTGGGTTTTTTTAAGTTGCACAACAGTTTCTATATTTGCCATGATTTTACAAAACTACGCTTTTAACCTTCTATGTGGGTCTTCGTGTAGTTTTTTTATTACGTTTCTATTCAATGGTAACAATTTTAGTAGTTGTAAAGCCGCGATTTCACCGGAGTAGCAGATACTTATCGGCGATAAAAAGATTGTGATAAATAGAGAAAATGTGCAACTTTGACTGGATTCCGGGAAAAATTTTCAAACAAATTTTGCAATTTTTTTTTTCTTTCAAATTGGTAAAAAAAACTAATTATTGCTATGATAAACTGAAAAAATTCATTTTCTAAAAACCGAAAAAAGTCTGAAATTTTCGTGTTTTTTTGGCTACCAAATATTGCTCCGGGGGGGGGGGAAGAAGGTTGAAAACTTATATTCTTTTTAATTCTACTAATATCTATAAGATAAAAAAACAAACTTCTACCTGACCTTTTGCTAGCTAAAAGTACCCAGTGACGAGACTAATAGGGTAAGGTAAGTACTAAAAAGTGAAAACCTTTGCCATTACTCCCACTATAGTGTTTGTTTGGTAAAAGGAGTCAAAAAGCAGCTCTTAATCAAAAATTGGTCAAAATCAGATAAGTTAATAAGCAGGTCTAAACAAATCTTATGGTGCAATCAGCATGACTCCAAAAATACCTATACAGATATTCATTTTAGTTTGTCGATCATTAAATTTTAAAGTTTTTAAAATTGTATAAGAAGCAATAAAATGTTTATACTAAAAATTTTGCATTTATGACTTGTACTCCTTTTACCAAAAACACACTCCAGATACATCGTAGTACTTTATTTCCTAAAAATTCTTCATTTGTTTTGTATTGTGCTTACTCTCCAATTACATTACTTCTAGAAATGTTGATTTATTCGATTGTTTTTTTATACTTCTTGGGTGGTATCACGTCTATTTTAAGTAGCAGTCAGGTTCTTTCATGCTCCTTGAACCCTGCTTATCTATTTTTTAGATTTCTGACTTTACAAATTCAACATTATTTTGAAAATAAAAAACTTTTTTAGATATCTATATCTAAATTTCTAACATTACCTGTTTGAAACAGATGTAAGAGGTGCAATGCTCAAATTTTCATGTTTTGTGACCACTTGAAAAGTAGTAAAAAAAACAAACCAAAAGACATTGTTTGCATCAATGTTACTTAATATGTAATATGGAAACAAAATTCCTTGTCTTTTCCTTAAAAACAGGAGTGGAAGTTATTTAAATAAAGTATCTGTGGTTTAAATACCTGAAGTCAAGAGACCTAGTTTGTGAGTGTAGTAGTGAAAATATATGACATCCTCAATAGATTATTGTTGGGTTCAGATGTGCGAGTCCCCAAGGTGGGGATAAGACGCCCGCCGCGGGTTAGGGTCGCTACAACATCTAGCTGCCTTCCGGCGAGCGTCTAGAAAGAGATAAAACGGGTGGACCTGTGGTCTTTCACTCTTGCTGGCGGCCTAGTCGGCGGGCAGCTTAATTCGTTTTGATGTGTTAATTTGAGAAGGTGTGCCCCGACAGTGCACTATGTTCAGGAGAAGAGGTATAGGGTAGGTATTGTAGGTAGTTTATGTGGTCTTGGAATGACCACGAATTCACACTCAGTATCTGAGGGTAGGCGAAAACCGTCCGGATCTCAAAGGCGAGTGTGAACTGGAGAGAGGCAGGCTGGGCTGCCGTGGGAAACGCTACTAGGTAAAGTTTGTAGGGCCACAGCAACCGTCCTCCGCGAGGGAGAGGTCTCTCCCAAGGAGGTGCTAGTTTTAGCGAGACAAAGGCAGAGATTCCCACTAGGAAGGTGTGGGGTCTGACAACGCCAGAGTAAAACATAGCGAAGCTAGGAGAGAGAGATGCAGAGGTAGTTGAATAAGAAGGCCATGGTTTGAGTAGAGAAGCAAGTGCCAGTGCAGAGAGAGCGAGCGAGCGAGCGAGCGAGAGAGAGAGAGAGAGAGAGAGAGAGAGAGAGAGAGAGAGAGAGAGAGAGAGAGAGAGAGAGAGAGAGAGAGAGAGAGAGAGAGAGAGAGAGAGAGAGAGAGAGAGAGAGAGAGAGAGAGAGAGAGAGAGAGAGAGAGAGAGAGAGAGAGAGAGAGAGAGAGAGAGAGAGAGAGAGAGAGAGAGAGAGAGAGAGAGCAGTGTTCCAAGTGCCGGTTCTGTATGTTCTCGGGACTGCGGTCAGTCTCGCTGCTTATATAGGCAGGCCAGCCGTGGTGAGGGTTGCCTCCCGGCATGCCATCTGGAGCCGGCGGATGTTTCGTACACTAGCACCTTCTCCCACCCTTACTGACACCTAAAGTTTATTATTAAAATATGGAAACATAAGTAGATATTTTTTGGACCGAGAAGAGAAGAACTTATAATTATTCATAACTAAGAGGTTGACACAACAATTATATTCAAAATACTGTTGCACTTGTCAAAAGGCACTAAAAGGGATTCTGAAAGTTTGAGTGTAAATAATCAGAAAATGCTACAGACAAAAATATAATGTTATAGAAATTATGAGATTAAATTTATGTTACAAAAAATAAATTGAACAATATACTTACATAGTTCTACATACAATAAATAGCTTGCAGTATTGCACAATTATGTTCTAGTTACTAATTTTAGCTTATTTTACAAGTTTAAGTTTAGTTAGTTCTTTTATTATATTATAATAAGTTGGTGTTTTTACTTTCCGCATATTTTAAAATTGTTCCACAATTATCTGGAAAATGGCTTGTGTAACAATTCATCAACAGATAATCATCAACAATGGATTTATGAAAAAATGTTTTGTATACTTTTTTTTGGTGGTTTGTATGAATACCAATTAGGCTCTATTTTCCCATGACTGGCATTGAAGGACAACTGATGAAAGAAATGTGGCCATGAGATCTTATCTAAACTCTTAGCTGCATCTTTTGATAAGGATCCCCATTCCTTCAACTCATTCTGCTTTTTGATTTAATGCTTCACTTATTAGTTAAATTACAAGTTAAAACTGATTTATACTATAAATCATATACTATACTGTTTTGCTAACCATATTTTTTTTTAAATCAAATTAAAATAATTTATGAAGAATTGAACTCAGAATGCTCACCTTGAGGCACAGATTTTTTTAATTGTGTGGAGGCCCCACTAAATGTCGGCGATGACATTATATTTTTTTCAAACTTCATCAATGATTTACTTAAACAGTATTATTGAAAAGTAAAAAGATTTATCATAAAAACTGCTAATCTCCTTTGTTCCAATTGGTCAAACAAACAATGCAGCTTGTGACATTCTCAGGAATGCTGTGTCAGGAAAAATCATCAAAACAATTTAAAACTATTTCATAGACACTTTTAAGTAATTTTTTTTTTTTAAAAACTTGTTTATGGTTCTCATCAAAATTTCATTTATTTGTATTGTATGTTATTTAAAAAATAAAATATTTTTTGATTTTCTGAAGGTTTATTTATTTTTGCAGAATGGCTTTTTTTTTTTTTTAATTTTTCCATCATCTTTATTGAAAAAACAAAATCTTTAATAATGGCAATATGGGCATGATCAATGTATCATCAGTTTATTCATTTTTTTTTCAACATTTTATAAAAAAAAACTGTTTAATATGAATTTATCTTCTTTGTGGGTTAGTTTAGTGGTTAGCGTGCCTGACTATTAACTAACTTCAATAAAGAATTTTTAGTATGGGGGGTTTTTTCTGGACGGAGTTCACTGTAGCAAGATATCTTATGATGTTGCCCTACAGATTAAGTATAGTTTTAATAGTTGTTCTGACTAAATTTATATTCAATGAACATGCATATAATCTGTATAAGTAATCTTTAAATAATTTTTACAGAGGTGTTTTTGGCTGGAAGGGCAAAAGTGATTCTGGTGGCGATAGTTGGACTTTATTTGGCAAAGGCAGTGAAAGTGATGGAAGCAGACCTTCGTCAGTGCTATCTGAAGTACGTACGTTCTACTGAATTGGATGCTTTATTAATTTCGACAATACAACTTTTTATTGTTGGCTGGCAGCAAGGTTACTAGTTTAGTCTATAATGAATTGTTACCTTGGCCTTATATTTTTTTTATTAAAATTAGTTACTTCTTTATTCAGTATTACTAATTTCCTCTTAACAGGCCCAATGAACTATCAGAATCATTTCCATAAAAAATAAAGTGTTAAAGGAGCCAGTAATCATTGTTAGTAGTCAGTTGTGGATAACTACACACTATACCACAGATTCATTAATTAATTACAAATTTAAACTTATGCCATTGCATTGTAGATATTTGTTGCTGCAAATATAAGTATTATTCTGTCTTAGCTGGTAATCCTGTTGAATTGTGATTGCATATGAAATTTAAATTTTGTTCTGACGACAAGACTAAAACAATGAAATGAGGAACATGATTTACTGCTGTAGTTTAAAGTACGCATAATTTATACTGTACTAGTTTGAATTTTTTTAATATGTGTTTATATTTGAATGTATATTGTATTACACCCTGTCTAGAAAAGCAAAATAAAAATTAAGGGAATAATCCTAGCTCTTCTAGATCTGAATTTTGTCTATGGATTTGATTTTAATTAAATTTCATGCATTTAGACCCTTAAAATAAATCTTTTTTTTAACATCCAGTATTTGGCTAATAAAACTAAAACCAATTAGGTATCATCAGTAATGCCTTGTATTTCTTATTGCATATAGGTTTTTAAATGTTCTTTTGTTTTAGGACCGTCGGTCATTGGGCAGCGACTCAGTATTGGGAAGTACAGGCCTGATACAGCTTGAAAGGCCCAACTGGCTCCCTGCGAAACCTAGGCAAGAACAAAGAGCTCATTCTTACCAGCATGAAAAAATACTTCTGTCAATAAAGAAAAAAGGTTCATATTAAATATGAATTACTTATTATATTTTTTTTAAAGATTAAAATATGTGGCTCTGTGGGTGGATATTAATTAATTAAGTCAATTTTTTCTCTAAACAAGATAAGTGTACATAGATGATTTTGAGTGTATTTGGTTCTTAATGTTGCAAAAAGAGTTCATTTTCTCCTTTCTTGGAAAGAGAATTATTAAAGTATAGAAAGTTCTACTGATCCTAGGATAGAGCTTGTGGGTTAGGGTCCATAGACTTCTCCCAGGCTGTTACTTAGTATTTTGGGTGGCTCTTTGAGTCTCACAGATCATGTTTTGCTCTGAGGACTTAATAAGATTCTGAGCTTTTCCATGAACCTACACAACAACTATGTAAACATCATGTGTCGTATGGAATATTGGTAGTTAACATGGTTTTTACCCACCTCATCCATTCAGTCCTTGTGTCCTTAATATCAAAATACATGTCCTGCCTCTCAGACAAGTGTGACTCGGGTGCTTGTCATTTGGATTGGATTCATAAGACATATAGTTTCTGTCTGTAACACCTTTATTAAAAACATGGCTATTCTTTAGTCACAAAAATTAGTATGTATATTATATGATAGTATTGATGAGTGGTCGACATGCCCTTAAAAATAAAGAAAAACAAAAAAAACATCAAACAAATAATTTATAAGAATCTTACAAACCATTTACCTGAGAAGATATCTTTTTAGACATAACTACTTATTCCCTGGAACCACAGAAATATAATAAAACCTAATTTTGTTTTGAAAAATAAAAATTCTAGTCACTGCACACATTATTTTATTAGCAAAACGTTATCGATTGCTCAGTCATCATCATCATTTCAAATAAACATACATATTTTCAAAATTGTATTATTATATTATAAATATATAATAATAAGTATAAATATATATATATATATATATATATATATATAATAAGTATTATTATATTATAAATATATAATTAATATACATTAAATGGTTAAAATTATTCTGATTAAATGTAATAAAATCTACAGTAGTCAACCATTAAAAACTGTTTGGTAAACAAAATTCATATATTGCTTAAATATATATAAGTGAATACAATCCTTGCATAAAATAATACTGCTCATTAAATAAATTAAAATTAACCAATCTTACCTAACACTAACCTTGATAAGTCAATTAAATATATTATAAAGTTAACAATACAAATTTAAGTTTTGTATTCATATATTGCTTAAATATATATAAGTGAATACAATCCTTGCATAAAATAATACTGCTCATTAAATAAATTAAAATTAACCAATCTTACCTAACACTAACCTTGATAAGTCAATTAAATATATTATAAAGTTAACAATACAAATTTAAGTTTTGTCAGAAAAACAAAAAAACATTTGGGAATAAAATATTTTGTGGAGAGACTTCTTATATTAAAAATCTATAAGTTCACAACCAACACTAGGAATAATTTTTTTTTTAAGAATTTCTAAAAATTGTTGATGAATAAAAAATTAGAATTCACTTGCATTTTGTATAAAATAATTCAGTACTTGCTAGTGGAGAAATATTTTACATTTAGTTTTAATAACAGTTTAGCGATGAAAATTAAAAATATTAATAATTTTTCATCAAGTAGCCTAGCCTACTGGGCACTGACAATTAACTAACATGAATAATTTTTACTATGTAAATTATAATTTTTTTTCTGTTGCTATTTTTTAACAAATAGATTGACTATAAAATGTATTAATACCATTATGAAGTTCCATAATGTTCAATGTTTCTATATAAATTTTGTTTATATGTAAAAATTGAAGAGGAAAAATTATGTTTAATCTTAAAATAACCATTACAAAAATCAAAAAATATATTTACAGAGCTGAAAGAAGCCAAACATCGCAAAAAAGTTCTCCAGAACCAATTGAAGGCTGAAGATGAGCTTGCTAGCGCTACAAAGGTTTGGACCCAGGAGATATTACCAAAGTGGCCTGAAATGTAATTTTTTTTTGTACTTTTCTTCTTTATTTTATTTTCCTTGGTTATATAAAAGCATATAACGTTTATAGTGAGTTTTAGGAATTTATAAAGTAATATTAAATATTTTACAATAAGGTTGAATAAAAATTCCCTCAAACAAAAATAGCTATTTTTTTTTAATTTATAGTATAGGCGTTGATGGCCATTTGGTTTTACACCTATAAATTTCAAAAAATTATAGCTAGCTAAAATATAAGTTAAGATGATGTTATGATGAATCCATTTGTAGTAAGGCTCCCATTAACCATGATGAACCTGTTAATGATTCCCTTACTTCTTTCTGGTAATTGCTAATTACTATGATACACAATTTCATACAATTTTTTACTGGTTTTCTTCTTTTTTTTTAGTCTGCATTCATTGTTTAGCTGTTGTTCCTCAGTAACTTTAATAACAGGTGTTATTTATGAAATTTGCAGTTAAATTATTGGGTTAATTTGAACAGATATCTTGTACATAATAATTCTTTTACACAAAAGGTTTATATTTCCTAAGTAATTGATTGGTTGTTTGCCTCATCCTGATCAAAGCTTGATAATAAATGCTTCAATAAAATTAATTTTTATCAAAATTTAGTTACTTTTTTTGAAGGGGGGGGGGAGTGCCGCACCTCTATTCAACTCTTATGCTCTCTCGTTAAAAGAAGGAAAGGCAAACTATCCTATTCGGAGCATGTTATTCAGTACCACCGTGTGAGGGGCAGACTGTGGCTTTTGGCTATTCGCAATAATCTCAACATTTACTATGATCTGTATGATATTTATGTTCAGAGGTATGTTCATTTTACTTGTTAATCCGTTGTTGCACAAATCATTATCATTTGTATACAATAAAGATTTAGGCACTCCACAGCAAAAGGGCCCTCAATGATGGCTTAGTTTAGGGCCTTATTCTTCTATAATTTGGCCTTGTATCTAAGTTTAGCTTGCAAATACTGAATTGACTATCCGTACATATTTACTTTTATAAATAAGGAAAGAATTTTTTTGAAAATTATATTATTTTCTAAGGAGAAACCACAAGAGGACTCAGGATCTGTGGTGGCAAGGCGTACCACCGTGTGTGAGGGGCAGACTGTGGCGCTTGGCTATTGGTAACGATCTCAACATCACCCATGATCTTTATGATATTTGTGTTCAGAGGTATGTTCATTTTACTCGTTATTCCGTATTCATTGCACAGGTCACTATAATTTGTATTATTTTTAAAACATAATTTAGTTTTTATTTTATTTATAGTTCAATAATCAATAATGTCAATCATTATTATAAGACCTGTCATAAAAAAAATCTCATTCAAAATAAATGGAATTTTGAACTGAGTTTACATTTTATATGTTCAATTCTTAATAACATCAATAAATTTTCACTGTTTAACAAACGGTTGTTTGGCTAACTTTAATACACCACCTAACTTATGGATGTGTCACTAAAAATTAAAGCATTGTAAAAATAAACTTAAAAACGTTTCTAAGTACATTAAATTGAAATATTACATAAAATCAGCGAGGTGAATAGAATGTCAATTTATCAACCATTCATTCTTTGAAGAAAAGGGAATCTAAAATCCATAAGACCATAGTTTTATATTATATTTTAAATTAATAAATCATTAAGCACATTTATTTGTTGCCTGATTAGGGTAGATTGTATTTTTTTAATAAACAAAGTTCTTAATCTGGAAAATAAAATTGTAATTTTTCAGGCGCACTACCTGAATACAGCATGGAACATACGAATGTTCCTGTAACAAACATAAGGCATATATAATGTAATCTTATATGGATATTGTATAGAAATTATAATTTCATTAGTTGTTTTTATTTTGAAAATTTCATGATGTGGGATTTTCTGAAACTTCACTCCCACTATTATGAAGTGGTGACACTACCTCCTACGATCGTATCAAATATTAAATAAAACACAATTTTATTTTATTATCATAAATTTAAATATTAAGTTATATCTTCTTTGTTTTTTATTAAGATGTTATTATATAAAATTTGCAGAGCACAGGAGAGGTTGAGAAGTGCTTCAGGGAGCATGGAGACACTGGACGAGCCATGCATAGATTCTGATCGTGAGGGCAGCATGGAGCTCATTCAGCTGGATATCAGCAGGACTTTCCCACATCTCTGCATTTTCCAAAAGGTTTTTTTTCAAATCGCTCATAAAAAATGTTGATTCCACTTGAAACATTAATTTTCCTCTGAACTCTCCTTTCCTTTGCAGATGAATTTATCTAAACAAGAGATAAGAGGTTTTGGAGACATATTGGTAATTTTTTGTATGACTAGAAGATTTAATTTAATTCATTCTCAGAGAAAAAAATCATTGAATTGTCTTAATATTGTTAAAACTTGGTTGCTGGTGGTATTCTTTGTTATATCGAATATCATTAGAAATATTTTTTCACACATAATAAAACAGCTGATTTTTTTTACAATCTGAGCAATTAAAGTTTATAAGCTGTAAATAATTGGGATTTTACTTTTTAAATTAATTAGAAAAATAAAAATGATTATATTTTGACAAAGACTACCTTTAAATGAAAGGTTTTATGGTTAATATTAAATTTACAAATTTAGAATTTGTTTCAACTCCATTTTGAAAAGCTAATAAAAGCAGTTTAATTATTATTACATTTGTAATTTAAATGGATTTCTTCTCTCTTTGGTTCCATGTTGATTAACTAATTCCTTAACTGTGGCTTGCTTGATTTCTTAACTATTATCTGCATTATCCAACTCTTAAATACTTCACTTTATTATATTAACCGCTGTTTTCAAATGTCATTAACCCCTCTTCAGACCGTTTATTAAATAAAGATCTTGATTCAGTGTCGATTCCTTATAATTCACTGTTCACCTCACAAACAGCTTACTCTCTCTCCAATGAACAAGTGGCACTTATATAATGCATAATAGTCTGAAACCGAAGCAGTCTAGGACGCTTATATAAATTCAAATTTTTGTGACAATCAATTATTAAACTTTGGGGCTAGAATCACTGGTGTAGCAAAATTTGTGTGTCAATAGCTTTTATATCTTCATAACTCATCTAAATTTTTCTCATATCCAATTTTATTACCACTCAAATTCAACAGTTTTATATCTTGAAAAATAAGGAGGAAATTAACAAAACCCTTAAAAGTTTTCTTTCGTATCCTTTCTAATTTATTTATGGAGACTTGGTTGGCTGGTATCATTACGTGTAGTTAATAGGAATCTAAAGGCCTATAAAGTTGGTTATGGGTTGTCTTTCTGGAGTTGTTCCAGCTTTTATGGTTTTCAAACAAAAAATGAAGAATTTGCAAGATCACTTGGATATTTGTCGAACATTTTTCGTCCTAGTATCCCCAAAAACAAAAAAAGTTTCATCAAAACCGTTGACCCATGATTGTAGCCTCTTGTCAGCATTGTACAGCTAACCTGATCAAGGGACTAGAATATATGAGATATACATACCTGTAGAAAGATATGAACTGATGGTTTAAAGCTTTTTGCTAATTATATAATTGTAGAGATGCTGCTAGAACATATCCTACACTGAAATAACATCAACTTTTTTATTTATTTTGTGATGTATTAGTCTTGTATTGTCTTTTTTAGAAGGGACCATACTATGAGATGCTACACAGCCTCCTGGCAGCATATGCCTGCTATCGACCAGATGTTGGTTATGTCCAGGGCATGTCATTTATAGCTGCAGTTCTCATCCTTAATATGGACCCACCTGATGCCTTTGCCTGCTTCGCCAACCTACTCAATAGGCCTTGTCACAGAGCATTCTACAGCCTCGATCAGTATCTGGTGAGAGCATAATACCTTTTATATTTATAGTTGAACTTCAATGAATGAACCCTTCTAATTAGCAGACATTTCTTCTTAAACAGACATATATTTTACTAAGTTCCTGACATCATAAATCATCATCATGGAATAGTGATTTTATTCAAGGGGTACTCTATTAGGTGGATATCAGCAAGAGAAAATGTTATTTCTACTTACAACTAATGTTGATCTTGTTTTATCATTTTCATAAACAGTTTCACATAAAAGTATTTTTATAAAAGTTTGGACATACACAACTGAGGACCTAATATATACAAGGGATATTATTAATAGAAGTAAAATAAGTCTCAGACCATCTTGGATTAGGATTAAAATAAAAATGTGTATTTTTTTCATGTCAATAGATATTCTGTGTATTGATAATTTTGCCTACAACGTATAAGATCCACCCCTTTTTTCCAAAAAGAAATGTTTTACTTAATTGCTTGTTCCATGTGATTAAAAGATTCAAGGAAAAAGGAGCCCATCGGGATGTGACCTAAAGCACCCCAATAATTAATAACATTGTATAAATTTATTTTGAGTCAGGTTCCTGATACAAAATCAAGTAAAGTTAGGGCATTTCATGCATAATAAATCATTCACACTTCCAATTTATTGTTATGTGGCATTAAAATAGCTAATTATTAATTAAATATTTAAGATGTTTTCGGTGTATAAGACACATCTCAATTTCCAAAATAATTTTTTATTAAAAAAAGTACATATTTATCACTGATCAGTTGAGGAAAAAGTTCAAATTATCAATGATAGTGAAAAATCTAAACTTGGACGATCAATATTTTTGCTTTATAAATAAATTTATTTTACTTATATACATAGAAATGTGACTCCCGATAAGGCAGCCTATCCTGCTCTGAATGTGAGAACTTATAGGATGATAATAAATTAACAATAAAATATTTTGAGACCTTGCTTATGTTGTGGGTGCTATTATTAGTGTTTGTTAAACAAACAAAATTTAATTAGATTTAACATTTTCTTTATTAAATATTTGAGGGTAGTGGCATGACAAGAAAATTAGTGTCCTGACCCCTATGTTGCCAGTTTGGATTTGAATCTTGTCTTGGGAGGTGATTTATCAGGACATAAAAACTTCCAAGTGTCAGATATGTTAGAAAAAGGTAGCAACCTGTAGATATAGCCCAGGTAATGTGGTCCACTTGCACATTTCTTGATTATGAAATGGACCACACAACTTCCCGGTCCTTAACAGTCATAAGGACTAAAAGATCATTGTAAAAAAAAATTAAATATTAGCAGTTGTATTAAAACATCTATATTGCATGTTTTACGATTTTAAAGAAATTCAACAGCGCTGTTAAACAAATGAAGTATATTTGTAATAAAAATTGTGTCTATCAGTTAATGACAAACAAAAGTTTCATTTATTTTATAATAATTGTGTATAGTAACCAATATTCTAATCATGCAATTACACATTACTTCCAGTCTACTATTTGTACTCGATTTTAAACTTAATTTTATAATTATTCTGTAATTAGTAATTTGATACAAAAGTGTTAACTGTTCAGTTAAATTTAAACTTAAAATACACATTAGAGGAAAATATTAGTCCATTATATCTATGGCAGTCTTGAAAAAGCGGATAAGTTGAGTTTCTGAAAATGAGTTAACCACACCTACAGGTCTCTTTTATTGTGGTCTGTGTCGTGTAAAATCACTATAGTCTGACTCCGTTGTATGAGAAAGAATTTCAAATGTGAAGTTTAAGGTAACATAATTTTGTTTGTTCATTAAATTTCAGTACTTTATTTGTCCAGTTCTTCCTTTTAATGTTTAGCAATGAAAAGATGGTCTACTCAACCTTTTTTTCCACAAATGCCATTCGAATTGAAAATAAGTTGTCATCTTAACTGCTATTTCTTTATTTATTGTCTCTTTGTCGGCAATCAACAAAGGCTCAAAGTGAGGTACTTACCTGCCATATAATTATGCTTAAGGCTACTAGGCGAGGCCCTTTTTTTATATTTTTTTTTGACAGCGCTGATCATAAAACCCCTTGGGTAGGAGACAGGCATAGAGATAGATGAAAGAACGAACATATAAGTACCCTTCTTGTCAGACCGAACAGGTCAAGAATATACACCACTTCAAAAAAATAAACTAATCTTAGCTCGACTATGATTCCACTTAAACCTTGTCGCATGAATCGTAATGAAAGATTTTTTGATGGAAGACAGACATCTTATTTTCAATTCATATTGGAAATTAGCTTCTAGAGATCAAAGAGGTTTTCACTTCTACAACAGAAGTTAATCTAAAAAAAACTGAAGTGAGCACAAATTGGGAAGTGTCATGCAAATATCACTTTCTAGTAGGAAACAAAAGAAGTTTGCAAATTTTGTTTTCCAAGTACTTAAGAGAGAGAAAAAAGGAATCTTTTGTAAGAATTGTGCCTTCAGATAAAAGAGGATATGCTCTGCTCCCCTTAGTAATCAAATAAATTCGGGTCAAATAGGATAAATTAAGGCTCACGCCAGCTTATTCCCAGCATATGAAAGTCGGCAATGTCGAAAAAGTTCATAAAAAAAAAAATTTAAAACACCAAGAACAAAATTTTAAATACCCTCCCTCATTATCAATTTATTTAAGGATTTAAATTGCATTCAAACCACTGAAAACTGATACATATCACAAATGCAATGTTTTCCTGATACAAATATCAAGTTGTGAACAAGTAGATGCTAAAAACAGTTTAATAGGTGAAAGAGATGCTCATCACAATGCACCTGAAAGAGCATACAAAATGAAAAGCAAAAACAAAACCTAATCAAACAATGTAATTTAAATTTGACTTACAACATATACATACAAACTCCTTAATTGAATACACCAGTCTCTTTTTTTAAAAAACAGTTATGTTCTTTCACCATGACAGTCCATAGTCTTGCCAATGCCCAAGCAACTTCTTTTCTTTGTGAGAAACAAGCTTAGGTAGAACAATTCAAACAGGCTCATGCATTTACAAATTGCTGCAGGATATCCCAACGAGTGTTAGGGAGATTAATTTTTATTCAGGTATGTGTAGTGGTTAAAATAAAATTTATAATGTGACAATTATGTTTTTATTTGCAATTCAGAATTTGTCTACTGTATAAATAATAAATCACAAATAGCTGGTTAGTGGTCACTTCCGTTGACCACGCCCTTATTAAAAAAAGAAAAAAAAAGGACAAACATAAAATTGAATCATTTAAATGACTCAAGTCCGACAATAAAAAAAAAAATCCATTTTTAGCTACACTAAAGGTTTAAGAGGAAAGAAATATGGACCTTTTATTTTAAAGAGTTCTGCCTCAAGAGAAATATGTTTTTGGAGGGAAGTACAATGGCTCCTGTACAGACTTGAGTCTCCGTATAAACTTTTTTAAATGACAAATCTAAGCAATGAAGAAGAATTTTGAATCTTTCTATTTGTAGATGAGAAAAATGTACACAACTCCTATTGTGAATTAAAGATTATTTTAGAAATCATGATCACTGTGGCTAAAAAAAAGACCTCATGGATTTTATTCCATTGATATATAGTTAAGTAAATAAGGTAAGTCATGATCAAATGCGATTAATTCATTATGTTAAATTAATAATGTAATCGGTTTATATTTTCCCAGTATAAAAATTACTATAACTCTTAACAAAATATGTGCCTGGAAATAATTTATATTGTTATTCCAGTATTTTGTAATTGTAACAAAACCTTCAGTGCTCTCCTGAAAAGTCGATGATTTCGACACTGGTTTTTCAAGACCACCGCAGATATACATACCCTTTATGGAAAACAACAAATATTGCTGTATATTCATTTTTTTATTCAACACACAATTTTAATCAAGTTTGTGAAATGATTTCAGAGAATTGTCTCAATTAAAAAATTATGTTTTATTCTCGTACAGCTATGACTTCTTTTGGCTTAAATCTATTTTCTAATATTAGGACTACCTTAAAAGTTTTCTGATCGCCTAAAATTGTCAAGGCTTAGCTTCTATGATAATATACAAAAAAAACAACTTTTTAATAGTTTATACATGTATATTTACAAATACAATACTTACAGCTTCATATCATAAACAATAAAACTACACGTGTCAGAGGTGAATAGAATTAATAAAAAGAATGTTAACAGTTATCACCAGATGTCAATCTCACAATTTTCAGTAAAAAATAAATAAAAATTGGTCCCTTCTTTTATGTCTTCGGTTTTAAAGGAATCACAAATGAGAAGATGATAACTAATAAAATGAAAACTTTAAGAAATTTTAACTTCTTTGACTTCCTCTGAACTTTCATCAGTTGGTACTTTGAGGTATGTTGAAGTAGGTGTAAGGGCATCATAGAGCCTAATGATAGCTGTTTGCACAACCTGTTGCAGTAGAGGGTCTTCTTTGCACCTCACTTCAAGCTGCAGCAAGTCGATGTTGGCTTTCTTGTTATCTACTGTCACGTGTAGCTTATCACCTTTGAATATTTTTGGAACACACTCCTCTCCAAACATATCCTGCAACATCTCTATGACGCATTCTTTAAAATGCATACGGTCCATCTTCATATGAACATTTGCCGGCACAATTCTAGGATTGATAGTTTCAGATTCAAGTATAGTCGTTACTATACAGTCGGCAAACATATCATTTACTGGGTTAGCCACCCATTGAATGGTGACTGATTTTTTGTTTAAAGTGATATCTATCGCATCGAAAGCTATTAACTTCTTCATTTCAACAGGAACAAGAGGAGATGCAATATGTTGTAGCATAGATCGAAGTATAGTAAACGATCCTGTAAATGGAATGTGTTGTTGTTGTATTACAGAACTTATGCTTAGATTTGTGTATTTAGACAAATCCTTTGCAGAAACTATGTGGTAATTGAATTCCCGTTTTACGAGTATACCAGAAAGTTTTTCACCAGCTTTTGGAGGTTCCATTGCCAATGTGCCCATTACTTTTGCTATTTTTTCACCTCTAAAATATAACTCTACTGACTCAGTATTTCGTGGATTATAAATCTTTATATCGTTTTCAGGATCTCCTTCATACTCCCTTTGTAAAGCAGATTTTAAACGGCTCATTTCATTCTGTTCACCATGTACCAGTACTATATGTGGAGGTTTTAACTGTCTTATAAAATCACTAGTTTGCTGATAATCAGTATGTGCAGAAAATGAAATGTAGGCCACTGACATGTTTAAACGTAATTTCTGCCCATTGAGTGTCACAATTTCTTCAGGTTCAGAGAGTATAGATTTGGCTAAAGTTCCTTCTACACAATAACCTGCAATGATAACTCCGTTTTTTACATCAGTGCACCATGATTCGAACAGTTCCCTTGAAAGTCCACTTTGCATCATACCAGGTGATGCCATGACCACACAAGGCCCTATGTCATCAAACTGATCAATTCCTTTTAAGTTTGATATGTGTGTAAATACAAATGGGTTCTTCACTGCTATTTGTCGTTTTATGTTGTCATTCATTGCATTTATGTAAGTTTGATACACAGCCATACACTTTTTGGCAAGGGAAGAGGCATAATATATAGGTATGTCATGAAGTTCAGGATGTAAACTCCAATATTCATCCAAAATAAGCAACAGTTCTTGAGCTCTGCCCAAAGCAAAGACTGGAATCAAGCATCGTCCTCCTCTGTTGACAATGTCATGCACTAATGTTGTAAACCTCGCCTCTCTTTCTTCTCTTTTTTCATGAATATGAGTTCCATAAGTTGCTTCTGTTATTAGAATATCTGGTCTCACTGATGGAATTTCAGCAGCCATTAAGTGCCTATCCTCTTGTCTTGAAAAGTCTCCGGTGTATAGAATTTTGACACCCGATATTTCAATCATAAACATAGCAGCTCCAAGAACATGTCCTGCATTGTAGGCCCAGAATTTAATTCCTCCAACCTCTTTCTCCTCATGAAAGTTAATCGTTTCTATCCTGTCCATGCTGGCTTCCAGATCACTTTCTGTGTAAAGCATCTGTTCAGTAGATATATTGCTGACTTTGATGTAATCAGAAACGAGCCATCTGTAAATGGCTTTAGTTGCATGTGTCATGAAACATCTGCCTTTGAAGCTAGTTTTTAACAGAAACCAAGGGAGTGCGCCACAGTGGTCCAAATGAAAATGTGAAACTAGTAGTAAATCTATTTCATCGGTGTCTACTATGTCTACAAAAGGTAATGCATCCATACCATTGAGTCCTGGGTGTATCCCACAGTCCAGCATTATCTTTTTCCCTTTATATTCCAGCATTATACATGATCTGCCGACTTCTTGCCCTGCACCCAACGGCGTGATCGCTAAAAGGTCGGATTCCTCAGCAGGAATTTGCAAATCTTGCTTCCTTTTAGTCATATTTACGTTCCATTCACTCACTCATACAAGTAACTGTTATAACCTTCCGCGTGGTGAAACTAATGGGAGTTAGATAGCATCACAGTCGCTGTCGCTAGCGCCATCTACTTGAGAGCCAACAACTTCTGAAGCAGCCAACAACTTGCTGTTGTTTCCGTTTATAGGAGTGAATATTTCTCTCTACTGCACAGGATGCTTCTAAATGTTATTATTTGAATGCAGTTATATATATGCTATTACAGTTATAGTCGAATAACTGAAAATTGCACATATTTTTGAACATTTAAACTATTAAAACAGATAACTGAAATAATGTTTTGATGTTATCTCTAATGTTTTTACTCTGTATTTGTTTGGATTAATGCATTTCTTTATTAGATAATGTTTTATTCATTAAATAGTAACAAAAATGAAAATTATCGTGCCCTCAGGAATGATTCAGTATTCTATTGCATTTGAATATGCTATTATTTATTATTTACTCTAAAATTTACAAAATCTCTTTGAAGTCTCTTGGACTCAGGTGTCAAAGAAGACAAAAGGTCAGTTTTCATTCAAACCCCTCTTTAAGAAGACCCAACTTGACTGTCAATTTCTATTATTGGCTTCCAGAATATTATTTTTTGGATTAAATTTTAATAAAATTTCCTTATGAGGAGTGACTTGAGAAAGCTTAAAAACTGGAGAGAAACGTGCCAATTATTAGCTTGGACTAATTTTTTTCACTTACACCTTAACCAAAACATATACAGTGTATTCTGAGTTTAGTGTTTTTAATATACTTTTAAAAATTTTAGACCAATTGTAATATTTTTATGACAAAGAGAGGTGTAGACAGATAAAACCCAATCACCCATTCTTGTTTGAAATTCGCGCTTCATCCATTGGATTTGACAATGAGTTAAATTTGCATTGTTTCCATTTTCAAAAGTTCTACATACAATAATTAAATTTCATACTTTTAATCTTTATAAAACTAGTTGATAAGTAGCCTTGTTACTTTTTAGTTTTGTTGATTTTTTTCAAATCAGAAACCCTTGTTTTTACCTGGGGGTTGTGAGCCCCCTCTTTTACCTGTAAATATAAAATTTTCTATTAAGGTTCCATTTGATACCCTATATTATATATATTAAAAATATTTTCAATTCCTTAAAATATAATTAAGGATTATAATTAATTAATTACTAATAATAATAAAAAATAAATATTTTCCTATCTTATTGAGTATCATATTAAATATATTGTTGCCCTGATTGAGAATATGTTTGCTTTGTTGTTCATTTTCAAACTGTAATTATAGAAAATTATTAAAATTGTGTTCTCAATTTTAATTTACTCCATTGTTTGCAAAGAGAGATTATCTTTTGCATGGTAGTTTCATTTAATGCTCCAATGATACTAGAAACAAAACCACATTTTGTAAATTACATGTCATAATTAATTATTTGATAATTTAAAAAAAATTTTCCTATCCTATATTGAGTAGGAGTTTCCTTTTTAAATTTATTTATTTCCTTAACAATATGCAAGGACATATACTAATGAAAACTTCTTTTTTTTATTGTTACCATTCTGTTCTAGTTACTTATTTTAATAAAATTTTACATTTCATTTTTAGATGCAAGGCTATTATGCTACATATCATGATTTACTCAAGGAAAACTTACCCAAGTTATTTGAACACTTTGAGTTATGTAGTCTGACACCTGATTTGTATCTTCTCGATTGGGTGTATACTGTATTCGCTAAGGCAATGAGCATTGATTTGGCTTCAAGAGTCTGGGATGTTTTTCTCCGAGATGGCGACGAATTCATTTTTCGAGTGGCAATTGGTATGTTAATATTTTTAATGAATATAAAATAGAGGGCTCTCATGAATTGTATTGGTTAGTATTATAATTTAGTAATTCTGGATTGATATTTATTTCTGAATCACTATAGATAAAAAACAGAATTCGCATAAAATGTAGCCAGGCTACAGGAAATATAATTAGGCAATTGTAATATTTTTAGATCTATATTTTGTAACAAGGGGATATGAAAAAAAAAAAAATATTTCTGATTTCTTGACTGAAATTTATTTTTATTTCTCTGGATGTTTATTAAATAAGATAGGATAGCCTTCCTGTACCACGTTGTTGTATGCTTCACAGTGAGGTGGTTCGGATTCAATTTTTAATGGCCACTTAATGTGAAGTAGATCAGTCAAGCTGATAATTCTTTATATGCAAACATTGTGAGAAAGATGAGAACAGCCCTTGAAAATTGAAAATACATACACATGAGCACACTCTCTATAAACTGGAAAAACTGTGCTAATACCTTAAAAGAAATGATTAGGGGCTCTTGAGCTTCGTGACAGAATCATGTGCTAGGATCATTTTTTAAATCATTTTATTTTTGAGTTAGGGTGGAATTTCAGCTTAAATTTGATAAAATATTTTTCATTGGCTTAATATTATTAAAACAACTATAAACTACACATACTTATATATTCTTTATTAATAAGAATTTGATGCTGAGACCCTCATTGATTACCCCTTATCTCGAGTTTCAACCATTTCTTCATTCAGCTAATAATTCTAATAAAATATTTATATTGTCATCAATTATACATAAGAAAACAAAATGAACATTTAATAGGTGGGGCCAGGGGGTCAAAACTAACACTCACTATCTACAACCTTTCTATAGTTACCCCATTGCTACATTATTTAGAATATGTAAAACTTTGGGCAGAATGGTTAAATAGAAAGAAAGATGCAATGCAGGATCTGAAATAGTTAAATGTTGAGAGGGATAAAAAATAGGGATTCCACTCATCAAAATTTGAACTCTACTCACATAGATGCTCTCGATAGATTTTTATATTTCATTGGTATCAGAGAAGGGGGGGGGGAGAAAGTTCAGTGTATTTGCTAAGGCTTCTCACAATGCAGTATCAGGAACAGATGATAGTTGAGGGTGGGAAGAGGGGTGTTCAGCTCCTTAAGATTCTAACTTTAAGTAAATGTCCTCATTCATAGTTTTATATTTCATGGATATCAGAGTTTCACAGTGGAAATAATGTTTTGAATCCCCCACTCCCGCCCCCTCAACATTCATCTATTCCAGATATTGCATTGCATTTACTCTTTCTGTCTTAAGTTTTAAATATTCAAAATACATAAGAAAACAAAATGAACATTTAATAGGTGGGGCCAGGGGGTCAAAACTAACACTCACTATCTACAACCTTTCTATAGTTACCTTTCTAAAGTTTTAAATATTCAAAATACTGTAGCAATGGGGTATCTATAGAAAGGTTGTAGCGAGTGTTAGTTTTATTTAGTTCACTTAGTCAATTAAATTAAATCATCTTATGTATTACTGAAAACAATAAAAATATTTTATCAAAATATTTAGCTAAAATTCTACCCGAAGTTATGAAGAAATGACTGAAACTCAAGAAAATGGGTAATCTGTGAGGTTCTCAGCTTCAACTTCTTACTAATAAAAAATATATAAGTATGTGTAGTTAATAGTTGTTTGAATACCATTAAATCAATGAAAATCTATCACAATATTTGACACGAAACAACAACAGGATTAGCTAAAACTGAATCATGATAGGGATCTGGGTAGTTTCATTTTATAGAATGATATGGGATACTTATGGTAAAGTACCCCATAAGACAAAAATTTGTAAAGTTTCAAGTGAATTGAACTTCAGAAATTAAATTGGGTGAAAAATTGACCTTAAAATTTAAAATGAATATATTGTGGCTAAAAGACTAAATAACAATATGGGATGCCAGCTTAAATTTTATAAATTATTGTATTCTCATCATAAATAAGTTACTTGTTTGGTTTCAAGTCTATTAAAGTGGGTGAAAAATGTATGTTACTAACATAGTGAACTATATAAAAGCCTATAAATGTTTTGTGTTAGAACTTGAGGTACATTCTACATGTAGTGGTGTATCCTTTAAACCATTTTTAAAATTGGTTTTATGTTATAGGTGTGTTGAAGTTGTGTGAGGAAACACTGATGACAATGGATTTTGTTAGTGGGTCTCAGTACCTGACCAGACTTCCCGATCTCTGCCCAACAAAACTATTTGCTGCCATCTTCTCTGTGAGGATGTCTGTTGGCAAGCTGTCATTTACTAGCTTACTCCAGTCCTATACTCATTGTAACTCTTGAGGTATGCTAACTAACTTTGTTTGCAGATAGCAGTTATAGAAAAAGTTTTTATTTAAATAAATTTCTATTCCATAATTATAAGGATTGGAATTTTGTTTCTTCCTTGCATTTATTTGGAGGTGTTGACTATGCTAAGGTTGTAAGTGCCAAAGTTCAAATTTAACTGATGAAACAGAAAACTGAGTGATTGTCTCTATATAATGATGATGACATTATTAAATTTTTACATATTTTACTATCTTCTTTGATGAATCCAATGTTTTTTTTCTTGCTTACGACCTAGTAAAATTATCGTCATTTCTTTGGGTTGCATTAATCTGAACATTAAGGGCCAATTCCTTTCCACCTCTTCAATGAATTTAATATTTATTTATGAAATGCTCTACAGCAGATTTTCTCATTTCTTGGCATCTTATTTACAAAGGGATATATTGCCTTTTCTTCACATCTCTCTGACAAGCCCTTCTCCTAATTTCTCTTGTTTGTTCCCTTTATCACTATTGTTAAGCTCTTGCATTTCTTATTTGGTTTCTTTGTCAGCCAGGTTTAGACCATATTGATAGCCATCTCCTCTTTCAGTAATTATCTTGTTATCTGGCTCGTTTGCTTAAAAAATACAGCATCCAATGAAAATGGAATTTTCCCTTAACTTCACAGTCATACTCCTTACAGATATGTTTAGATCAAAGTTGTATGTTTTCAATGTCTTGTGACAGATATTGACCTGTTTTTGGGTAGGTTTACATTTTATTTTCTGGTGCATGTTAGTTAATTGTTATTCTGGCAATAGTTAATATTATTTTTAAATGTTAAAGCTAGGATTAAATGATAGATCCATCAAGTTTATCACAATTAAGTAAATTTGTTACACATAAGTGCTTTCGCCAGCTTACACTATCATTATCAAGCTCAACAAAAACATACAAGGGTGTATTATAAAATATGTGGTAATGCCACTAATTATAATATTATTAAAATAGTAAACTAAACTAAATTAAAATATTAGCATTTATAAGCTAATATAAATTATTACAGCTGTCAAAAATCAAATCTTGATTAATTTTAGTTAGAGTAAAATACAAATATAGAGATTATAAAAATTGTATTTGTATAAGAGCTCCCGAAAGCACTGTCTCAACAGCTCATTCGTTAACAAATATATTTGTTTGTGGCAAGACAAACTTGATCGTCCTGGTACGATTAGTAACATGTTTGTTTGTTTGCCGTTAAGTATCAACCCATTGATTGATTTCACTTTTATTTGATAAATTACCATAATAATATTTTAAATAAATTCACTATTTTTTTTCCAGATCGATTCATGGTTATTAAGACATTGTCCAGCGTCAGATCTGTCCCTAAACATAAACATTATGGTAGAGACAGAGCTTTGTGTACTCCCTTGTATCTTATAATGTGTAGTTTTATGATTTATTGTCTCTCTTTATCAATTACTTATCTATGGTTCATTATTTAATGCAATAAGAATTTTTATGTAAAAATTTCATTTAAAAAAAAAATAAAACAAACATTTTAATTAATTTAAATTTTACTCCAGCCGTCCTGAAATTTATTAAAGAAGCTATATTTATGATTGTAAAAACCATTATATTTAACTACCAAAGTTACAAATATAAAATTGTTATAATTTTTATCATGTTTGATATTAAGAAGAAAAAAATCTATATATATATATTTTTACTATTAAAATTTTATGATGTATATTTATTGAAATCTGAAATTACAATCTAATTACAGGTAAAATGTTCATTTTTATAAATTTTGTAAATAATCGTTTTTAATATTTAAATTTGGATGTGTGCCATTTTGAAGATTGTCCCTTGGAAATGAGGCCTTACTTGCTTGAAAACTCAAATGGTATGTTATTCTATGCTTATAATTTTATGGATATTTATTTTGTGATATTAGTATTTTACTCATGCTGACATTTCCATGTAGCTACTTATAGTTCTTGTTTTGGAATGTTACTTTATGTAGTTTTATGTTACGTACTTTATTGTATATGACCTGCTGTTTCGGCAAAATATTTATGCAATCAGACAAATGAATATTGATTCATAAATTTATGTGTAAATATTGGTTATATTAAGAATGTTGCTTTGTAAAGCCGAATTTGTATTTTATCTTACCTAATATTACACGTTCCCTGCCGAACTGTGTTTAAATAATTATAATAATAATGTGTATAAGTTATATTTTATTAAATCTATACTTAGAAATAAAATAGTGTACATCTAAGTTCCTCATGAGATAGAAATATTCATATTGTTAAAAGGTAAGTTCAGAGTATTGGATAGACAATATGATATAATAAATCAGTTAATTTCAATTATAAATAATTGCATTCTGAACATTATCTTTGAATGAAATTGCTATTTCATAGCTAGGCCTAAACCGGCAGTACAGTGTACTGAAAATCATTTTTTGTGACAAGGAATGTGTTAACTATTTCATAGATCTGTAAATATTAAGTACCTGATTTAAAATGCTTTGGACAACTTTGTTACTGCTAATAATTAGACCAAGGACTGGATTTAATTATGAAAGGGATTGTGTATTACTTATAACTCTAAATTTAAATGTAATGATAATAGCAGCATAGATTTGTACCTGACCTGTATCATTCAATTTGTTTTCTCCTTAGTGTTTTTAAATCTTTTTTTTTTGTAATAGTTCTTGATGTGGATTATTGCTGACCCTTTTTTTTTCTTAACCCCTCGACATACAAATAAATATTACTATGTAATACTGATAATATACTATTTAATTTAATTAATGGCTCAACTGTGGGCATACGTGTACAAGCTTTGAAAAAGAACGTTTTATTTTCAAGTTTAGATTGCTATATAACAGTTAGTAAAACTGATGTATAATTCTAATGGGCGATAGCTAAGTAATACTATAAAATAATAATTTAGTTGTTCAGTAAAGTATGATACATCTCAAAACACTTTGGAATATGCAGTGGAACTAGACATGTTTTACACTGCCAAGATGTTTCATGCACACATGGCATCTCTTTGCAGGGTGTTGCTTTTTATCCGTCACAGGTATATGTTTGGGAAAATGTGCCCAATTTTTTGCTTGTAACCGATTTTGGCATTCACCTTGCCATGGTCTGCTGCGAGTCGGATAGTTCGGAAGGTTCAAATTACAGAGCATGTCTTCTGCAATATTCAATCAAAAATTCACGATTGATTGTTTTTGTGAGAGGTAGGCAACTTCGAATATAAGACAAAAGCATTATAAATAGCTAATCGAACATATAAAAGAACATTTTTTTATATCCTTCTGAACACTTTCGCATGAGAGGGAAACATGCAAGACATTGGTCTTACCTGTCGACACCTCCCATTCCATGATTGTAGTCCACAACACAGGTCGGTTTCAGCACAGGCTCTTCTTTGCCTCCCTTCTTTCTTCTTATTTTTCCTGTATCAACCATTTCTACTTTTGAGTGTTCCGTGCTTATTATATACACATCCTTCTTGTTATGCCAGCATAAGGACAGAATACCTCTACAAGATAGTGTTCTTGCTTCTCCTTTTTTTAGCTTATACGATGCTTCTTCCAGCTTCTTCTGAATTTCATTAGAGATTCATCTATCACAAAATTTTCTTCCGGAATGTATAACTGTTGAAATCTGGTATTCAAGTACTCCACTACAAATCGAACCTTTCATATTCTGTCTTCTTCAGACATCGTCTCATTATTCACAAAATGAAGATAGTGTGATATGGCCAAAAAACGTTTATGAGGCATAATTTTCAAAAATATTGGTGTTTCTATTATTTTTCGCTTTGACCAATACATATATATTTTAGAATTTTTTATCTGCAACATTATAATACATAATGTAGAATATCCTCTAACTTCATCATTTGTTAGTGGATACCAGGCAAGACTGCAGCAGTTAAAGAACCTAATAATATACTGCGCCGCGTTCGCTGAAGAAAGTTCTTGTCGGAGATGTCAAAGTCTACAATGACACATGAAATGAATGACATCATTGTATGTCAAGGGGTTAATATACATCATTTTTGTTTTACTTTATTTTTATAATTGTTACTTTTTTTTTCCTATAGTATATTAATACACAATTACTATGATGTGTTTGTTTCATTAATAGTTATGAATTTCTACTAGAATCAATTTATTTATGAAATAGCATATTAAATGTGCTGTATTAATTATACTTCCTGAATTGACCTCAAAGGTACAAACTAAATAAATTTGATATTTTAGATCTCATTCAAAAATCTATATTTTTCTTTCATTCTTAAAATTTATTTTAAAGGACTATACAAAATTTGTCCGAACATTATTTTTATTATTATATTGCTGGAAAAGTTTTATTTGTAACAAATAGAAGAAAATATTGTTTGTAATTATTAGTTTTTTTAGTATAATTTCAATTTTTTGGACCAGAAAATCGTATTTATAAATTCTACCATCAGATGATATTAATCTCATCTGTGCCAAGAGGTTAATAATAATGGAACCCATTGAACTACAAAAATAATAACTGGATTTATAAATGAATTTATTTATTGTTTATTTGTGTTAAACCAATATTTTATCCAGAAAATTTACTTGGGGGTTCCTGGTATTGTATGTAATTATAAGATAAATTTAGATCTTAATTAGTCTGATATTAGGGGTTTAATGATATAAATAATATCTTAAGTGGATTGACCAAGTTTCTAATCTGAACTTTGTAATCTCAGAAAATTTCGGTAAAACATAGTAATGGTGGATCATGACCATGTTTATTTTAACTTTTATATAAGTGGACTAATTTGCTCAATATTCGTTAATGGTTTACTTTAAGTTAGCATATGATTATGATAAAATCTATCAGCCACCTGTGCCATAAAGGATTAAAGGTGCAGAAAATGTTCTTAAAATAAAGTTAATTTGAAGTTGTATTATTTTAATTAAGATTTTTTAATAGCTCTACTATTACAATTTTTTAGTGTTATCTGAAATACCTTATAGATTTTTGAAATTAATTTTTACAATTTTATCAAATACATACTTCACATATTTATATATTTGTTGTTAATAAGTGATATTGTATGTTACAAGATTATGATGCATTTACATTAAATGTAACATTATTGTTGTTTGTAATCAAAATATAAATGATATTATTATGGTTCCGATTATTTTTCAATCCTTGGTATTCATTTGATGATACATTGTTTTAAATTCAATATCTTTGCAACTAAAAAGAAACTTTCATAATAAAAATAATAATTGTTCTCAAATAAAAAATAATTTTTTATCTTGTGCATTGTAAACTATGTTTATAAAGAATAGTTCCAAGTTTTCTGATCTGGTATTGGTGAGCCTCCTGTTCAAGCTAGAAAAATATAATTGTATGTGGTAGTTACATTTGACACATAGTAAAGATATGGAAAACCTAGTAATTTCCACAAATCATAAATAAGTTTCATTAATTAATTTGTTAATAATTAAAAAAGTAGGTTTTGATTCATAAAGGAAAAAAATTAGATAAACTTTTGTCTAATACATGGAATCCCTCTTTGGAAGAAATGGTTTTTTTTTCAATGCCTTTTGAATCATTGTCTTGCCTCTCCCCCTTTACTTCTGCTGAATAAACCTAAGATAAACAACTTTAGGTACATGCTTGTCATCTCAGCTTAATTTTGACGCATGGTGCTCTAATTTATATTTGGTGTTTATTCAGTCACTTGCAGATCCAATAATGAATTCATTTGAAATATTTTTATAGCTTCGCTTTTTTGACTGGGGGACTTTTATTTTGTTATCTATTTTCACAACCACTCGCTTTTTTCATCTTGTCAATTTTTTAAACTTTCATGGACACTATACCGATCTAAAAAACAAAATGCCAATGAGGCACCAGCCAGTCTTGTACTAGTGAGTTTTTTAGGGTTTCATTGTTTTTTTCAAAACCAGAAAGAAACCCCTGTTTTTACCCCCACGGTCTCTCAGTCTGTCTTGGTCTTTGAGTCTCCTTTTTGAACTAGGGATTTTTGTATGGAGAACCATTGGCGAATCAAATACAACTAACAGGCAATATTATCATTTCTCTTTGCTTAGACTAATTCATACATGGAACATGTTAGAATTGTGAACTCAACTTTAATGACTTTGTTTAGTTATTGTTCAAAAATTAAAAAAAACCAACATTACTGTTACTATATTATTTATTAATCAGAGTGATGAGATCTTTAATTTGGCTGTCATCATAAGTAGTCTTTTTTGACCCCAGTATCATATAGAGCAATGGACAATATGTTGCATGGAAGTTTAACTTTACTGTATTGTATGAGGATGGTATAAAATCGTTTTGTCAATTGAAGGAAAGTTGAGAATTACCGTTTGATATAATTACTTTTAGTTGGAATAAAACTTTACTTAAATTTAATAAAATATTTATTTATGTAAACGATTATACTTCGCTTTACTAAACTTGCCTTTTTACAACGGTTGTATTCACATATATGATAATATTGTTTATATATCCTTGAATAATGTAATAAAGGTCACGATTTGCTAATGAATAATACGTTTAACTTAATAATGTCGATTGTTCTGTTATCCATTTTTGTTTTCAGCTTATAAATCTCATTAACCGCGGGCATTCCTCGGTCCAAAGTACCGCGGATAATGGGGACTACAGTATCTCTAATCGGCGTTGAATTTCCTATCAGACCCCAAGTGTTGTTTACTTTAGCCGGCGATCCGTAATATTATAGCTTTGATGACGAGCGAAACTCTTGGCCGTTATAGAATACGAAGTATTGTAGGGCGTAGTCGATAGTGGCAGTGGTATCGATAAGTGACCCAAACGCTGAGTGGGGGAGCAGGCGCAACATACAGATCCAAGACATGCTCGGCAGGGCCCATCTCTCGTTCCTGGTCATCTTCGGTAAGAGCCACTTCTTCATTACTCTATTCTAACTAACAAATGTCACCGTCAAAGCCAAAAAAACAAAAATAATTCGACCCTAGTCTAGATAGTTATATCCACCACGATTGCAAAACAAATTCCAACGTTTTTGCAGAATTTTGAATGAAATCTAGTAGTCCGAGGACTCAATGATGTCCTTGTTCGATTTATTTTCCACAGGATTATTCCTAATAGACAAATTATAAGGGAATTCTATCAAACAGGTCTGTAGGTACGCCTTCGGCCTGTTTGTATGCTCAAAAATGATAGTCGTAAAAATTATTCGAAATTGGATAAATCAGGGACATTGAACATTAAAAAAGAGAATCAAAGATATAAAGAATAGAATTTGGTAGTCCGCAATAGAATTTTTGAAATGAGAGCTTTGAAGGAGAGCGAAAAAAAAAATTTAGCTATTTATAATTTTGTTTTTTGAAAAGGCAATTTTCGGTGACTGTTTAACAAATCGATTAGAGCAACTTTTTATCAAAAATACCAATGAGTTTCTTAACAATCCTTTAAAATAAAAATTAAGTATCTCTTGATATTGTCTCTTATTTGTTTATATTATTTTATTTTCGCATCAACTACGTAGGTTGCTAGTGATGACTGTAATTATAAGCTACAAATAATAACAATTAGACAATTGAAGGTACTGCATCACAATGAGTCGATATTGTTTCTTCAATTTAGTTCATAATTGAAACAATTTTTTTTTCTCTCTAGACCCTGTAAATTTACAGATAATTATATACAATTATAGATCCTCAGGCGAACCTAGAAACAAAAAAAAGAAATCGTTGAAAATCGTATGTGAAAGACTTGATTGTTTTAAATAACGAGAGGCTGCCCAACTTTAATTGGGTTGCTAAAGCCATATTTTTAATTATGAAAATTAAAATGGTTAAGCAATTTATCGTTTGACCAACAAGTAATTAACGGTCAACATGTATTAGAATTATAAAATTATTTATATATTTTTGGACCATTCAACTCAACGATAATAATTTCGTTAATATTTACTACAATCGAATTTATCAGATAGAACAAACTCACTGTTGACATTGAAACATACTGAAGGGTTGTAAGTGCTTTCTTCTAGGAGACAGACAACTAACTTACCATCCAAAGAATGCAGATAACGATAGGTATTCGATATCGTTATCTGTTACGATGACAGATAGGATTCCTAATGCACTATTTCTGGAATTGAACCATTATATTTTATTATTATTTACACCTCTAGGGATGAAAAGCTGTTATCCTACTGGGAGCCACCCACTTTTATTCATGAAAATTAAATAAATTCATGGCCCACCTCGGGATTTTTTTGTTTGCTTATTTATATTTGTCACTAAACGAACAAATAAGTTTTAACACACAGTTTTGTTTAAGAAAAAAAAAAAAAAAAAAAAAAAAAAGAACCATAACACGTTTTGATGTTTTCAAACAAAGTTGTTTTATTTTTAACAAGGTTTTTCCTTGAAAAGATACATAAGTTGCTGTTTTATTTTCTGTTTCTGTACGTTTACATTAAAAAGACATCATGAAATATTTCCGACGACGATATATTAATGTGCTCTTTTTTTTTAAAATTAATGAAAGGAGAAACAAACCGAGATTTTGGGTAATATTATTATTTCTCTTTAGTTCATTGGTTGATTTAAGAAATGTTGGGTATTAGAAAATTTAGATCTTTCTTCAATAATTTCCCCAGAATGTTAAGTAACCTTTGCAGAGGGTACTAGTTGTTCCAACTAAATGTACTTCTTAAAAACACGAACTAAGCTAGTTTTATTTTGATCATTCCGACTCCAGATCAAACTGTATTTTATTTACAAAAGTAGTTTATTTTTCTCGACAAAAATGTTTTATAAACTGGCTAGTAATTTCCAAAACACGGCTTGTTTTGTCGATGGAAACGCGGCTTTATTGTTGTTCATTGGACCCACCTGCTGATGTACTCCAACTCAGGATAGGGGAATGGTAATTGCTAGTTAGCCCCCCCCACCCTTTTCGATGAGAGAGACTCGAAATAAAACCACCCCAGGTGAGAATTACGCCGTTCAGGACTGCGCCGTTAGTGTATGTGTTATATCGATGTAATACCGTTAAAGTAACAGATTTGACTGTATAAAAGTAGGAACATTAATTAAACTTTTTATTTTCGTTTCCTATTCTATGAACTTAATTATAACCACCACCGAAAGCGCTTTTTAAAATAGATTGTGGGTCGACAAGAAGGAGGCGTTCTTGTATTAATATGAATATCCCACAACCAGCCTTCCATCATAAATTCAAATATCGTTGAAGCCACAACTTTTCACATTTCTTCATATTTTGAATAGGCCACAACTCACATTTTAGTTGCCATACATTACATGTTGCCATCTTGAACTCCAAACCGATTAAAATTGGCATTTCTTATATTACAATTAAAATAAAAGAATATCCAGGGGAATTTATCAAATAGCACTACTAGCAATAGGTGAATTGCGAGAATACAATTTTATTTTAAGCCGATACGTATTAATGTTTACTGAAATTAGTAGACACTCTCTATAATCTTTAAATCATTATCCAATAATGTGTTTTAATTAGAGTATTTTTGGTTACCTGATTATTCATTTTTTTTTTAAATCTGAAAACCTATGTTGCTGGAATGTATACTTAACTGATCGGTGGCAAGAATTTCAGTTAATAATATCTAATTGCAGTTTTTGTTCAGCCCCTGTTTGACCCAGAGGCATGAAACTTACAAAATGTCACTCGTTTTTACAATTACAATAAATATTACGACAATCCCGTAAAATATTAAATATTTATTGAAATTTTAAATCTCAGAACGTGTACATATTTCACACTATCAAGAATACCATTAATTGTGTGATACATCACACATGACTGAATTTTCATTTCACTAAACTGGAACCTATGCAATATTGTAGATCTAAAACTTCTGCATGATTGGTTCTGGTTTGAAGTAGGAATTTACTATCAATAAAAAATTTTCCAGCAGCCAATTCACGTAGATGAAACAGGCTGGAGTTGAATAAATTTTATCGGTTATCAACGGGAAAGGCTTGTTATCTTAGGAGACTGGGGCGACTCCTGCTAGTATCTTGTTGCTCTGCGAGCCCCTGCTCGTAATAAAAATATGCCATACGCTGCATCTGATTACATTTGTACTACGAAGAATGCAAAGGGTGATTGCAAAAACACATTACTCAGCCTTGATAAAAAGGTGAGTGCAGCGCCTTCACGTTCTTGGAAGTTTGATAGTTCGCTAATACTGAGGTGACTCTAGCCGGATATCGACTGTTTTCACAAATAACTATTCCTTCTATAAAGTACACTTTATACAATCGATGACAATCGCTTTGTAAAATTTCAAAATAATTCCAAAAATGTCATTAGGAGGCAGGCGCTTTTTTAGCTATTGTTAACGGATAGGGGATGAATACGCCCTTCTAAAGGGATGCACCTTCTGAAGGCTAACATGATCTGACTAGTTTAATAGTCCACCTTAATTGCGGTAGTCAGTAATACTCCATTGTGCTCTCCGTGCAGAAGTGGTGAACAGATGACCAACAGTCGTTGGTTGATTTTAGCGTGACATTAAAAGAAGGAAAGCAGAGTGGCCCAACCCCGCCCTCCTTATCGGGAATTTCCCCCTTTCATGCACCTAACACTTTTCGTTGTCGCGTGAATAACATACCCCTTTAGTATTCGAAGTTTTTAGTTTTGTTTAGTATTTTGATGAATTTGTATTAAAGTTATTGTTTTCAATCCATAGCAAATTCCATTGGTCGATTTGGCAAAACACCTATGAAGTAATGTTTACGCTTTATTTTATTTTAGTAATAATTGCTTTAGAAATAAATAATTATAAAAGTTGAAATTAACTAACAATAAAACTAATGTGAACTGTTTTCTCTTGAATATATAATTCTATTTATAGTAATAGACTAATTATTTATATGATAATAAATATAGGTATTTGTTTGATGATCAAGATAAGTTTTGTTCTCATTGTTATGATCATTCTTCCTTTTTTTCTAATAAATGATAACAATTACAAAAGATATACTCGTACATCTATAAATAAATAAAATAAAAATTATGAAGAAGAAGACATGTATTTTTCAAATTTCGTACTTATAAAATTTGTTCCATTGTTACATGCTCATATATAAAGGGAGAGAGAAGTTTGTATGTGTTTGCTAACCGTTTGGTGGTTCTGGTCCAAATTCGGCACAATGGTTTAATTCTTTACTACCAAGTAACCAATTCTATTTCATTAAAGGCGATTTTTTTTTTTTTTTTTTTTTTTTTTTTTGTCTTTGTCTCTTAATTTTTCAACGGAAAGAGATACAGTTCTTCTTCGGGTCAAACCCCTGATATTTCTTACACTTTCTTATATATATTTACTAACAATGGAAACGCTCCGAATTTCATTAGTTTTAAAATGACCTACTAAGGAACATGGTAGCTTTGCCCGTTGAAGTGTTACAATGAAAATCAAAATAAAAAAATATATAAGTTTGAATAAATTATCGTGGGAAACGACTAAAAATTCAACTAGTCAATTATCTTTTTCTTTTTGTTTTTTTGGCCCTTCCTGAGGTGGAACCTCAAACGGGCTAATTATGTTATTTAGAGTTGATGTTGTTAAAAGAAGATAGGTTGGTGAATATTTGCCAAAATATTTTTTTTTGTTTTTAACTTCTGCCACGGGATCCCCCTGATGGGGTTGCCTTACGGACTACTTACTTCACCAAGATGAGCATCCCCGCTTTCATGGCAGCTCATCCTGCACCACTCTCCTAGAGATGGGATGAGATGTACCATTTCTGGACTAAGATGAGAATTGCTCTGAAATTCTCCTCTTTGTCTACCAGTGGGGCAAGTCGGACTCTTCCATGTTATACTGACCGATCGAGCGGAGCATGCGCACTCTCACCTGTCGCTGAGGTGAGCACGACATGCTCTGCGGTATATATCTCCTCGAGATATAGACTGTCCGCAGCTCTTTAATGTCCGTAGAGCTTGGATTAAAATCCGCCATACCCAGATAGCACCTGAGAACTCCAGCAGTGAGTGGAGACCCACTTCGCCCTCGGTCTATTCTTGGCAGAAAGGGATTGGCCAAAAAGTCCGTTCGGTTTTTTAAGCGAAAATAAGACACAACTTTTAAACACAAGGCGATTTATTCAATCAATGATACAATTGCCGTTTTGTTCCAGTATCTTCTGCCATCTCTTGGGCAGATTCATAATTCCATGCTCAAAGAATTTCCTGTCTTTACTAGCAAAAAAATTTTCCAAATGGATTTTTACATCTTCTACAGAGTTGAAGGTCTGTCCTTTCAATAAATTTTGAAGAGACCGAAACCAGGTGGAAATCTGAAAGTGCAAGGTCAGGCGAATATGGAGGGTGCGGCAAAACTTCCCAGCCAAGCTCCAGTAACTTCTGCCGCGTCTGCAAAGAAGTGTGGGGTCTGGCATTGTCGTAATGGAAGACAATCCCCTTACGGTTGGCTAGTTCTGGACACTCCTGGTGAATCGCTGCATTTAATTTGTCCAGCTGGCCACAGTACACATCCGAATTGATGCTCCTGTTCGTGGGAAGAAGTTCGTAAAAGACAACACCCCTCCAATCCCACCAAATCGAGAGCATAACCTTCTTTGGGTTAAGTCCTGCTTTGGGGACTGTTTGTGGTAATTCGACGCGCTTCCCCTATGAGCGTTTGCGCTCCACATTGTTATAGAGGATCCACTTTTCGTCCCCTGTCATCATTCTCTTCAAAAAAAGGATCATTTTCTTCACGCTTCTGCAACGAATCGCAGATGGAAATCCTTTGGGCGAGGTTAGCCTCACTAAGTTGATGGGGAACCCAAACATCGAGCGGGGATTTGTTTCGACTAATTCCTTCACTTTGTCGCTGTTAATCTCAGTTGGCCGGCCAGAGCGAGGTGCGTCTTGAACCGAAAAATTTCCCGATCGAAATCTTGAAAACCACTTCTGGCACACACGTTCTGTAACAGCATCCTCTCCGTATACAGTGCATATCTTCCTGCAAGTTTCCACTGCTTTCTTGCCTTTTTTAAAATAAAAAAGCTTGAGGTGTCGAAAATGTTCGTTTTGGTTTTCTATTTTCAGGATGATCCTAAGCACACAAAATACAATCAGTCTCGTCGGAATTTTGCGTCAAGCTACGTTGAAGTGTCTAGTATCTGACGAGAGCGCACTCGCAAGGGACGGACTGAAGTTAGCTACATATTAGACTACTTGAAGTTTCGTGACGACATAAACCGAACGGACTTTGGCCAACCCTTTACTTCGTCAGGGTACTCTCCTTCATGGTATTGGTCCACCTGGTATTCCACACCTCGTTGGTCCAGTCGCGCCCTAAGGTTCTTCCTTAGTTCAGCCTTGATTGACCTGCAAAGAGTAAGCGGAAGCTCTTCCAGATCTCCTCTCCCCACCTTAGCTCGGAGACGTTGTTTCTGGAAGACCAAGTCTACTGAGGCCACCGCTGCTAGTGTCTGCTCGATTCAAAGGAGACGGTCCTAATGGCCCTCGTGATTCGCAGAAGTGCCGTTCTCTGCATTACCTTGGTAGTGGGCCCTTGAGCCTGGGAATCTCATTTCCCACATCCCTTCACCAATCCTGATAAAGTTGTTAGTGATCGAAGTCACTCTGTCCGCAAGGTACTCGATGTGGGATGGAAGGTTTATTGTCTTGCCCTGTCTCACAACTAAGCAGGGAGTCTCGGTGCTCATACTTCAGGATCTCCCTCCGAAGTCCAAGCGAAAAGGCTACTATCTGGTATTTTCCCTCTCTCGGGGTTGCTGTTGTATTTTCCATAGCCATGCTTATCTTTCTCTATTACTCTTCCACTATGGTCAATTCTTCTGACGACCTCAGCTTGAATGTCTGCCGCTATGGTCGTTGCCAAATCATCCATTTAGGCTACCACAGGCATCCCGTGGTCATTTTGGGTTAACTAGTTTCCAAATGGTAGGGCCCAAGACTGACCCCTGGGGACGTCCTCGATCCATAAGTGCCTCCACCTCGTGTAACTCTCCTCTAATAACCACCCTCTGTTGGTTCAACTAGCTCATATAGATTGCTTGGTGTCTCCAGTTCCAACAACTCCCTCATCACAAAGGGCCACCACTCATGTATTTCATAGTCATGACATGAAGTACTTGGAGCATGTCTCCATTATGCCCCACTGCAACCTATCTAGTCTTTCAGCCAAGCTCTAATCCTTACTCGAGCATTACTTCTTTGGATGGTCTGCTCTGTCAAACACCTGCAGCAGCACCCCGTACATCAGCCGTTCCAGGACTTGTAGCAGGCTGAAGAGCCAGTAGCTCTTGATAGCTGTGGCTTGCGCCCTTAGGTATCAGGCACAGTTCTACAATCTTCTATTCCTTCGGGAAATAGCCGCTCCCCGGTCGTTAACGATGGAAAGAAGCCCTTTCAATTGGGGGGCACCAGGCTTTAACAACTACGGCGTCGAGATCGTCCGTGCCTGGGGCTCATCGGGCTTTCTGTTTCTCAATAGTGAGGCGTAGGTCAAAAATATCCCATGGTGAATGCAGGTCCGTACCTTGGGGGGGGAGGTAGAGTCAAGCCCTTATGAGGGAATCCTCGCGCGGGTCGTCCTCTGGGTTATGTAGTATATTGTATGTTGGGGAATAATATAGGCAGTTCCAGGCTCAGTTAAAGACACACTGGTCCGATCTCTTACAAGGACCGCACCATTAAAGTGTACCACGCACCCATCCGATCTGTTTAGCCGATATAACCTTTTTACATTTGGTAGCAACTTATCTGTTATATTCAAGAATATGCCATTCATTCATTGACATTTTAAAAACATTATTATAAAATTACATTATTCTTATTACCAAACCCAAATCCGCTGATACGGGGTAATCCGAATTAAGAAATTCTATTTTCATACCTTATTGCTTTTATGCATATTTCTCTTTGCACAGATTCTAGTTCGCTTTTATCCCTAGCATCGGCAAAAGAGATATGATAGGAAATTGGTACTATTTGACTTTCATATATATACATAAGTTGGTGTCAATCTCTTGTAATAATAGATTACAAATTGTCAAAAATTGAATCAATTATACTTTATGTTTAAACGCAAAAGTAAAGATAACCCGGTAAAAAAAAAAAAATATTCCTCAAAGTTGTTGTATATAAAGCAAAAAGTAACCTGTCACCATTTTTCGGCCTACTTTGGCAGAAATGCATACATCATAATGTGGTGTTGCCGTACACCAATATTACTTATCACCCGATATTATATACCAATATTATACACCCGATTACCAGTTGTAATACAATCAATAATACCAACATCTATTTTATTATAATTTCTATTATTTATAATTATAATATTTACTGTAATTAGGACTCTACACTTGGCATTATAGACGCCAAAATCGTTCTCTTATGTTTTCAGGTCTATGGGCAGTAGGATTTGCTTGCACTCCGGAAGAGATGGTAAGAGGATGCCGCATCCACGAGGGGCAGTGTTTATGCGGTCTCGGCTGCCGCTCAGATTTTAAATACCCAACGAGGGAGGACTGCAGGCATGCCCTTAAAGGCAAGTTAAAGCACTTGTTACAATTTTAATAAATATTAAAATAATCGAGTCAAATATTAAATATCATAATTAAACCTACTAACTTATCGTTAATTTATTATTTTTTTGGTCGAGTGGATGTGGGAATGTGATAAATAAGTTCTACCTCATTTTTCTTATGCCTATTCCTTGTATACTCGGAGGTCATAATCTTTGTGTGGCTCACACAGTCTGTATAAATTAGGTTGTTGAAAAACTGGCGATTGGTGCGGGATACAAACCACTAAGCCTTCAACAAACCAGAAATGTTGAGAGGGTTTTATCGCCACAAAGCAATAAGTCAATAAAGAATTAGGGCATTTCTGCATGTTATTGAAAATTAGGACCACCAGCCAGGTTGTTATGGTAAAGGTTTTTATTAATGCACCTTTGCCTCCGTCGGTGTATTGCGTAGCTAGTCGGCTACCTGATAAATTAGTCCTTTCTCGCGCAGAGTGGGAGATAGGGAAACTCCAGAGTGGATCCCTCACGGGAATGCCATACATTGATCAGTTTTTTTACCTTTGAATGATAAAGGGGAAAACCAAAGAACTCTAAAATTTGCCATCACCACCTGTTCATTGACTCTAAACATCTCAGTTTCTAGAAAATAAGTAACATAAGGTACACTATAACTAAATGAGTACCCCTTTATAAAATTGTCTGTCACCTTAGATTGACAACGGAAAATAATCTTGTCTATGTAAGAAAGCGTAGAGAACTATGGCAGTGTCAACTATTACGACAGAAGCAGGTTATAAGAAGGCGATGGCCTAGCCTTCTGGTATTTAATTTAGTGCTGGAACAAGCCGTTATGGATTCGGGAGTACCGAAAACAAAAACGATTCTGAACCTAACGGCACAACTTTATTTACGACTTGGGGAAGGAGGGAATCTTCCCCTGGGAATGGAAATCATAGACCCGACACTCACAGCTCTGCTATATTATGTAGGAACCGAAGCTCAACAGTCTTAGTAGATTGAGATGGGTTGGGCACGATCCCAAAAAAGAGACATATTTACAAGGGGTATGCTAGAGAAAGTTTTTTTAGGCCTACTTGTGTAAAATATCCTGTGTAATATTATAAATATTTCTTAAACTTAGATCAAACCAACCGGATGTGTCAGCAGACCGAAAGTTAAAAGGAAAGACGTAGATGACCACCGAGCAAGTACTCAGCTCTGATTATAAGCAAATCAAGGAAGCTACGCGAAATTTGAAATAAGTGATGAAAGGTGTTCAAAAACTCAATTCACAGGATTGGAGTGTAGGCCAAATGAAGAATTATCAGTAGTTAGCCCAGTACATATTAACTTTTGTTCTTATTAATTTAAAGCAGGGAATCTTAATTGCCCATTATCATGAGTACTTAAGAAGCCATACGAATTAATTAGATGGCATGCGCTAGCATAAGATGAAACATAACGTTATTTTAATGTTTTTATTCCTGCCAGAGTTGTCAAATACGTTGATCTTTTTTTTTAACTAACATAATGAGTTCAGGATTATGCTCAGGAAAGTCAGCGGAAATATATCTGGTTAAACCAAAACTGCAATTTAAACATTCTAACAACTAGATAACATGAAGGTCAAAGGACCTTGACTCTTACACATTTATCTAATATTTATTAAAAGCGGGAGTTAATGAACTCTCCATGATAGCAAACCATATCTCCGAGGAGTTCCTGTAGCCAAGGGCCACCAAAATACACCACTGAGATTTGTATTTGCTAGCCTATTTCCATCATAATAGCATATGATATTGTAAATTATGTTTGGAAGATCTCTAAAAATCAAACCTTTAGACCTTCTCCATTGATCGCTTCCTGAATAGATTAGTACCAGGAAAAAAATAATTTCCATCATAATATTTTTTTTTTATTTAGAATTTTAAATCCATTGTTATTCTCTTGCCCCCTCACACATAGAAACAACACATTACTGATTATATTTAAATGTACATATTGCATACTTATTATAAATAGTTTTGTTTATTACGTATTATAAGTTAATTCATTTTATATACTCTTCCTTTTGGAGCACAAAACTTCCACTTACATTTAATAAATTGAAAAAAATAAAGCTTGACTCCCTTCCCATTAAAACCCGTATAAGGATTTGAACTCAGGTCCATTGCTCCTTTCGAGAGCTAGCTTTTGAATTTTTTTAATCATCGCCATGAATTATTTACAGTACCAATGACAGCTTACATTAACATGAATCTAAATCTTAGAGTATACAAGTCTGAAATATTTGTCTAAAGCATTTAGGTACAAGTAAAGCATTGGCTAAAATGATTGGATAAAAGCATTTCGTTTCTTTGTCACAAAATAATCAGATATTATCGAGCTGGGAGAAATAGCGTTGTAATCTCTTTTTGACCTTCGTAGACAAATTAATTTAATAAGGGCGTCGAACGCTAGAAAACAATCAACTATCACCAATTTCGATAGTAAACACTGTTGGGTCGAAGTGATTCCTTCATGTTGTTATTGTGGCAGCTAAAAAGTGTGGAATGTTTCGTGGAGGTTATTTATTAACTTTATTTCTTGATTTGGGTTTTTAGAGTATATACAGTATTTAGTGAATGGGCTTTACATCACATGCAAAAAAATAGACAGGGGCAAGCTAGTGATAATAATCGCAATGGTCCACACTCAAATATCTAAAATTTATTATTGATGCTTCAAGCAGCTCCTTTTCAATTTTCTTTTGAATTATTTCTCCGGCAGTCCAAACGGTAAACTAAACCGAGTTTCTGTGATATTCCAAAAATTAAAGTTTTAGATACAACGAAAATCATGTACTTTATATAACCCGAGCCGGTTTAACCAGTTTTTGTTTGTCAATTTAAGTGACGGAGTTGGTTGAAAAAAAAACACCAACAAAAAATGAAGTATTATTGGTTAAAATATCAAGTATTTTTTTACATGACATATGTTAATCTCCCTTTCAACAACCTAAACCGCTATCGCAACGAAGTCCACCACTCACTTATATATGCAAGCTTAACGGAAACTCCCAGATTTCATTAACTAAAAATTAGTACACATATGTGTAGTGAATATGCTCTGAAATCAATTGCATATTTTTAACCTATCGTAGTACCCAAAAGAG
The DNA here is from genome assembly GCA_930367205.1 of Acanthosoma haemorrhoidale. Taxonomy (NCBI): domain Eukaryota; kingdom Metazoa; phylum Arthropoda; class Insecta; order Hemiptera; family Acanthosomatidae; genus Acanthosoma; species Acanthosoma haemorrhoidale. The sequence continues at coordinate 125,594,167 of OV884011.1, read as the reverse complement.
GCAGAAACGTTCGATATTTCCAAAGCCTCCGTCAATTCTGCCATTCATTCTACTTCTCATGAAATGCCGCCTAAGTGAATGAACTCATTCAGTTTCAAGATTTTAGCATTTTCTTCAGCAGTTTTCAATTCGTTTACGATGTCAGTCCTACTGTTCTCTGCCTCGGGTCGAAGTTTATTCCTTGCTGTTTTCAACATCTATTTCGGAATATCTTGCCAAGCTTTAACACTATTTAATATTCCATCGTAAATAGCATATATTTTTCTCTTCTGATGTTTTTATTAATTTTGTATCAAGTACTTGACAGGCTAGTGCCTGCTTCCGGCCCATCTCCACAATTGCTTCTTGACTTTCTGCAGTCGCCACCAGATCGCCAGAATTATTGCCTTGGGACAATATTTGGTATCGGACAAGGGGCTGTTAAGCCCATTTTAAACGAAAATCTGAACCTTTATGCGAATGTGAAGACAGCAGTGTCAGAGCGACTTCACACGTATCGCAAACACAGACAGTTCTGGAAGGACACGACGGTTCACAATCGTGTTGTATCTTTGATAGTCTCAAGGATTAGAGTATATTAACAAAGTCGATGAATAGGACACACTTCTTCACTTTATTGTTTAATAACAGTTGACACACTTAACAATAATAAAACAGCATATAAAGGTTAAATTTTAGAGCAATAAGGTGGAGCCATGTGACTGCAGCGCTTCTAGCAGATTCTACCAACTCTCCCCCACAATATTTAATCAGTTCTGAATGAAAAATTAAAATTTAATACGTTTCTGAAGTTAAGCACAACCGGAACAAGTGTGAAGAACATAATCTTAAAGGTGTCGTGGGAGTTGACGTAGTCGATCAGACAGTTTCAGTTCCAAGGTAACGTTTTGGTCGGATCGTCGATTACGATCTTGTTCTTCTTCCCTTGTTCACAAGCAGGCACTAGGGTAGTAAAAGAACGGCAGAAGTTGATATTTTGGGGATTTGTCACCTTCCTGGAGTTGTACTGGTGGGTACTGGATGAATAGGTGACTTCTTCGGTATGTCGGTTCGAATTAACTGGTCAATATGACACTTTAAAATGAGTCAAGTTTTACCAGATAGTGAAGACATCCATACTTCTTCAAGATGGTGTCAAGGCCTCACTAAGGCCATGGAGAATTCAATAATAGCTGGATTGAAGGTTAGCTCCAATTTCGAACTGACTTGTGCCAGGAATGGTGGTTGATCATGGATATAATGTGATGATTATAGACCAAGCATAGAACTCACAACGTCCAGGCAGACAGACAGATACATAGAAAATAACCTAAAGCATCTATGTGTTGTCTATTTCCATGGCCTCATAAATCAGTGCAGTATCAAAAATATCTGATCTATGCCAACATTTATTAATATATTTAAAATGAAATCAAAATATCATTCTCTATATATGTATTAAGTGTAATAATTTTTACTGTAACTGTAACAGGGCGGACAAGAGATGTTTGCTCTGGAACCCCATGTGCTAATGGAGGTGCTTGCACCCAAATAGCTTCCTACGGAATGAGGTACAGATGCCGCTGTGAAGGAACTGGCTATTATGGACCCAGGTGTCAGTATGGTTAGTATAATTATAATAAATCTTTATTTATTTCAGCTTGAGCTTTTTCCCTTTTAAAATAATTTACAGGAAATGTAACATAGTATTTGTTTTGCTTTTTCTTTAAATATGTTATAAAAACAATTTTTGACTCTGAATGATATTAATTGACTTAGATCATTTTCTAATGATAAAGATTAATTTTTCTAAATAAAGACTGTTCTACAAATGTACAACTTTTGGTGTATAAATATTGTAATAGATAGTGGTTATAAATTGTATTTTTTAATAGAACTGAAACATCAACAAGGAAGAATTGAGCCTTTTGTTACAGAAGTGACTAGTCTATATGGCATTTAACTTTTCCAAAATAATTACACTTGAGTTTGACATCTGGTGTTTTGATTTATCTCTTCGCTTGCACATTTTCAATAATTTAAGACTTGTTTTGTTAATTTGTTTCAGCTTGCCCTGCATCTGGAACTACTGTGCTCAAAGCCTTTCCGTATGAATGTATAATTATATGATATTTTCTCTCCACCATCAATGTGAGAGATTTTTACCAAAGAAAAAACAATAGATCTGCTGTAAGATGTTTTTTACAAGAAAATTGTATCTACTTTCAGTCGGTTACTTATATTAATTTTGTACTTTATTTAAATATAAGTTTATTAATAAAACTTTATTCTTTAATTACCCAATCCACAAAATGTAAAACGTACAATTTTAGATCTATATCAGTGGTTCATAAACTAACTATACCCCCCAACTTATGCAAATACCTGACCATGAACCCTCATTAGTAATAATAATAATAACTCTGTACAACTGCATGATAGAAAAATTACAAATTTAACTTTGTTATCTTGAACCATAAATGGTGAAGTAGCTGGTTTACACATAATGCAGGACATAAAATTGGAATCTGTTTTTTTAACCAGAATTAGTGGTGTTTTTGTTCTGACATTAGTTTCAGCTCCTCGTTTATGGATAATCTTGTATTAGAATGGATTCATCTGAGTTTGTCGGTTTATTTGGAAAAGGGTCCAATAATCCAATTGGGGATAACCAATGTCTGCAAACCTGAGGTCAGAATGAAGATACATTAAATGTTGACAATAAGTAAGCAAATCTTATTTTTCCAACTTTGAAAGATTTAAAAACTGAGAGCATTCGTCTTTCCACAAATTTTGTTTGTATAGAAAAGTTTTCCAACAAACTAAAATATTACGCTTTTAGTTTTGATTTTAAATTTAATTGATCATTAAATTGTTTTGTTAAATTTGGCAAGTAAGTCAGTCATATAAACAATGTATTTTTTTTAATTATTAAACTATGCCAAAAATTGTCTTTACTTTCCAGCGAGTCCAACATTGAATCAAAGAGTGCATAAAATCTATCCAAATGTGCACTTTTAGGCAACCAACGCATTTGTGTGTTAATTAGTAAACGATAATAATCTTCATCATTTTCCAAACAAAGCTGAGCAAATAATCTCTCATTTAAAGCATTCCTTTTGATTTCATTAATTACTCTAATGACATGATTTAATGAGCTATGCAAGCATTTGCTAAGATTGTGTTTTGAACCAAATGTTGTTGATAAATGACATAATGTATAGATAATTTGGTATAGATTGTTTTAGTATTCCAGAAAGCCATGGTGTCGTCCTACCAATGCTAGAGCACTATCCACCATGAAGAGGATATTACTTAATGATATATAGTTGCAGGGACTATTTTTCATTGCATTGAAAAATATTTTTAATTCATTAAGTATTGTTTAACCTTTCGTATCAGTTAAAAACATTTGACAAATAACAATTCTCAGGAAATGTTTTCTTCTTTTAAAAATCTCATTTAAGCTAAAAGTAAAACTTAGTTTCTTGGCAAAGTTGTCTTGTCAAGCTGTATGGAGTATTCAGATGTTTTTAAGTACTAACATAAAGAATTTTCTACACATTGAGCAATTTGGCCTTAGTGCTATATATATATCCAGTGGAATTATTCTTATAATATTGAAAGCTGGTTCATGGAGTACAGTTCATGTACCCTCACTTACGGTTTGGAGAACAGGTTCATCTTACTCTGATGTTGACAAATGATTGTTTTATCAAATATTTTTCTTTGAGTCTATTAAAAAAAAAGGAAAATCTTTATCTCTTTTGTCAAAGTTTCCTTAAGGTTAGGTTTTAATTAAAGAAGTAAAGTTTTATTGCATAGGTAAAATACTATTTTCTGCTAAGTGAATAAACTATTTTAAATATTATACTACACAAACATATTGTCTCCATTTCTTCTTCAGCTCACTAATACTGCAAAAAAATAACACAAATTAAAGATATAAGAAAATAAAACAAAATATTCGTTCCAACAGCTAAGCATGCTACTTTCTTAGTTGAAATATTTATTATTATTACAAATATATGTTTCAAACAGGACATGCAAAAATGTAATGAAATGAACAAAATGAAATGTAATGAACAAAAATGATATAGAATACAATTGCAGTCATATCATCTCTTCATAAGGTTTCCCTAGCATGAAATTGAGAATTACTGATGAACCAGAGTACTCCCAGGACTAGTAGGAGAGTTTGTAGTCTTGTCCTGATGGATGTGCTAGTGTATTAACTTACATAGGATAGGCCAAGTAGATATCGGTAATATGAGTGGATTGGAATATTAAGTGGAATTATGTATTGGATTACAAATGTCTTTTAGTGATGAAAGCCTATTGAAAAGTGGGTAAAATTGTTCTATTATCTAGTAATTTATATTCAGTCTCTAGGTCTGTCATGTGTATAAATATAATCCAAGATTTCAAGCACTATTCAAAGGACTTTCATATTTATTTCTATCTCAGCAATCTTATTAGGGGTGGATAAGGTAAGAATCAGAAAATGTGTATCAGATACTGAAAGACGTCGATCCTGTCAAAATTAAGTAGATATATTAAGGTGATATTAGATAAAACTATATTTAATGAATTAACCTTGATATTAAAAACCCCAATTTAATACCTTACTTAATCTCTTAAAATACTTAGGGTTGTAAGTTGATATGACGAACAAGAAAACAGCCTGTATAGATTTAATTTTGTATTTAACGTAAAACTGTTTATAAACAGTAAAATATTGTGTTCTGTAATAGAGCACACCCATTGAGATCATGAAATCAAGTGTTCAGATCAAAATTGATATATTTGTATATCATATCCATCCATATTCTACTTCTTACAGATTAATTGGGATTTTATACAATTATTCTTCATGTTATTAACTTTTATTTGGGTATTTCATTGTTTGTTAAAATAGTAGAGTACAACGTGGCCAATGAAACATTGTTAATAGTTTTGTATAAGTTGTCAAATAGTGATGGGTACTTAATTTTTTTTTTGCCGTAAGTTACATGCATTAAAATTACAGCATATTTTAAATAATTTAAAAAAAACAATAATTTTAATGGTTATTTTGTGCCATCTTTTGATTGAAAATAACAACTGACACTTCATGAAACAACAAAAACATTTATGAGAACAAGCATCCTATTCAGAGATGAAGTTAATATAATTTTTCAGTTTTAACTAAATTATTAACTTTCAGCAAGTGCATAAGTTGGTAGTTTACTTTAACATTGATCAGGAATTTCCAGCGTGAGCTTACAAATACCTATGATGTGAATCATAGTAACAGGACACCCTAAACCAACCCACTCCATCATAAAAATTATGCGATCATTTCTCGTGGGACAAATTCATACATTTACTAGATTAGTGATGCTTAATTTTTGCCAATTAAAAACCAATTCCTTCCACAAATAACTTGAACACTAGGCGGGGCAGCAAAAGGATTTAAATCTTTTTTCTTTGGAGTTGGTATAAATTTTGTACATTTTTTAAAAGCTTATTTAGTTAGTTTCATTAACACATTCATAAATATAGGAAAATATTTTCCAGTATATCTGCTCACTGCAGCTATGGAATTACAAATGAATTTTCACAATTGGAAGAAGGTTTTACCAGAATTTTTTTTTCATTTTAATCGTTTATTTTTTAAAATAAAAGCTCATAATTCTTGCAGGAAAAAGTAGTTTTACTTACTGAATACACCAAATATTTGATTGAGTGGGTAAAAACAAAATAAATAATACAGCCAAATAATTCAATCTCGACTAGTGTCAATATTACGTAAAGTCTTATTTATTGTGTCATGAACAAAATAATCAGGTAATACATAATTTTAGATAGGCATCCCAATCATAAAGATTTTAGATATCATTTTAAACCAATTTTGTAGCAGTGCCCACACCATGCCACTAGCAATTAAAAAAAAAAAAAAGCAGATGGAAGTAAATGAATACACACTCACACATACATAACACCTGTTAATAACAGATTGGCATCATTAAATGAAATACAACTAAAACTTATAAAAAAATAATAAAATATTTTTTTCTCAAGAGAAGTCACAAATATATTTCACATTTTATTGTAACATGTCGACTTAGTCTAAATAATTATTATTAGCTTACAAATCACATTTTTTTTTGTTTTTCATTATACTGGGAATGAAAAAGCAAACAGTTATATCAACTGAGAAGAAAAACAAAACAATTTTATAATAGCACTTCCTAATTGTTGCGGTATAATAATAATCTATAAAATATCCATGACTTTTAATAAACTATGATGCATAAAATATCTATATGTGTATGTAAACAACAATCAATGTGGATGATACATACACACATATATCACAGAAAAGTTTATTATTTGACTAAAATACACACTACTTAAATTTGAATTAAATGATACAGTCAACTTTCACAACAATGGAAACTAACCAATCTTACACAGTTTTTAACATAAATAACTGTGATAGGTTATTGAAAACCCTGACAATAATGACTAATATGAATTTTCAGAGATAACAAAAAAAAACTGTTTGTAAGTGGAATGAAGGTAATTGATTAGCATATATTGTTAAAAACTATGAATAAAATAAGTTGAAAAATAAAACAAATGCATAAAAATGAGTTTATTTAATGTGTTGCTCGTACATATGTATATATACTATATATAAAGAAGCTTGTTCGTTAAGCTACATTTGCAATGTTAACATGGCTTGTGGGCACTGTTTTTTTTGTTGTCTTAAATTCCTTCTCATATGCTCCAAACAAACCTAACCCTAAAATAAGTAAAACAGCTTATCCCATACTTTTGATCCTCAGAATATAAAAGCCTTCTGATCTTCTTAACACTTTAATCCTTGATCTTTCTGTTAGATTAGTCCTAGCTCAAGCGAAATATTTTATCCTCTTCTTGTCTCTTTGAGCCAAACAAACAGTCAAGCACTGTCAGTTCATTCAAGCAGATACCCAGGTACCTCAGTGCCACTTTATAATAAAGTTTAAAAAAAAATGGGGGGGGGAGGCCATTAATAAATAGTATATTAAGCAATTTCATTCACCTTTACCATCATTAATGTATTTCTAACAATTACTTTCAGATAACTTATATAGCTGTCTAAACAAAACCCAGACTAGTTTTTTTGTTTTTTTTTTTTGTTTTTTTAAATGTTCGTAGTACTTAATATCATATATAGTTCTATATGTATTTTTTTTTCTTTTCTTTTTTATTATATTTTTTTATTTTAGATCCGCAGCTCCCAGATTTATTGGTTTGTAGCATAGTTAATTGTATGAGTAATAACAAAATCTTCTATTTGCACTTTCAGAAACTGAGAAATAAAACATTAATAATATAATAATATGAGTTAAAAGTGGATGATAGGAGTGTAATGTAACCATCGTTCTCTATTCAATGCTCCACATAGAAGGTTACGATGACACTCTTAATACCCCCATACTAATGGTGTTACCAGTTCAGCATTATTTCATTTGGGCACAGGTTTTCCTTTTTTTTTTTCCTTTTATATTTTATTTTATTTTTTTTGTAACTTTAGAATAATTTAAAGGTTTTTCAGAGGTTTTCGATTTCTTTTCTTTTTTTTTCTCGAATTAGTTTTTTTTTTTTTTTTTGCATAGATTAATACATACATTTACATTATCTCTTATGGATCTTAGGAAGGTATCTGAACTGAGGAAGAGACAGCTATAAGAGACAGCAGCAACAGACTCTCCACTGTGTTGGCGAGGAACGAAATGAGACATGACTACTACTCAACAAGCTGGCCGGGAAGACGCAGCGCACGGTGTGTTTGGGAAAATGGAGCTTCCTCCGAAGGCCCTCTTGGTTGGCGTATTACAACTAACTTAGGCCCGCCATCTTCCACAGACACAGTTCGCAGCCTCGATATCAGCCTCTCGGGTCGAGCCTGCTGGCAGTTACTTCCATCACTGCAACATAAATAAGGACATTTTTAAAATCTACATTTAAAAAACCAATTGAAGACAAGTGTGATCTATCACACAATTTCAGTTTTTATCACGGCTGTGAAAGAGATGGTTCAAATAACTTTTTATAATTATAGTCCAGCTAAGTCCCTACTTACTGCTAATATTACATAATTGATTAATTAATGAAGCTTGTTCACTTTTCATGGGATTGCAATTATAGGAAAAATATTTTAATTAGCAATTAGTAATTAATTAATGAAACTTTTTATTTGTCATAGGAACGATTACATTTTAATTTCAGTATGATGAGGCAGCAAATGGAACCATCACACAAAATATCATGCCTGCATTTATAATTATAGTCCCAACACATATTATTAATCAGAAAGTAATGATTTTTCATTTGATACCCACCCTGTTCAAAACTATAAAACAATATTTATTTTTTATTATTAAGTAAATAATTGATTAAAGTTGTTACTCCTTCATTATTTTTTATGGAGTGGATTTTAATTTATGGCACCATTAGAAGAGCATGAAATGGAACTACTGCACAAAATAAATAAAACAAGGCTTAAGTTAACATTCTGCATATGATTTAAATGACAGCTTTAATGACTTTTTGGTACTACAAAAGCGTCCAACATTTAGTCACACACAGTGCAAAAGGTTATATGTCTAAAAACTACATTTTCCAGGAGGCGAAAAAAAAAAGAAGATTTTTCCTAATGATTTGATTCCATAATTACATCTTTTCTGTTTTATTTTTAGCCTAGCATATATTATTGAATGGAACACTGATAATAAGACAACATTTTGCCATCGGGTGGGAATCACAACACTTAGCAATATTTAAAAAAAAAAAAAATTATCAACATACGACACACACCTTTTGCACTTTGAGTGACATAATACATAATATTTAGCAGCAAATAATATAATCATATTAAAATTGCATGCCAATTACAACAATTTTATTAAAAAATTATCAGGCAATACTTAAGAATAATTTTTAAAAAAAACCTAAAGTTTCTCCAATGTGTTGCATTATTAGAAATATCTAAACAAGTTAGTCACAAATTAATTTTGAGTCTAACTAATTTTATTTAAGATTTTTTTAGTATTGTTTCTTTTTAAACAAGAAATGCTCATGTTTACACTACTGTCTGTTCTGGTTTGTGAGCCACCTTTTCAAGCTAAAACATACAATTTTACATGAAGGCCTCAACATATAAGACATGAAACTTTATTAAAACTGTCATTAATATTGAAATTTAAACTCTATCAGTTTTTTTTAGAGGCATGGTAGTTTCTTTTGGTGCAAATAACTTCTCTTTTCTCTTGTGAGGCTGAATAAAACCTATCCAAGCCCACCCACTTCAAGGATTCAATCCGTAGAGAAGGCAGGGATCGAACCTGGGGCTCTGTCATTACTAGTCAGGAATCTCACCATGGAGGAGACTCCTATAGCAATAATCATGGTGAGTGAATGGACAAAAATTAATGTGAAAAAAAGTTAAGTTCTGTACCTTCTGTTAAGTGACTTACTTCCCTTCAACTTACTATATTTCTCAAGTAATAGCTCAAAAGCTAATTTAAGTTTAATGTTCGAATTTTTTTTTCATGTATTAGGAAAAATGAAGACTGACGCAAAATAAATTCAAAGATATTTAAAAAACTAATTTTGAAAGCCAAAAATAGGATATCATTGAGCCAGTTCGGTAGGTTTTATTTGGCCAATGTTTCAGTTATTTACATTTTTTTTTTTTTATGCAATTTTTAGTAGTCGAGTTGTTTAAAAAAATAATAATGAATGAAAGTCGGCTCCTTCAGGCAAGAAATTAACTTATCATGAAGTTTCAGTATTACTAACAAGTGCTAAGCCCTAACTTATTGAAATACAAATTTATACTAACCTTAATTTTGAAATATTGCAAGCAAATGATTTCCCATTTCTTTGGTAAGTGACGATGACAAATTCGACCAAATCTCCAGGTTGTAAAGCCACACTGTCTTTAACTTCAGACATATGAAAGAAGAGTTTTTTTCCTTCTTCTGGTTCGTATGTTAAAAACCCAAACTGTCCTGAAAACATAAAAAAAAGATTATACAGAGGATAATATTGACAAACATCATTAGGGTAATTAACAATTACATAGATCAAATAGATGGATATGTTAAATAGCTAGTTAAATGTGATGTATCACACAATTGAGGATTTCATTGATATTACTAATAACTCACTAATGATTGATCTCCCTAAGGATGTCACTTTACTTGTTAGTTTGCCACCACAGCACATTGTTTAATATAAATGTTGTTTCAAACAACATATGACTTTTTATAATTATAGACTATTAAACCCCTAAACAAATTATAATAATAAATTATAAAATAGTAATCAATAAATTATAATTAAATTAAATCAATAATTAAATTATAAAGACATTGAGATCTTTAATTTGATTATTTACTAAGTATATTAGGAATGCTTTATATAACGCAGTAATTAATTAATGACACTTCATTATAATTTCAAGGGACCACTTTTCTTTTAGGATGATTAGGAACTAATATGAAAATTCCATTGAATGGAACTATTATGAAAATGTCAATAAACGTTGAGTTAAAGTCACGAACATGAGTTTAATGACAATACGTAACTATTTTAACATGTCCTCTTGAATCGGTCATTTGAGAATCACTATTTTGACCAAAAATTATATTTTATTTATCTGATTCTATGCATGGTACTCCATTCATTTGAGAAACACTAGCAATAGACTTAGGGTGTTCCTCTAATGACCAAGGGCCATGTGTGCAGCTGTCACTCCAATTCTATCAACTTTCTCTTCCCCTTTTCATTCCTGCTAATCACTATTTTGACCAAAAATTATATTTTATTTATCTGATTCTATGCATGTAGACACACCATTTTTTGTATGGTACTCCATTCATTTGAGAAACACTAGCAATAGACTTAGAGTGTTCCTCTAATGACCAAGGGCCATGTGTGCAGCTGTCACTCCAATTCTATCAACTTTCTCTTCCCCTTTTCATTCCTGCTAATCACTATTGTTTACCTGTAAGAGTTGCTTTCTCGTTTGGAAATCTTCAACGAACGATTCCATCTTTCATTTGGGAGCCCCAAAATTATAGCTTGCTGCACCTGTGAGGAGTTAAAATGCAAAATTTACAGCTTCTTTGCATTCCTGTACACCTTCTATCTTCGCCAACTTACTGTGAACGTGTTCTGCATACATAACATGAAGGATGGCACTGCTATGTTTTTTCTATATCACGAAGGTGTTAGTACTAAAATGCCAAATGAGGTAGCTTCCCTAGAATAGGAACAAATGGTGCTCCACACCAGGGAAAAAACACCTTCAGTATTCTCAGATAGATCTAGTGCTCAAAATAAAAACCACACAATAACTTGAGCATTTTCTGCTTTGGTTTCACTTAAGAAATTCAAATCTATACAATAATACTACCCCAATTAAGGTCTTCTTTTCTTTGTTTTAAATAAGATTTTTTTGTGTTGAAAAAGACGATCAAAACCAGGGATAGGGTCTACAATATGAGAGTGATTCTACCTTCCAGTAGAAAAATTTATGGTGAACATGCGATCAAATAATGGATTCACTTAGTCTCAAAAGATGTTAAATATTATTAATCTTTCATCTTTATTTACCACACAATAAATATGATAAAAATTATTGTTCACGGGGCCACTTTAATTCTTGGCATCATGGGATCATCAAGTGAAATCAACAAGTAAAATAGCATGCCTCTAAAAAAAAAAAATACTTGAGTTAAGTTGTGATCACAATGCAATGTTAATGACAGTTTTAATGACTTTGTCATAGTTTATTTTAAAAAACATCAATTAAATATTAGTAATCAGAATCTTGAGACCTTTAATTTTTACCATGCTTAATATTGAATGATACATTTTGTTTAAATTACCACATAACAAAATAATTAGGACCTTTAATTATTTCCCATGTTTTTTTTTATTTTATTTTTTAAAAGCATCTACGTGGCATTAAACTAAACTACCGTACAAAATATGAAACACAAAACACAGGCTGAGTTTAAGTTCTCAACATGATTTCGAGGACAGTTTTAATGACTTAGAGTAATTAAAGTTCATATAAAACAAGAATATAAAATACATATTATTTATAAACCAACTCAACAAAAGATTGTATTTATAAAAGTTAGTTTGACTAAAGGAAGGTTCACCTTTGAATTAATACTAAATAAAATAATTTTGAATTATTGTGTTACAAAAAAATGAAATGGGAGGTTCACAGTTTTTCATATACACAGGTTCACGTGCATTCAAATATTAGTGGATTGTTTTGTTGGGATATTCTGTCGCGTCTGGAATGCTTTAGTCTTAGGTTCTAGGTTTAGGTTTTAGTGTTAGTGTTTTCCATGGTTACAACCTGAAGGTGAACCTCATCACCTAGTGAGTGTATGTGTATTGGACTTATTAACAACAATCTGAAAGTATTATATTTTATGCACTCCTTAATATGCATCTGCGAATGCAGCACGAGGAGACAGCTGTAATTCCAAATTTATTTATTTATTTTTGTCATTGTATAAATTGTTATGATATTTTAAAATGGTGATTTTAAATGGTGCTTATATAAAAAAATCTCGGAAAAAATTGAGATTGAAGGTCAAGAAGGCATCGGAGAGAAGCAGGAGAAGTGAACCTCCTGATGGTCGTCGTTGGGCAGACACCGTGAGACGAGGTAGCGTACCCAAGCTGGCACCTCATGTTCCTTTTTCACTTTTCACCAGATGCGACAACTAGACATCTTTATTTTCACTCAGCATGAAGACAGCGAGACATTTTTACTTTCACTCAGCATGAAGACAAATCAGATCAAGCATTAGAAGATGAACAACGAAGATACCAACACGGAGAAGCACTGGCCAGTATAATACAAAATTTTAAGTACGTAATTTGTTTGTATGTCAATTTTTAGCTGTTAAATGTGTGTAATAATAAAATCAATATTCCTTTTGCCAAAAGTTTCCTAAAATAATTAACAGAACCCTGAGATAAAGTAAAAGTTTGAATATAAAGTTTTTTATAAATAATTAAAATAATGATGATTATTAATAGTAATAAGAAAATATTAGAATAATATATTATCAATAAAGAGCAGTACTTGCTTAACTCCATCTATAATAGTTTATTTATAAAATGATATGAATTTTTCCTATACTAAAGTGACAATATGATGATGAGGAGGAGGATGAATTGATCGAAGAATTCGGTTTCAACTCTAGGGCTCTAAATTTAAGTTAGAAAACTTCACCAAATAGAAAATTCTTTCATTTTTTAATGTTACTTTCCTTTTTTTTTTTTTCCTGGGTGAAAAACTGTTGGCTGAGGAAAATGAAAAAGATATTTTTAGCAATTTCATTTCAAGTTGTATTCCTGTCCATTTGGGATTTTTATACTCAATCCAAAATACCCCCACCCCCACACTTTTGAACAAATTTCCAAAACAGTAATTCGTAGCGACCAATTAAAAAAATTTGACCACATTTTTAACAGTTGAATAGTGACGCTCATTTCTTTTGCCATAGTTAGTGGCTACTAATTTCTGGAACCTGATAGCCAGGGGAAAAAAACTGTTATTTTGAAGTATTGAAAAATAGCGGTCATTGTTTTTGGTTTAGAGGGAAAACAGGGGCAAATTTTCAAAATTCAACCACACATTATTGATTGGAGGAAAATTCTGAATGTTTAGAGGCGGAAAAAAATACTGCGGAAACTTTCAAAATGCAAACCCTTCAGCTTCAACTTTCTAAAGTAACACTTGTGACGGTCAGTATTTAAGTGAAATTTTCAACCACCCTATTTCCTTGAGACAAAGGGTGAAATAATTTGAGAATTGCCCAGATATTTACCTTTTATTGAATCAACATTGGCTTTTTTCCTTTGCCTAATGGCATTAATGTTCACCGCTCTTCCTTCAGAATCAATCTGAAACTGTACAGCATCTCCCACTTGGAGCAGATCTCGCTTATTAGATAAACCAGTTATTCCAAACTCATATTCCTGTCTTTCTTCCTCTTCTTCTTCTTCTTCTTCTTCTGCAAGAACAAAAAATATTTAATGTAAGGCAGCATAGAAGACAAATTTAATTCACTATAATTATAATTGTTGGTTTTGTTCCCCCTCAACCAGTTACGTACATAATTGGGGCTATTATTTAAGAATCCTTGCAGGTTTTAAGACTTAAAATAACATATTAAGATATACTTTTTATCTTTTCAGGAAACGTACTTCTTTATTTAATGACTATTAACAAAGAAATAAATATAATAAATAAATATGAAGCAAAACATTTCTAATTAAATTGAGATGAATTTCTTGTAGCAATAAATCAATAAGATACTTTCCCCCTACAGAGTTGGGGTCAAATTACAATTTAATGTAATTGTAATAGATAACAATTATAATGTTTAACCCTTAATTGATAATTTAAAAATACATCCACAATTTACAGATAATCACAATGTAATGTGGGTTAAAACTATACAATTGCAAATAAAATAAATTCTTTATTTGGTAAGTAATTTGCGCAATAATGACTCCCTCTTTAACATAAACAAGCCAGGCCAACATTTAATCAACTGTAGGCAAAAGAGTATAAATATGATAACAGGTATTCTACCTGATCCTGTATATTAAACACATTCTTAACTACTATGTCTAATCTTAATTGGCTATCACAGAAACCCCCCCTTTTTTTTATAAGTAGGATGGATGACCGAACCATAGTCAACTATCTTGAAGGGCTATTAAGGCAGGTACAGCGATGCATATATGCTACAACGGTTAAGTAGATTGCAAGCGAATTAAAGACATCTAAGAGACACTACCGTATTGGTAATTACAAAAGTCATAACATTAAAGGTTATGCTTGATATCTAACACGATCCACAGCAATCGACAGACATTTTTAAAAATATCTCAGCTAATTCCTTTTTTCTAAGACACTTGAAAATGGTCTACCAAACAAAAATAAGCCAGCGAAAGCAATGAAGAGTTTGGTTAATTAACAAATAATTTATTTCACCTTACATAATAAAAACTGACAATAACATGTGATGAGACCAATTACATATGTTTCTTAACAATTTACCATATTTACACAATACCTAATGGATTTACCTGAGTTAGTTTTGATGAGTCCGGAGTACATAGCCTGGTCTGGGTTGACTGATCTAAGGGGCCGAACAACTTTTCCAGAGAGAATTTCAGGGTTGATGGTGACACCAGGCCTGACAGAACCCTTTGGAAGGGGGGCAACATTCTCGGCAGATAGACACGATCCACCTGAGCTCGCACGCCCACCTACTGTATACTCTACTTCTGATCCAAGCTCTAGTTGTGAGGCATCTCCGTCAAAATTGCTATAAGTAAACAAAACAAAAAAATATATTAATAAAATGAAAATAGTCTTCAAAAAGATTGAAAAATGTAATAAATGAATCATTTTAAAACATCACTATAACCAGTTTTTACTGTGTTTCTTACTGAACTAGCTAGCAACTATCACTTAAACTAGAGTCATGAAATTTTTCATGGAAGTAAGCATTTAAGTCTTAATGACAGTAAAAATTATAAAAGACTCATAAAAAAGTAATTGATGGTCATTAACCACTTGCGCTATGATTTAAATTTCGGTTGCCGTGCCGCCCTCTACAATATAACATGCGTTAAGGCGTTACATTGACGCCGCACCGCGTATGTGAGCAACCTTTAAGCAGTGCCTTAGCGCATTGGTAGGGTCGTACGAATTTTACACGGATATGAATGAATATTCACAACAATTTTAACTCCTATTTTCAAAAAAGTAAAATAAGATCTTGGAATGAACATTGACATATTTATACATGTTCATACAATTCAATTGGGCCATTATGAAAATGGCCATAAAAGCTGCTTTAAAGGCTTACTTTCAAATGTTTTTATTTGTTTCTCCAAGAGCTTTTCTATAAAAAAAAAAGAAAATCACCGGTTTTAAAGCATTTTCCAAACCAACTCATCCATCTCAGGGCCAACCATTGATAATTGTAGGGTATAATAAGAAAAACAACATTTTTTACACATGGCCAATTGATTATATGCTATTCTTTCAATGGCTAAAAAACAATGGAAAGGCGAAAACATACTATATTTATAATTATTAAATATGGGTAAAGATCAAGAGCTAATAAAATAACAAACAAAATTTGTATTTTCACTGCATACAACACTCCCGTTTTTTAAAACGAGATAGCTTTGCTAGTTAATTAATAATCTGCTTCTGTATGGTAAATTTCAAAACATTTTGGAATATGTAATGCCACAAGGCAATCCTTGCACTCCCAAGTAGTCTCGCTGAGTTTTTTATGTTTGGTGCACACTTTACACCCACCGTCTTTGAGGATTTTTTTTAGTTTCTGTGGGTGGAATATAGTGGTATATCACTAGCAGACAGCCTTCCACGCTTTGTGTATTCAGGAATACATACACTTTCTAAAATCATCTGATCGAAATTTTGAAAACGTGTATTTTTTGCTTTTAGGTATATTCCATGTCTTCAAAAATAAAACATAAGGATTAACAAGTGCAATATCCATTAGGTAAAAAAATATTGTTTCATAATTTTTTATATATTTTCTCATAAGTGAGAAAGAAGATAAGTAGCTATCTTGGTGATCTACCCCACCACTGCCATCATTATACTCCAACACGATATTGGGCTTTGTAACAGTGATATTATTTTTCCGTCTCCACTTCCATCATTTCAATTTTTTTATGTTTCGTGGGCAATAAATATATATCTTTTTTATCCTTCCACTTTAAAGCTAAAATACCTTTGCACGATCTTGAAATAGCTTCTGATTTTTTCAGCTTTATCGTTGCAAGTTGCGGTGTACACATAAACATGGTAACATTTTCGGAAGCACTGGTGATTGAATTTTTCACTTTATCTTGGCCTGTATATATTGTAAATTTCATACAATATCCTGATTTAGACTCGCACAACTTATAAAACTTTACTCTAAAACATGCCCTCTTTGTTAGATTGAACTGTTTATATGACATTCGACCAGTATATTTCATTGAGATAATCGATTATAACTTGTAATTTGCATATACGATCATCTTTATCTCCAATTTCATTATTTGAAAAGTGTAAAAAATGGGAGTCTCGACAATACTTCTTTTTGACCAGTAGGATTGGACATTCGGCTTTTTTACTTGTGGCATAAAGATGCATAGCACAAAATAAGCATGAATTTCATATATATTCGTATCCATCCAATATTCTTCAGATCTGCACTGTCACTTTTTTCTTCACTATCATATACTATAATTCTACGCCGATTCCGAACAGGACAAACAATTTCCTCGCAGTCGCTATCAGACGTAATAATAATAGTTTAAATTTTCGGGTCGCATCTCCTATTATTTGTCTCGTGTAACAATAGCTTTCTATAACAATGATATTCCAAAAGTCTTTTGGTAAAATTTGGTTTAGCATTTGTAAAGCTGTGATTCGTTCTCCCATTTTTATGTTCATTCCAGGAACTCGTGAGTACTGCCAAATTTTACTTTCATTTTCCTTGTTTTCCCATAACCATTCATCAGATGTAAAATTAATTTCACGATTTGCACTGTCACTTTCTTCTTCACTATCAGATACTATAATTCTACGCCGATTCCTAACAGGACAAACAATTTCCTCACAATCGCTATCAGACGTAATAACTAATCGCTTTCCCTTTGTACTTGTTGAAGCAATATTACTGAGATTCTTGTTATTATTCATTTTATAATATGGGTTGATAAGACAAAAATAAAAAAATCTATTATTCAATTTTTCAGCGATATAATCAGATGTTTACAAACTACAAGAATTTTCATGTAAAAAAATCCGTACAACATACCATTTCAATTCTAAAATACTTGAATGACTATACGCTTATGTCGTGCACTCTGGAACTGTAGTTCGAATAATGCACGAACTAACTGTTAGCCGACGTGATGGGCACATCGTTTTTGTTTCCGTGACAAATGCCTATCAATGTGGTATACGTGTCACTGGTGGCTTTGGAACAAAAGCATCTCGACGTTTATGGCATGTCTTTATAGCGCAAGTTGTTAATCAATTATTTAAATCTTCCAACAATTTATGACATTTACATAGGAAATTCAATGATTGATATTATTAATAATATCTTAACAGCTGTTTTATTGTTGCAAAACTTTATTTTTGTAAATCACTTTATGAAAAACTATTTAAAATAATTTGTACTAAATTTGGTATGCTTCACATGAGTGTTCACTTAGAATAAGGTATTTTGCTGATTTCATTTAAAAGAAATATTGCTTCTATTATTAGATAGTCTCCAATGTAGCCTAGTGGTTAGCAAGCCAAATTCTAACTGTAGAAAACCGGCTCCTATAAGGATTTTTTCTTTTGAGTCAGGTGGGGGTTTACACAGCACCGTAAGGATAAATAAATGAGCAGCTAATGGAATAACCAACTAGCAAATCCTGTTAAGAAAAACAAAATTAAGGTTAATGTTACATCCTCGGCCTCACTTCAACTATGGTATAACACTAACCATGGTATAATGCTAACACTTACCAACTAGGGTGACAACCTTCGCATGGCCTTTTTGTGAGGTGTTCCACCATGGATTTTTTTTCAGTTCACAAATAAGTTTCAGTTAAAAGATTTTTTGAAGAATCCTCACTAGGTATGATTCAAGTAACAACTATTATGGAACTTAAGCTATGGTAAGACTGTGGATAACATAAAAGAACACAAAACAGTTCTGTACTATACCATACTGTTCTGACTATACCATTGTATGTAATTTAACGATCTAACTCACCTAAAATGAAAAAAAACTTCAGAATCATGGGTATCTGTTTCGATGAAACCATAACCATCCTTCAAGGCTGCAACAAATCCCTGAAGTACTGGAGACCCAGAGGAACCAACCAGACCTCCACCAGATCCACGAACTCCACTACCAGGACTAGCACGTGATTCGACTCGTACATCTACTGCCATTACCTCTTTCGTCCTTTTAACTTGGCACAAATTAAATTCAACCTGAAACATTTGATTATGGATTATTCTATAACAACAAATGCTTAACAAATATTGTACTTCTAATTTCTAATAAAAGTAAACACCTTAAATCATTTATTTGGGAGGTAATTATGGAAATATATCAATGTTGTTTGCAAATGAAGATGATTAGTTTGGTGGGATGGTGACCACATGGGCAGGCATGCTTATAAGAAAACAGAAGAAACTAAGTGTGTAATGAAAACTTTATGATATATTACAATTCATACTCCCATAATTTTGGTTTTCCTACTGCTTTCAAAATAAAATTATATAAATAAAGTTTATCAAATAAATATGAACATATTTTTTACCAAGCACAAAATCAATAAATTTATTGTCTACCTGTTTTGGAGGAAGTTTCCTAAATTTTAACATCACTATTGTAGAACAAAGCAAATGAACTTAACATTAACTGGTAAAATTGATCTCTTGTTTTTTCTATTTTAAAAAAAGATACAGCTGTTTACTTAGATCAGGGTTACTTCAATCGAAAAGGATCACTTTTTCTTTTTCATCATATTTTTATGTAATTTAGAATCAATATAATGCAGATATGCCCACAAAAACTAATTTCTTTTTTTTTTTTTAAACGAATAACATCAGTTTTTTTTTTAAATATGACTAGTATTTGAATAGCAGATGTCAAAAAGAGGAAACATGTGTTATTTTTTATTTTGTTCTCCATCATTAATAAAATAACTGGATTCCATCATTAAATAAATGCAAATTTCGGACCAATAAGTTTTATTTAATTAAGCTTACATATTATAATATACACTATAATAAATTCATTAATACAATTGAAAGCAATATAATAGGCAGTTGGTAGTTGGTACCAAAGCTGTTAGTGAATAAGTTGGCAACATTGTTTCCAGTTTTGGGAATAAGTATATTCTTTCCATTGGGATGATTAATGTCACCATAGTTTTAGTACAATTTTAATATTATTATAGCTATCATATTAATTTATTCCATAATATTACAAGGTTAATCTTAGGCCAGGATAGCAATCATAATAAATGTATTATCACGAATCACAATTTTAATATAGTGAAGTGGAATTATTTCTTAAATATACATTACATTCATATAGTCCAGGCAAAGAAGGAAACAAAATCATGTAGTTCTGATTTTTGGTAGTTATTAGGGGGATGTGTCTTGTACAACATACTAGGGGAGGGGGGGGGAAAGGTCATTTTTTTCATAAATATCCTTCTAACTGGTGAATTTCGAAAAAAAATACTTTATATTCAAAATTGCCTATAAAAATGTTCTTATTAATTTTTCTGTTAAGTTAATGGTTTAAGAAATAACTAGAGTTAAAAAACAAGAATTTTCAGTATTTGTTAAAGCGGTTTATTAATGAGAAAAAAAAGAATGACAAAATTATGTTGAACAAAGCAATAGATTTTTATTAAATACGCCAATACTAGGTAAAGTGAAAAAGTATACACAAAAGGGTCTATTTTTCTTGCTTAAAATTCTATTTTAAGCTAATTCTTAATTTTTGATGAGGGAAAAAGATGAGAATGGCAACAGTTGAAACAATTCCTCCACATTGCCAACCTTGCCGTGTATATTTTTTTTTCAGGTAATCAAACAAGGTAAATTGTATTATACAAAAATAAAATTATCCTGTAATTTCAAGGGAAGGTATAGAAGTCAAATCAAGAGAAGATGCACTGTATAATACCCATACTAAAATCATTATTGATCACTTCATAAATATTTTAAGAGTATGGGAGACTGACCAAAGTGATATAGAGGATTTCCACAATTTACTCTAAATGGGTACCTAACAGATATTGAGATTGTTGTTTCTGCTCCCATTTCCTGATTACCCTGTAGACACAGTAGGTACAGATGTAGACCTATCTGAGCAAATCTAGTTATAATAATTTTATTTGAGTCCTTTAATGGTAATTTTCTATTATTGAGTAAGTTTATTATAATTGAATAAATTTACAGTGGAAACCTAAGTCATACAGTTTATAAGACAGAATTATTTTTTATTATTACAGAATGTTTATTATTATAAGTATATGCATGAAATTCCTTCTAATTTGAAGGCTTTATTTGCCACTTTCTATTTTATGAATATCTGCTATTGGCGCCGATACCATTGATATCACGAATTCCCATTGTTAAGGGGAAGTGATCAGAACCTTAGCCTTTGCCCGGTGTTTGATAAAGCGCGTCAATTCTCCATGCAAGTTTGGTATAATATAAGGAAGCAGTTCTTTTATTATATGTTATCATGTCACAGTGGCACTCAAAATGGTTTGAGATATTGTGGACACTAAGAAATGATTTTTGAATGTACCAATAAACAAGTTTATTTCTCTGATATTGGCAAGCATCATGAGGTTTGTTCCAACACAGAATAATGGATTAGTTTCAAACCGGTTTCTAATTATTTATTAAGCATGCATAAACGTTACCTGATCATGGATTTAGAATATGTTGGATCACTTTTTCTAATCTCTGTTGAATCTTTCAGGTTACTTTACAAAACAACTTACACATTTATGATCTGGCTGGACTGGAAAAATGTGAATTCTTTTTTGTTTCTATTTACTTTTGGTTTCTATTTATAGCGAAGATTTTGGTTTTAACTTTTAATCTAATATGCAATAGATATCAAATATGTAGGGGCACAATGTAAAATGGAGTCAAATTAAAATTTTCTTCGTACAAAAATTAGCATTCTGCCTGCTTATGAATCAGTGACAATTTGTGATTAATTTATAAATTAAAAAAAATAAATTAACCTTTACTAAAAATTTTTTTTAATGATTAGTAATTTTAAAGTGAATACTCGATTATTAGTAGACAAAATAAAAGCTAATGTCAATTCATTTTAGGTATTATGATTTGTAATTGAAGAAGAGAAGAGTTACATGACTTATATATTTATAACCTTCTTTTTTATGGCAAGCAGGAAAAGAGGGGAGAGTGACAGTACATCTCTCTGATTTTTAGTCCTTACTCCAATACTCGGTTTGTTTTGACAATCACAAACCATTTTCAAATTAGGTTTTGGGCATGTTGGAACAGATGTCTGACAGTTTGAGTTTTGGTTTCGGGCAAGTTAAAACAGTGCAACTGTGTGCATGCTCCTGTTAGTTTGGACTCATGTTGGAACAAACCTACCGTTATTAGGAGAGGGGTCAGAAAGGTTTAGGAAAAACAGAATCCTTTCATTCTTAGAAAGGATATAAGGATATAATTCTTATGTACAGAACAAAATCTTACTTTATCTCCTATTCTTGGTAGGCCTTTGAGATCACAGTCTTTGGCATAGTAGGAAACCGTTTTCTTCACTGTTGCTCCATTAACATTAGTTGTGTAAGATATTAAACCTGGTTCAGGGCTCTTGTCGCCCGAACCAGTCTTCGATGGAGAAGGGCGACTAGACCAAGTCGAAGATGCTTCTTTGGCAACTACACCGCCCAGACCACGTTCTAAAATTGTTTCAAACTGTACAGTGCCTGCGGCAAGGATTTTTATTCTTATAGCTGAATTACGGTGATTTGCATACGAGGATTGTGGATCCTAAAAAACATAAAATAATGCATTTCATAATAGTTGAACTAAAAAAAAGAAGACTATTAATTTAATTTTAACATTCAGCCTGAAAATAGAAGTTATTTAACTTAAGCTTATATGAAATGTCGGAACTATTAAATTTATTAAGAGCATATTTTTTTTCTTAACGAATAAAGCAATTAAGAGTTAACAGCCTGTAAAGCATTAAGAATTAAGGGGCAGCATAACCTGTATATAAAATAAAAACTTAATTGACAAGGGATGTACTGGAAAAAGAAGAAACTTTCTTTCTATAAACTTGTCTTGTCTCATTATCTGATCAAAAAGGAGTATACAATGAAACAGGTATAGGGAATAATCTTTTATTTGCCTGCCTACACTACGGTTGGTAATAAAAATTACTTTATTTAATTGTATTTAAACTTTGTATTGTATTTATTAATTGTATTACTTTATTTAATAATGTAACTGTGGGACTGTACCAATAACTGGAAATATGAAAATAAAATGAACATAACATAAATGAACAAATAAAAACATGAAATAATTAACAATCCTTCTGCTACTCAAGTTATCCAAACTATTTAGGCAAAAATATTCCAAAAAATGAAGATATAAAATTCAATTATATAAATTGCTGGTCAAAGGATTTAGAAATATCAATTGCACAAAATTTACAGCAGTATATTACCATAAAATATTCACATCTTTAGACAACAACACTTTAGCAATGATTGTTTCTTCCTAAATGTCAAGATAAAATATTTCCAATGATTATTTACAGAAAATAATTACCTGGATAACAGTAAACTCTACTTCAGTCCCTGCAGTCAACTCTGTATCTACATCGAGAACCTCTGAGTAGTGAAAAAATAACCTAACATCCCTCTCTGCACACTTAATGAATCCATAACCCTCCTTCAAAGCAGCGATAGCTCCTTGCTCTCTACGCTCTCCGGATACGATAAATGATTCTGGAAGTAAAGTGATACTAGTAGCCCTTTGTAATCCATCTCTCCTATCAGTTGCAATGTGGAACTGAACCCAATCGCCATGTCTGAAAAAAAATATATTGAACATCATTAAAAATAAGTTTAAATGAAAATCTACAAGTACCATAAAAATGATCAGAAAAATAATATAAAAATATTTTTGTTTGTATGCATTCACTATGCATGCTCTTTATGACGGATCAGGGCGTAATTTGGCACAGCCATTAACTGGCATAAGAGAGATTTAATCATCATAAAAAATATTTTAAAATGATAATTTTATTTTTTAAATTTATGTTAAGAGCAAAAAAACAAGCAGACATTGCTGCCTGCAATTCTACTACTTTTGTTTTTAACTTTTTAACAGAAATAACTACGATTTTTGTTGGCATACCGTTCTAAGGAAATAGAATTTCTGATATTTCTTCTGCTTTTACTAACAAATAAAAGTTGTTACTTTTCATGAAATATTTCAATTAGAAGTCATTTCTTCAAAACTTCGAGTTAAAATATCACAGCAACTATAACGACTAGAAATATAGTGCAAGCATAGAAACTTACAGATTAGTATCCTTTTTAAAAATATATACAAACAAACAATTGAAGAGATACAATAAACAACATAAGAAAAAAATGAGATTTTTATAGACATTGAGTTAAGCTGCCTTATACAGTAGTAATTAAATAAATCAAGTTAGACCATTTATTTAGTGAAATATACATATTTTTACTGTCTAAACTTAATAAATGATGCTCCAGGTTAGAACCACTTGTTTTGTAAAATCATTAACTTTATTTATTTAATCAAAAGATCAGCTGTCAAACCAAAATCTTGGGTGAAAGCCTGCTAGTGAATATTTGCACCTTACTGATAATTTAATACTGTAGTAGTGATTTGACAGTTTTCAGTCACTGTGATACGTTAAGAGACAAAATTTTTCATAACAAAATATACTAAACAGTTTTATACTAAATGTATATATGCAATGAAATGAAATTTTACAAATTAGCCCAGGCAACACCAGGGAATTCTGCTACTAATAATATAAATAATACATTCCAATTTCACCTTAACGTGAATTCACCCTTTTGATCTTTATCACCAAAAGGAACTTCTGTTTCTTGATGATCTTGTCCTCTGTACCTAATCCTGCCTGGTAAAGGGTCAGGGCTCTGCGCTCTCGGCCCCCTTTCTAATGGCTTCAGAACCTGGCCTTTGACAATTTCCTCACAAATATCCTCAAAAACAACCGTACCTGGTGGCAGCGTCGTTATATTGCAAGCCACTTCTTTGCCCTAAAACATTAACAAACAAATGAGTAGGGCAAGCTAGTTTTCTTTCAATTAAATAAATACAAATATACTATATTTATCGGTTCCTTGAAGTCTTAAGGACAACAACTTCATATATGACTATAACAGAAAAAACAACAACAGTAAAATAAATTTAACTCAATTCAGTCAGAATTCTCATTGTATATTTTCAGGTTTGGTTGATAAAAAATAAATAAATCTAAGAGGTACTAACATTTCTTGTTTGTATTATGAATTCTACATCATCACCAAGCTGAAGTTCTTCTTTTGTCTTTGCTTCAGAGAAATGAAAAAAAATTTCTTTCACAACATCTGCCCTTTCTATAAATCCAAAACTCTCTTTCATAGAACAAACCACTCCTTGATATTTGACTGGATGAGCAGGATTTTCTAATCTTACATGGGTAGCGCCCAGGTTGCCCCTGCAAACAACACATAGTTATTTTTAATAACTGGTATTTTAATGTTAATAAATACAAAGACTAGTTCAAAATTATCAAAATAGTACCTATAAGACGGCTGTAAGTTAACATTTAACAAATATGACATTATTTACTCATTAACTTGGCAGTTTATTCCTGAATGTTATATTTTTCCAACATGAACAACTTCAGCACCCCTTAAAACATATTCCCTTAGTTTAATTGTAATTATCTGGTTAATATGTTATTGTTTCTCAAACTAATTGCCATTATAAAGGACATATTTGTAACTAAATTAAAAAGATATTTCTATCACCAATTCCTCTCCCACTTTCCTTGACAAAGTTCCTAAGGTGGAAGTTGACTTTAGTATGCTGTGACTAATTTTAGAATTTATTCTGGAATCTCCTGAGATTTTTACTCCGTAAAATAATCAGTGTGGAACCACACACACCCTTTCTGACTCCACTCTTTTGCATGTGATATCGAGATTATCATCTCAGGAGTTCTGTGCTAATCATCACCTTGGTCTCATTTAGAACAAGTATTGTTCCTTTCTTAGTTATTCAAAGTATGAATGAATTTTTTTAATAGCATTTTTCAATGAATGTGAGATCTTCCACATAAATAAACGCGAGAGTGGCTGGGAAGCCAGATTCTGCAGTGAGGGATTATCAGCTTCATGGCATCTTAGTATAACAGTCCCTTTAACATCTTTGTAAAAAAAAAACTTCAGTGGCTAAATACTCAAATTTCAACTGGAACAAAATGGCCACACACAAAACATTATGCCGAGAAGTATAAAAATTGTTGTTGTATAATGCTATCCATCACTTTCATACACCTCCACAGATGTTGATCATAAATAAAAAAGAGATAATTTTCCCTCTATTACCTACCACCTGTTTAAAAAAATACAATGAAACTAAAAAAATTTCCTTAAATATTAGAGTACTAGTATTTCACCAGGCATTCAAGGAAGTACCTTAATTCCAAACCATTAGAGATTAAAATAGGTTTTTAATAAAGGAAAGGTTTAGCAAGTTACTAACACTTTTCCTACTTTTGTTAGGTATGCACGATTTTGGAAACAGTGTCATGTTTGAGTGGGTTAACTGGTGGTATTTATCAGCAAGATGAAAATATTTGTTTACTGGTTCATTTTACGATAAAAATAGTGAGACAACAAATTGAACTACAAGGCATTTCCTATAATTTATGCCAGTTAACAGTGAAGAATATAAAAATCTGTTTCAACAAAGTCACCAGGGTCATTCCACGCCAAATCAACTAATAAAAAAATAATTTTAGACTCGAGGTTTTTCATAATGAGTGAAACTTAGTATTTAGTTCTATGCATAAATATAGCCAAAAATACAATGTTTCAATAATTTTTCACTTTAAGTTTCATTTTTAATTTGAAGTTTTTGAATTACACATGTTTAAAATCAAAAAAAGATGTTTTTACTCTCCATTCACTCGTAATTATTGTATTTTAATTATGCTTCCAGAAAGAATCTTACATATGTATAATGAATTTTAGGACAGTAAATTTTATTGTTTAAAATATTACATGTGCAGTGTAAAACAGTACCCTCCACTTCAGTTGGAAAAAAACTTTGCATAAAAATATAAGGCTTTATTTTTTGACAGTTAAAGTTTTTGAAAAAAACAATTTCAGTTTTTTATGTGTGATTTTTTTTCTTCCAATCACTGAAACTGGCAGTACTTATAAAATATCTGCTGAAGAAATGGCTTAAGCTTCCCATATTTTATTGGAGAAGAAATCTGCATTGTATTTATAAACTTACCTTATAAACTTTCAGGCTTTAAAACAGTTAGTGTGTATTTGATTATTACTGGCATACTTTAAATTGTAAATGGATTTACTTAAAAGCAAGAGATGTCTTTCAACTCAATTTCTGTGTATATAATGTAAAATAACGATGCAAGATAGTTGTGACGCAGTTGATTTGTATGGAAATACAATTTTTTTTCAAAGTGCCTAAGTTTAGAGAAATTATTTAAATAGAACACATCCTATTTTATCTTCATGAAGCAGCCATATTAGCTAATTACAAGTATAATCACTCAAGGGTGTCAGAGCACCTCAAATCCAGCGAGTTATGTATACTTAAGTTCAGGCATTTAACTTATTTCCATTATTTTTTTTTTAATAGAACCCATAGGAATACCATCATGAAATTTGGCCCATACATTCTAATAGCATGTAGATAGTTTTCAATCAAAATTTCGTTTTTGTGTTTAAAAATTTTGATACATTTTAAGATTGGATTGGTAAAGCCAAGTAAAATATAAAATTAAAGCCCTTGAAATTTTGTTAAGAATGTCACTATTTTGAGCTTTTTAGGGGAAATAGTTTTGGAACTATAAGCTTTAGAATGTTTCAAAATGTGTCATAAAAAAAAAAAACTATTCGATTTTTGGTATTTTAAAATTTTATAATTCAAAAACTAAAAATGGGAAAAATCTGAAATTCTGCATTTTTTATCTTAACTGACAGTACTAATAAATGTACAAAAAAAAAAAAATCAATGATTTCTGAGACTTCCTAAGTTCCAGGCCATTGGTTGATTTGACATGGAATGACCGAACAACCAATAACAATTCAAAACAGAATTATATACACACCTTGGGTTGGTAGCGATCTGAAAACTAACTTTATCTCCTGTTCTAAGACTAACATTTCCTTCAACATCGTCTTTATTATAAGGTAAAAAGAAGCATTCGCCTCTGTTTTCATAGCTTATTCGTCCTTGGGTGTCCCCTCCTGAACCTTCAGTTTTTAGTTCTGTTGTAACTGTTCCAGTAACCCTCTCCTCACTTAATACCTAAAAAACAAATGTATATTCAGAAACATAAATAAATGAAGAGAGCGTTTTAAAAATAACATTTCTGCCCAGTAAGGTATCCTACAAAAGGTTTGTGAGAAGATCAGGTAAGCATAGGATATAAGGTTCTAAAATTCATTGTGTAATAAATCTCTTAAAGAAAAGCAAAGAAAAAGTCCTAATTTTGCTAGGTGTCGAGTGAAAGGCATGGCTGTGTTCGACCTCAAGAAACAGGCTATGAACACTGGATAGGACCGCAGAGTGTGTAGAAGACTAACTAGTTGATTCATGGAATACTAGCTTTGCCAATTATTTTTTTAAAAGATTTTTTCTACCCGAGATAAACATCTCAACATTTATGTTACACCAATTATAAATTAAATCGTATTTTTTAAATTAAATATAAACAAAAAAGACGACTTAGGGAGTGAAAAACAATATCAAGTTATACTCTCATAATGCTTGGCTAGAATTTCCCAAATAATTATTAAATCATTGTGATTTTGTGACTTAATACTTCTGATCGGAAATACTTTATTTAAATTCATCATCTCATTGTAATCACCTTTTTAATAATCAAAAAAAATTTGTAAATAGCAACAGTATTGACAAAAATTTAATTGAAATTAATACGAATGATTTTAAAGACTCCCAAAACTTAATTTTTTAGAATATATTTAGAATTATTTTTGTGTTAATGTCTTTAATGGTTCTCAGTGTATAAATAAGATTCAGAAAATTAAATGCAAACTGGCTTCAAAGAAATTATTTAAGAAAGCTTGAAATTCTGGGGAAAAAGAGGGCCAGTAAATAGATATGTAGCTCAGGATATAGTTAATACCCCTTTAAGATTTCAGATTGATGGGATCATTTTATGGGTGCTACCATAGTCATAGTACACATAGAGCAACATATAGCTAGAGGAGCTTGTCAATAAGCTATTCAACAAATAAATCATAAGCAATACTACGCAGAAAATTGGGTCTCTACAGAGTATAAAATTTATTTCAGTATACAGCAATAACCAGTGATAGGATTAATTTTAGTTTTATTTCAAACTTAAATGTCATTGGGATATCATTGTAGTTCCAAAAGTTGAGCTTGCCTTGTAAAATGACGATGTAGAAATTCATACTATCTATTCACACTACTACAATTTGCAATAGGCTTAATAAGGTGCTTACGGTGATTTACCACTATTTAAAAAAGTTGAAATTAAATCCCAATATTTATAACTATGAAGTTATTATTTGAGTCGATGTATTTATTAGGGTATTGGGTTAGATTGAAGAAAAAAGAGAGATGGATGACATTTCAACATACTAAGTATGTCAGCATCAGGAAGTTTAAAATAGAGTAACAATTGCTCTTCACAAGAATAAAAATATGAGTTTATAAAACACAAATAGATTATGAAATGACACATACATGAAAACTTTTAATCCATTACTAGTAAGATAATAAATAATATAACAATAGAAGGTGGATATAAATGAGGGTCAAGTAGTCAGTGAAAGAATCTTATCTAGAAAATGAATAAATCTAGAGTTAGAAAATACAGAAAATGAAAAAGGGAAATCAAGATGGATGCAGAAAAAGTTTTATATTTCAGGAAAGCAGAATTAAAATTATTCACAGGAGTAATAATGACACATTGAACATTGATCAGAGAATTTCACATTAATACGTAATAAGTGAATGTTCCAAATACTTATTTGATTAACCCAAGCCAATATGCATACATACAATACATTCACGACTAACTATCAACTCCTAAATGAAGCTATAAAGTCTACATAAATAAAGATATAGTAACTAATAGACTAATTTGTTGTCTCGTTTCATTAGATACCTGGACACAGGTATTCTATATCTACTTCTACCAGTATTGAGAAAGGAAGCTGACATTTACTATGATGGATGAAGAATGTCTGGGCGACAAAGGGAAATTCTTTAGCAAGTACGGAAAAGTATAAATGTTGACAATCTTTTTTATCTACTACCAATAAATTGTTATTGTATAAAGTTAGTAGTTCTTCCAGAGCTGTCTGGAGTTCAACCTGCTGTACAAACTATCCTAAACTCCAAATAAAAAAAAATTAGTTCCTGAGATTGATAACTGACAACCCTCAAAACACAAAAAATACTAAATGTCATTAGGATGTTGTAATTCATACAAGAAAAAGGATTAAAAATTTAAGTTGTTTTTGTTAAGACAATACAAATTATACATTATATCTTATTTACACCATATGCATGGCATATATATGAGAAGTATGGACTTAAATTTAGTATGTTAGTTTTGATTTTTGAGTTATTATGATTGGACAAATGTTGGGTTTTCAATAAAAGTTTGTTATTAACTGTGAATATAAATATGACTACAAAAAACAAAGTTAATTTGTAACCCTCTGTATTACACTTGCATAAATAATTTTTCAAATAAAATTTGTGACAAATATGCACACATTTACTTCATCAATAATGGCTGATAAGCTTGAATCCTGACTCCATTGCCAGTTCCATAACCACATCCCAACAGTATTATTTTCTATCTGGCAATAATTTATGCAATATTTATTTTGACTATTTACACACTTAATCACTTTGAAAACAAAATTGGCACAACCTGTTTTAGTCGCAAGGCACTTGTGATTGACTCCTGGGCAATGTAATAAAACCAACATTTTGATTAATCTGCAATAGTTCTAATTTATTTTCATTACACAAAATAAATCACAATGTAGTAACCAACAATCATATCCCAATAATAAGCAAAATTCAACTATCATTTATGGTACCCACCCCACCTTAAGGTACCAACCAAGGAATTTAATAGAGAAGAAAATCATTACAGATAAAATTTTTTTTTTCAATACATCATTATCATTAATTACTATTGTACTATATATATTTTGGTAATGTTTTATGAAACAGGAAAACAAAGAAATTTTAGCAAAAAGAAACAATTAAAATTAATCAAGGATTTCCTCATTCGAAATACTTTACAATAAACAAAGTTAGGGCGTCTGGAAAAATTGATTTAAAGATTTTCTTTTAAAAACATAAATATGAAAGAACTATTTACGTGTTAAATATAGAAACTACCACAAACTGACTACAAACAGGACATTATAATATCTTATGTTAGGGAAATTATATTGGAGTTATTCAGCTCAGATTTGTTCAAGTCTTCAGGACTTAGATGTCTCACAGGGATCTTTAGAAATATAACTATTTTATACCTGAATAAATAAAAGTGAAAAACAGAACTTACCACTTCAGGTGCAATTTTTGAAACGATGCTTGCAATTGGTTTCCCAGTTCTTCTGTCATAAGTCATTTCAAATTCAACAGGATCACCAATTTTCAAATGCTCTATGTTTCCTCCAAACTGACTAAAATGGAAAAATAGTCGAGCTTGCCTTTCACAGCATTGAATGAATCCATAGGAGTGCTGAGGAATGAAATATCATAAAAAACCTATTTAATAAATAGTAATAAAAAAAATATAATGAAAACATTTTTGAGATACTTTAGAGCCATTCTTCAACACCGACAACTCTGTACAGATATGAATGGCTTAAAATATTTTTAGTTTGATTTTTTTTTTAAATATTAAATTTTTTAAAGTTGTACTTGTTTATGATTGAATCATGAACATTCAAGAACTTTGTAACGTGTATTCAGCAAAGCTTTTGTCTATTTATACACATAGCATCATTTTGTGTTTCTCACTGGCCTGTTTTAAATCAGGCTATTTTTTTATTTATTTGTAATCAATTACAAATAAGTGCTAGAAAGTATGTGGAATTTATTTTGAAAAGACATATGAAAAAGAATTTTATTTCTTAAATGAGATTTGTCGGTCTTCCTAATTGTATAATTTGTCTCCAACTGAAGGACCTAGACCGATTTGAGCTCAACACCGGTGAAAATAACATAAACGAGGAAATTTTCCTACATTCATACAGACAGGGAAACATTTTGCAGTTGTTAGTTCTGTGGCAGGTCAGTCATTAACGTAGCAGAGGTTACAAGAAAGTTGCATTTTGTTCACAGGGCACAACTGCCTGTTGTTACTTCAGTGGCTTTAAATAATGAATAGGCTAATCAGAACTCTTTCTAAAGTTACAGTATGGTATAGCTCTCTGTAGATGCCTTGAAATACCGGCCTAAAGCCGGTATGGCTGACAATTCAACCTTTTCATAGGCCATTAATGTCTCACCTCGTCATTAACTTGAGTTGTTTTATGACTGAAAATGTAAAATACATGACAATGATGTGCATATGCTGCAAACACAAACTCATTGTTCTTCCCACTCGCTCAGATTTATAATAAATTAAGTCATTAGAAATTAACAACTTGGTTTTACACTTTAGTTCTTATAATAATTATCAAGTGAATAAAATAGGCCAAAACATACTTACTAATAACTTTTCTATAATTCCTGTTTCACGGGTGCCTTGGTTGTTTAATGAAGTATCATTGTACGACGAATTGGTAGAATTGTTAGTAATATTATAACTGTTATTACTTGGTGATTGGTGTGAATCACCATTAAAGATGTCAGTACTTTCATTACCGGTAAATGTTCCAATGGGAAACCTTCCATAAACAGAAATAAAAGCATTAGCAATACAAAAATAAACGAATAAGAAAAAAAGGCAAATTGACCGCTATTAATCTACCCTGCACATTTACAATAATACAAGAGCTGGTTGTGAGTTACATATCTATTATAAACAGATAATCTGAAATCTGTCATATTTAGAAGATATGGATGAATAACTCATCCCCAATTGATGGCAATTCTTCCTGTTGGCATTATTTAGAACATCAAGATCCAAGTAAATGTGGCAGGAAGGTTTCACCGCCATAGTGAACTCCGAATAAGGGAACATTTCCTGATCAGCTAACAATCAAGCTGATCCACCTGTTTTTTTAGCCAAACCTATATGCCCTAGGGTTGTGCTATTGCTAGTTAGTCCCATCTAATGGCAGGCAAATGCACAATAAGAGAAAATGATAACCCTGGGGAAAAAACCCCTAAAAATGATAGTTCTTACTTTGCCATCCCACTATCAGTAAAATGGATGATGGGTTCACTTTAACCAACATGGCACTTCCACATAAACAGATCTATGAATGGTGAATTATGTCGAGGTGCAATAACGGAGAACTATCTTTAATATTACATTCCTAATTTTAACTTAATTTTGAAGTGAAAAAGAAAGAGATTTAAAATATAGCATACAGTTTTAGGTTAACATGATTCATGTCAACAAACAATATTACAGCTTATTGTTAGAACAATAACGAAGAATCAAAATACTACAGAGAAAACTGGTATGTATAATGATTATTCATTAAAACAATAAATAATCGTTATAACTACCATCAATTTTCCTAAGGAATCTTCTAAATACAGTTACTGGCAATACAGTACTTCTTGGAAATAAATAAATACATTTACAACCCAATAGCCAGCCCATTGACTTAAGATCCCATTATGAGTTGAGATTAACTTTGTATTAACGGCACATAACCAGAAATTAATTTCAAATAAGTAAATGATTTTTGTTTTTAAAGAAATGAACTATAAAATACTTTTCAGTTTCTTAGGTTTGACTATTTATCACTATTGGAGGCCAATAAATATAATTCTATCCTTATAACAGAGTTTATTTCATTGTTATAGTTCAGACCCAGTCACACTTTTCTTAATAAACAGGAATTACATTTGGAAAACCAGATATAGCGAATGAAACTTTTAATTCACTTAAATCACACAAGGTTATAATAAGGTTTCTAAACATTGGAGTAAGTATATTAAAAAAACTTACCTTGATGTTGAACTGGAATTGTTGCTATACACATTATAGTTTGGGTAATTTGATTGAGAAGAAAAAAGATTATTGGTCATATCTTTCATAGTATCATTTTGATAGATGTTACTTGAAGAATATCCGATACCTGGGCTCCGGTAGCTTGAACTAGTTCCATTGCTATGAATGCTCATTGGCTTAAAGTCTATGATAGATGTGTCGTTTAGTGTTGGCGGCTGGAAAGACTTCCACTGAGGATTGCTAGACATTTTTTTGCTTTTTTTCTTTGATCGCTCAAAACCTTAACAAGATAATAATTGTCCGTTTTCCTTTATAAGAGCGTAAGGTATCACAGAATTATAGTCCTTATAATAGAAAGCCACTATTCCAATCTTATCAGAGTCATAAAAATCCCTTTTCTCGGTACAAATCCGAGAACTAGGCAATAAATTCAATTAGTTTCTTCAGTTCACTTACAAATTAAAAAGTTTAAATATCACGCATGGAACTTTTACCACCATAAAAACAACTTGGAAATCGTGGTTACATAAAATAACTATAAACTAAATAAGAGTTAATCCTCAGATGTCTTCAATGCTTGCTGGGTTCGATTGTGTTTTCTGTTACAATACTTGTGGGTCGTTGCTTCAACTTAAATATTTTGCCTAATCTAAAAGTTACACAAGCTGAAACAAACAAAAGTAAATAAAATAGTAAATCGTCACTGGAAGAAAAAGGCCGTAATACTAGGGAACAATAAAAGAAACTATTAATAATAACTAAAGTAAAAAAGTTAACCATATATTTTCAGTTGCCAAGATTCGGCTGCTTATTTTAGTTAGTAAAAATTAGAAAACCCAAGTTGTATAGAAAATAAGTTGAGCATGCCCAAACTTGATTTAACCTTTGAACTACGAAGGTCTATAGCAGTACAGAAAATATTAAATCAAACTACAAATACATAGCAATGAATACCTAGGTCAACCGATTCCTTCTAATTTTTAGTTCCAAATAAAAAAA
Source organism: Acanthosoma haemorrhoidale (assembly GCA_930367205.1). Lineage (NCBI taxonomy): Eukaryota > Metazoa > Arthropoda > Insecta > Hemiptera > Acanthosomatidae > Acanthosoma > Acanthosoma haemorrhoidale. Next base: position 125,559,071 of record OV884011.1, on the reverse strand, counting down.
AGTTTAAAATTGAAATTTATTCGATAACACGTATAAACATGCATCATAATCCATGATTAATACTGTGAACCCTTTGGTATGCTCATGGCCTACTACTGTTATAAGGGATGAAAACTAAACTTTGGCTGAACTAAGAGCATAACTAGCTCCATAAAGTAAAACATGAAGAACTTTTTTAATAAATAGATATTCCTTATCCTAAGAAAATATACATAATGAATTAAATGTTACGATACTTTTTTAATTATAAAATTATTACTGTTCGAAATATTAAAATAATTGTGGTGTCATGGCTTAGAATTAATGATCCACTTAAATAATATGGTAAAAAGCCAATATTTGGCTATTGACAAAATATTAGTTTGACTAATGGATACTAAAGAATCATTCCATATTTCTTCCTACATTAAACAAGTTTAATAAACAATTATTTTCACTTAAAAACTGAAGTAAATGATCATTCAATTAAGATTGGGTTCTCAGTTTTTACGCATTCAACCTAAATCGGGTTGGGAGATTTTAGAAGAGCTATCAAATAATTTCTAAATGATGTATTCTAAATAAAAAAACACTTATTTTAAATGCATTATATTTTATTTCACGTACCACAACACAGCACAGCACTGACGACATACCGCCATATTGATGTCAACACAAAATACTGGCAGAGCAGCTATCTACCTTGGAATAAATATTCTTTATAATCCCTTTAATTCCATTTAGAAAAATACTCATTTCCTAACAGCCTATAATAATAATCTCTGATAAAAATAAATATATGTTTAACGCAATATCATTAATAGTTTCTCGTTTCATTAGTAATGTTTATCAGACCAATTAATTTAAAGACCTTAAAATATAACAGTGTTTGATTATATTGGTTTATTAGTTTTCATAAAAAAAAAAATACCAAAAATAATTCTTATTATCTCTATTAGTACAATCAAATAAATAAAAAAAAATAAAAAAATACAAATCAAATAAATTTAAAACGGAGGGGGTTCGAGTAACTGAGTCACACCCTCGTTGTTTATTTTTTTATGGTATTTATGTTAAGCAAGGGAAAAACTTTATATTCAAACTTACCTGATTCTTAACGTAACGATTGCCTAGACAAATTGGTCTATATGGGCAGAAGAGCCCATGCTGGGCAAAGGAACAATAGCGATTCACTGAACTGCACAAGCTGTGGGTAGACTTTAAATAAAACCTTTGTAAAAGTAAATTAAACTTTTTGTTGTCTTGAAAATATTGTAAAACTGACATATTTACGTCAGGCAAATTCAAAGTGAATACTGTCTCAAGTACTCTTTGCTTTTCAACCAACCTAGTCCTGCTAAATCCCAAACCCAAGCCCATTTAGAACTTATAAAATACAAGCAACTCACGTCACGTCCAAACCACAACAAACTAACAGAAGATTAAAATCACTACTTCTTTGCGTCATGGAAAACGTTATAAAATAACAAAATAAAATAAAAGACTGATTTTCAAAACGATACTCCAACTTACCTATTCCTACGGAATAAAAGTCCAGCGGAGTGCCAAGCCCTCCAATATTCTTCGTATTTAGTCCCTGCAATTCAGAATCCTCCAATGCTCCCTTTTATATCTTCTGCATAACCATCTATCCAGGGACGCGGTGCTGGTGGTTCTGATAGTGGGAGGTTGCTAGGTCATGGATGAATGGAATGTTGAGATCGGCGTCAAGAGTAAAATAGTAGTAGAAGGGAGCATTGGATATATTGCGGAGGATTATGGGTTGCATTCATTGGATGCCTTGGCACTCACTCAGACTTCGATTCCGTAGGACCAGGTAGTAGTCGAGTATAGTTGTGCAAATCAGTCACTTGTTTTCTATTGATTTTTTTGGAACAATTATCCATGAGGTGGAGAAGTTTGAATCGCGTGTTTCCTGTCGTTTTCATGTGATGCGAGGGCCCCAAATGAGTCACTTGTCTAGTAAAGTATAAGTCTAGGTGGTGGTCTGGGGTCTAACAGGAATGGTTTGGTTTAAAAGCAGTATTAGAGGACCGGACGAGTGATAGAAGGTGTAAGTGACAAGAGAACACTTGTCAGCATTCACTTTAAATCTGTAATTCGAGAGTCATGGTTCTAGAATAGCGAGGTGTTTCTGCAAATTTAGGAAGCAAGGATGGGATCAGAATTGGAAGAGAGTATGGCTGTATCGTCAGCGAGGATGATCACATCTGGACGGAAGGTTGTCTTTGAGTTTACACAGCAAACCCTGGTGCCATACTCGATCAAAGGACCGAGACACGTAAAGAAATTAATGAGAGCACTCTTTCTTCTCAAATGGATCGACTATGCGATGGCTTTGATGGGTAGTAGAGTGTGAGAAGCGAAATCCAAACTGATTTTATGCGAAGATCGAGGAGAGTGGCGAGGTTTGCGATTTTTATGGATCATTTTTATTGAAGAGAATTTCCAGTGGAATGGAAAATAATTGGATCTTAGGACCAAGGTATAGGTCAAGAATAAAATAGATTTCTTTGAAAAAATTTTGAGAATAGTTGGAGTAATAAGGTCGAAACCATGAGCTTCTTATGTAGGAAGTTTCTGAATGACTCAAACTATTTCTTTGGGATGGAAAGAAGGGGGTGGAAGAGAGAGGGGCAGGGGTATTTCCAGTTGATTGGCTACAAATGAACAGCGCTGAGGAGCTATGATGGTTTGGTGTGGAAAATCATGTTTGATGAATGAAGAAGCAATCTGTTTGTGGGTATTTGCACAGGAGCCGTTGTAATGTTGGAAGAGATGTATAGTGTGAGGGAATGATAAATCTGAGAAGATGTTGAGGACATGCGTGTCCATACCATGTCTCTCCCATATGTAGTATGTGTATCTGTAAATATCCAGAGTGTATCTGTTTGTTAATTACAGTGTGGCAATCATGCATTCAACAAGCATTTACTATCTTTACCACCTCTCTTCCCAATCTAACATTGGCAATGAGGAAAAAAAGGAAGTTAGTCATTTTATTCGTTTCATACTGTATCGGGTAATAATTGTTATTACTGATAGTGATAAAAACACAGTTAAAGTGTCAGATTTTGTTGAAAATTAAAATTTGTCTCTACCAGCTGAGTTTTAAGACCACGCGGGGAGGAAAAACCAAGCCACGCCTTGTATAGTTTCATGAGGAGCCACTGGAAGATTAGTGTATATGGAAACAATTGTATTGGAATGTTATTCTTGAAGTGTTGATGAGAGTTCAAATACAAGTCAACCGCCTATGATGTCGTCAAATTTAAACCTACAATGCCCATCCTTCGATTTAAATGTAGACTAAAAATGTTTCTTACATTGGCTAAGGTGGGTGCCAATCAATAAGTAAGTTTATTATGTGGTGAGGTATTACAGGCCGAAGTTTTTAAAATTAAGAAAACAATGAAATATCTCCAAAAACGATAACTGAGGTCACTTTTTTAGAATGTGGAACTTGTTTAAAAGAATATCGCGCACCAGCAAATTGCCAGATTGCCAACAGTCTCAACAATAAAGTTCTATTTAAGACAACAAAGCGAGAGTGAAACCTTGTCTCAATATATAAATGCTTGTTGTCAGTTGGCATCTCAGTATAATTTTGGTCAATTTTGGTAAATTGTCTCAGCCGGAGGGTCTGTCATGAGAAGACTATAAATATAGAGCAGGAGTAGGAAACTATCGAGAGCTCACAACAGGTCATGGCCAATGATGAAAATAATTTTACAGTTTCTGAGATCAGGTCACATAGCAATTATCAGTGGACAACAAGTCAGCCAGTCAATAATTCTAGTCGTCATCAAAGTCAATAAAAGTCAACATCAGCATTCTGCAGTGGTCTACAACGGAGGGAACCCCCAGAACAACAAGAAGCATATTCTATGCCTATTTTAAAGTGATTATGTTAACTGAGATGATAATCACCTTCCATGCCCATTTTGTAATTACGATCACTGCAAGAGCTTCGGAAAGTAAGATTCATATTGGGAAGATCATTCACTCTCTAGTCTAGCTTAGTTTGTTGAGCCCCAAGTAGATTTGGAAAGGTTCCAGATTTGAGTACGGTTCCTGCTATTATAATTTTTTTGGCTAGTAATTATTAATATGTACTAAAATTTACTCACTAAAAACTGTAAGTTAATATTTGTGATAATATAATGTAATAAAGTAATATTATCTCAGGGTTCACAAGGGTCCTAGTGCATAATATTGCTATTTTAAATGGTTAATAATAATTTAATTGTCTAGAGAGTTTATATATTTAAAATAACATTAACCTAATACTAATAACGATTTAAATAATATGGGTGCATTCATCATTGTTGGGTGGCCTTCAGTCCTGATTTCTTCGTTCCATACTGCTGGGTTTAGCACATGGCTCTATCTTCCACACCCAGTCTTATGGCCGCAGGCCAACTGAACTCAATCTGCTTGAATGTAAAAGAACGCCCTACTTTGAGAAGTTGCTATGTATAGACCAACTGTCTCCAGCCAAAATATTTTGAAAAACCCAGAAGTTACATCAGGATACTTGTGCTTTGGCGGCCAGATTTAAAACAATACGTTTATTAGTACATTATTTCAACAGAAAACTTCTTTCTTAAAACAAATTTAATTATAATAAATAACTTTGAATTTGCTAATTAAAATATCATTACAGTAAAATGGATGAGTGTGTGTATTCCAGCTAACTCTGAAATGCCTGGAGCAATTCCCACCAAAGTTGGTAGACATTTGATCTGAAGTGGAGTATGACCCCAAGGGGCAGGAAGTAGGAAGGGAAAGACATATAATAATAATCGAGTTAGTGTTGAATTCATACTTTTTGGAATCACTGAGATGAATAGTGACACTCCCTATGCTGTTTAAGTCCAAGTTCAGCCCATCAGCATGGGGGAGGGAGTCAGAAGGGATAAAACAAATAAAATAACAAATCTTATCGACATTAGTGTCAAATCTATTCTTTTTGGGATCACTAGCTTTTAGCATCTAAGCCCAAGTTTAGTTTTGAATAAAGCGACCATCTTCAAAGAAAAAGAACAATAGGGCAAAGGGTGAAACAGTTTTTATCCTATGGATTCCACTCATCTCGAACGGAGATGTCCTTTTTAACTTCAGTGGAGGAGATTGCAATTTCCAATAATGAAACTTACATTCTTGATCACGATCAACTAGTCCACACGCACAATCTATTAAGCACTGCAGAGTGGATTTGAGATCACCATGTTTCTCCCATGGACAACATAGTGTACATTGGTCAAGGGAGGGTTCACCCAAGAATTTATTTATTATTGTTTCTAGAGGTGCAACTAAAAATGTTGTTTATGATGAAGTTCTGAATTAAATTAATACTATGTTGAATTTATGAGGGTTTTATTTTGTAATCTTTAGGCTATACTTATGTATTCTTAATTATAATATATAATGGTGTGATATTATGATGTGGTGAGTTTTGACGTTTCCTTTGATATAAACTCGAAATTAGTGAGCGTAAAAGAAGGTAAAAATGACCCGTGGTTCATGGCTATGAAAGGATGAACGTTTTTGTTGCCGTTATGCTTAATATTAATAGTTATCAAATAAATAATATAAAAATTAAATATAAATATTTTAATATTGCATTTGTTAACTTTAAAATAAGTAAAACAAGAGATGTGTTTCTTAGTACGAGATAAACCCAGGACTGCTGAACACAATTTGAAAATTGATCGGTTCCTTAGACTCGGTTGGTTAGCTTATAAGTTATAAGCTGTCATGCTAATTTGTTTAGGGGTTGAGTAGTGAGTTTAAAATTGAAGATGGGTGTAATGAAAATAATGAAATTCCCTTAAGATTCCCACGAGAGCAAAAGGTCCTCACCAAAAGCTAGTATGCTTAATAAAAACATGGTAATTGTTTAACAGTGCTAAAAAAGTTATGAGTATTATTTTTTTTATTTGATTCATTTTATGAATTATGTGAGTCACAATGTCTCATGAGGATAATAAACAGACTGAACAACTTTTTTATTAATTTGGAGCATGCCTTTTCGTACCAGTAAGAGCTAAATGAAACACATGTTTTCATAGACCTTTCCTCCATGGTTAATTTTAACCTAGTATTATCTTAATTGATACTTAGTGATATGCTGTTAGGAAATATATACAATATCTATTCTAATGTTATTTTTAAAATCAAAAAATATTAATTTTATTAAATGAAAAATATAGTCAATTTATTTACTATATTTTGAAGGTGAAAATATCTGTGTGCCCATATACAACCCAGGACCCCAAAAGTTAGGAGAGGGAGCAGAACTATAAATAGAGGCAGGTTGAATAAGGAGGTGATTTTTGGCATGAGCTCCAAGGTACAAGGAGCTCTTTCTATGGTACGGCTTCGAATGAATAAGGGAGATGAGTGCACAAGACAGTTAAGCATGCCTGATGGTTTGATAGTACTTTTAGAGTGAGAAGGGTTTGTTATTGCCATCTTGAAGAATGTTGGGTAGCAGTGTGGAAGAAAAGTGAGGAAGAGAACAATGACGCATATGAAAGGATTTGTCTCTCGACAACTTAACATAGGGACTTTTACATAATTCAAGTCGATAACCGTGAGTACTATAACTATTTACATTTCCCGCTGATAGAAACAGTTGGGGACCACAATCTATGTTTTCAAAGTGTAGTGTTAGATTATAAGGTTTATTAATGGTTAAAGATAGCAAATTATGAGTGTTTGTAATTCAACCTGTTAATTTAAAGTAAAAGCATAAATAAAATCAATGTTTAATAAAGTTTGTTTTATTATTAATATTCTTGAATCCTGATATTAGTATTTGTTTGTAACAAAGAATTTACAAAGTGTCGCTACAAGAAGACATTATTTTGAGGATTTGATATAAATCATGCAGCATAGTCTTCACATGTTCATTGTATTAACATTACTCCGTAAGAGGTTAAGAGGGTCAAAGTAAGGTAAATTAAATTGTGATTTTTAATATCAGTTAAAATTTATTATTATCGTTTATTTAATATTACTATTCTATATTATATAAAGGGTAATATATGTAGTTATTAGGAAATATATTAAATATTGTACTTAAAACAAAGATCAATGATTCATTAAGTTTTATTATAATAAACAAAAACTTCTGTACCCTGGCCAGTTAGTAATTGTCTACTGAAGAATGAGGTCATTTTCAGATTTATCAGGAGTTGCAAATATATTTGTGTATGACATCTTAAGATAATTCACATGAGATTGTAAACTACGGATTCTCATTTGAGCTTGTTCAAAGTTTTCTTTTAGCTGTATTATCTGAGCTTGCATCATCTGTCGAATCTGTAATTTCATCAGGATTAGATTCAAATGGTTATGAAATTGCATTGAATTAATACACATTTGAGCAGGCGAGATTCATTTTATTAATAACTAAGGTTGATGAACCTTGATTAAAAATGGCAAAGGAATATTGACAAAAACTATTTTTGACTTCATTATAAAATAAAACTATTTAAAACTTAAATGTAATAAAATAATATATTTATTCTAATTAATCAGAATGTAATTAAATTACTTATGGTTAAATAATTTTTAGTTAGTAATGATTGGTTAAAATCAAAATTAAAATTTGACTTAATGTTATACGTGCCATGTCTGTATGTCAGGTCGAGACAGAATGTGGCACAGTGGTTCAATAACACATTGTTCATTGTTGAAACAATCAATCAAAGTGTGATTCAGCAAATTGGTTCAGCCTTCAGTTAACCATTTGCTCTGTCACCTTGCATTGAATTGTTGTTTACACAGAACAATCAACTTCTAATGCTATTTACATAAGTTAAAAAAAATACTTCAATTTAATATTAATGAATATCAACTCACAACCAAGTCTGAGAGTTTTTATTAAATTATTAAAAAAAAAAAACTATAATCTACAAACTCTATAAACATATAGCTTCTTTATACATGAGGTCAAGAGTACAGTAGAGCTAACAGGGAACCCCAGACAACACCCCTACCCCATCTATTGGGTAGGCTAGTTTATGAGATCTGATAGTGAGGGCATGTGGACTGATTGGTTAATATAAGCAAAAACCAAATGTCTACTAAAACTATGGATCTTAGGTGTTTATTCCAAGCTGCCCCTGCTGACTAAAAAAAAAAATGTTAACAATAGAACATGTTAAAATAAAATAACAAATTACATCATCTCTGTCTTTTTGTGCTGATTTTGCTGATGCTCTTGTTGAAGCCAATTGGTTTTCTAGTTCAAAAATTTGATTCTGAAGAGATTTTCGCATGTTCTCGTACCTGTCCTTAGTTCTGGCAACTTGCCTAGCTGACTCTTCCCTCAATGTTTCCAGTTGACTTTGAAGCTGGAGGCCTTCCTGAACTTTTTCTTCACATTTTCTCCCATTTGTAAACACCAGTTCTTCAAGTTGAGAAACGGTTTTTCTGTAATAATGTTGCTTTACTCAATAATAATTTAACTTATTTTTTTTATATTAACACATTAACTGGCACACCCATTCGCCATCAGACCACATGAGATTCAAAAATTATTTTTTCTTTTATATTACTTCTACAACAAGTTAATAATCTTATTATATTATGTCGAATATCTTTCCAAAATCCTTCTAAAATATTTTGTAAGTATTCCCTGAATACGGATGACAAGGTCTGATTACAACTTTTGCTGTCACCCGAGAATGGATGACATGGCAATCAACGTGTTAAAGAAAACCAAGAAAATGCTGATATGATATTAGATTAATCCAAGCCACTTCCCAACTAAGTAATTCACTCATATAACAAAACATACAGAAGTGAACTATGTTATTTTTCATGTCTATTAATTACATATTTTTTTCTGTCTAATAAGAACTTTTGGTAAACTTAACCAAAACAATCAGATAATAGTGTATAATTTCAATGATGTTATGAATGTGGTTTTGAAGAATGATCAGGCATCAACAACTAACCTGAGACAAATAAGCATGCCATGACCTTGCTGGTGTTCTAGGTGGTTGTTGGGCAGCCTATGAATCTGACTCCCTATCAAAAAGTGTGCCGACAGTGCATTCATGGAGATCAGAAGAAAAGGAATTTTGTGTGGACATAGAACGACCAGGATTCTCACCCAGAATGCTGAGGGTAGGCAAAAATTGAAAGGATCGGAAAGGTGGGTGTGAATCAAGAGTAGAAGCAGACTGGACTGTAGTGGGGATCCCACTGGGAAGTTTGGGGTGTAACCCTAGCGGTATATGATGTTTATCTGGAAGGAGTCCTAGTCTGATAGGCAGTGGATGGGAGTATCCACTAGGGGAGGGAAGGCTGTCAGTGCCAAAGCTAGGTCTAGCAGGTAAGAGAGGAGAAAGAATAGGAGGTCTAGGCAAATAAAAAAGAAAGCAGTTAGAAGCATAATGGTGAGCACCAGTGGTAGATGTAAGGGTTAACTTCAGACTGAGGTTAAGACTCGCTGCCTACCCCATTCAAGGGGTTTATATGGGTTGAGAGCAATGAGGTCCTGATGATCTGTACAAAGCAATGAGAATACAGTGGCCCTAGCGCCTTTAAGTTGGTGCTTCAGGGTCAATGACTAGTATTTTTACTGGGAGGCCTTAACGGGTGCTCAGCAGCTTATTTCATTACATAAAGTTTACAAGGTGTGTACCGTGGTGCTAATACACATTACAACTACGCACTGTGCATGCACATAGTAAAAATAATAATTTGATTCTTCAGAGGATTGGGGAGCTTCTCTCACTCAGTGCTGGCTGGTAGCAGTGGGGTGAGGTGGCAACCTCTGGCAGGACTTGATTAATGGCTGCCCCTATCAAGTTGGCGGTCCCATCACATTACCAATAAATCTTGTAACAAAATTGAACTGTTATTATTTAAAAAAAAAAACCAACACTTATGAGTGATATTTTCGCTCATTATATTTTATTCATTTAAAGATATTAAATATTACAAACCTTAATTTATTATTTTCAGCTTTTGTTTCTTCCATTTTCTTTTCTCCATCAGTAAGATTAATTTTCAATGAAGCTTTTTCAGCTTCACTCTCATTTTTATTTTTATTTATTTCATCCAATTGTTCTTTCAATTTTTCTTTCTAAAATAAAAAAAAAAAATTGAAAATATTACTCCAAACAAAATAAATAATACGTATATATTGTGATATTTTGATGTTGTGAGTTTTGATATTACTTTTGATATAAACTCAAAATTAGCGGGCATAAATGAACGGTATATGACCTGTGGATCACGGTTCATGAATTTTTGAACACTATTCGTTGCGTTATGTCTAATATTAATAGTTATCAAGTTATGTCTAATATTAATAGTTATCAATAATATCAAGAATTAAATATAAATAATTTAATATTGGATTTGTTAACTTTAAAACAAGAAAATTTAATAATATATGAGACAACGAGCATTGGAAAACCAAAGAGGTTAAAAAATCCAAGATGGCAACAGATGGTATAAAACCGAGGGAGAACCAAGGGATCGCTCTCATTCACTAGGACCCCCTGACGAGAGGAGTTGGGCTTTGTCCGTTACGATCGTCGTGGAAGGCATGAGGCCAGCACCAGGTAGCCACGCTCGAGACAAAGACGACGACGAAGACAAAGAAGACCACGTGTAGAACACAACTAAGTAAAACTGGCCAGTCAATATTATAATAAGGTACATTTTAAGTTTAATTTTAACATTGTAAAATTTATCACATACGTGCTTAGATGTATATTCAATCCATAAATCAATTTGTAAATAAACAATTTTTCTTTTGCCAGAATTCTTTCTTATATTAACAGAACCTCTATAAAACCTCAGGTATAAAAAAGTAAATATAAATAATCAAAAGATAAAAAACATAATAATATAATGTAAAATAAATTAGGTTAATAGGCCAAGCACTGGTTCAGCAAACTTCCACTTGTGAAGTTTACTAGATCTGATCTCTCTCTCACCTAGTCAGAATGAATGATGCGGCCAGGAAGCTCATTGGGTGATACCTCTTATAAATGTAGAATCTAGAAAGGTTTCTCCCTCCTTAATTTAACACAGCCCTCCACTTTTTTGTTAAATTAGGTTGTTGTTCTTATATGTTGGTTCAATTTGTGCAGATGAAAATTTTTTTATAGGAGGGAGATTAAACCATAAATTAATGCTTTTGATCATTCAAAATTAATTTAATAATTTTTTTGGTGTATTGTGCTAGTCGTCAAAATATACTAACCTGCTCGCTAACAATTTCTAAGTTTTGAGACAAAATTAAACAGTTTTTTTCTGTCAGTGATTTAAGGTGAATTGTTTCCTTCAATTTGTCTTGAGTTTTTTTTAATATCTCTGGAAGGGGTGCCATCTCTTCAAGTTTTGTTTGAAATTGTGCCTATATACATAAGGCACAATTAGAATATATCCTTTACAAGGGTATTAAAAATTGAAGAATATTCTACCTTGACTCTCTGGAGCTCAATAGTAACCTGTTCCCCGAATCTACTGCTCTCCAGTTCCATCATTTCTATATGTCGCCTTTGCTCTTCTACACTTTGCTGAGCATTTAGAAACTGTCATGCAGAAAAAAAATTATGACTTATAAAATATTGTAAGTTATGAATACAGTGATATTATTACATTAAAAAAAAACCTCTTCCAAAATTATTGTACCATATATCTTAATTTTTATTTCTAATACCGCACCCTGCTTGACATTTTACTTTCATGAGGAAAAGTATGGCACCTAATATTTGGATCTGTCACATATCCTAATGGGTGGCCTTCTGTAGGTTGACTGGTCCCATTTTATCTGGGGAACCCTTGGAAAAACAAAGAGTTGGCCAATTTTTTATCCAATAAAAATAAGAGAATAAATCTTTGTATGCTGAATTGTTTAAGGAGGAGGGGGGGGACTAATGCCAGACCCTCTCAAACCAAATTGCGAAAATTGCATTGAATAAATATTGAAGTCAGATTAAGTATATTTTAAAGGAAAGAGAAAAAAAAAATTAAGCCAATTAGAAGGGGATTTTTTTCCCTTGTGCATATTGGCATGAAACCCTTCTTGGGGTTTATCCTTTTCTAGTTGGGGAGAGGATGAGATCACTATGATGATAGCCCCTCTCTCCAAAAATATCATAAAATAGTTTTTTGTCATTGGACAAGCAGAATGAATTTAAAAGGTAAGAAATTAAATAAATCTGAAATATAAAAATGTTTTCTATATAAGAACTGAATCATTAGAAAATCTCAGGCTAAGAAAATAAAAACTTGTCACACTATTGAGTTGAGACAGAAGAGAAGTATAAAGACATGAATTCATTATGTGAACAGGATCGAGCATGTGACCATTTGAAGGGCACCTGAGAGAAAGAAAAGGACTGTTCGCTTAATGTTATAAGTCGGCTAGTCTATAGTGAATTATTATGTACTTTCAGAAAAACAAAAAATATTTTACGTTATTGTAAGTTGTAACAGTTTTTAGTAGATAAAAATTATTATTGTACTTCAATATTTTTTTTAATATTACACACACAGAAGAGTCCCTGAAACCCTCTTGAGTCATAATTAAATTATGAAATAAAACAACTTCTATCTCTCCACAGATTTATAATTGTACACCTGAACGTTTTCGGTCCATACAGAAGTTGTTTTATTTCAAAATATACACACTCCTCACCGGTACTGAACCTTTGTAATACACTTATTTGATACACTTAGTTGTACTTTGATCAGAGGACATAATAAATTTCAGTAAAATATATTTCTTTTATCAAAAATTATTTTGAGGTACCTTTTTTCTATAATCATCTGTTTGCATGGTTTGATCAACTAACTGACTTCTTAGTTCATCAATTTCTTCATTAATTTCTTTATATCTTTGCTTAGCCAACACCAACTGCTGTTCTAGTTCAATCATCTGGTCTTTATTACTATTAATCTGTAAGACATGAAAATGATTTTACATTAAGGAAATATAAATACAAATACAAATATGATGTACAAACTTTAGACTTTTCATCTTCAACAGCCTTCAATCTCGTAATTAGATTATCGACTCTTTCTTCAGCTTCTTCACTTTTTTCTATTGAGATCATTGATTCTCTTTTAGCAGATTCCAATTCAATACGCAGCATAGATACTTCTTCAACCTGACATTATTTTAAAATATCAAAACAGTAATTTCAAAAATAATTTTAAATTTATCTTAGTTTCTACAATTCTAAAAAATACTAAACACTAATATTGAACTAATTTTAATTTAAAAAAAATCCATATACTGCTACTTCTTTGGATACTATATTATAAAGATAAATTAATATGTAGTATTTACTAAATGAAATAGCTGCTTAAAAATCTGGGAACTTTACATTTTATGGCAAGGTACTCTATAAGATGAAAACAATGGATATTTTGAATCATTAGTGCTAGAAAGGGTGGGATTGAAAGTTTTGAAAAATCACTAGCTGCTTGCAATCTACTGTTTTCCTTCAAAGATCACAAATCCCACCACGATCATAATCTCTCTTTTTTTTTAAATTAATTTTTAATGATAAAATAAATATATACATATGAGTAGGTATTTTGGAGGGAATTAGCTTAGGTATCAGCCATAAATAATTTACTGCTCAACCCTTGCAAGACACAGTGCTCATTCTTCAATTACTTAAGTAACAGAACTTCTGAACTATATCTATAAACTGTTTGCTGACCTCATAGATAGAGGTAGTATATGACTTCCACTACGAACATCTCCCTTTAGTCTCCCAGATGAATTAAAAATATCCCATAGGCATTAGATGATAAAATACAATGCCAAATACCTTCAGTTGATGATCTTGTTGCAGCTTACTGTACTGTTCTCTAAGGTCTCTCAATGGTGGCGGTACATTGTAAGGCCCATCAGACAATGCCCTTTTAGTTGCTATTTGTGAACCTTTAGATTCTTGATTAGTACCTACTGATAAGGGAGTACTCATTGGTACCTATTTACAACAAAATAGTGTTTTAAAATAATAAAAATAAATTCAATTATCAAATGTGGATTATTGTTATTAGTTTATGTAGCATTAATGAGTATTTATGTTAGATACTTTGATTTTTTAAAGTTCAAAAGTGGATTATTTAAACTCTTAAAACTCTTTAAAGTTTGGTGAATAAAAATTATTTGTTATCGACTGCTCTTTATGCTTTTGCTGTTGGTAACACAATTTTTCTAAGGCAAATATTTCAAATCTAAAGTTGGAGAGATCTACGCAGCATCATATATCTCTTAATATATGTTTTTATTAGTTATTACAGATCATCCATTATTATTTTTGTTGATTGCTTATAGTTTGGCAATAAATCCAAAGTTTTGACAGGTAGCATAAGTGATAAAAAAAAACCCAACACAACAAAATAACCAACATAAAATGAAATGTGATTTATATATGGAAATTTCTTGAATAAATAAATATATACTTATAATTTATCTTATATATTAATGGTAATATTAAATTTAACTAAACAACTTATGCTGCATATTATTTGCATAAACATACAAGTTTTTTTTATCTTTATTTAAAACTTATTTAATAGTGTGCATAAAAACAGTTTAAAAATAATAAAATCAGCTAGTAAAAGCAGGAAATGTATTTTGTCAGGATTGCTATCATAAAATTAATTGCATACTGCAGAAAGTAACTGTTGTCCACAGCTACTCAAAGATATTTGCAAACCCCAGGCTTTTGAGTACCGCTGCCGCTCATCAAACAGTAAAAACACATATACTCTGAAGCAAGACTACTAGTATATACCCTGTTATTACCTTTCCTTGGAAGTGGGAACAGGTCAGGAAGCTATGAGAAGGCAACCTCTCAAACCAAAATGAGTCCAAAGGGTAGATAATCCTATTGACTTTATATTTAATCAGCTCAACATGAATTAGCCTTATTAAAGCTATTATATCAATAGAATTATAGAAAGATTCAACAATCTTTAACCGGAATGTTATGTACTGTATATTTATAGAGTTCTATTATATGATTAGTGCCAGGAAGTGTTTCTTAAGATTGGAGGTAAGGGTGTACAAAACAATTATAGCTTTATCTGCTCTTTTGCTCCAAAAGAGGCTTCAGATGAACAATAATTGATTTCGCCACTTTTCAGAGAAAATAGTCAGCAATTGAATAGTTTGTTAGCATCCAAAAGAGTAATTGTTGGATATATATATGTTTTCCCATCAAAGCAATGCATTTGTGTCCTTGGGGAAAATTTGGAACAAGTCCGCAGTTCACAAATTGCATACTTTCTGATATTCCCTAAATACAGGTACCCTCTGCCTGAAGGAGGACCCATTCAGGGTGTCAATATTGGCCCAAACCAATTACTTGTTCCAGCCAAGCTATGAATAAGGTTTTCTATAGATATAAGTCAAGCACTAACTAACTAAGACAGATCAGTTTAACATATTGAAGACGATGAGAAATGGTGACCAGGATTGGACTTGCCATTATTGACCAGGACAACAATATCCAATCAAATGATTGCCGAGCCTGAAGTGTGAGGCTTTACTTTCAAGGAGATATAGGGCAATTGTCTTTCGGTCTATCAATATATTAGTGTCAGTCAATGATCATTCATTAATGATCGAACTGATCTGAAACACCCCAAAATATGATATATATGTTTAGGATAAGATATAATAATGACAAGTAGGTAAAAAAAAATTAAATTTGAAAAAAATTCTTTTACTTTCAAGGTTTCAGAAGTCACAGCTCAGAAGCTGTTTTAGATTAGAATTTATGATTTTTCACCATAGTTAAGGAAGCATATTTGAAAAAAGTGCATATTTTATGTCTTTTGAGCAGATTTCTATACGTTTTTTATTTGTTTATATTTGAAGTAATTAAATTTTACTTTCATTGAAAATAATTGGGAAATTTCCAGTGAGGAATACAGCTTAGCAAATAAAATGAATATTTTTGGTTTAAAATATTTAGGACATTATTCAATATGGTTCAATAAGTATTTATTTTGACTATGTAAACTCCCGCAGATCACACTCATTCAGTTTTCCTTCACTTTCCTCATACTTTCATAATGATGTTAATAACCCTTTCCTGTTTCCTGGACGTGAACTTCAAAAAGCCCTGAATAACAAAAGAAAAAGAAAATCTGGCGGAATAAGACTGTATTTATTTGAAATTCCTTACATTAATGGGACAAAAAGCCAGAAATATCTGACCTATGTTGAAATTCATTAATATGACTTGGGAATATATAAAAGGACAAGTAATCCCCTGTATTGAAAACTACAGTCTGAAATTGTTGACAAGGGAAAATGGGAACCCCTGTTCAAGAACCAGGTTTTATGAAACATACGGGAGCAACCGAGTAGATCATAAGACTAATGCAGTGTCTTAAGGGCATATATATTTATAGACTTGCAGTCAGCTTATAATAAAGTATGAAGGGAAAAGTTATAGAAACAAATCGGATTATCTGGCAACTTGAAAGCATGGGTTTTATCTTTCATGTCCCAATGTTTCATAACTGTGAAGGGTTAGAAGATCACAATATAGGAATATCAGTCAAGGATTACCACAACATTCCCTCCTTAGTTCAACCTCATGATCAATGATATCATAAATTTACTAATTAGTAAACTACCAGGTATGGATATCCTTATTTATATGGACGACTTTGTTATATTATAACCTCTAGCAATAATATAGCCCTTGAGGAATGGGAAAGTATAGCACAGACTATAATGGACTCATGGGTTGACCAAAAAAAATGCTAATAAACCCACATATTACTTTATATGGCCTACTTTCATTTTTAATTAAGTGACATGACCTGGAAATTGAAATGAAAGCAAATTGGTGTGCTATTGAAAAGGGGAAATTTGAGACTGTTGAAACATCTCACGGCCATCAAGTGGATAGCTAGTTCAGAAGTTTTGTCAAGAGCTATAAATATTACATTACATTTTGCATATATCAGGAAATCTATTGTCATAGAAGATTCTAAAGCTGCCTTCCTTGCAATAATATTAAACAAAAACGTTTTGAGCAAAACCGTCAGAACAAAACCGTCATGAGAGAAAAAAAATTAGAAATGATCAAGAGAGGGGGAACTCCAATAGATCACTTAAATTACATTACTGACCAGCTTATTTTATTTGTGGCGTTGCAAAGTCTTGGTGAGTCATGGTTCACAGTAAAATAATTGTAGATTCCACTTTAAGTATATGTGAATGAGGTGGTAGTCCAAATAAAATTGCAGATGGTTCTACAGAGTTCTTTTCATATCTATTAACTTCTAGAAGGTTCCACCGGCACTAAATTCTATTCATTTCTAGAATTTTTTAGAAGGTTACATTAATTTATACAAATTTTCAGAAGGTTCTACAGATTTCTGTTAGACTAAACTAATGTACATGTCATTGGGGCTGTCACCAATCAACATTTATTTTTCATTACTTCCTGCTCCCCATGCTGATGGGGCTGATCTTAGCCTTAATGGTATCAGGAGTGCCACTATTCATCTCAATGACCCCAAAAACTATTGATTCAACACTGATTTCAGTCATTTCCGATTGGTTTTACAAGTCACCTCCAAAGACCTCACCCTTTCTAGGGATGCTAAAGATGTCTTACCTCCTCAGTAAATTTCCCCGACATTCCAGTAGTGCTGGAACGCACACACACACATACACACCCCTGCATCCAGTTTTATATGATTATATTTGAATATAATATTATAGCTATAAGATGAACAAGAACTTCTCATAAATAGTAATATCTCCTTATAAATAGGTTCTATATGTCACTAAAATGCTTCATTTTGCCAACCATTGACCTGCCTCACCTTTCCTTAACCTACATCCCGTCTTCTCCCTCCTTATGTCCAATAGAGTTTTGCCTTGAATATCATTGGCTGTAGAATATTATTCTATTATATAAACAGACATTAGGTGTATTAAGAAGTCTTAATTAATTGATTTTACTATAATTATTTAAGGAGAAAGTCAGCTTGAGGATTCACCATACTATTATCTTTGTTTATTTTAGTTTATTATGTATTTTTATTTACAAATAAATAGGAAACTTCTAGATTTATATTAATAGTTTCCCTTACCCTGATCACTAGGTTCATTATTTTTTTTTTTTTCTTATATCGAAGATTAATTTTATTTATGCTTCAATTTTTTGACTGACTAGAATTTGCTCAAGTATATCGCACACCAACTTTAGAAATGTGACATCTCAAAAAGTACGAATTTTGAGTTAACATTGTAATGAAATAGTTTAGACAAACACTTAAACAACACATAGCAACCAATAAAATACTAATACTTTCATTTCTTACCTCATTAGAAAACTAAATTGCTATTCAAATCTTCAAACGAGATATCTCAAAAATTTTTTGGAGTCACACAGTCGGTGTGCAATATTGATTACCAACTAAATAATATTAAAAAAAAAAATAAACATGAAAACATAAACATTAAAAAATTTAGATCATTAAGAAAAAATCCAAGCCAGTTCCAAGTGGACTTCCACTTGTTTCCCATATACTTATCAATCAATTAATTAATTTTTTCATAATTCATATATTTACTGTACTCGCTCCCATATATTTCCTAAGAATATTTTATTTTAAAGTACACTTTATCTGCAAGGAAAAATTTAGATTCCGCCTGAGGATCTATAATTATCTGTAAATTTAAAGGGGCTATGAAAGGGGGGGGGGGATTATCTGAGGCATTGTTACTTGTTATTAAAATTATAAATTTTTAGATTGAACTAGAACCACTTTAAACTGTACTGCAGTAAATACACACAGATGGATGAAAACGGATAGGCCCATATCTGCTCCAAAGTAAAATATGTCCCTTCAGGCTAGGCAATTATAATTTTCACCCTAAAGTAAGCTGTTTTTTTTATGAATTAAAATTAATGGAGAGGAGTAAGGAGTTTGCTCATAAAACCTTGGAGTTTGTAGTAGGATAAAACATTATTCTGGTTGCGGAAACATTAAAAATGATTGGGCTTTCAAAATATTGTTCAAGAACTTTCACCCATATTTTTATTTCAATAAAAATAGCGTCTTGGCCAGAATTTTTAGATTATTACTGAGAAAAATAATCCAATCGTTAAAATTAAATCAATAATATTTCTGGGTTGTGGAAATGCCTAGTAATTAAGAATAGGTTTACTTTGTATTTCAATACAAAAAGATTTTAAAATAAAACACAAATGCTGCTTGTAATTTTGTAATGTTTAACTGTGTTGTGAAGCAAAAATTAATTTGCCATTCTGGTATTTACCCCTTTGCCGGATTGGGAAGCTATTGCAGGAGCTGTACAATTTAAAAGTTTCTTTTGAATTTCCAACTGTCGCCTTTCCTCCTGCATATTACTTATCTCTTCTTTCATTGCCCTCACTTCATCCTCCATAGAACTCACCATAGTTTCCTATTGATCATAAATAATAATAATAATAAATCAATTGAGCAATTTTTTGAAATTTCAAATTTCAAAGGATTGTAATATTTTCATGGTCCATAAGAATTACAGGTTTCAAATAAATAAAAGAACAACTGTTCAAGTAAATTCATCGTTCAAAGTTTATATATAAGAAGAATGAAAGGGAGGGGTACCCCCATTTGGTAGCTAAGGGTTTGTTGCAAGCAGTTGCACAAAATTGCTTTTTGTCCGACTGCCAATCTATCAATTCTGAAATCAAATGTTCTTCCCAGGTATCACCCAGCTTCTAATCTGGGGACTAGCTTGACCTTCTCTGGGTCATTTAGTGAACTACTTTATGTTATATATATATAAACAATTTCATATGCTTAAAATTCACAAAAACTATTATATATGCCAATTTTTTAGAAAATTAAACAACACTCACCACCACAACCAGTCCTGTACAACCTTTGGAGGACTAACTAAAATAGAAACAATTTAATTGGTGGTAAATATAGCAGGCCAGTACACAGCCTGGAAATTATCAATTTTAATATCAACATTTTATTACTTGAAATTTAGTCATGCTTTATTTCAAGGCTCTCAAGTATCAGTTTTGATGTATTTTCCTTGTTATATAAAATTTTCAATTCAAGTTGATACCAATGTCCCTTATTGCTTTAATGGTCTCTATTTATGACTGTGGCCTGATAGTTGGGCCCTCACTATCAACCTCATGACACTTTCTTGAGACTGATGAGAGCTGTAACCATCTAAGAATTGGAGAAATAATAAAATGAATTCTTGGAGGAAAAGATAGTGTTTTCATATGCCAAGGGAATCCATCATGAGAAAATTAACCTTAAGAGAGTTAAGATTTATCAAGGCACTCAGGTGAATACCAATACTGTTAAGCAACCTGAAATAAGGAGAGGGTTATTTTTAGCAAATTTTTGACTGGGAAAGCATCTCCTAAGCACACTTCTTTCGATGAACTTAAAACATATATTAAATATGACTCTGATATATGCAGTTTTGCCTGATGAGGCAAACAAAAATGTTGGGCATTGGGCAAAACGGATGACCTTGGCTCTTTTCCTTAGAAGAATTTATAGAGGAATCATTGACGATCTGGTGTGGCTACAGAAGAGGGACATGGAACTTAACCAGTTACAAACAGATTAGTCGTTTATAAAAAGAAATTAACATTGTTAATTGTTATTGCATGTGATAAATATAAATAAGCTCAGAGGAGCCATGTAGTGATAATAGAGGATAGGGAGGGTTGAGGAAGATTTGGGACGAGAAGATGCATGATAAAATAAAATAAACAATTTGGAAAAAAAAATATTATACTCTAGAGTAAACTGAGGACTGGTGATTCATTCAGATCAAGCATGGTAGATTTCTTACCATGTCTTTGGTGCCTGTTTCTTCCTCAGAGATCCCTAGCTGTTTCAAAATATTACGTCTGCAGGCAACTTTACCATCAGGTAACTCTTTTACACATTTCCCTTGGCCAAACCCTCCTAATGGTTGTTGTGGAAGTTGTAGCTGGGGTTGTGGACCTGTTCCTCCCTGAAAATAAATAAGAAGGTTGCAGAGACATCAGGCAGCAGAGAATGGGAAAAAGATTAGCCAGGTTGACCATCACTGAGGGCTGCATTCTGCAAACTCCACAGGAACCAATAAATTGAAAATTTTAGAAATATTACAGCTTGTTTCTTTTCCTATGTTAGATGGATTCATTACTGGTTCATTCAATGTACCAGTAACTCAAATCAGAATTGTGCTTTGAATTTCCTGAAAGTTTGTCTCTAACAACCAAAGCTCATTGAAATTAAGGCAAATGAATACTGCAGGAAAAAAACATAAGTCAGAAATTTTTGTCTCATGCTCTTCCAATGTTACTAAATAAAATCATTCTAATTTACCTTAAATTTAGATCCCAGAGGACTCGGCAAAGGTAGATTCAACTGTCTATATACATCCAACTTACAAATAGGAGTAGTAGCTAAGGTCCTGCGACATATAACTGGAGGCTCAGTACGGCCCCTAAGCTGAAAAAAAAATAATGAAAAATACATTCAAATTGCTTACCAAAACCTATTTACTTTAACTGGTATTTGCATCATATTGTTACCCAGACTAAAAAGGAATATCAATGTCATAATATACATACCAATAATAAATAAGTATATATAAACTCTAAAACGTGACTATACAGGAGAGAATTTTGAATCTTAAAACTCCATCAGCAGAGTTTTGGTTTTTAACTCGACTTATCTGGTTATTCGAAATTGTAAGGGGTACATTCTCACTTACATCACCTATTAACTTAGCCATAGGGTCCTAAAAAGTAGTATTTTGCATCGGGTTAGACTTCAATGAATTTCCTTTGTATTTTAGTTATAATGATAGGCCACTTTATTTAAATTGCTTATTATTTAAAAAACTCCATTATTGCATTTATTAAAATTTAAAAAGGAAAATGATAACTTTACAGGAGTTATAAAAGTAGAAGTTGAAAGGTTCAAATTTGTATTACTAGTCTAATATAATCCCTACCCTACAGTGGTTGCTACAGAGAACTAAGACAACTTAAAGCAATATAGGTTGCTTTAAACATACAATAATTGTTTGCCACCCAAGTGGCCAAACAGTATGCTAACGGGAGCAACAATTGCAGTATAGTTCCGACCCTTTTACACCAGTCAAAGTTTTTTTTTTTTAAAAGGGTTGCTGCTGCATCCAATTTTGAGCAATACCTCCATCGGAAACAATGTCCTTGCCAGCTTGAAGTGACTTCATTGCCATGTCAACTTCCAGAAGAGTACTCAGTGAAGCAGAGAACACCTCCAACAGATCTGCTTATTTTTTCTATGTTTATGAAAGGCTATCATGAGGTTTTAACCTTCTTTCAGCAAACATTCACATTAAATCAATAATTTCCCCCCCCCATATTTTGTTTTTAAGAGCCGTTTCCTCCCAAAGAAACAATTTGTTAAAAAACTGAAGTCATAAGCATTGCTTACAAAACTTTGTATTTATATTACATGTAAAAATTTTAACAAAGATTTCAAGTATTTTGTATGTCTTCTTTTGTCTTAAGAGGGGTCTTTTGTTAGCAAGAATCACTTTACCGGTTCAAGTTCATTTTTTAGCAAAGCAGATGCAGGTGGTCTCAACTTAATCTTGGGCTTACACACAATCAGCCCTGCTGTTATTTGTAGGATAGACCTTCAGAAACCATGGGGATGTGGATTATTAGACGTGTACCAAGATTTCATCTGTCACAATCTTCAGTTGAACTGGTCAGAAAAACAGTAATTTTTTTATTGAACAATATCTGATGAGTTTTCTTTCTCAAAAAAACTTGCTTGTATAAATGAATGATAAAATATTATAAAATTATGGCATAAATGAAAAATATATCGAAAGAATTTTGTCGCATATGAATATAGAATTCTGATTGAACCTATTTAATTTCATTATCAAAGTAAATAATAGTTTCAATGACATTGTATTACTAATAAGACAAAACAAAGTAGTAAAAAACAAAGTTAACCTATTTTTCTTCAAAAACTGCTAATTTTGAAAACTGAAGGCATTTGCTACCTCGAACAGATGAAAAATAAAAATATAAAACATATGGTTTTTTGAATTGGTTACATTAATTAAATAGTCAATTGGTTAGTTTGCTTTAGATTTTTAATAAATGGGCAAATAAATATTTTTACCAAAAAATGTTATTTTGGCAAACAAAATATATATTTGTTATATTCATTACTGATTCAAGATGAAAGTCAAAATAATATATTGTTTCAATATATAATTTCTAGTTAATAACAATTTAGGAATATTTACAACATTAAAGTAACATTCCTAATGGAAATTTATACAGATAGTTTCAAAATATTAGCCAAACGTGTATACTACAGTATTAATTAAACTTCTTCAGATGAAAGTAATTTTATTTTAATTTAAAGTCAGGGTAGAAAACATTTTTGCATTGTTTTTTAAAGTAAAGAGAATATAAAATTAGCTAGGAATTCCCTTCGGAAAGGGAAATCCGAGGTCAGATTAAAATCAGACTAGGAGTGATCTTGTAGAGAGGGATGATGAATTCTTTCACTTCATGACACAGAATACACAGAAGAAAGATCTGTTGTAGGGGATAGATAGGACACATCGGCAAATCAATGCCAATGACGACTCGCTTCAAGAATTATGTGTTTTTTAAAATAAAAATTCATCATCCTCTCCGGAATAAGGCTTATTAAAAAAAAACCTTTTTCGACAGCTTTAAGTTGTCATCTTCAATCACTAATTTATAGTATAAAAAATTTGTGGTGCAAAGAAGAATGGTTAAAAATGATTAACTTAAAGATTATTGCAAGTTCACTCTACATGGTAGGTAGAATTTTGAAGAGCAAAGAATTTTGCAAGTTTTGGTAATTTAAAATGACAGCTTAGAGATGTCAAAAATGTTTTTGTTAAATAAATCCTATTGTTGAGAGACAAATACATTGTTATTTTATTATATCCTTCCAAAACCGACATCGACCATATAATGTGTGTTTTTTGTTGCAGACCTACTTGGACAAGCATTTTACCCTCCAGTTTGTATTATTTGAAAGGCTTCCTTGAAGTTATAATCTACTTGCCTTTTGCCCTGGAAATTTTCCCTCAGTATCCTCTAGGATAGTCTTAATCTGTTTAATTTATTTAACCTGACCCAATCATATATTCTTGACTTAATGAATCTTACCATACCCCCGTGATTCAGTTGAGTGTCCAATTCTTGGTTCGTTCTAATATTTCACCCTCCTCATTGATATTGGACTATAGCTTTGCTTTAGATTTTTTTTTTTTATACACAACATCTTATTGGTGTTGACTGTTCATGTTTTTTTGAGTATCCAGGTCGCTGATACATGTTACAATGCTAAAATACAATCTTATCAAGAAATTTAATAATTTTATTTTACTTTGTTTTGAGAGGACACACATTGTTATCAAGTCAAGTAACCTCCCATTAATCTTTTCATGACTTCATTACCTAACTTTTTTTCAATGTTTATCTCAGTTCCAATGCAAGTAAGCTGTGTAGTCAATGCAGGCTATAGGTTATTCTACTGCTTCTGTGCTGGCTGTAGGTTAATAGTCCTACTTTATTTCTTTAATTCCACTACAATATTGTTAAAGTATTTCTCATTCTGCCATATTAGTTCAATTTACTTGATGTTTTCTAGGAATAGTCTGGTTCGACTTTCAAGGATCTATTATTTTAACAGCTTTGACAAGGACTAAATTATTTAATTTCCCATAAGATATTGCTCACCCTAACTAACATAATCCAATAAATAAGTAAATTTACAAATACACGCAAACCCACCAAATTACTTCCATAAAATGATGCTTCTGTTCTGTTGCTAAAAATATCACTTACCATTTGCTTTGTAGCTTCAGGGGATGACATGAGTACTCTTTTTTGAAGGTCTTTGTTTTCTGCTTTAACATCTTTCATTTCAGTTTGAAGGGATTCAATTTTTTCTTTAAGACAATTTACAATCTTATCCTTCTCTGATGCTCCTGTTTGCTTAATATTTGACGGTCTAGATGCCCAAAACATACACAAACAGTATCAATAAAATACATAAAACTTAATATTTTATGGACACTTAGACATAATAAATTATAGCTAATGCTCAGAAGTCATTGAAAGAAAAATATTAAAACGAGTAATAATGCATAAGAAAAGTGGTTGACCAAATGAGAATTGAGTGTGTTTCTGAATGGGAAAGCTTTGTTTTGTACCAGAGCTAAATATATTTGGTATAATATCTGGTGTTGCTTCACACTCAATCTTTTCTTTGTCTGGCACAGCTTCACGGTAAGAGGCAAGACATTATAACTCAACCGTATATTTTCACTGTTCTTGGATAATAGATGAATGCTTTATAGAATTAATGTACAGTTTAAAAGACTGGAATAACCTTAGGCTATGTCTGATTACCTGTCAGGAAACAAAGTAGATATTTTGGTTCTTATTAATTACCATTACCATTAAAATTGATCAAATAATGAAACTGAATAATTAAACGTTTCATATAAATGATTGGGAGGACTGAAAAATCACATAAAATCTCAAAAGCTATAAAAGCTAGATAGCCTGCTGTCAAATTTGTAATCTGATAGTCATACGGAAAATGAAAGTTGGAAAGAAGAGAACATGTACTATCTTGACATGATCTACCTCCCCATTTTGTTATATGGAGCAGAAAGCTGGGTGTTAGCTGAAAGGATACAAAGTAGGATACTAGCTGCTGAGATAAAATACCTCAGAGTGTTCTGGAAACAACAATACACAAAATGTGAAATGAGAGGATAGTTGAAGAACTGAAGATCAAGAGAAAAGAGGCTGATAAAATGATCATGTCTGCATGATGGAGAAGGACAGAGACCCGATAAAAACCGTAGAGTGGTTCCAACCAAAAACAATCCCTCAGTCAATTTAAAACTTAATGACTACATTATAGCCTTCTTTGAAAGATTTTTTTCTGGGTTTTACTATGGCTGGGTTGTAGCTAGAGAGACCGCATATTAGTTAGGCTTTTAGTCCATAGGGATAATTTAATTCTCTTAAAAAAGATCTTGTTTGAGTTAAAGTTGCGATCATGAAGCTAATGATAGTTTTAGTGACTTTCCATGATTATAATTTGGAAAAACAAAACACAAAATGCTTATTGTTACTTAATACATCAAGATTTTCATTTTAATATCTATATTGCCTATTCAGGCCATATATAAAAATTACAGAAATATATTTTTTTTAATACCAAATCATAATTAATTAGACACTTAATGATGTTTTGTGGAGATATAATAATAAAAAGATATAGGCTTCCGGTTATATTATCAGCTTGAATAAAGGATTCAAAAAGATCAGAACATTTAGAAGCATGGAGAAAAAAGTAAAATAGTTTCTAGTCTATATCCTACTTTGGTGCCTAGTACCTGTAACGATGAAGTAGCAGCATTGCTGCTAGATGATAAATCTGTACGAAATCAATGATCTAAGGTTTTCTAATGTTTGTAACTAGGCTAAAACAAATCATTCTACATCACCATCTCCAAATACCTAGAAATAAAGTTCAAACAAAGTATAAGCAACACCGTTGGAAGAAATATCTGTAAGAAATCCACGATCTTAGGTCTTTTAGTGGTAATTATATTTATCTGGTGTTGCGTCCCAGCTAAGAATGACTTGGCCTGCTCCAGCATTTAACAACAGTTTTTTTGGGCCTTCCAAATGTTTTGTCCAACACCAGGATGATTCTTACATCAGCTGCAATATATGTGCTGTGAATTAGGGTTTTACTCTAACAAAGATACTGCTTTTATTCGGTCAAAATTTTCAGATACTTCCTGGTAGAATAGGCAGATAATCATTTTTTTTTTTTAGATTCATAACTTCTATAAAAAACTGTTCCATGAATTTGATACACGTATCTGTTCCAACGGTGATGGTGCTACATACTCCTTACAATTTCTAGGGCTCATGGACGCCGATATAGACAGGATATGACTTTTTTTAGTATCAGAAGACTACAGGTTGTGATTTGGTACAGATGGATGCTCAGGTTGTGATGCTCTTACAGTCTACTCCTACTTCTGGCAATAATTTGCAGGAACTCTAGGATGGCAGTCTAGGTCAGTGATAAATTTGATAGTTCAGTACTCTCCCAGATATATTATTTGGTTTATTATTATATGAAAAATAAAATGCCTACTCCATTATATTTTACCAGTAACCAGTTGTTTGGATGAGGTCAGTTGTGACAAAAGAATGCCCAGGCCAGAATCCATAGCTAAAACATGACCGCATTTTTTTTTGTTGCGGGTAGAATCTGTTATGGGTTGTAGCCTTACAAGTAGATATGTAAACATATTTGATTCAGGATCTTTCAGCTACATAAAAAAATAGGCAATAATAAAGTGAGAAGTGTCTACCCACCACTAACTAACATGCATTTATTACTCACAAGAACAATCATTAAGTTTAACTGTCATTTTAAAGTTAAAAAAATAGTTGACCTCACTGTTTTATTCCACTTTTCTATATTTATTGTCATTTTGAAATTGGTGGTCCATCTATTGGTGGTCTTGCCATGTAGTTAATAATTTGAAAATGACAGTAAGAGCTACCAAAAGCACTTGAATGTAAAAAATGCGTTTTAATTCAGGGTAGAAAGTTGAAATATTTCCAATTTCATTTAATATAGAAAAATTAAACAATAGCCAAAATAAATCGAATAAAAAATAGATTCTTTTGAATTTAAATGACATACTTTACCTCTCAGTGCCAGTATTCAGTTTATCTGCAGGAAATATGTCTATATTTGTTTCTATTATTCTAGCCTTTTCACTTTCTCCAGTTATGACTTGATTTTTGTTTACAACTTTTGTCTGCACTGAAATTAATTCTTGTTGTCTTATCGTAATTTCTGAAATATCCTGCTCCACTTCTTTATTATCAGGGATCATTTTTTTTTCATCAGAAGATTCGTTCACTGCTAACGTTTTTGGTTCTGCTTGTGGGACCATTGCTTTTAGTTGCCCTTGTGCATCCATCATAACTGCTTTTGGCTGTGGACCCATTAT
The DNA here is from genome assembly GCA_930367205.1 of Acanthosoma haemorrhoidale. Classification (NCBI taxonomy): domain Eukaryota; kingdom Metazoa; phylum Arthropoda; class Insecta; order Hemiptera; family Acanthosomatidae; genus Acanthosoma; species Acanthosoma haemorrhoidale. The sequence goes on along the minus strand of OV884011.1, from coordinate 125,530,945 downwards.
CGCTGCTTGGTGACTCATCATGCCTGGTTGTGGATCCATCATGCCTGGTTGCGGGCTTATCATGCCTGGTTGTGGGCTTATCATGCCTGGTTGTGGACCCACCCTGCCTGGTTGTGGACCAACCATGCCTGGTTGCGGACCCAACATGCCTGGTTGCAGACCCACCATGCCTGATTGCGGACCCACCATGCCTGGTTGCAAACCCATCATGCCTGGTTGCGGGACCATCATACCTGGTTGGTGACCCATCATGCCTAATGGCTGACCTATGATGCCCGGTTGAGGACCCATCATACCTGGTTGCGGGCCCATCATGCCTGATTGTGGACCCACCCTTCCTGGTTGCGGACCCACCATGCCTGATTGTGGACCCACCCTGCCTGGTTGCGGACCCATCATGCCTTGTTGCGGACCCATCATACCGGGTTGCGGACCCAGCATACCTGGTTGCGTACCCATCATACCTGGTTGCATACCCATCATTGCTGGTTGCATACCCATCATACCTGGTTGGGCACCCATTATGCCTGGTTGTAGACCCCTCAATCCAGGCTGCATTTGTTGCCCAGCCATTCGAGTTCCTAGTATTGGATATTGTCCCATCATTTCTGGCTCTAACATACCTAACACTTCTGTTGAAGGAAAGTCTCCTGAAATTTCATTTTGAAGATATCTTTCAGGATCGAAATCAGAATGAAGCCCTGTTTTTGCTCGGTTAGGTGGGATTCGTTGGTCTGTACAAGGGGATTTTCGACTATTTGGCTGGAGTACGTCTGCACATGGATCTTTCTCCTTGCACACTGCCTCACAAACTATCATATTTGGTACACCAAGCTCATTTTGAGATATTCTGTCAAAACAGATTACTTTGGGGAAGCTGTCCAAGGGGCTGGGGCCACAAGGTTTTATTTCCCGACATTGTACAGGAGGACCAAGTAATGCAGAACTAATATTATCTATCCCAGCTAGATCTTGAACCTGTTTTGTGATTTTTTCAAATTCTGTTAGCTTTGCCATTAATTCTTCCTGTTTCCTTAACATCTCTTCTGCATCTTCCTGCGTCATTTCTTTTTTCTATAAACAATAAAATTAAAATGAGTAAGTCAGATGCACCCTCGTACTTTTTTTGTTATCGTAAGTTGGTACTATAATCTAAAATATTTTTACTCGCCCCTTCAGAAAATGACTTAAATACCCGAACAAAACTCGCTCGTACATATGGTTTGAGCCTTTGGAAATCATGGAAATGTCCTTTTTTTAATAGTCGCTAGGTACCTCAATAACGATTTTAGTCGGTTGTTCCGAGTCATTGAGACGTTATTTATCAAAGTTTTATCATTAAAGATAGATAGATGACTATAAATATAAATACTGTGCACTATTTTTTATTGGAACCTAAAAAGAGCCATCTCATCGTAATTATTCACTATTCCACACCTCAAGACAAAACTTGCCATCTCAAAGTTTTTGTTAAACTTTGAGTAGTTATATTGTAATGTTATTTTTACGGTTAAAACATATTAAATTTAGTAAACTAGAATGTTTAGTTTAGTTTATTTAGTTACTTAAGGCAAAAGATCAATGTCACACACAAGAAATAAAAAAAACCAGTGACGTAGAGGGTGGGGTCACCTTTTATTGGTCAAGCCAATGAGACAACCATTGGAAGGCCCGGGACAAAGAAGGAGAGGATACGGTTTATTGGCCACGCGTGATCAAAAGATGAGGCCCGTGACAAAGAAGGAGAGGATAGGGTTTATTGGCCACGCGTGATCAAAAGATGAGGCCAGAGTCAAAATGACGTAGAGGGTGGTGGCACCTTTGGGAGGTTAAACGCTACCAAGGAGGGGCGAAAAACATGTGTAAGGAGGAGTGGAAAGTAATAAAAACGGTCTTTTACGGGATCCAAACGGGTGGGTCAGTTCTTTTCTGGTACGAGAATCCGAGCGAGCAACATCGAGACGGCGATCACGAGTAGACTTAAGCTAGCAAGATACGACTAAAGGTGTTAGACGAGGTATGAATGACTTATAATGACTTAAACCCTAAAGAATGCTGAGCATCGTGGGCAGTGAAGAAGATCTAGAAGAACAAAACCGAATCAGATGTTAGAATTCTTCATTCACCTAGCCAATTACAGGGCCATTTCCGTATTTCAAGACGAACGAATTTCAAGAACTCAAATACTAAATACACTTCATTTCTCCGAAGATAGGAGCAGTTTCGACCATAAACCATGTTTTCCAGTGTAGTTATAGATTTTGAAGTTTTTAGTGCTTAAATATAGTAAAGTAAATTTAGGTTAAATGTATGAATGTTTAGTATGTCAGAATCCAACCTGATAATTTTTTATAAGAATAAATAATCTAGATGAAACGATAAATAAAATTAAAATTGAATCGATAAAATTAATAATTATAAAACCTGATATCTGTTATTTTATATACCCGATATCAGGTATTTAAGGTGTCACCTTGTGTAGACAGTTGATAATTTTATATAATTCGGGCAGTAAAGCTGTTCACGTGATAATCATATTAACTTTACAGCCCTAAGAGGTTAAGAGGTTCAATTTAAGTTCACATATCAAGGTTAAATTTATTGATATCAATTTTATATAAACATCGCAACATAAATATGTATTGTTTTGGTGCCAAGTTTCCAACTTCCCCACAACTACCACATTCAATTCTTACTCACAGTTGTTTTCCACAAACAATTTGTCATGAATTTCTACGGTACTCCAGACAAACTCGTTTCCTCTCTTTCTATTCTGCCCACTTCAATATACCATTAACTATCAAAATTTTTGTCACACTGCATATATAATATTAGTTAATTACACATATATTGAACGGACGAAAGCTACTGACATACTGAATCGATAGTCCTTATTGGGTACAACTAGGATCGTTAAGTCTTACTGTCTATTCTAAGGAGGTGCATTTCTCGTGAAATTTGGACTCAAAGTGGACAATTTTTGAGGTTCCATTCAACCAAAAAATAGAAAGAGAGGAAACATGGTTGAATCGATTCAACCTCATTGAAAATCAAAATTATTCCAAAGATTTTAATATCTGGATAAATGCCCGTAAAGAACTGAGTCGCTATCCGAATGCGTTTTCAAATCTGAACCGCTCACACATTTCAAATTTTGATTATTGTTTATTTATTTTATTTGTTCAGCCCACATGCCATAACCATGACGATTGACGGGCAGTCATTACAGACCCCGAAAACAAGTACATAGAAAAAAAATATAGAGAACTCGTCAAAGCAAAATAAATGTAAATATCCATGAAATAGTGTAAACGAAAAGTTGGCAAAAGAATGTTAGAAAAGATAAAAAAATTATTTGATAGAAAAAAAGTAAGAACAAGAAAATAATAATGATTATAAGGTAAAGTAAATAAATAAAAAAATGAAAAACAAAAAAATCTTTGGCAGATACATACATAAGCAGAGTAAAATTTTGGAACTATGAGTGGTTACAATTTGTCTAGTAATTTACATGATTTCAAAATTCAGTAAGGAAATAACGCTATGATTTCGAAGCCATTTCATTTTCATTTTCACGGCTAAAAGATGAATTAGTAAATTGTGGATTACTTGACAGCCTACTCGCCCCATCTGCATTCACATTATTTATGTTCTAATGTCAAGTCTCCCGCCATCTGGGCGAAGCCATTTGATGTTCTTTTGACTCCCAGACCACCATTTTCTCGCAATCCTGGATGAGTTTTGTTGTAGTTCGCATTCCATTGTAGTAGCGAACCTTCCAACGTGCATAGTTTGGCTGATTAAATTAGTGAATTTTGGATAATGTAAAAAGTTGCTAGTTCTTATGGATTTTGCAAATTAAAATAATATTTCATAAAATTGATGTAAAAGCAGTAAAACTGTGGAGTTTTTCCGTGTTCCCCTCGAAGAGAAGCCTCGTTAAATTCCTTGCATATCTACAAAAATTTTTCCAAATCATTTCAAATATTTAATGCTTTTGAATTTTATTTACTCTGCAATAATATTTTGAGATCTACACAGTCTGAACGTGCATAGTACTCAGTATACATCTGTCAGAAATTTCTTTGCCCCTTTTTTCCAAAAAGGAGACCCTGAATCGCCACAGAGAGATATTCGTGAAGACATTTGCTTCGATTGTAGTGTTTCGTTCCGATAAAACCGTTTAGAGAACCACTGCCTAATAAATTTGATTCTAACACTACGTTTGTTACCCCATATAGATTATTGCCTATCCCGATAGCCTCAGAAACGCAACGAGTTAGCGAAATTCTCCAATTTGAGTAAATACATTTTGAAAACGTCCTTCGTCGTGTTGAATGCAATACATGGATGCAATATATAGATCTTTTCATGATTTCATAAACCACTGTGTTTGATGTGGGTGATCCGTTACTCGATGGTAGGTAAACTATTCGTTGTTGAAAAGTAGAATTTCGTAACGTCACTGAATTGTATCCCACCCACATCGGTGTGTTTTCAATTTTAGCCATAGCATCATCGTCATAGCACGAAGGGATAGTTGATGTATCATCAGCCGACCTCAGTATTTAATTCAGGACACGTAAGAATCATTAGTACTTAATCGTAAACACTGCCCAGTTAAATAATCTTGTAAAGGAGAGTCTTTTAAAAAACTTTATTATGAATAACAATCAAAACACTAGTATATATACAAATATTAATCAGTTACAGCGTTAGAACATACTTTAGTAAAGTGGTGGTGTCTTGGCCCTAAGCAGGGCTTTTTACTTACAAAAAAACAAGGGGACCATAAGTCTCAACTGAGGTACACGTTTCTACTAAAAATGTAACATATAATGAGTATTATATAACTCCTCCATTCTTTTCGATTCTTGTTCCATCAAGAATTAGGCCCACTGGGAGCGGTCAAGTGGAGCTTGAGTGTGGTAAAATCTGCTGGTGGAAGATATTTGTGTGGATGCTAAGGTAGGGTTATAGGTGATAGTGGAAGGTGGAATACAGGTGTCTTTAAGGACAGTTTATGTTGAGTATAATTACATTGAACTGTAGAACCTAATAATATAATATTTTGTTTTATACATTCATTAAGCAGTAAAGTAGGGTTAGTACAATAATAGTTATTCATGAGATAGTTACAACTAATGTTATAAAGATTATAATTTTTTTCTTAGTACTAGTGTTTTTTTGTATATCAATAGAATAATAAAGATTAGTTTTATTTACAGGAATTGGTATGAGCAAAGAGGTTCTTACATTTGGTTCTGGTAGTGGCAGGTCTACAAATACATGGACTATTTCCTCATGTGTAATACGATGTATTTTGCTCATAAGCCATAATATTTCTGATTTTCTTGGAGCTAATATTGCATTTTGGTGTACGTCTTAGCGTTGAGTCATTTAGTTTGTTATATAAGTGTGTTAAAGTTATATAAATATCATGAAAGGCTACTTCTTTACCAACGTTTATCATATTGCCTCTACCCTTATCAAAATTGAAGTTTATCAATTTAATATCCGTCTTAAAAGTCTCTATAATTTGTTTATTCATGTTTACTATCTGTTCAATATTATGTTCGGTATTAAAGTTCTTACGTTCAACTTCAGTTATGACATTGTCATAATGTTGTTGGTCCGTAGCGTCCATAGTACCAGTTCGACAGCTAATAGCCGTTCCTAGTCCATTTATCAATCCACGTTTTTGTCTTCTATTATGATTTCTCAGTAAGTCAATTATATTCTTGATTTGATGTATCATATCTACTATCAAAGGGTAGGTTGTTATTATAGAGTAGAGTATGTTTTTGTACATTGGTTAGTTCTGAGTCTAATAGGCTTATGTTATAAAAGTGGTATGTTTTGAATTATTTTTCAATGACTTTCACATTGTTTAAAGTTTAGAGCAGCATTCCGTTAATGTTAGTCAGGTCAGTTACATTCAGAGAAGTTTTTGCAGTCTATAGAAATGTCCGAATCAGCGAGTGTCTTTATTGTTATGTGAAAAATATTTCCGGTTTGCCAGATGCTTCTTGAGAGGTCTTTTTGATTTGTTTAGATGCAGTCACCTAGTAGTTGGTCCTTATGTCTTGTATTTTATTACTGGTTTGATCTGTTTGTATTTTTCGTTTTGTTTTGCGGTTCTAGGGATAGTACGCATATATTGTGTTCATTAATGTCTATTTCTGGGGATTATCTCTATTCTTATTTAATTTTAAAAGTTCGTTCCTCTTTTTTTCTTTTTCTATCGTTTGTTTTATAATTTCGTGGAGTTTTTGTTTTGCACCATGATGTACGAATTGTTCAGTGATATCCTCGTTTATTTGGGAGTCATGTCTAATTATCCCGAATGTTTTTTGTCTGTAGTCAGTTTTAGTGTATTGTTGTAAGCTATTATAGCTAGTCTTAATCTGTTCTCGAGTGAGTCATTTGTTATTTTTTGACTTTTTATGGTTCTTAATATTTCTATTAGTGTAGAATGTTGTAAGTTTAATAATCCTTATGAGTTTGAGTTTTGTGGGGTTATATAGTAAGGTTTTATGTTGTTAGTTTGTAAGGATTGTTGTACTAATGCGTTCTTGTATTCCTTGCTATTGTCCATTTTTACTCTTGTTGGTGTTGGATAATGTTCAATATATTGGTTGAATACTTCGCAAATCTTTGTACTGGTCATGTAAGGTATAAGTCTAGCAAAGGTTCGTTTGGAAAAGGTGTTTACTATGGTTACAATATATTTCGATTCATAATGGAGTGTGTCTACCATTAATTCTTCGAATAGTCTGTTCGACGTTGGTGTAATCATGAATTTGGCTTGTATTGGTCTACGTTCGTAGTTAGATTTTTTTTGAAAATTACGCATTGGTTTATGTAGTCATTTATAGTTTCTTTCATTAAGGGGAATTTTGCGTGATCTGTTAGTTTTTTTGATTTAGTGTAGCTAAGTAATTGTCGTAAATTATATTTTGTATGTGGGAAGTCTAGTCCTCCGGAGTCAGTGGCTTTAATTACAAAATTAATTTCTTCCATTTCTTCTGTTTCTTAAAATGTTAAGTCTGTCAGTTACTGATGAATGTGTATACTAATTGTATTTACCAAGTGAACGATGTCTTCAGCGAAGGCCAGCTTTCTTTCTTCCTTCAACTTCCTCACATATTTAACAAATTTATTGAGGTGGTTCCCTAATGAAAATCTATTGAAATAGATCAGTACCCAATATCGGTTAAGTCCTGTCCTGGTGGGGTTTCTTTCCAGAGGTATTTGCAACGGCCTTCTCACGCTATTGGAGTGGTCTAACTGTCCGTTGCCAAATGAGGGATCTCTAGATGGTGAACTACCGTGAATTCACTGAGTATACTGCCAGGTGCCTGTTCGGGGTGCCAGTTAAATAATCTTGTAGAGGAGAGTCTTTTAAAAAACTTTATTATGAATAACCATTAAAACACTGGTATTTATACAAATATTAATCAGTTACAGAGTTAGAACATACTTTAGTGAACGTTTAGGCACGAGTGAGGGTGTCTTGGCACTAAACAGGTAAGAAAAGGGTAGGATTTTAGGGGAGGAAATCGTTACTTACAAAAAACAAGGGGACCATTAGTCTCAACTGAGGTACACAAAAATGTAAGATATAATGAGTATTATATAACTGTCCAACAAGGTCTCTATTTCTTTTAGATAGCTGTAACTAACTATATGTGCGAACAATATGCTCTTCATCGCTAAACCTAATTGAATTGCTTCGAAGCCATGAATTGTCTATTCCTTGCCACAAACAAAATTCCACGCGTTATTGTCGGTGCACGCCGTTCTGTCGGTTCTTTGTCTTTTGAAACGTGTCCCACCGATTACAGAGGTTGAAAATTGTTAAGAGCTTCAGGAATTTCGATTTCTGCAGCATTAAGATTTCTCACGGTAGTACGTTTTCCTAGAGGGTGAACCTAAAACGGCGAAGAGGGGTATTACGGCTGTTAATAGTGGTATTCATTATGGCTGGTATCAATTCTTCAGCCGTCTTAGAGCTATAAACTACTATCTTATTGCTTAATTTTGAGAATTTAATTTCAATTAGAAACACTTTCTTTATATTGCTTCCAAATGTTGTTAGATGTACATAAAACTGGCATGGTCTTCTTGTTTCAAATCCATGCATGTTACGTTGGCATCTTTATCTTTATAAATAATTAGCAGTTATGTTAAAAATATTGGTTTGTTTTGAATGATAACCGAATCGTTAACGAAGTTCTTCAATGTACATGTAGCTTGACCATGGGTTGTTTTTATAGGATATCAGTTTTGTAAACGCACTCGAGTTGCAAGTCAGTTCTTTATGGGAATTTAACCATATAATAAAATCTTTCAAATAATTTTGATTTCCAATAAGGTTGAATCGATCCAACCCAAATTTGTTTTTTGCGTCAGTTGTGGAAACGCACTTGCCTGGATCGTCTTACCAGATTGATTTTTACTCACCTCGCCGTGCTGATTATTTCGGGACAAATCGTAGCCGGTTATCGTTCGGTTGACTAGAAAATTTGACATGTTTGAGCAGGTCAGTTATGAAAACGCACTCGATTTGCAAGTCGGATCTTTACGGGCATTTAACCAGATATTAAAATTATTCATATATTTGGATTTTCAAGTGTTTCCAATAAGGTTGAGTTGATTCAACCAAAATTTAATCTCGGTGTGTGTGTGTGCCATCATGTCAGTCTTGTGGTTTTTCTGCGCAAGTTATGAACTGCGAATTTTTAGAGAATTAGATTAAAATAACGACAGTAAGCCTTGCCTACGTCAAGTCAACCCAGAATGTTATCACTAAAGAGAAAACAAAATCAGCTACATTTCCATTTACACAAAATAATAAAAAAATAGACGAGGCTATAGGCACGCGCTATTAGCTATTTTGTTATAGTAGTACCGCCTATCCAACCTGTATTTCCCTAACCACAAACCTGCCTCCTTATATCGCTCTTTTCTAATCCGTGCGACAAACCTTTGGAATTTGTAGCTAGATTTTCCACTTTCCCAACTATACCCCGTGACTGTCACTGTGAATTAGGAAGCGATACATACTACTTAGTAGTAAAAAGAAACACCCAACAAAATCTAAGTCAAATAATTTAAATTGTTGAAGTCCCCTCCCCTGATTATTGCAATTATTTGTCATATTCCTACCAAACATAGCACATGTTTGGTGCATAGTTTACTGAGGCGAGGGTTCATTAAAAAAAATCAGGGGAGCTCCAGGGGACTGCTTACTTGGATGCTTTCTTTATTGATTAATATATAAATGGCGTTTTACAGTAATTAGCACGAAAACATCCTGAAATAATAATCATTATTTTATGAAAAAAAAACTGTTAGATATTTACCCTCTAGGATATAGATGTCCCTTCACATTACTTTCTCATTACCGGATCACACCATACTTGGTACAAATACTGTATGGTTCTTTAAGAAAACTGTTATGAGCTAACGATCATGAAATGTATAATTATTATGTACCCTAGATCTATTTCATAAGATATAGACCCTTTCTTAACTGCCCTTTTCGCTTGCCAAATCTAATTTTTAAATAGATAGTGATAATCACAAAAATGAATATCGAAAACAAATACCTCCTCATATTTGGCTAAAGATGCCCTCATTTCTTCTATGAATGCTGCCATGTTTTTGGCCCTCTGATCTGCTTCAGACAACGTAAATAGCTTTTCTTCAGGTTTCTAAAATTATCATCAATTTATTTAATAAGATATAAAGTGTAGAAATAATGCTGAGATAAATGTATTCTATCATCAATTAATGTAGCGAAATAAAACGGTCAAGGTCTCTGGGGCCAACACATTCTCCATAGACAATTAAGAGAAAATCACGCAGTTCAAACAGGAATGTGCCGATGAATTTGTCTGCAGCTCGCTGGGGGACTTACCATCGAAGCCAAGCACATCTAAAGAGACAGACGAAATCGTCGACGGGTCTACATTCTTTATTCCAAATAGTTCAAACATTTGAAACATTCTGAAGTAGAGGACATGGAAGCTATCCATACACCTACACAGCCTAAGCCACCATCAACATTTGTCCGAAACATTTATTTGTCTCAGTCGATCTCAAGGACTAAAATTTTTCCAGGCACCCCCGATACGTATAAAGTCATAATAAAATATTTGGAAAATACAAAGGCTGATTTCCACACTATGCTAAAGCAAGAGAGATCACGACGGGTGGTGACCAGAAACCTGTAACCCACTATATCAGCAGACGAAATAGAGGATGAGCTCGCAGCTCTAGGATTCAAAGTTTGTCAATTAACCAACGTAAGGAAAAAGATGAAGCGACTAAAAACAACGTTACCTCTATTCTTTGTAGATCTTGAGCGAACTCCTGGAGTAGAGAAAATCCACGATCTAACCCACCTGTATTATATAAGAATACAAGTCGAAAAACCATACCCCAAACGTAACATCTTCTAATGCCACTATCAGGCATATGGGCGCACCAAAACCTACACCCCCCCCCATAGGTCTAAAGTGTATTGGACAGCACAAGAGCGAGATATGCAAGAATCCCTTAAAATCGCTTGGAGTATGCGTGCTCTGCCATCCGGCCAACTATAACGGCTGCGAACATTATAGGATACTGAAGTCTAGGAACGAAGAACGTCGTCGGCCAGAAGAAGAAAAGAAATCCACACGCAGCTCAAGAAGCGACCCGGCCATAAATTTAAGGCCTCCTGTCTCTTTTGCCAATGTAGTTAGAAACAGAGAGTAGTCAGGCACTGCCCACTCCTTGCCCGCAAGTTCCTCTTCCCCAGCATTCCATTCATCCTGGCAACCAGCAAACCCAATCCCATCCTTAGCCACAAATTTCGCATATTCCTTCATCTTCAAGCTCATTAGATCTCACTAACCTATTGACTTCATTCCTTACAGTTCAGAACCCTAATTACACCTCTCATTTCCCTTCTTACAAATCTTGTCACCTACCTTATCCCCGTTAAACAGAATCCATACGTGGATCCTTCCGACTCTTTATCCGTTATTCTTTGGAATGCGAATGGTGTTCGCACCCACACAAACAAACTGACAGCACTACTCAAGGACAAAAACATTGCTCTTATTACAGAAACAAGACTTACAAGTAAACGACCATTTACATTACGACATTGCCAGACTCAATGAACTGATCACCCAGATGGAAGAGCACATGCAGGTACCACTGTCATTGTCCATAACACCATTTCCCATCACATAATTCCTTTGGTATCACATGATTTCCTTCTGTCCACTGCAGTGTCAATCAGCACCTTCAGTTTCCCCCTCACTCCAGCTATTGCCCTCTTAATAAATCCATTTCCGATTCCCAATTTATCTCCTTTCCAGACTATATCGGACATCGTTTCCTTATGGGTAAGGACTTTAACGCGAAGCACCAATATTGGGGCTCACGATTCACAAATACACGAGGACGTGATTTATTGTCTGCACTAACACGGAAACATTGCTCAACTTTCTCTCCTGACACAGCCACCTATTGGCTATACTGCAATACTATTGGCACCACACGAAATACCCCATGGTCCTTAACTTAATAGTGTGTTAAGTGTATTAACTTAACATTGTACAAGGCCCATGAGGACCGTGGTAGGAAGGGAAAAACGCCAAAAAAAGGTAATCTCAGCGCCACCCACAAACTACGGTGATAACCTTCGGTTGGCCCTACCCTTTCCCCTCTCTTCTTTATTAGTTTTTACACCATGTTTTGTTTTATTGTCACTATGACTAATAATTTCAGAAGGGGAAATAATACATTTAATTCTTACCTCAGCTGAAGCTACACCCTTTTTATTTTCTTTATCCATTTTTGCTTGACTTTTAGTTTGTTTATCCAGTTTTGCTTGACTTTTATTTTCTGTATCCACTTTTGCTTGACTTTTGGTTTCTGTATCCACTTTTGCTTGACTTTTAGTTTCTTTATCCACTTTTGCTTGACTTTTAGTTTCAGTGCCCACTTTTGCTTGACTTTCATTTTCTTGATCAACTTTTGCTTGACTTTTAGTTTCTTTACCCACTGCTCCTTGATTGGTCCTCGATCCTTGATCATGAAAAAAAAGTATTTATCGTTTTAAAACAGATTAATTTCATTACGATATACAAGCTATAACAGAAGAAAGGCATATGGGTATATTTTATCCTGGATCATTAAAAGTTAAACTGTAGTAATCAGGCTGCAATAGAAGGCTTATGTAAGCAAAAGAATGTTGGCAACATGAAGTTCCCAGCTGGGTGAATAATTAATCAATGCCAACATAATCATTAAAATATATAACATATGTCCTCCCCTTTTAAGAAGAGGAATAAGCATTGGCATCGCCCTGGCTACTGGCATAGATTCTCCTTGGTCGTTCTTGTGACAGTGTCATGCTGGGTTGTTGCCTTAAAGGTCATCTCGGGCAGTCGGGTTGGCTGGAGTTTTTCTGATAGTGCTTCAGCGGTTTGAAATGACATTTCTTTGGCTGTGGAAGGTCATGGGATGCTCCTCACTTGAACAAGACAAATTCTTAACTTGTGTCTCAGCCACTGGTTGTAAGGGTAATTGTCGGTGCACCCTCGTGAGGAGATGGCACATTTAGTTGAAATAAGCTGGTCGATAGGTGTTTCAGAATACGCCCTGAATTCAACCTGACGTGGTAATGACGGGAACCTACTGTTGTACCATCACTGAACTTGTGTACGAAATCCCCAAATATCCACATTGTTGTGGTGTAGACTGGCTTGAACTGTTTACCCTTCATAAAAGCCACGTACCGGGACCCACATATGCTGTAAGTTTTGTGTATAGCTATTTCAGTATTAACTTGCTTCAATTAAAAATGAAGGCCACTGATCCAATCCCTGCCTAAAAAGGCGTGGTGACGAGATGGTACGATGTACAGTCAGCCGGTCTGTGTTTTGTCTTGTAGTATACTGCTACCATTTACGTACTTTATACCATTTATGTACCTTTACAGGAGAATAGGTTCTTTGAAAAAGGTTAGATTTCTTTCTTAATATCTTGCTACTGCAGTTTGTCTTCTGGAGTTTTACCGTCAATATCCAGTCGTTTTTCAATTTTTTGCTTGTTTTCCAATAAACACGCCACCATTCTACAAATGAAACATCCATTCGGCAGATTCAGTAGTTCATATGAGATCTTACTCCATAGGATTTATTTACCTTGCTTATTTATAGCAGCTGATTACAAATAAATTTTTTAAAATAAAAATATTTATAGCTAAAGTGTTTGACATATGATTGTTACCTTCTGGTGCTAGATCCACGCTGGCTAGATCTCTGGCTAATGAATTTTCAGACTATAAATCAAAAAAAGTTATTAATCAGATACTGTGTTATAATAAATATATATATTTAATTTGTTTAAATAAAATTTGATAACTTGTAAAGAATGAAACTCCCTATGATGTGAATGGCAGTATAAACTTTTAAATTTTATCTATATGGAAATAATGATTAAATGCCAAACTTTTACTGAAACCAAGCAAGATGATTTAATAATGAAAAATAAAGTAGTAATATAATTTTTATACTTTCAAAATAACAGGAATAACCATGATAATTGAAATAACCAAAATATAAGCAGGTAAAATACTTTGGATACAATATTTACTTATATATTATAAAGTATACGTGTAAATTAAAAAAAAAAATGGTGAGAATACATGAATAACCGTGCAGGTTTAAATTAATTGATATGATTTATTTTAAATTACAACACACAGATTACCTGGAATATACAAAGGGTTGAAAGACACACACTTAGAACAAAGAAAATACATAAAAAAATGTCAACACTTTAAGAAAGATCTTATACAATAAATATTTATTGTCTGCATAAAAAAAAAAATATATATCACGATACAAATTAAATTCATTTTTACAACTGATATTTTTGAAACTAGAAACCATTTTTAGAGTTTCAATGATTTTTTTTGCCAAACAGTCATGTTTTTGCGTTCTATGTCGTTTGTCTGTTGAGGTATGAGTCTTCAATATGATCAAGAGACATGGGAGTTTATGTGAAGCCAATTTCGACCGCGAGGAAACTTCGCCGTTCAAAGATGAGCAGACTAAACCTGTATGGCTTTGAGATGGTCCCTGTTTCTGATTCACATGTTAACACAGTGTCTCCCAAGCACCAGATTTGTACTACTGTGCAGGAGATGGCAGAAAGTGGGTCTACATAAAATATGCTGGAGTAGGTGATTTAACTCTCAATCTTTCTAATCGCTAGATGGAAAGTAAATTTTATTTCATATTCAAATTTTTGTTTTAGTATAAATCCCACTATTGATAATAATTATTAATTTAGTAAATAATTTTTACTATTAGCCAAAGAAAAAATACACTGTCTCTTGAATGTCCAGATATATTATATATCGGGGATTTTTTTTTTGGCTAATAATTATTAATAAATTTATTTTCCTTCCGTAAATAATAAAGTTGGTGGATCACGGATGGGATAGCCCCCCCCCCGTATGATCGTAATGAAAATAATTTTTAGAGTCACAATTGCCTATGTCCTTTTTTTCGGTGACTTTTAGTGTTCTGAAAGCAGCCCCATAAAAAATAACGAAGGTTTAATCAGTTACTCACCAAGTAAAAATTAAATATTTTCCTATCAAGGATATATAGTTAAATATCTTCAAAGCACACAAGACTTTTTAAAAAGATTTATTTTGAATAACAAACATAAATGACATGGTAATATACAGATCTAATCTAGCATAGTGACGGGCTAATGAGATACAATAGACTGACCTCCTTCTCTGATTCTCACGGGGTTTAAATAAGAGTCAGCAAAGGGGTGATTCATAGTTCTTAGAATGTTAGCACGGGTGCACTATAACTCCCCGCAGCCTTAAGTTTTGAACTCTGGTCAAAACAAACATTTAATTTTTACATTTTAAAAACTTGATTTATACAATTTACTTAAAATTACTTTATGATCATCAATAGTAATAGGTGTTGTTGAAACCTTTACATTATTTAAAGGTAAATTTGAATTTTGGATCTTTTTACAATTTCTTTTATAAATAAAAATGTTAATTAGTACAATGATTAGAATAATACATAATACAAAAGAATAATGATAAATATTAGTGTTGTCTACAAAGGACAATATTTCTAATTCTGGTATAGTATAATTATTTGTTTCTAACATAGTTGTATTTAATATTACATTTTCATAAAATGGTTGTAAAATAGTGTTAAAATCATGAGTATAAATTTTATTAAATTCTGGAAAGCAATCCTCCTTACTAATATTAATTAATCCTACATTTGGTAAAAATACAGTGTTATTATGACAATCTGTTATTTTTTAAATATTTACAGTGATATATTGCTTAATATGATCTAAATATCTTATATTATTTTGATTACTTAATACTAGTTTACATTCTTTTAAATTTCCGTTATGTACAATAGATGAAACACATTTTGATTCTGTTTTATTAAGATTTATACAGTAATAATTGTCAATAAAAATACAACTTCCTTGATAGAGAGTGGCTCCTTTTTGTAAGTAAAGATCAGTTTTTAAATCAATTTCGTAAATTGTCTGGTTTATAATTCTTGGTACTGATATCACAAAATATCCTTTATAGGATTCATCATGAATTGGTAATTTGATAAAAGTATGGATTATATTGTGATGAGTTGAACAAAAGATTTTACTATTTGTCCATAGAATTTCAGTATTATCTGAGATTAGTTTTATGTTACTTGGTAGATTTTTTATTACATCAATCATTAAATTGGTGTGAACAATGCCAAGCTTACAAAATTCTAAAGATAAAGTTAAATCTTTAATTTTATTTAATAAATGCATGATGTGAATATATAAGTCATAAGCTTTTTCATTTTGTCCTAGCGATTCGAAATTTTGTCTATTAATTATGAAATTTTTATTAATTGTTTTGATTTCATTCTGGTAATCCTCAATCAGACGTTTATTAATATTGACAGAATTTTCGATGTTATGTTCAATCTTATAATTATTTTGTTCTACATTTGAAATTATTTTATCGTAGTATTCCTTGTCGTCATTATTCATATTACCTGTTATCCAACTAATAACATTACCTAGACCATTTATCAAGCCTCGTCTATGACGATTTTTAATATCTCTTTGTTGCATTAATTGAAATTGTTCAAAAACTTCGTTTGTTAAATCTTTTAGCAAATGATACATTTTATGTGATCTAAAGTTAGTAACATGATCTTCAATATTTATTATTTCTACTTCTAATAAACTTAAATTATAAAAATGATAAGTTTCATAATATTGATTAACTACTCTAATATTATTTACAGAATAATGGAGAATTCCTGGAGAGTTAGTGAGATCTACTACTTTTATCGTCAGAATCTTCTGAAGATGAAGTATCAGAATTATTGACATGTAGTGAATCTTCATCTGAAACAAAATGTTTCCTCTTTTTACGTTTGTTGGGTCTCCTAACGTTATCAACATGTGTTGTTAATTGCCTAGCGCCTTGGATTAACACATTTACTTTTCTGAATTTGTCTCTACTTTTAATCTTCTATTGAGTATCTTTGATAAATTCTTGATTTATTAATTTAGGTGGATCTTCCCGATTTTTATTTAATTTTTCTGTACGCTTTATCTTTTCTTCATTAATTTTTGTGTGAGCTAATTCATGCAAAAGTTGTAAATCTTTATGATACTTTTGTACGTATAGTTCTGTTATACTAATATTTTTGTTGTTGTTATTTTCTTTTATAAATCCGAAAGTGATTTCATTGGGTGTTAATTTTAGATTGTTATTTAAGGTATTATTGTACGCAATAATTGCAAGTTTTAATTTTTGTTCAAATGAATAAGATTTTCTCTCATGCGAGATAAGTCTTAGTAATTCGCTTAGTGTTAAATGAACTCTATTTAATAATCCCAAAGAATTTGAGTGATTAGTGGATGTATAATGTAATAAAATATCATTGTGGTCACAAAATTGTTTAACTAAATTGTTTTTCATTTCTGTGCCTTGATCTAATGAGATCTGTACTGGCGTAGGATAATGAGATAAATAATTTTGTAAACAATCACAAATATTGATTGCATTGTGTGTTGGAATAACTTGTGCGAACAATCTTTTTGAGAAAGTATCAACAGCAGTAAATATTATTTTCCTTTCATACTTCAAAATGTCAATCATTAATTCTCGAAAAGGTTTTTCTGGTGTTGGGGTTTGTTGAAATTTAGTTTTGATAGGTTTTCTATCATACTTTGATTTTTTACAAATTTCACATTTATTAATGTATTCTGTAATTTTGTCTTTCATATTGGGGAAATAAACTTGTTTTTTTAATTTTTCAAAAGTTTCTAATATTCCACGATGTTTAGTTTTTCCTAAATGATAGTTTTCAATAGTTTCGCGTTGTTCATTTACATTTTCTACGTCATTGATAAAGTTAAAATAACGTTTTATTCTTACAGAAGGGAATTCGTTTTCTATTATATTTTGAATCTCTTTAAAGTATTCATCGTAAGTTTTTTCTAAAGTTTTTATGTTCGGTGAACAGAAAATTCCGTAAGTCTTGTCCGGTTCTACGATCTGGTAGAGTAGAGTTTGCAAGTCATCTTTCCTGTTAATGATGAGTTCGTATCTTCTCTTGTTTCCAAATGGCTTAGAGAACTTCATGTCTTCTTTGTTTCCTCTAATGATAATAATTTGATTTTTTTCTACATTTATACATTTATCTGGTTCACATATCCAAGTTTGTTCATTGCTGGATTCTTGTGAATGAATAGTTTCTAGATCTGATTGATTTTCTGCATTTTCCGCTGTAGATGGAATATTTATTAATTCCTCCATAATTGCTTCATATTCTGTTGTTTTTTCAGCAGCTTCTTCTTGATTTTGTAATATGTCATCAATAAATACATCAATATCAATATCTACATCATCAATATCCATATCCTCTGGTTCCGTGTGGTTTACTTCATTTATATTTCTTGATAAAGCATCTGCTACATAATTTGTTTTACCATTAACATGTTTTATGTCAAATTCGAACTCCTGCAACTTCCAAATCCATTTCATGATTCGGGTGTTACCGTTCTTCATAGAAAATATCCAAGTTAGTGGTTTATGATCGGTTTGAAGTAAAAATTTAGTTCCGTATAAGTAAGGCTTAAAGTGTTGAGTCGCCCATACAACTGCTAATAATTCTTTTTCGATAGTGCTATAATTATTTTCCGCATTTTGTAGTACTCGTGAAGCGAATGCTACAGGATGTTCAATATCATCATCGTCTTTTTGGGACAATACCGCTCCAATTGCTTTATTACTAGCATCTGTAGTTAATATGAATGATTTATTCCAATCGGGGTATTTTAAAATTGGTGCATTTGCCATTAAATCTATTAATGTCTTACAAGCCCTTTTTATCTCTTCGGTTTTATAAATTTTTGTTTTAATCGAATCTGAAATAGGTTTAGTTATTTTTGCATATCCTTTAATGAATTTCCTATAGTATCCTGTCATACCTAAGAACTGTCTTGTCGACTTTTCGTCATGAGGTACTGGAAAGTTTACTATAGTTTCTATCTTTTTCGGATCTGTTTTTAAACCTTCTTCAGTTACAATATAGCCGAGAAATTTTAATTCTTTTTTGAAAAATTCAGTTTTATCTAATTGAATTGATAACTGATGTTCTTTTAATGCTTTGAAAACTTTTTCCAAATCTCTTAAATGTTCGTTTTCATTTTTTGAATAAATAATAATATCGTCAACGTAAACCATTGCATTAGGAATATTTGATATCATCATTGTCATTGCTCTCTGAAAAGTCGGTGGTCCATTACTTATTCCGAATGGCATTCGAACAAATTCGTAATGACCATTTTCAGTAGAGAATGCTGTTTTTGGAATAGATTCTTCATCCATTTCTATTTGATGAAATCCCGATGTTAAATCAATAGTCGAAAATATTTTTGCACCTCTTAATCGATTCAGCAAATCTTCGATATTGGGTAACGGGAATTTATCTTTTATGGTAGCCTGATTTAATTTTCTATAATCGATTACCATGCGAACTTTTTTTATACCCGATGCGTCCATTTTTTTTGGAACAATCCACAAAGGGGAATTATACGGCGACTTACTTGGTCTAATTATTCCGTTTTTTAATAATTTTCCAACTTCTTCGTTAATCTGTTCTTTAAATTGTTCCGGATATCTATAATTTCGTGTATAAATCGGATTTTCATTCGTAGTTATTATTCTATGTTTTAATAATTTAGTCGGTTTTAATTTTTCATTTTCTGTTTTTAATATTTCACCGTTTTCACTTAATATTTTTGTGAGTTTTTCCGTTATCTCCGAATTTATGTGTTCGTGTCTTATAACATTTTTAATTTCATTAGTATCTTCGATATGAAACATTTCGTCTCTTTCAAGTTTGTATTTTATTCCCATTATTTTTATTTCCATGTCTTCTAAATTTATATTAGTTTTTAACATTTTCATTGTTTCGTACCCAAGTAAAATATCAAACCGTGAACTAATAGGATAAACTAAGAACTTTACTTCTTGATTAATTCCTATCAGATTTTGCAGGTTGAGGTTTACACTTTGTGTTCCTTCTGCTCGTCCTGTAGGGGTTTTTATCGCGAAGTTTTCTATGTTTATTTTAGCATCTTTCGGAATTGCTTGGGGACAAATATAATTTTTTGTTGCTCCTGTGTCAATTAACCATTTATTATTTTCTTTATCCAAGAGCTGTGGTAAATTATTTAAAAAATTAACTTCGTCACTTATTTTAATTACATTCGATCCGGTGGTTCTCCTTTGTTCGGACCTTGGTCTAAAAAATTATCTTTATTAGTTTCAAGTTGTTTTACTCTTTCAGTTAATATTCTAATTTGTTCATCTCTCTCATCCTCGGCGTAATGTACGCGATTAGAAACAGTTCTCATCGAAACCGTATTTGAATCATTTTGTTGTGGTGGATCTACTTTTTGTTGATTATTTCTCCAATTTCCGGATGGAGGTTTATTAAAGAATCTATGTTGAGATTTTGGATCCCATGATTGATTATGAATAGGTTTTTGATAATTTTGTTGATTATTTGGGTAATTGTGATAATTTGGTTGTGCATCTTGATAACTTTTATAATTTTGGTTTTGTTGATGTTGATAATCTTGTTTTTGTTCATGAGGTTGTTTTTGAAATTGTTTTTCATATTTATGTTTGTAATTTGGATCGAAATTTTTGCCTTTATAATTCGATTGGTGTGGTTGGTGGTGTTTGTCTTTTCGACTACCCGGACCGTACACCCGATGCACAATGTGCGCAGCGTTATTTCTTAAGATTTCGTCAATATCTTCGATTGTCTCGAATTTAATATGATAAATAAAATCAGTAAGCGAGGGATGTAAATTATGAACGGTGTGATGTGATATCTGTTTGTCGTATCTTTCCATTTCCGACTGTTTATTCACTATTTCCGAGTCGGCATACACGCGAGCATATAAATCGCATCTTTTCTTACCTAATCTTTCTAAGTAATCATGTGGGTTTTCGTTATGGTACGATTTAGTATTGAGTATTTCTGATATTAATTGCTCTCTCGTTCGCGTATCTTGATATTTACGTTTAAGGAATGTTAAAATTTCTGTCACACTAGTGAATTCCTTATCATAGGTTGCAATTTTTGCTTTTCCTTTTAGCTTAGTTAATAAAGTTAATACTAATTTTGAATGGTTTATATCTTTATATTGGTTATCATCTTTACAATATAAGTCATACACAAATTTTGTATTTCTAATAAAATCTACTAATTGTAAAGGATCACCATCATATTCCGGAATTAATTTAAAATCATGATCTTTTATTTCCATAGCCATCTCTGAATTTGTATTTTCTAATAGTAATTGATCAATATTATCTAGATTAAAAGTTGTATATACTTGTCTTAATTGGTTTAATCTATCCTGTAAATTTGACATACAATAAACTTATAATTACTTATAATTACCATCAAGTATGTTGTCTTCAGTGGAAAAATCTTCTTCCTTGGTGCTGCGAAGTCTCAACAAATAGTTTTGAAACTCGGGTGATAAGATTTGAAAATCTTCAGAAAGTTGAAAGATACCTCTGTAGTCGTGGAGAATGCTTGCTATACTTGTATACGCAGTGGCAATCTTCCTCAAGACGGAGAGAAGTAGTTATGCTGCTTGATTTCGGTATTACACACGATTCTAAGCTCCGCAAAGTTACTTTAAATACCTTCAAAATTCCTCCCAAGTCCCTGTTCGGGCGCCAGTTAAATATCTTCAAAGCACACAAGACTTTTTAAAAAGATTTATTTTGAATAACAAACATAAATGACATGGTAATATACAGATCTAATCTAGCATAGTGACGGGCTAATGAGATACAATAGACTGACCTCCTTCTCTGATTCTCACGGGGTTTAAATAAGAGTCAGCAAAGGGGTGATTCATAGTTCTTAGAATGTTAGCACGGGTGCACTATAACTATATGGACAGTAGTTAGAAAAATATATTAAAACTGTAATCGAAATTGTGTTTGAAATTTCTTTGCGATTCCAGTTTATAATGGAGATATTTTGCATAGAGTTTGAAGGCATCATATAAGCCCAACTAAAAAACAGGCAACTCTATGAAAAATTTTGAAGGGCCATTAAATAATTATTTCTGATTAAAAAATCATATTAAGTAATGAATCAAGTTAAATATCTAGACGTCCTGATTAATAGTATGTAATGTTAGCTGGTACCATAGCTGATTAAAATTCATATAATTCATCGTAACTAGTTAAATTCGTTTCCGAATCTGTGATTCATCGTTTGAATCGCAAGAAACCCTTACTTGTGGAATACACTTGGCCAGAATTTATTTTTTAGTGCTGACATATTTGCATGTAATCAATTGGTGAAAAAACCCTATTTCACAGACCAAAGGAGAGAAAAATCACGTTGCAGCGAGTCTTGAAAGCAGGCACAGTGAGGAGGATGCAGCACCAGGGATGACCATTTGTCGATTGTTGTTTGCTATCTATTGTTAATGGATTATTTTCTAAACAATCAGTAGATAAATACTTCGATGCTCGTGAACTCACAAAAAACTTTATTGGAGAAACGTTACAAATGTATAATTTAAAAAGAGTTGTGAATGGTTACAACATTTTGGTATGAATGGTTAGGAGAGGAGCTCTTGGGGCGGTATATACAAGTGGGATAAGTTAGGTTGTTGAGTCAGCTCGATGTGGTGAGCTTGGCGACTTAAGCTCTCCCTGCTGGACATCAGTGTCCAGTGAAGTTAGTTTGTGGTAGGGTCCATGGGACTTGGCATGGTACAATAGGATGTGTGTCCAGGGTAAACTTTTCCCATGGTGATTAGTTGCGTAGTCTTGTGGTTTATAAATATAGACTTAAAATGAAAAAGAAATAAATATAAAACTATGATACACAACATATATAATGCATAATTGTTATAAGATATAAGATTGTATAGTTCCAAATCCTCAAATTGAGAACCATGGGAAGGTGGTGGTAATAGTAAATATTCGAAACATATATATTATACAATTTATAGGTATTTCTATGACAGGTCCTTCTCTATATTCTCTTTTAGTTTGACTCCAAAAGTTATTTTATTTGGTGTTAATTTTAATGCTTGATTGAATGTGTTATTTAAAGCGATTACATTGCTTCGCCCTTCGGATTCGATTCCTTAATATTTCAATCAGCGTGGAACTCGCTCTGTTCATTAGTCCTAGAGAGTTAGAACGTTTTAGAGCAGTATAATGGGTTTCTAATCCTTGCCGTTCAAGTAAATTTTGAACTAGTGTTTTTGTATTCAGGTCCATTGTCCATAGTAACAACGTCGGGGATTTGTCAAGGTATTTTATTATCACTTGTGAAACTTATAAGCTCTGATTGTTTTGCGTAAAGCCTCTTTGAGAAATTGTCAATTATTGTCACGATTAGTTTTTGTTCGTAGTGTATTGTATAAGCGAAATCAAAATGCCGAGATCGTTCACAATGTATAGGTGCACAGCACCTCAACCTCAATAGGGAAAGGCTAGGTAAAAGACGCGCTTTGGTGTCGAAAGTTTCAACCCTGAAAGGAGAGGAAATTCTCTAAGAATTTTTCAAAAAATCACCCAGCATTAAGCGCAGTGCTTATTCCATTACAAACACAAGCCGGCAAACTTAAACCTACGCCTTAAATTAGACGAAATGATAGGCAATAATAAATGTTAGCAGCAGAGAATGCAAACAAAATATGTACATATAACCCATACACACACACAAAAAAAGACAACAATTAAAAACAAATGAAATCGAATTTAACCTTATTAAATGAAGAAAGTAGGCGATCCCCCCTACTTCGTTTTACTGAACCCAACCGAAGTTTCATCAAAACGTACACGGAACGAGGATGCATTTGAAACAAGACATGGCCAGGAGAGATATGACTATTTTTCGAGTGCATAATAACGCGCACATTAACCTGATCTGCAAAGGGGACCCAATTCAAGAAATTCCAGAATTAGAAACAAAAATCCTTTTCCCTTTTTAAATCACCGTTAATTGTACGACTATACCTATTTATCTTTTCTTTTATCATAGTCTTATATCCATATGTATTTAAATAATTGCATAACACTGTAATAAGTACGGCAATATGTGGCTAAAAGCAAGGTTTTTGTTTTCTGTGTATGAGGAGTAGCAATATACTGCATTTTGAAAATGCGTTTGATTGTAAAGACAAGAGATAATAGCGGGACAATCGATTATGAGGCATTATCGACAATCGGTCATCCCTGTACCACTCCGCCACCTCAGTTGCCAGCAAGGGTTGACCCTACGCTGTTGGTGCTGCGTTTAACTGATGTATTTCATAAATGGACCAATACACTCACGTTATTATCTGTACTCCTCTTGAATGTTCGACTTCTGGACAATTTTGGATTGAAAAGACTTCCTTTTAGCTGTAGTAGAAAAATCTAAATTATTGTGTGAATGTGATGTTTGCAGTTGTATGCACAACTCCGTCAATTATTGACAAAATTATTAGCTGCGTAATAAGTTGAGGGAGAACGGAGAAGGACGGGCTGGTGACGAGTGCCTATTTATTCGTAGCCATTGGACTTGGCTACCATCCCCGAATCAATGAGAGAATGAACACAGACAGAATGTGGAGATTACCTCCACCTCACCAATCCTCTTTCAACTCTTCTCTGAAATTGTTTGCCTCCATGCATCGCTCTTTTTTTTACCTGTAAGTTAGTTCCCTGCCAATAGTTATCATGCGAATAACATTCTCCTTTATTAGTTGTTATTTTTGTTTAGTCTGTTGTTGAGTTTGCTCTATTTTTTTTATATTGTTTTTCATTTTGCTTTCAATATCAATTTTTTTTTAGAGATAATTAACTATAAAAGTTTAAATCAACTAATGAAACGATTGTAAAAAGTTTTTTTGCAAAGTATATTTGAATAAAAATGTTATATTATTTTCTCTGTTATAAAATTATATATTATTAACATTTGTTTGCTTATGAACACATAATTATATTTATTGCAATAGGATAAGTTCTACTTTCCTTGATAATTTTTTTTTAATAAAGAGAAAATAAATAATAATATAAACTTATAATATAACATATCAATACAAAAATAATTAACAAAAAAGTATCAAAAGATCCAGAGAAAGACAAGCATTTTTCAAATTACTTGCTAATATAAATGTTAATTATATAGTTAAATGATGACACAGCTCGCTATCAGCTCACTATCGCAATGCTGACCACCGTCCTTTTCCTATCCTATATATGAGCTCCTCGCTTAGAGATAAGCATTCCCATTCAGTGATTCCATTCAGTACATTCATTTATTATTCATAGCAGCTTAGCCATTTATAATTTAATTAGTGTATTGTAAATCAATAAAGTTCTTTTTAAAAAGTTCTACTGCTTTAGAGCTGCTTTAATTAGCGCCCAAACAGGGGCCTGAGGGCTTTTCGAGACAAGAGAAGATTTTATTCGATTATAGACAATCCGATAAAACTCTACTGTCTTTACTCTTACGAGAAGGACGTCACTGTGGAGCAAGTCTCAACAAACCGACTTCAAGGAGGAACTGCCGATATTTTTAAATATCCAACGCTCAGGTCAGAAAACATTGGCAACTACCAGAGCTGTAAGAAGCCTTAAGAAGAAACCTCTTAGGTGAAGAACTCTACAACAGGGTATGAAAACAACCTTGTATTAAATTTAATTTTAATTTTTTTACATTATATATGTCGATAGACTTAACTCTATTAGAAATATTAACTCAAACGAAACAAACGTAGAAATGGAACACGAAAAAATTAAAAACAGTGATTGCACATTCATTCCGGTTTACAATGGGAAAACAGAAAATTTAATACTGTACATTAATAACGTAACTTACTTATTAGCAAGATTTTGTCAAGCTTATAATCCAAATAGAGTAAGAAATGAAGAGCTTATTCTTATGTGTGCCAAAACAAAATTAGAAGGGAACGCTAAAATCGCGACATTTGACAAACAATTTACCTCAGTAATAGACTTACTTGAATTTCTTAGACGACATTACCAAGACAATCGGTCCATTTGCCAATTAGCACGAGAAATCTCCAATGCGAAACCCAGACAAAATGAAAACCCCATTGAATACATCGAACGACTACAACTAAAAAGATGCGACTTATACTCTAGAATCTATACAGACAACGAAATACGTGACAAAGATAAGGAAATCGCGCGTTACGACAATGACATTAGTCAAGGAGCCGTTAAGAGCTTACATCCGACAGTAGCAATATTCTTGCAACACATACAATACAAAACTTTAAATGACGTTTATAATATTTTAAGAAAAGAAGCTTCATTTGTGGTAGAGCAAGTACACGGGAACCGAATATTCAATAAAGACGCGACCGAAGAAAAACCTAGACAACAATATAATAATAATAAACAATTTAAAAGACCACAACAACAATACCAACAAAGACCACATAATAATTACCAGGGATATAAAGGCAATAACTTTAACCCTAATTTCCAAAGACAACAATACCAACCACGCTATAATATTAATTATAATAATAACGACGCGCAACAACCCTAAAAACAACAACAACAATGACGATACAATTACCAACAACAGTGGAATCCGCAGGCACAACATAATTATTTTAACCAACCACAGCAAAATCAAGTACAGAATCAACCGATAATTAATCAAGCTTACCCTCAAACAGTTTCAATGCGTACCGTTATTGACAGAGCTCATCACATCAAAAACCACAAGGACAAACTAATTCAAGAACTCCAAGAGAGAGAATAACAAAACAATCCACCTCCCTTATAGGAGCAGGACCAATCTTAAATAATAATAAAAGTTTAAATAATAATAAAATAACAAATCAATCCACCTCCCTTAAAGGAGCAGGACAAATCTTAGAAATAAAAATAAAAGAGACCAAACCTACTCGGAAAATAAAAGAGACCAAACATACTCGGAAAATAAATTAGAAAATAATAATAAACAAAATACGGAAATTAAACAATGCGAAGAACTGCATTATACGAATGACTTACCATACATCATAGACTTAAAGAATAACAAGTGGTTAATAGATACGGGTGCAACAAAAAACTACATACACCCAGACATAGTAAAAAAACATAAGTTTAAATTTATAAAAAAAGAGTTTTCTATTAAAACACCTACAGGGTACGCCGACGGTAATTCAAGCGTTATAGTAATTATTAAAAATGCATTGGGTATAGACCAACTGACTGAATTTTTAGTTTACCCATTTTCCAATAGGTTTGACATTTTGTTAGGCTTCGAAACAATGAGGAATTTAAAAATGAATATAAATTGTACGGAAAATCACATAGTGATCGGAAACAACAAATTCAGATTTAAAGACTCAAAAAACGAAATAAACTTAATGGAAAACGAAAAGGAAATAAAAAATGTATTAAGAACAGAACATATACCAAAAGAATTATCTAATAAACTAGTAAAAATAATTTCCGATAATGGGGACATAATAAAAAAGGAAAACGAGAAACTCCAAGCAACCAATTTAATAAAGCATCGGATAAGTACCAAAAATAATGACCCAATTTACACAAGGAATTATCGGTACCCCGAGCAATTTAAAAATCAAATAAAAGATGAAGTACAAAAATTGTTAAGGGATGGAATAATCGGAAAAAGCAATTCACCTTATAACTGGCCACTATGGATAGTGCCGAAAAAGATGTATGCTAGTGGAATTAAGAAAGTGAGAATGGTCATAGACTACCGCAAACTTAATTCAGAAACCACCAATGATAAACTCCCCTTACCAAACATAGAAGATTTACTCAACAAATTAAAAGGAGCAAAATACTTTACAACCATCGATCTAACGTCAGGGTTTCATCAAATACCAATGGATGAAGAATCAATTTCAAAAACAGCCTTTAGCACAGACGAAGGACATTATGAATTCGTAAGAATGCCGTTTGGATTGTGTCACGCACCACCTAGGTTTCAAAGGATGATCAATATGGCAATTGAAAATTTACCCAGAACCATGGCATATATCGATGATATCATAATCTATTCTAAAAACGAAGAAGAATATTTAAAAGACATTGAAAGGGTGTTACAAACGCTAAAGAAAAATAATTTAAGTATACAATTAGATAAGACCGAATTCTTTAAAACAGAATTAAAATTGTTAGGTTAAATAGTAACGCAAAATGGATTAAAAACAGATCCTAATAAAATAAAAACTATTTCAGAATTTAAACAACCTAATGATGAAAAATCCCTTTGACGATTCTTAGGAATGACGGGATATTATAGAAAATTTATAAAAAACTACGCAAAAATAACTATACCTCTCAGTGCAGCTATTAATTCAAAAAATTATAAATCAAAAGAATTTGAAGATAGTTTCCAACAATTAATTAAACAAATGACTAACACACCAATTTTAGCTTACCCCGACTGGAACAAACAATTCATTTTAACTACAGACGCGAGTGATCAAGCCATAGGCGCAGCACTCAGTCAAATAATTGACAACAGAGAACATCCGATAGCATTTGCTTCGAGAGTACTATCAAAAACAGAAGAAAACTATAGTACAATAGAAAAAGATATATTATTTATAGTATACTTTACCCAACACTTTAAACCATATCTTTACGGGAAAAAATTTGTATTACTAACAGATCACAAACCGCTAACATGGGTCTTTACAATGAAGAATAAAAACAGCAGGATAATGAAATGGATATGGAAATTACAAGAGTTTGAATTTGAAATTAAACAAATTTCGGGAAAAACAAATCAAGTAGCAGATTGCTAGTCCAGACGAAATGAAATAAATGCTTTGGAAGACATAGAAGTGAATTTACATATACCAGACGAAGAAAAGCCAGAATACGAGGCCTTTATAGACCAATTATTAGATATAACTGACAGTGAAGAATTAAATAATGACGAAACTTTAGAAGCAACAGAGGAATTACCAATAATAACTAACGAAGACTTAGAAAGTTTAATAACTCAACACTCACAAGACAGTAATAACGGACAAGTACGGTTAGTAGAAAATGACAAATGCATAAACGTTGAAAAAAATCAAATAATCGTTAAACGTGGAGCAAATAAAGTTACTTATGAAAAAATATTTGAGAAAAACCGTTACACTTTACATATTAACAACATTGAAAAAATAAAGGAATTACTATTAGAAATATTACAACCAAATAAAACATATGAAGGGTTTGCTGCAAAAAGGAGGTAGCTCCAATTTTTCCATTTGTTGGGAAACCAAACAAAACGTTTAAAAAATTCAAACTTTAAGTTATGTAAAAATATTGTTGTTGCTTACTTTCAATTATGGTGTTTACATATTACGATTGGAGCTGCATCCTTTTTGTGCCAAATGAAAGAGGTTTTTTTTTGACACAAGAAAGTGTTTCTAACTTCCAACAGCTATGGGATGGAGCTACCTCCTTTTTGCAGCAAACCCTTCATATGGAATTTATTGCCAAAC